>CM046036.1:40851977-42051977 GCA_025215565.1 Flaveria ramosissima
AAACATTTGAATTCTAACAAATCAAATGTAGATAAATTTATTAGAAGTATAAATAATATAATATGTTTACAAGACACACAAATAAAGAATGTTTGAGAAAAGTCGGATTAAAATAAAACATCTACCCAAAAATAATTTATTTGTTTTATTTATATCTAATGTTTTTCACAAAAGTTATAATGTGACTACATGGGAAAAATGTTTGAGAAAAGACTTCTATGATATAATCAATATATAGTTTAAAATAAATCTGTTATCCTTTTTCAGTATATATTAGATTAGTCTCATTTGTAATTTTTAGTATTTATATTACAAAATTTTAAAATTATTTATTTTTTATTTTTGTATGTATTTTGATTTCTAGTAATATAATCAATTTTTTTAAGTTATAAAGTTATATATACACACACATATATATACATAAATTGGGTGACATAAATTGTGGATGAGATGTTGATCATGTATTTGATAAACGGTTTAGTCGCGTCAGATAAGTAACGCTGTTGCTAAACCACAGGGTCCAGGGCACTCGTAGGTAGTCGGTCTCCTCTCTCGCTCTCGCTCTGCAATCTCAATCTCGCTCTCGCTCTGCAATCTCGATCTCGCTCTCGCTCTGCAATCTCGCTTGTTCTGTCTCACAGATGGACTCTCCTCTCTCGACATAGAATCAATAAATTATCCTGTCTCAAGGTACATTCAGTCTTCTATTACATACAATACAACCTCTTCTAGTTCTTTCTTTTGCTGAATTGATACCTATCCTAAGGAACTCAACTATACCCTCTCTTCTTACTCCATTTCTTTTCTTTGCTCTTGTTTTACATCATTTTTAGCAGCACCTAGCTTCATGGTTGATTCACAAGTAACTTGACCCTAACCCTAACCCTAACCCACCCATCATTCATTGAAATAACATATTTGACGTGCAATTTTCACAATAGTTGTGCACTTGGTTCGTTGTTGTACATTTTAGGATCTTGTGGTGGTAGATGAGATGTTGATCATGGATATCAGTAAACACCTTTTGACTGTGCATTCTCTAGATATTCGACCACAGCTGTAGGGTCATTTTATTTTTGTGTTTTAGAACAATCTTTTGCCAGTTTTTATGCTATTTAGATTGTATAAAAAGAAATATACAAACTTGGAGCCAACGAGCCAGGTTCGAGTTTGAGTTCATGTTGGCTTGGCTTGTATCGAACCTGTTAGTTCTAGAACACCAACCTTAACCTGTAGAAGCGCGAAATGGATTGTGAGGTTTCAGTTCAATTGGTGTGTTTTTCTGTAATCCATTTGATGCTATACATACGCTGCACCACTATTTTCCTTTTGTTGCTTGCCCAACTTACTTTCAAACATTACTCTAGAATCAAACACAACTACAAAACATAATCTACTACGCATGTATTCACTTAGACTAACAAAACTACTACTTTGATAATAGAGGAAAGTATGGCAACATATCATGAAATGTACAACTTGTAACTAAACAGAAGTAATCACTTACATTAAAGGTTGAGAGGCTTTGCTGTTGCCCAAACCAAGTAGACTTCATGTAGTGCAGAGTAATAATAGGGTGGCCTCAAGAAGGCAGAAAGTAGTGGTAACAAGGCTGAGGGAGTAAAGGTAGAGATGCTTTGAGACGAATGCTAAATTTAAAACTAAATACGTGTAGAGAAACAATAAAAGAGTCATGTGTCAAATTTTGAACGAATTAGTAGTGTTCTTATGTCCATATATTAGGTCTCCAACATTTTAGTTAAAAAGAATTATATTTTATCTATGAGTATATTTGTATGTTTAAGAAATAATGAATGCTCAAGATTTAGTGGTGTTTGGGTAAGTCCCTAATTTTATAAGGCGTAGGTGCTTCAAGGCAGATACTTAAAAGTTTAAACCTAGACTCACATACACGAGGTGCATGTTATCCAGAAAATACTTACAAAAAAGTTTATTTTCTTTATGTTAATTCTCTAAAAACCTAAAAAGAAGTGCACATTATTAAAATGCCTGAACTACCTTACTTATGAGATTTTTATGCCTTATCTGTAACCAAAAAAGCTCTATCTACAACCAAGCAAGCTCAATATACAACCAAACAAACTCTATGTACAATCAAAGAGGTTCAAGTAGGAGGTTCAAGTAGGGTGTTCACTACTCATTCGGATAGGACTCAGAAAAGCCAAAATCCTTAATTTCGAATTCCTTTTTTTGACTTTTGGTTCAACCCAAAATTTTCGTCATAAACAGCCAAATCCGTGAGCATCTTACTCTCATGTATATGAGGAGTCTGATATTCGTAAAATCCTAATAAACTATTTTTATGTAACATTAGTAAACTTAAACATCCAAAAATAAGATGACAAAAGAAGTACAAACATTGTAATGATATAAAAAACAACAAATAAGCTCTATACAACTACCTAAGCACACATGAATTAAAAATTATTTATATACAAAGAAAATAATCAGAATAAGTAATCTTCCTATTCTTGTATTGTTTAAATTCTGTTTCAAATTAGTGAACATTGTAGTGTTACACTATCACTCACACCTTTTTTCTTTGTTTGTTGGTTCTATACTTCACATGAAGTGAAAACAAGACTCCCACCATTCGCAAAAATCAACAAAAAGGAATAACAACAAGAAAAGAAAACAGATCTGCTTTTCTACCTCTCAACCCCCTTCCTTTCTCTCTACCTTAACTTGCAGATATCTCCTACCGACAGCTTCCCCACCTGCACAAGAAGAGCGCCTTAACCGAAATTAATCGCCTTTGAAGCGTTTACCACGCGAACTCACATGATAAGTAAGTTTTTGGTTTTCATTACCAATTTTGTTAGTAAAAATATTCATGGGTTACATATACCTGATCATTCTAGTTTAACGGCTTTGCTAAAAGGTGTTTGGATTTTCTTTCATGTTGGAGCTACTTATCTGGTTATCACTTGGCTTCATACCAGCTACATCACAACTTATTATCTAACGTATTTAGCACTTTTTTAACCTAAATTGAGGGACTGTTGTTTCCATTTGATAAATGTCTCTCATTTTACACCAAAATGTCTTTTTTGGTCATTTATTTATTTTTTAAACTGTTAGAATTTGTCAAGGCTCAAACACATGGCTGTTATTTAGTATTTAGTATTTGATGATCAATTTCGAAACCTACATTTACGACTGAGTTTTTTTCTCATGCTCACACAAATTTGTTTCTCTTGTATGCCAGATTTGAAGTGCTTGTTTTGCCACGATGGAAGATAAGATAGAGGTAAAAGATGAGCCCAATCGATTTTCATTACGAGAATCAGATTCACTCCTTCAATGGAGCAAATGGCAATTGCTCGATTCCATACTTCCTACAGGGGGGTTTGCTCATTCCTTTGGTTTAGAGGCTGCAATGCAAGCACGCATAGTCTCTAACTCTGAAGACCTTCAATCATACATCATTCATACCTTAGAAAACACAGGAAGCTTACTTCTTCCTTTTGTCTACTCAGCAACCACATCACCCGATTTCCAAACATGGCAGCAGCTGGATATGATTTTAGATGCAACACTAACAAATGAAGTAAGCCGTAAGGCATCGGTTTCACAAGGATCTGCGTTATTGAGGGTATCCTCCTCTGTTTTCTCAGAGATTCCATCATTAAAGATGATGAGAAATCTGTCTTTGGGCAACGGGGATGCATGCTTCCACCATGCACCTGTTTTTGGGCTGGTTTGTGGACTCGTTGGGATGGATAGCGAAACTTGTCAGAGGGCATACATGTTTATAACAATGAGAGATATTATATCAGCTGCAACCAGACTGAACCTGGTGGGACCCCTTGGTGCTGCGGTACTACAACACCAGGTATCGTTTGTTGCTGAGGAGCTCCTGAAGAAATGGAAGAACCGTGGAGTGGATGAAGCATGCCAAACGAGCCCGCTGCTTGATACTGTGCAGGGTTGTCATAGTTACCTGTTTTCAAGACTTTTTTGCTCATGAACCGCTGCTTGAAATGGGCGGAAGTTAAAAAGAATGATTTCCTCAATCTATCGCAAGAAATTAGAGCTGATTATATTTTAAAGCCCATACAGCGCATCCTCAAAGCATACTTAAGCTATGCTTACTGCTTCAAAGATTTTACGAAGTTTTGAAACCCTCGCCATTCCCTTGCCTGCCGTGTTTTTGCGCTTGAACATCCTCTCCGGTTGTCACCTTCTGCTGTTGTTCCGGCATGACGCTGCCGACTTTGTGCGTCCAAAGCAGATCAGTAATATTTTTTCCCCCTTCATTGTTTACTCCCACGTTTGGGTGCTTTGGTTCTCTAACTTCCGATGTAGTCGTGGTTGGTGGCCTTTGTTTTGATTGTAATCTGCACTCACGTTTTTGTTGATTCAGCAAAACATCTTCTTCCCTTTCAGTCTTTTGATATGTTTATGTGCATTTGTTTGCATAGAATGTTATTTAAACAATGTTAGATTGGTTTTAGTTTGATCTTTCTTTTGCCTAATTCATGTTATCACCATCCGTTGAGTTGTGAAAAACCAAGGGGAAAAATAATTATTCACCCATGACTTTCAAAGAAAATTAGCGAACGACGTAACATCTTGGCAACTCATTAAACAATCGATGATGCAAATCAACTACTCATAAACCTGTTTCCAAAAATGAAACATCCAAGTCTTGAGAATAATTGAAGCCAGAAACTAATCTTATCAAATATATATTAATCATAAGTTCCAATTGTGTTATTACAATTAAAAGTCTCAAACAAAGAAAACATCATGCATAAAAGTTAAATGTAACAAGCCCATCCATTTATTTTTATCTAGGTCCAATCCTAGATGTGATAAGCTTCAAGAGTAGAAATCAAGCTTGAATATTTCCTGAAACATGTTAAAAATAAAAATGTCAACAATAATGTTAGTGAGATTTCCATAGTTTGCAATACATAGATATATAAAGATGGCAATTCATGTTGTAAGTTAGAGAACAAAGTAAACTAGGGATTTAAGACAGAATGCACAATCAAACCTTGACAAAGTTTTACAATTCTCAAACGTTTACAAGTATATACGATTATCTAAGTGTACTTGGATTAACCAAGCAGGCTTGTCAGGCTCATAGATCTATGACGTCGCCAGACTAGCAATAGTTAATGATTGTACATATATTCGACATTACATGGTAGCTACAAAGTTCAACTAACCACAACACACAAGTGAAAAGCCATAAGTTTACAAGAGTCAAACGTGTTTACAAGTGCAAAGTTTATAATGTAACATGTTTCACCCCAAAAGTGTAAAAATATATAAAAAAGAGGTATAGAAATACTCACTTGGTCAATAAATATATAATTGACAATTAATAAGAAATATAATAAGCGTCGTTTCAACGTAATCCGTCACAAGGCACCTAAATATAAATACATATTTACAAGATTAAAGTTTAATTATATAAGTTTAACGTTTGAATGAGAACTAGGGTTTCAAATGGATTTTGGGGCTTGTGAAATAACAAACTAAAATCATTCATGTTTTCTTGAAAAAATATATATTTATATTTGATACTAAGATGTGAAAAGAAAGAACACTTATGAATTTAGAATAACATATATAATGATTTGTAAGATTTATAAAGTTTAAACAAAATTTTATAACTAATTAAAACACCATTTAAACAATAATTTATGAGTATTGTTTGAAATAATTTGTGTAAATTAACTAGTGTTTAAGGTCTAATTTATTTTTAGGAAAATAATTTAAATATACCATTTGAGCAAATATATGAAATAACCTAAATATAATAATTTATAAAAAAAATATTAAGATATCCTAGGAAATAAATTTCCAGAATATAATCTCGTGATTCTAAAATTAACAAGTTTTATAAAATGATTTTTCATAATTTTTTTTATAAATCTTAGTATTTAATTTGAAGGCTTAAAAGCCTAAACATAAAGCATGAGGTTCCCCGGATTCGAACCGGGGACCCCCTGTTTAGGAGCCATGTGTCTTACCAGTGAACCAAGGGTAGTTGCCTTGGTTTTGTTTGGTTTTTAAAAAACTTAAAAAAACACAATTAATAAGAAACCACCAAATCCAATGAACCCTAGAATGTTTTGGATCAAATTGAACCCCGATTCGATCTTGTTAACGAATAATTTCATGGGGCTTTTGTTCCTCATATTAAAACGAGTATTTTGGTGTGTTTGATTACCCGAAAAATCATGGTTTGAAGATGAACACGTCGTCGAGCAGACCGCGATTTATGATGAATCAAAGGATGAGCATACGATGAAAATAATCGAATTAACTTCGTGGGTAGCTTCATATGACTGACCAGAACTAAAGCCCTTTATGAATTTCAGCTTAGATTTGTCGGAAGGTGTAAGTTGATAGTGTTGCAGGTTGCGGCTTAGAGAAAATCAAATGGGGTGTTTTGTGTTTGTTTCAGGTAAAAATTGAGAGTTGTACAGATTAGAGGTAGATAAACATTCGATTGGGTGGAGTTAATTGCATTATTATTGATGTTTAAGGCTCGAACGTCTCTATGATCAAAAGCTTCGGTTACCCATTCGATTGGGTGGTATTCGACGTTTAATTCTCAATTATTAGATGCATTAAGGTTCGAATCACGCACACGAGACAATTTGAAACGGTTTTGGGCTTCGAAATCGAGTGGTTTTGGCGTTTTGAAGTTCGCCGGCGCCGGGCCGGGCTTGGCCGGGCGGCGGCCGGAAATGCGAGGAGAGAAAAAAGTGGGTGGGGTTTGGATTTCAAAATTTACACTAATGGTCCCTGTGGTTTACATTTAGTTATTTCTTGTTAAAAAGTTTCTTTGAGGTTTCAAAATTTGCAATATAACACCGTAGACTTCTTTTAAACCTTTTTAAGTTTAATATATTTTACAAATTATTATTATTATTATTAATCTTATTATTAGGATTATTATTAGTTATTGTTATTATTATTATTAGTATTATGACTATTATATTAGTTAGAAACATTAATATTATTATGACTTTTTATTACTATTATTATTATTGCTATTATTAATAATATTACACATTGTTATTATTTTTGTTTTTATTATTATAGTTATTATTACCATCATTATTATTAGTAACATTATCATTATGTATTATTGTATTTAGTTATAATAGACTATTAACTTTTTAACAAATAAAATGAACATAAGCAATCCATAAGCTTCATATGTGGCAATAATGGCCCTTACAAGAATAATAAAGTTAACACTTAATTAACAAAAATTCAGATGTTACAGTCTCCCCAACTTAAAAGAATTTCGTCCCGAAATTAAGAATGAACTAGGCGAACAAATGCGGGTATCTCTCCTTCAAATGATCCTCACGCTCCCAAGTAAACTCAGCTCCACAATTGTTCTCCCAACGAACCTTAACGATTGGAGTAGTTGTGGTTCTCGTTTTCTTCATAATGCGATCCATAATCTCAACAGGTTTCTCAACAAAGTGCAATGACTCGTCGATCTGGATGTCTTCCAATGGAACATGCAGACTCTCGTCGGCCAAACACTTTCTCAAATTTGAGACATGGAACACAGGTTGAACTCCACTAAGGTCGGAAGGTAGTTCCAGTTTATAAACCACTTTCCCAACCCTTTTCAGGATTTTGAAAGGTCCTACAAATCTTGGAGCTAGTTTACCCTTCTTTCCAAAGCGAACAACACCTTTCCACGGTGAAACCGTAAGAATAACCATGTCGCCAACTTGGAACTCCAATGGCTTACGACGCTTATCGACATAACTCTTTTGTCGACTTCTTGCCACTTCAAGGTTCTTGCGGATTGTGGAGACTTTATCGGTCATTTTTTGTATAAGTTCAGGACCAGTGATGAAATTTTCACCAACGTCGGTCCAGCAGATCACTGATCGGCATTTACGACCATACAAAACCTCGAATGGTGCTGTAACATCCGCCCATTTTCAAGACTTAAACCTAAACCCGAATTCGTTTGAGTCTATTTTAGAAATCAAACTCGCTAGTTAGCAACTTAATTTATTTTATATCTTTCAAATACAATAATTATATCATTTATTCAAAATCTATATATTAAATTATTTAGCATTTTGTAAAAAATTTGTGATTTTAAAATCTATATAAAATTATAAAGGTTGTTTGTTATTTATGACTTCTAATTATAATATAAAATTAAATTGTAAAGTTTTTATAAATATTAAAAGGTTCATAAAGATTTTTCTTAAAAAAATTGATTAGTTAATTAAATATGATTTTACAAACATTGGGGTTTATCTTGTAAATGTAGAAACTTTAAATTGAGAAGTTTGTACATAAAATGATGAATACTAAACCACAGGGACTAAAACTGCCAAATTAAAAAAAATCAATGTGAGTTCCCCTTTTCCCCGTCGCCGCCGGCCAAAGAAATCCGGCCATGTTCTAGCGAACTCCGGTGAACCAACAAGCAATAACAATCAAATTAATCGCACGTACATGATCTCTCAACTGCAACTAAACTTCTACACAGTCCAATTTCATCTAAAACACAACCAAACAGCTCAAACAAGTTCGATCTTCATCGTGACCTGCAACCGAGTCGAACCCCACCTTCTACACACTTGGAATCACAATTGACTGAGGGCTTTCGATCAACGTCTCTCGTGGAAGCTCCCTGTGCAATTAATTGAGTTATTATCACAAATTGCAATCGAACCTAGTCGCGACATAGCCGCAGATGTTCTTCACTTGTTCTTCGTTTGTTAAAACTTCAAACCGGGTAATTGCATAAACATATTCAATCAATTTCCCATGGGGAACAAAATCCCCATGTTTAATTCGAGTATCGAAATCGATTTCATGTTCAATTGGATTGAAATCAAAACTAGGGTTCTTAAGGATTTGGGGATATCTAATTAACCATGCTTTTAAGAATTAAAACGCAAATCCTAACGCGGCTGAGAGCCTTGGTTAACTGGTTAAGTCACTGCATATGCAACATGAGGTCCTGGGTTTGAACCCGGGCTACCCCATTTTTTTAAGGCTTTCCAGCCATAATTACTTTATAGAAATTTTTCTATAAATATAAAAATATTTTTTTATAAACTCCAAATATTGTTTTAAGGACACCAAATATTTCTGTAATTTTCCTAAAAATTAAATAGTTAAATATCTTTGTGATAAATAATTCAAAAGTTGTTCTTGGATTATTCTCTATAAATAAAAAAAGGTATTTTGAACAATAAATATATAAATTATACTTGGTCCAAACGTTTCCTTTAAATATTCATCGTTTAAATCACGTTATTTTAAATGAAGATTATTTGAAACTTTATAAATCAATATGTTAAATGAATAATTATGTAAATAGTTATTTAAATAATTAGTTATTCATCTTTTTATTTAACCATGTTATATATAAATAATTCATCAATTTAGTCCTTAAACTTTTATTTAAATTATTAAAACTTATAATAAAATAGAAGTTTCTATTGTCGATTATCATTGTTTTAAGGCATTAGAAAGATTATTTAAAAAGATTAAAGTAACTTTAAATAATTTTATATTATTTTGCAAGCTATACAAATAAGTATTCAATAAATCATCTTCATCAAATTTTAAATAATTAATTTCTAAATTAATTATATCTTTCGCACATTATATTTAATCTTTACTAATTCAATAAATTAAATTATTGAATCTTACATTATCATTTTTAGTCTTAACTGATTTATACCATCTTTATTAAAGCAAAACGTAAACGATTCATTATTTTATTTAATTATTTAAACCCCCAAATTTCCAATTGAAACCCTAGTTCACATCTAATCGTTAATCTTATTATTGAACCTCCCTTTGGAATCAATAAATTTAGGTAACTTGTAAAAGAAATCGTTGGAGCCTCGTTTAAATTCTTATCATCACCTTATATATATCAAGTGAGTTCTTCATGCCCCTTTTTACTTTATTTCACACCTTTTGGGATGAAACATGTTAAACTTATAAACTTACACTTGTAAACATCTTGATACTTGTAAATGCACATGCAATTCATCTTTACTTTTTGTCATGGTTATTTTTTTTAATTGTAAGTCTTATATGAGATACATATTTTGTTTACAATCATTAACTATTGCTAGCCTGGCGACGTCTTAGATCTTTGGGCCTGACAAGCCTATTTGGTGCTAAAGTCAATGTATTGCCGACTCCTGATGACGTATGCTTGTTCATCATGGGAACCAAATACACTTAGCCAATCTTATATACTTGTAATCAAGTCGAGGTTTGGTTGTAACGATATGTGTTCTATAACCTTACTAACTTATAACCTATGACATGAATTGCTACTTGTAACCTTGTTATATTATGTATGAAAACCTTGGAAACTCACCAACTTTTTAGTTGACCTTTTATTTTTATCATGTTTCAGGTTTACTACTTGAAGATCTTCTTGTGCTCATATAGGACTTGGACCTAGTTTAAATTGAAAGTCTTACGTTATTGGTTGTATCTTGATTGTTTTGTAATTACTTATTTGTCTTGTAATGTTTAATGAATAATGATATTTAATATTATTTCAACTTAATTAGTTCCATGTGCTATGAGCAATCGTCTCCTATTCGTCCGCCCCGATGATTCCGCCGTCGGTCGGGGTGTGACAGACTGGTATCAGAGCCATGGTTATAGGGATTTAGGTTATTATAAATGGAATGACCTAGACTATAACTAAGTACCTTTACACATGAGTCCTATCATGTATTTATATGCTTAGATAGGATTTTATGTGTCTTATGTGTTATACTTGATTATGTGATTATATGTCTTATGTGCTTATTCTTATACTTTGAATCTTATCAATACACACACGAACCTTGAATTATATTCTAAGGCATTATGTTCCTAAATCAAATGGTCTTCAAAATGTAATTTTGAATTGTTATTCGTGGTTTTCAAGTCTCGTCAAAGTCCATGTCCTATAACTTGAAACATGTAATGCTGGAAGAGTGAGATGCCTGTATCTCAAGGTGTTCTATCTAGGCAAGAAATTCATATAAATCCAAATCAACCGATGGATCCGTTTACCTTACCTGGGAACCCTTGGGGTGAGTATCCGCTTATAGGTACGCATGTCTTCATTACGGTTATAGTTGACCTAATACTTTGATAAGTCAACGTAATGTCTTGGTTTGTAAACCGAACGTTACACTCGAAACATTTTGTTATTCTGACTCATTTCTTCATTGATTTTGTTCCCTTGAATCTTAAACTCATTATCCCAAATCTCTTAACGACCCTTAATAACCCTTCCGAATGTCTTCCCCTCAAAACCGAACTTATCCTGAAAACCTATTACAATGATGCACTTATTATAAATTGAATCCTTAATCATAACAAACACGATTCTTGTATCAACTTTAAGCTAATAAAACTTTGAAATCCCAAAGACATAATTAAACAACAATCGATCATCCTGAAACCCCGTAAAAGTTGTTTCATTGAGAAGCTTTTATGAATTCCATATTCCATCCAAAAACATCCTGAACTTATCTCCGAGTCTCGTGTCACACCAATACATAGTGCTTCCCTCGTGACAAAACCTTCCCAATTATCTTGAAACATTTAAACTACAAACCTTTATCAACTAAAAATTCTAAATTAATAATCTTGTACCCTTTGTCAAGGGACACATAAAATCAGGAACTATGAAACTTAACAAACTTATGCATATCAACACATCATACTTAAACTCATTGAATTTAAATGTTCCAAGTGTCACTTGCAAACGTGACAAAATCCAAGTCTCCTCGTATCCTTGAAATTAGTCTGCTTGTGATTAAATTTCAGGACGAAATTTCTTAAAGTAGGGGAGACTGTAACATCCGTCCATTTTCAAGACTTAAACCTAAACCCGAATTCGTTTGAGTCTATTTTAGAAATCAAACTCGCTAGTTAGCAACTTAATTTATTTTATATCTTTCAAATACAATAATTATATCATTTATTCAAAATCTATATATTAAATTATTTAGCATTTTGTAAAAAATTTGTGATTTTAAAATCTATATAAAATTATAAAGGTTGTTTGTTATTTATGACTTCTAATTATAATATAAAATTAAATTGTAAAGTTTTTATAAATATTAAAAGGTTCATAAAGATTTTTCTTAAAAAAATTGATTAGTTAATTAAATATGATTTTACAAACTTTGGGGTTTATCTTGCAAATGTAGAAACTTTAAATTGAGAAGTTTGTACATAAAATGATGAATACTAAACCACAGGGACTAAAACTGCCAAATTAAAAAAAATCAATGTGAGTTCCTCTTTTCCCCGTCGCCACCGGCCAAAGAAATCCGACCATGTTCTAGCGAACTCCGGTGAACAGAAGCCCTTCGAAATCGTCTACGAACTGTTTCCGAACTTGTTTGTGAGCTTATTATGACCTTAAATGCATGTATTTGGCGTGATTAAAGCATCGGTTACAACTCGAATCATCGTGTAACCGCGACCTTAATCATATTACCGTTCAGGTACTAACAAGAACAATCAAATTAATCGCACGTACATGATCTCTCAACTGCAACTAAACTTCTACACAGTCCAATTTCATCTAAAACACAACCAAACAGCTCAAACAAGTTCGATCTTCATCGTGACCTGCAACCGAGTCGAACCACACCTTCTACACACTTGGAATCGCAATTGACTGAGGGCTTTCGATCAACGTCTCTCGTGGAAGCTCCCTGTGCAATTAATTGAGTTATTATCACAAATTGCAATCGAACCTAGTCGCGACCTAGCCGGAGATGTTCTTCACTTGTTCTTCGTTTGTTAAAACTTCAAACCGGGTAATTGCACAAACATATTCAATTGATTTCCCATGGGGAACAAAAGCCCCATGTTTAATTCGAGTATCGAAATCGATTTTATGTTCAATTGGATTGAAATCAAAACTAGGGTTCTTAAGGATTTGGGGATATCTAATTAACCATGCTTTTAAGAATTAAAACGCAAATCCTAACGTGGCTGAGAGCCTTGGTTAACTGGTTAAGTCACTGCATATGCAACATGAGGTCCCGGGTTCGAACCCGGGCTACCCCATGTATTTTTTAAGGCTTTCCAGCCATAATTAGTTTATAGAAATTTTTCTATAAATATAAAAATAATTTTTTATAAACTCCAAATATTGTTTTAAGGACACCAAATATTTCTGTAATTTTCCTAAAAATTAAATAGTAAAATATCTTTGTGATAAAATTCAAAAGTTGTTCTTGGATTATTCTCTATAAATAAAAAAAGGTATTTTGAACAATAAATTTATAAATTATACTTGGTCCAAACGTTTCCTTTAAATATTCATCGTTTAAATCACGTTATTTTAAATGAAGATTATTTGAAACATTATAAATCAATATGTTAAATGAATAATTATGTAAATAGTTATTTAAATAATCATTTAAATAATTAGTTATTCATCTTTTTATTTAACCATGTTATATATAAATAATTCATCAATTTAGTCCTTAAACTGTTATTTAAATTATTAAAACTTATAAAACAATAGAAGTTTCTATTATCGATTATCATTGTTTTAAGGCATTAGAAAGATTATTTAAAACGATTAAAGTAACTTTAAATAATTTTATATTATTTTGCAAGCTATATAAATAAGTATTCAATAAATCATCTTCATCAAATTTTAAATAATTAATTTTAAAATTAATTATATCTTTCGCATATTATATTTAATCTTTACTAATTCAATAAATTAGATTATTGAATCTTACATTATCATTTTTAGTCTTAACTGATTTATACCATCTTTATTAAAGCAAAACGTAAACGATTCATTATTTTATTTAATTATTTAAACCCCTAAATTTCCGATTGAAACCCTAGTTCACATCTATCGTTAATCTTATTATTGAACCTCCCTTTGGAATCAATAAATTTAGGTAACTTGTAAAAGAAATCGTTGGAGCCTCGTTTAAATTCTTATCATCACCTTATATATATCAAGTGAGTTCTTCATGCCCCTATTTACTTTATTTCACACCTTTTGGGGTGAAACATGTTAAACTTATAAACTTACACTTGTAAACATCTTGATACTTATAAATGCACATGCAATTCATCTTTACATTTTGTCATGGTTATTTGTGTTATTGTAAGTCTTATATGAGATACATATTTTGTTTACAATCGTTAACTATTGCTAGCCTGACGACGTCTTAGATCTTTTGGCCTGACAAGCCTATTTGGTGCTAAAGTCGATGTATTGCCGACTCCTGATGACGTATGCTTGTTCATCATAGGAACCAAATACACTTAGCCAATCTTATATACTTGTAATCAAGTCGAGGTTTGGTTATAACGATATGTGTTCTATAACCTTACTAACTTATAACCTATGACATGAATTGCTACTTGTAACCTTGTTATATTATGTATGAAAACCTTGGAAACTCACCAACTTTTTAGTTGACCTTTTATTTTTATCATGTTTTAGGTTTACTACTTGAAGATCTTCTTGTGCTCATATAGGACTTGGACCTAGTTTAAATTGAAAGTCTTACGTTATTGGTTGTATCTTGATTGTTTTGTAATTACTTGTTTGTCTTGTAATGTTTAATGAATAATGATATTTAATATTATTTCAACTTAATTAGTTCCATGTGCTATGAGCAATCGTCTCCCATTCGTCCGCCCCGATGATTCCGCCGTCGGTCGGGGTATGACCAATATCTTGATACTTGAGTGATAACTATTGTTATACGAAAATTCCGCGAGCGGTAAATGCGTATCCCAATCACCACCAAAGTCAAGGACACAAAGACACAGCAGATCCTCGAGGGTTTGGATTGTTCGTTCGGTTTGACCATCGGTTTGAGGATGGTAAGCCGTACTTAAATCCAATTGAGTACCCAAGAGTTCTTGCATCGAAGACTAAAAGTGTGAAGTGAAGCGAGCATCTCGATCGGAAATAATGTGTAAAGGCACGCCATGACGACTCACAATTTTGTCAATGTAGATTCGAGCCAGCCTTGAAACCTTGTATGTATCACGTATGGGTATGAAATGTGCTGTCTTGGTCAAACGATCAACAATGACCCATATACTATCATGACCACGAGGTGTACGAGGTAACTTGGTTATGAAATCCATGGATATATGTTCCCATTTCCACATAGGGATTTCAGGTTGCTCAAGTAAACAACTTGGTCGTTGATGCTCGGCTTTGACCCTTGCACACGTGAGACACTTGGAAACATAAGACGCGATATCTTTCTTCATTCCAGGCCACCAATATTGACCACGCAGGTCCATGTACATCTTATCGGAGCCAGGATGAATGGAATATCGGGTTTGATGAGCTTCGTTCATAATGAAGTGCCGAAGGTTATCACGATTCGAAATCCAAAGTCAATTCAAGAAATACCACATGCCATTTGGTTTTGTCTCCAGTTGCGACTGAACGTTAGACATCAAATCTTCATCTTTCCCTTCGTCGGTTAGTGCTGCTTGTTGAGCCTCGCGAATGCATAACTCGAGGACACTATTGCAGGACCGGTTAAGGGCTTAACAATTTACAACACAACAACACAAAGAGGAGATTAACCAAACTTGATCAAACAGTAAACTGGATAAACCAAGATAATGATACAAAGAACATAAGTAATAATAAAGAGATAGAACAAGAGATTTGGGTTTCAAGGATGCAGTATATTGCTTTCTCAAGTTCTATTACAAGTGTTACAAAGCATAAAGAAAGATACTAGAACAAGGAATACTTATACTACAACCTACAGCCGGCTATACTTTGAAAGCCAGCTGGGTACAATTGACTAGACACAAACAAAATCAATTGTAGAATCAAAAGGCATATCTGCCTTTTGACCTTGTGACTATGACATGCCATAGCTCACATCCTTATCTATTACAAAAAGGATAAAGTACATAAAGTAGAAGGTTACAGACTCAAGACCTCAATGTACAGTTACCAAAAGCATGGACCTTTTCACCAACTCATGTAAGTTGGTGACTTTACAGAGATGCAGCGGAAAGGTGTCCAGCTTTATGGAATAGTACATCAGATAAAACATGTTACTAAAAGTCTTCGGAAGAAATCTGTCTTCATAGGATGAATCTTCAGAAGACCTTGTCTCTGAGGCTTCGGAAGACTTCATATTTGGCTTCGGAAGATATTGGTCTTGGCTTCGGAAGATTTTACACTTAGAATATTTCTAGTGCATGATGTAAAACTTCCGAAGCAATTCTACTTCAGTTCTTTAGTGCATTGCTTGCAGAGAGACATTTGATGTTTTGGTTTGCATCAGACTTAAAGGAATCCTTACAAACTCCCTCTAGGCTGATGCTACCAAAACATTTAGAAGATCTTCAGATATTAGTAGTCTTCAGCACAATCATGACCATACCCTTCTTCATTAGATGGTCAGGATCATTCAGACTTTCATAGTATCTTCTCATCTCAAAGAGATCATGCAGAGGTAAGTTGATTATGTCTTGCCATGTATAGACATTCTCAACACCTTGATCTCTGATTACATGCCATCTTTCTGGATTGGTAGAGAAGGTCCAGGATAGGATGGGTGTCTCAGCTGCAAGAGGAGCCACTTGTATTGGAGTTGATTGGGCTGCCTCTTCATGCACTTCCTCTGGTTGATCTGACTCAGCCTGAGGTGTAGAGGTAGATGATTTAGGCTTCTTCTTCTTAGACTTTGGTTTAGAAGCCATCCTCTTCTTCCTCTTAGATGACTTTAACTGAGAAGACTGGTCTGCAGCACCTTGTTGATCATCCTTGTCTTTCTCAGTTGGGTGTTCCTCCCTCACAGGTTCAGAAGGAGAGGGAGTTTGACCCTGCTGTGGATCAGAAGATGAAGCTTGCTGAGGCTCAGCAGGAGGTCCAGGTTGTGTTGTCTCAGGTTTTTCAACCTTAACCTCCACTTCAGGTGGGACTTGACTTGGAAGAGAGTGTAGGTCAATCAGTTCTCCACTCTTGATCTTCTGCTTGATTACCTTTATATGCTCATCCATAGAGACATAGGGCCAAGTCTCCTTCTGGAGAATCCATACAGCTTCAAGAAGCTCATCATCCTTTGTCTGTCAGCAGACTTCTTCATACTCTTTTGGATGATGGCTCTTGACTTTGTAGCTTCTTCCCTTAGCTTCTTCTTAGTTGTCTTTCTCTCCTTGACTAATTCAAGCTCAAGTTGTTTTAAGTACTCAAACTCAACAAAGTTATAGGACAAGGGAAGAAGTGCATCTGCCTGATAGAAGCATGTGGCACTCAGGTAGTTGATCATTTTGATCCTATCTTCTTCTTTGTCTACCTGAGGTTCTTGTTGAACCACATCTTCTTGTACAAGGCTTTCTTGAACTGGGGAGAGAGTGGGAGCATGCTTGTAGAGCCTTTTCTGTCTCTTCTCTCCTCTTTGAATTGGAGAAGTAACCTTGCATCATCATTTTCTTTCATCTCTCTTGACACTTCCATGTCAGCCAGTTCATTTAGTTGTTCTAAAGGGAGAGAAATGATTTCTCAATGTCATAGTTCCTGGTCTACAGGTAAGTAATCAAGACTGCCCTCAACTCATCATCTTGAGTATTTGGTCTGGGGGCAGCCCTGATTGCAGCTTGCATAAAACCTGAAGACCCAGAGGAACTTTCTCCCCTTAGCTTCCTCTTCCTCTCTCTCTCTTCCTCCTCAATTTCCTCAGAAGTCAAAATCCTTTTCCCTTTATCACCCACAGAACTTTGTGACTCAGGGTGGATAGAGGTTTGGCCTTCATTGCTTGGTGTAGCATCCATGCTCTGGCCAGAGAGAGGCTGAGAAACACCTTCACCAGCAGGTGTCTCAGAGGGAATGTGAATCTCTACAGCAGTTGATGATGATGAGACAGGGGTCTCAGGTTCTGCCACTGGGCCTTCAGTAAAGGTTTCCCCTATGAAACTAATCTTAGGGTCCACCTCAACATCCAGTTGACCGATGACATTGCCTGATTGCCTAAGTCTCCTTCTTAAGCTAAACTCTACAGTGATCCTGTCTTGGATTCTTTGAGCCAATCTGTCAGCTTGCCTTGAGTTGCTTGGATTGACAAGTGGCATATTGACTAGATCTAAACCTTCATAGAAGTTCAAATTTTGAAAGTCAAATACTTCTTGTTGCCCTTGAACTCTATGAAGAATAAGGGCTCTTCTATCAGCATCATACCTCCACCTTATGATGTAGTTTGAAGTTCCTTGAGGTGGGGATGACACAGCCCTTGGTATACCTTCCTCAAAAAGACTCCTGATGATAGAGTCTATAAAGTCCACATTAATGTGAACTTGAGGAAGTTGCTGAGAATGCACAATTACAAGTGAGGATGGTGAGTCCTCTATGTCCATTCTCTGTGAAGAACTCCCAGATTCTGTGGCTGCAATAACTTTTTCCCCCTTTTTGGTAGCATCACCCACTTGCATAGGTGAGCTGGAGGATAAATCAATCACATCCACAAGTTCTTGTGTTCCTGGTTGAGCTCTTCTTAAAGGTCTCCCAGCTAGTTTTTCCTTAAGATATGAAATCTGAAGTTGCTGATCATTGACCCTGTTTTGTAAGGTAGTCACCTGAGATTCAAGGTGACTGACCTTTGAGACTAGGTAAGTGCATGTTTTAGACATTTGTGCACCATTAGTCTCAGATTCCCCTCTTCTTCATCAGAAGAATCATTGGGGGATGAGATGATTGGACCAAAGTCCTCTCTCTCACCACCAGCTTGAGGTTCTTGGCTGCTGGTTTTCCTCTGCTCCCTAGCAATCTCAGTTGAGATGTCAGTGGGCTGAGTTGCCATGGTTGAGGTCTTAATGATGTAATCACTTGCAGAAGTGAGAGCCTCTTCCATATGGACATCTTGAACAGGTTCAGAAGTGTCCACCTCAGTTATAGGTGACTGATGTGGGCTAGACTGAGGAGACTCAGAAGTACTCATCTCTCTTTGAGTAGGGGAAGAGAAGAGAGACTCATGGTACTCACTGAAACCTAAGTCTTTATCAGTATAGAAGGATAGGTTGGGAATGGGTTGATTTAGATCTAAAGGCTAGGGATGGTAACTGTCCCCTGAAGGTTGTTCACTTGAGTGTTGAGACTCAGAGTGAAGGCTTAAGGCTGTTGGGCTTGTGAGCTCATCAGGGTGAGCATGAGGAACCTCAGCCCTGATAGTTGAAGAGATGGGAGTGGTTTGCTTCTCAGGGGAAGTGGGAGCTCTAGTGTCCACTTCCTCCTGTAAAGGTGAGTATATGGGGACCTGCACAGACTCAATAGCTTGAGCAGGGGTTCGTTTGGATTTCCTTTGGTAGGTGAGAGTTACTTGAGGCCTTTTTAGTGGTAAAGAGGTAGAAGGTGTGGGTTCAACACTAGCTTGTATTGCTAGGTTGTCACCTTGAGCAATGAACTCTAACATTTTGGGGACAAGGGCTGTTTCTACCCCTGAGAAGCCTACAGTTGGCTTCTTCATGATTTTAAAGATGTCGGGCTTCATCTGTCCCAATCTAAGAATATTATCTGTTTCCCTCAACTGTGAGCCCAGTTCACAATTGAGAATGTGTTGAACATATCTAGGAAACATATAATACTCTAAGGAGTCCAAGTTTGCAAGTAAATTGGTATAAACAAATTGAGAGTACCTGAACTTGACCCCTTGAACCATTCCATGCACTATGAAGGAGAGATCCTTAGGAATCTGGTCCCACCCTTCATGCTTGTTTGACAAGCTGTGTATAACCACTTGGAGTAGGTATTTCCACTGGGATGAGACCTTTCCTTTCCTGAAGGTCTATACAGAGAAATCTCCCTCATAGCCTATCTGCTCAAAGGAATGATTGAAAGCTTCCTTTGGGAAGGACAACTCACCTTCTTCATCATCCAGCTGCAAATGAGAGTTGATAATGGCCGGAGTGATGAAGATTGTCCTCCCTTGCACTGTGGCAGACAGTGCCTTCTCCTCATCCATAATGACCTCTTGGCAGGTCTTCCAGAATTCAAGCAGATGATCCTCATACAGAGTAGGATCAATGGTTAGGGAGGTGAAATAATTTGATAGAGTTAAGAATTAGCAAATCTTTGAGAAACATTCATCTTTCTCAGCGCTTAACAGAGCAACCTGGTTGTGTTGCCTGTGAAGTTGCATGGAGAAATCTGGGTTGTTTCTGCGGTTAAAGATGGCCATTTGAGAAGCTTAAGGTTGAAGAAAAGTAAAAAGCAAAGGCGGTTTTGGGAATTAGGTTTGAGGAATAGTAGAATTGAAGAAGATAGTGAGGAAGAGGGGGAACCATTGGGTATTTATGTGAAAAGGGATTTGAACCAAAGTTAATGAAAGAGGATAAACTTTGAAATCCGAAAATCGGTCCCACCTCTGAAAAAGTAGTTTACTTTTGCTCAAAAAGTAGTTTTCTTGGAATTCGAAAAGCTTCCGAAGGTAAATTATCTTCGGAAGTTTTAATGAAAAAGCTTCCGAAGCTAAAATGACTTCAGAAGATTATCCTGAGAGTCTTGAAAATTTTGCTTTGGAAGAGAAATAAACACTTCAATGCTTTGTATATGAAACAACAAAGCTTCCGAGAGTTAAATTTGCTTCGGAAGGAAAAAGTTCTTAAAAACAAATAAGTGTCTGAGACAAGGTTTTAAGCTTCGGAAGATAGATTTAGACTTCTTCCAAAGGTAAAATTTCTTAGACAGTTTTTTATTTTGAAGACATAATTTTCTTCTGAAGGTAAAATTATATCTTCCAAAGGATCATAAAATTTTCAAGAATCTAAGGAAAGTCTTCAAAAAGAATTTTATATCCAAAGAAAACATGAGCTTATGAATGTGATGAACTAGACAACTTAGGACACACATATTCTAAGAAATAATTAGAATTAGTTTTAAGAAAAGACCTACTCAAAGTTAATCATCCCAATAGCTGATATTAGATAATTAAATCACTGTTCATCAAAAGCTTTTGTAAACAGATCAGCATATTGTTCATCTGTATGAACTTTGACTAGTTTAATTAATCCCTTTTCATAGTTATCTCTTATTAAATGATACGTGATATTGATGTGTTTGGTCCTTGAGTGCTGCACAGGGTTCTCAGTAATAGAGATAGCACTATTGTTGCCTATGTGGATAGGAGTCTCCTTGAAGTTAAATCCATAGTCCAGCATCTGATTTTGAATCCAAAGCACTTGAGCACAGCAACTTACAGCAGCAATGTATTCAGCCTCAGCAGTTGATGCAGACACACAGGATTGTTTCTTGCATTGCCATGAGACAACCCTTCCACCAAGGAATTGACATCCCCCAGATGTAGACTTTCAGTCATGTTGCAACCACCATAGTCACTATCTGTATAAGCATACAGGTTGAAGTCAGGATTCTTTGGATACCATAAACCAAGTGTTGAGGCACCTTTGAGGTATCTTAAAATCCTTTTGACAGTGATGAGGTGAGACATCTTAGGGTTGGCTTGATATCTTGCACAAATACATGTAGCAAACATGATATCAGGCCTGCTAGCTGTAAGATACATGAGAGACCCAATCATTGCCCTGTATAAGTGTTCATCTACACACTCCCCCTCAAGGTCAGGACCAAGGGAGTGGTTTCTAGCTATGGGTGTCTTAGCAATCTTACAATCAGTCATGTTGAACCTCTTGAGTATGTCCTGAACATACTTTGACTGTCTTATGAAGATGCCATCTTCAACTTGCTTCACTTGAATTCCCAGAAAGAAATTGAGTTCTCCTATTGCACTCATTTCAAATCTATCTTTCATTAGCTTCTCAAAGTCTTTGTAGAGCTTTGGATTAGTTGAACCAAAGATGATGTCATCTACATATACTTGAACTAGCAATAAGTCATTTCATTTTCCTTTGATGAAGAGAGTTCCATCTATAGTACCTCTCCTGTATCCATGTTTACAAAGATACTCAGACAATGTCTCATACCACTTCCTGGGTGCCTGATGCAGCCCATAAAGAGCTTTGTCAAGCTTGCAGACATAATCAGGATGATCAGGGTCTACAAAACCAGGTGGCTGTTTGACATAAACCTCTTCATCAATCACTCCATACAGAAAAGCACACTTTACATCAAGTTGAAAGACCTTGAAGTTTTTGGATGCAGCAAATGCCAGGAATACCCTAACAGCTTCTAATCTTGCTACAGGAGCAAAGACATCAGTGTAGTCAATCCCTTCTTCTTGTGTGTATCCTTGAACAACTAGTCTTGCCTTGTTCTTGATGATAACGCCTCTATCATCCTTCTTATTCCTAAACACCCATTTGGTTCCAATAGTAGTCTTCCCATGAGGAAGAGGACAAAGGTTCCAAACTTTTTGCCTTTTGAATTGAAGCAACTCTTGTTACATAGCTTCAATCCAGCTTCCATCCTTTAGAGCTTCATCAACTTTCTTTGGCTCTATCTGGGATAAGAAACAAGAGTGAAGACAAACATTTGCTTCATGGGTTTGTCCTCTTGTTCTTACCACTGTGACAACATCTCCAATGATGTTTGTGGTGGGGTGAGACTTGTGGATCCTTAGCTGAGGGATCACAACAAGTTGCTGAGAAAGATCCAAATTTGAGAAATTTAGATCTGGCATAGATGATTCACCCTCCACATCACCACACTTATCAAGATTAACTTGATCCAATGAGTGTGTGACATCATTGATGTTGTCATCTATGGTGTGGTTATTAGCATCAAGGAATTCCTGATCACTTTCACTATCACCATTGTTGTCTTCAATTGAGGTATCTTTATCTGGTTGTGGAGCCTCTGAGCTGGAATTTGAAGGCACACCAGATGTATCAGCTGAATTTGTCATTGTAGTGCTGATAGAAACCTCATTTGCTGAAGTAGTTCCAACTGGAGCTGAAGATGTATGAGTTGAAGGTCTTCCTAGCTTAAATCTTGGATCAGGATCACCTGTATTTAAATTTTCTGCAGATCCTGAAACATTCTTACAAGATTTATTAAAACAGTTGGTAACTAAATCAAGATAAAATAGCCAATCAGGACCAGAACCAGCCACACAGGGTGTGTGTTCATTGAAAGTCACATTGGCTGACTCCTCAACAATTCTAGTTCTGAGATTGTATACTCTATAAGCCTTGGCTTGGGAAGAGTATCAAATGAAGTGTCCATCTTCTGATTTATCAGCAAACTTGGCAATTTGATCCTTGGTATTCAAGATGGTGCAGGGACATCCAAATGACCTGAGAAAACCGATGAAAGGTTTTCTCTTGTGCCAAAGTTCATAAGGAGTCTTACCATGTGTCGTAACTACTAAAACTATGTTTTGCACATAGCAAGCAGTATTTAGTGCCTCTGCCCAGAAGGTGATAAGCAGTTTAGAGTCAGACAACATAGTTCTTGCAGCTTCAATTAGTGTCCTGTTTCTCCTCTCAGTAACACCATTTTGCTGAGGAGTCCTGGGAGCACTGTATTGTCTTGCAATACCTTTTTCATCACAAAATGTATCAAGGATTTGATTCTTGAATTCAGTCCCTTGATCACATCTTATGGTTTTGACCTTGTGATCACTTTGATTCTTAATTTTTAAGATGAAATTCTTCAGAATCTCAGGGGTTTCATCCTTAGTTCTAAGAAAGAAAACCCAAGTGAATCTTGTAAAATCATCTGTGATCACCAAACAATAAGAGGTCCTTCCTAGACTCATTACACTGGTGGGGCCAAAGAGATCCATATGTAATAAATGTAGGGGAGTAGTGATGGAGTTCTTTTCCTTAGGTTTGTGAGATACCTTATGTTGCTTCCCTTTCAGGCATGCAACACAATGATCATCACTTGTAAACTCTTTCTTTGGCATTCCAGTTACCAAATCATGTTTAATTAGTTTATTCATGTTCTTAAAGTTTTCATGGCACATTCTTTTATGCCATAGGAAAGACTCATCACTATTTGCTTTAGATAGGAAGCATGAAACTTCTCCAGAGGGAGATGTTTCTTGCAAATCCATCTTGTACATGTTCCCTTTCCTGGGGGCTCTAAGCAGGATGTGCTCATGAGGAATGACCATTCCAGGCTTGAGAACAATGCACTCATGCTCAGTAAAGAGCATGTTATGACTCTGATCACAAAATTGGGATACACTCAGAAGATTGTACCCAAGCTCCTTGACAAAGTATACCTTTTCAATGCTGAGCTTACCATTTGTGACCTTGCCCCTTCCAGAAATGCAACCACCTTCATCTCCTCCAAAAGCAACTGGTCCTCCATCAATCCTCTCAAAGTTATGGAGTAGTGACCTATTGACTGTCATGTGCCTGGAACAACCACTATCAATGATCAAGACATTTTTATTTGTCTTGAGCTGTTCCTGCACAAAGAAAATGATTAGTTACATTTGGAAACTCAAGCCTTACTTGTCTTGGGCTCACTAAGTATAATAGAAGGTAATGCAACAGTAATAGATCCTATGGTTGTGCTAGAGGGATCTTCAGCTGTTGTTGATGAAGAAACTTCAGTCACTTGGTCTTTCTTAGACTTCCACACCACCTTTGGAGTCTTGGACTTGACCTTCAAAACCTTGGAAGCTTTTGGGACTTCACAAGTTTTGATGACTGAACCTTCGAAAGATTTTACAGTCACTGCAGCGGACTTTAGTGCTTCGGAAGAATTCCTTTCTTCCGAGACCAACTTTTCTTCCGAAGGTAATTTTCCATTTACCTTTTTCTTTGATTTGGAGCTTCTGAAGGAAACAGATTTTCCTTCCGAAGCTTGAATCTTCTTGAAACTCTTTGAAGTCTTTGTCTTGGTCATATGGACAATACTTTTAGGATTGTATGGACAATCCTTAGCAATGTGAGAGGTACTTTCACACATGACACACAACATTTTCTTCTTCACAAGAGTCTCCTTATGAGAGCAAGACTGTCTTTGGTCACATCCCTTCTCCACCTTCATCTTTGTAGATGCTGAGACAGTTCTTTTGGGCTGTAAACTGTTCTTGGAGTTTGATGGTCCAGGCTGTGCAGTAGTGGTACAGAGCAGATCAGTCTTCTTCTTGGTACTGAGATGATTTGAAAAAGAACCAAAACTCTTAGCTGAAGAGTCTTGGTTGATGTCTTCAGTCTTTACTACTTCAAACCCTGCAGAGATAAAGACTTGTTTCTGCTTAGAGTCAAAAGTAGCCTTGATCTCTTGAGCCTTCTTTGCTTTTCTTTTGCTCTTCCTGATCAAGTTCTTTCTCTTTGACTTGGTCATCACAGTAGTCTTCTTCTCCTTAGAAGGATAGTGGCCCTTAGTAGAATCCTCCGCTTCACTCTTCTTAGAGGAATTCTTCACTATCTCTTCTTCATCCTCTTCACTTATAGGATCTATGAGAGGAAGCTTATCTTCACAAGTTCCACACCTAGGAGATCTTACAGACAAGATTGTGTGTGGAGGAGGTATCTCATTTGATTCCAATCCCTGTCTATTTTGATAAAACACTTTGTTGTGCAGGGATGAGGATATCATGTTCTTGAAGGTCTCTTCTTCAAGAACACTCTTTTCTGCCCTGGCTTTGCTGATCACAAGCTCAGCCTGGCACTCAGTCAGCTTGGTTATGAGATCTTGGATTTGAATCCTAAAATCTGTATGTTCATGTTTTAGAACTTAAGTGGTTTTCTCTAAGTCCTCTATATTTAGTTTATAATCATTTTCAGACTTTCTAAAATCAGATTTTAAAATGTTTAAGGACTGAAGATCAGATCTCATCTCCAAGTTATAGGACCTATATTTGTTAACTTTAGCAATGCATTCAGGAGTACAGAGATGTTCCAATACCTTGGCTTCATCATGATCTGCCATTAGTGCTTGGTTTGGAGAAGCATCTTCCACCTGAAAACTCCAGTCAAAGCCTCCTTCTTCAACAACAACAACAACTTGTTGCTTTGGCTTCTCATTCTGAGGGGCTTTGTCAGTGTAGTTTGGTCTGGTTTGTGCTTGGCCACCATTTGTTTTAGGTGCCTTACACTCTCTAGCAAAGTGGCCCATCAAGTTACAGTTGTAACACTTGACTTTGCTTTTATCCAAGCCAAACTTTCCACTGGTTGCATTGCTTAGAAACCTCCTTCCAGTTCTCTTGTAAAACTTCTTGGCTCTATGAGTGAGAAGAGCCATCTGCTAAACTATTTCAATATATTCCAGGTCATCTAGATGGATACAATCCAGGTCTTCAAGAGTGAAAAGAGAGTTGCCACAACTTTCATCAGATGACACAAAGGCTTGAGAAGAGCTTGTCTCTTGGAATGGGCTTCCTTGAGTGTAGTTCTCCCTGGGTGTCTCTGGGAAGGTGATGAAAGGACCCTTTGGTGAGTTGTCAGGGTAGCATATGAGATGATGTTGGGGTTCTATGCTATCCTTTTCAACCACATGCAGAGCTGAACCCAATTGATTGTTGGAGTTGCCAGATGAACCTTGCATGTTCATCTCCATCTGGTAGCCACTGAGAATCCCATATAACTCTGTCAGAGTAAGAGTTTTGAGATTTTCAGTCCTCTTGATCACCACACAATAGTGTGTCCATTGCCTAGGAAGTGAGGACATGAACTTCCTTACAATGTCTCTATTTTCAAGAGGAACTCCTCCATCTACAAGGGTATCCACTATCTTAACATACCTAAAGTATTGCTGAGTCATGGTTTCACCTGTTTTGAAGGTGAAGTTTTAAAACTGCTGCTTCAGGAGATCCTTCTTGTTCTCCTTGGCTTTAGAGGAGCCTTCATACATCAGTTTTAGTGCATCCCACAACTGTTTAGCTGTTTTGCACTTCTTGAAACCTCTGTACACAGAGTTTGGAAGGGCAGTTTGAAGAGCAGTCATGGCTTTTCTATCAATCTCTGCAGGACCGTTTAAGGGTGGTCACTTATAACTTAACAACACAGTAAGGAGAGTTCTTTAGAACACTTAACATATCAAATAGGAAGCTGGTAACTTATATGAAAGATACTAAGAACACAAGTAAAACATGAGACAAAACAAGATTGCAAACAACACAAGTATTTGGTTTTCATGAATGATGTATATTTCTCTCAAGTTCTTTTACAAGTATTACAAAGCATAGATGGAAAGTTACAAGTACTTGAGATACTTTATACTACATCCTACAGCCGGCCATACTTTGAAGGCCAGCTAGATACATAAGACTAGACAACTACAAAATCAAATGTAGAGTCAAAAGGCAAATTGCCTTTTGAGTAGTGACTATGACATGCCATAGCTCACATTCTAATATATTACAAAAAAGATAAACGTACATAATGTAGAAAGCTTAGACTCAAGATCTTAATATACAGTTACCAAAAGCATGGACCTTTTCACCAACTCATGTAAGTTGGTGACTGAACAAAGTTGCAGCGAAAAGGTGGTCCAGCTTTATGATATAGTACATCAGATAAAAGCATGTATCTAAAAGTCTTCGGAAGAAATCTATCCTCACTCTTTGGCTTCGGAAGACTTTGTCTTTGAAGCTTCGGAAGACTTCACTTTTGGCTTCGGAAGATGTTGGTCTTGGCTTTGGAAGATTTTACACTTAGAATATTTTCTAGTGCATGGTGTAAAATTTCCGAAGCATTTCTACTTCTGTACTTCAGTGCATGCATGCAGAGAGACTTTGGATGTTTTGGCTGCATTAGACTTATAGCAATTCTTACGAACTCCCCTAGGGTGATGATACCAAAACATTTGAAGACCTTTAGCTGTTGACAGTCCTCATCATGATGATGACCATGACTTTCTTCATTAGATGTTCGGGATCAGTCAGACTCTCATAATATCTTCTCATCTTAAAGAGATCATGTAGAGGTAGGTTGAATAAGTCTTGCCATGTGTAGACATCTTCACCACCTTGATCTTTGATCACATGCCATCTTTCTGGATTAGTTGTGAAGGTCCAGGATAAGATGGGTCTCTCAGATGCAAAAGGAGCCACTTGAATTGAAGCTGATGGGGCTGCCTCTTCATGCACTTCCTCAGGGTGATCTGATTCATCCTAGGCTTGGAGGTTGATGATTCAGGCTTCTTCTTTTTCTTTGACTTTGGTTTAGAATCAATCATCTTCCTCCTCTTTGAAGACTATAACTGAGAAGACTGGCCTGTCGCACCTTGTTGATCAATTTTGTCTTGCTCAGTTGGGTGTTCCTCCCTCACAGGTTTAGATGGAGAGAGAGTTTGACTCTACTATGGATCAGAAGATGAAGTTTGCTGAGACTCAGCAAGAGGTCTAGGTTGTGTTGTCTCAGGTTATTCAACTTTAACCTCTACTTCAAGAGGAGCTTGACTTGGAGGGGAGTGTAAGTCAGTGAGCTCTCCCCTTTTGATCTCCTGCTTGATTACCCTAATATGCTCATCCATTGTGGTTAGAGACATAGGACCAAGTCTCCTTCCGAAGTATCCACACAGCTTCAAGAAACTCATCATCCTTTGTCTCTCAGCAGACTTCTTCATACTATTTTGGATGATGCCTCTTGACTTTGCAGCCTCTTCCCTCATCTTTCTATTTGTTGCTTTTTGTTCTTTGAGCCCTTGAAGTTCAAGCTGTTTGAGATACTCAGCTCAATGTACTCAAAAGACAAGGGAAGAAGTGCAGATGCCTGGTAGATACATGTGGCACTCAGGTAGTTGATCATATTTTGCCTATCTGTTTCTTTGTCTACCTAAGGTTCTTGTGGATGTGCCACAGTCTCTTGCACAGGGCTTTCTTGAATTGGGGAGAGAGTAGGAACATGCTTGTACAGTCTTTTCTATCTATTTTCTTCTTTGATTTGGAGGAGAAACCTTGCATCCTCTGCTTCCTTCCTCTCCCTTTACATTTCCATGTCTGCTAGTTTATTAAGTTCCTCTAAAGGGAGAGATGTAATCTCATCATTGTCATAGTTCCTGGTCTGTAGGTAAGTAATCTTGAGTGTTTGGTCTGGGGCAGCCCTGATTGCAGCTTGCAAGAAGCCTGAAGACCCAGTGGAACTATCTCCCCTTAACTTCATCTTCCTCTATCTCTCCTCATCCTCAATCTCCTCAGAAGTTAAAATCCTTTTCCCTTTGTCACCTATAGTCTTTTATGACACAGGATGCAGAGAGCTTTGGCCTTCATTGCTTGGTGTAGCATCCAAGCTCTGGCCAAAGATAGGTTGTGATACACCTTCACCAGCCGGTGTTTCACTAAGGGAATGAATTGCTGAAGTAGTTGTTGGTGTGACAGGGCTCTCAGGCTTTATCACTAGGCTTTCAGTCAAGGTTTTCCCTTTGAAGCTAATCTTAGGGTCTGCCTCAACATCCAGTTGACCAATGACATTACCTAATTGCCTTTGTCTCCTTGTTTGGCTGAACTCTTTGGTAATTTTGTCTTGAATCCTTGTGCCAGCCTGCCAGCTTGTCTAGATTGACTTGGGTTGACAAGTGGCATGTTAATTAAGTCAAGACCTTCATAGTAGTTCAAGGTCTCAAAGTTGAAAACCTCTTGCTGCCCTTGAACTCTTTGAAGAATAAAGGCTCTTCTGTCAGCATCATACCTCCACCTAATAATGTAGTTTGAAGTTCGTTAGGGTGGGGATGACATAGCCCTTGGAATGCCTTCCTCAAAGAGACTCTGAATGAGAAAGTCTAAGAGTCCACATCAAAGTGAATTTGAAGAAGTTACTGAGTATGCACAATTACAAGTGAGGATGGTGAGTCCTCATTGTCCATACTCCCTGAAAAACTCCCAGGTTCTGTGATTGCAATGACTTTCTCCTCCTTTTTGGTAGCATCACCCTCTTTCATAGGTGAGCTAGGAGTTAGGTCAATCACATGCACAGGTTCTTGTGTTCCTGGTTGAGCTCTCCTTAAAGGTCTCCTAGCTAGTTTTTCCCTGAGATAAGATATCTCAAGTTGCTGATCATTGACCCTGTTTTGTAGGGTAGTCACTTGAGATTCAAGGTGAATAACCTTAGAGACTAGGTAGGTGCATGTTTTTGATAGTTTATGCACCTTTAGTCTTAAATTCCCCTCATCTTCATTAGAAGAATCATGGGGGGATGAGAGAATAGGACCAAAGTCCTCACGCTCACCACCAGCTTCATGTTCTTGGCTGCTGGATTTCCTCTGCACACTGACAGCCTCAATTGAAGTGTCAATGGGTTGAGTTATCATGGTTGAGGTCCTAATGATGTAATTACTTGCAGAAGTGAGAGCCTTTTCCATATGGATCTTCTGAACAGGTTCAGAGAGGTCCACCTCAGTAATGGGTGACTGATATGGGCTAGACATAGGAGACTCAGGAGCACTCATCTCTGTTTGAGTAGGGGAAGAGTAGCAGGGTCATGGTACTCACTGAAACCTATGTCTTCATCAGTATAGAATTCAAGGTTAGGGATGGGTTGGTTTAAGTCTAAAGGCTGGGGATGGTAACTGTCCCCTTAAGGTTGTTCACTTGAATGTTGAGAGTCAGAGTGAAGGCTTAAGGCAGTTGGGCTAGTGAGCTCATCAGGCTGAGCATGAGGAACCTCAGCACTAATCCTTGAAGAAATGGGAGTGGTTTGCTCCTCAGGAGAAGTGGGAGCTCTAGTATCCACTTCCTCCTATATGTGTGAGTATATGGGGGCCTGCATAAGCTCAATAGCTTGAGCAGGGGTTTGTTTGGATTTTCTTTGGTAGGTGAGGGTGATTTGAGGCCTTTCTGGTGGTTGAGAGGTAGAAGGTGTGGGTTCAACACTAGCTTGTATTGCTAGGTTGTCATCTTGAGCAATGAGCTCTAACATTTTGAAGACAAGGGCTGTTTCTATCCTAAAGAAGTCTACAGTTGGCTTCTTCATGATGTAATACTTTAAGGAGTCCAGGTTTGCAAGAAAATTTGTATATACAAACTGAGAGTACCTGAACTTGACCCCTTGAACCATTCCATGAACTATGAAGGAGAGATCCTCATGAATCTGGTTCCACCCACCGTGCTTGTTGGACAAGCTATGGATAACCACATGTAGCAGATACTTCCACTGGATGAGACCTTCCCTTTCCAGAAGGTCTTTACGGAGAAATCTCCCTCATAGCCCATTTGCTCAAAGGAAAGATTAATTGCTTCTTTTGGGAAGGACATCTCACCTTCTTCATCATCCAGCTAAAGATGAGTGTTGATGATGGCCGGAGTGATGAAGATTGTTCCCCATACATTGTGGCAGACAATGCCTTCTCCCCATCCATGATGAGATCTTGACAGGTCTTCCAAAATTCAAGCAGATTATCCTCATAGAGAGTAGGATCAATGGTTAGGGAGGTAAAGTAGTTGGATAGAGCCAGAAAATGGCAAACCTCTGAGAAACTATTATCTTTCTCAGAGTTCAACAGAGCAACCTGGTTGTGCTGCATGTGAAGTTGCATGGAGAAATCAGGGTTGTTTTTGCGGTTTAGGTTGGCCATTTTAAAAAGCTTGAGGATGAAGGAAGGTGAAGAGCAAAGTGGATTTGGGTGAATTTAGGTTAGAGAAAAAGTTCAGATGAAGAAGATAATGAAAGAGGGGGGAAGCGTTAGGATGTCAGTCCCACCTCTGAAAAGTAGTTTACTTTTGCCTAAAAAGTAGTTTTCTTGGAAGTCGAGAAATCTTCCGAAGGTTATTTTGCTTTGGAAGTTTTGAAGGAAAGATTCCGAAGGCAAAATCGCTTCGGAAGATATTCCAAAGGGTTTGAGAATTTTGTTTCAGAAGAGATTTATTACTCAAAGTTTTTTTTCTAAGAAGAATAAAAACTTCCGAAGGTTAATTGCTTTCGGAAGAAAATTGTTCTTTGAAAACATATAAGTACGTAAGTTAATTTTAAGCTTCGGAAGATATTCAGAAAATTTCTTTCGAAGGTAAATCTATAGAAGTAGTTATTTGTTTTCTAAGACATAAGTTTCTACCAAAAGTAATTATAAGTCTTCCGAAGGATAAAAAGATCAAAATTTTCAAAAATCTAAGAATGTCTTTTAAAATGATTTTTCTTCCAAAAAGAACAAGGGCTTATGATGGTGATAAAATAGACAACTTAGGACACACAGGTTTTAGAAATAATATGATTAAGTTTCAAGAAAAGCTACTCAAAGTTAATCATCCTAATAGCTGATACAAGATATATGAATCTCTGTTCCTCAAAAGCTTTGGTGAACAGATCAATATATTGTTCATTTGTGTTAACGTCGACTAGTTTGATTAATCCTTTTTCAAAGTTATCTTTAATCAAATGATACCTGATGTTGATGTGCTTTGTCCTTGAGTGCTGCATAGGATACTCTTTGATTGAGATAGCATGTTGTTTTCTATATGGATGGGAGTCTCCTTGAAGGTGAATCCATAGTCCAGCATCTGATTCTGAATCCAAAGCACTTGAGCACAGCAGCTTGCAGCAACAATGTATTCAGCTTCAACTGTTGATGCAGACACACAGGATTGTTTCTTGTATTGCCAAGAGACTATCCTTCCACCAAGAAATGGACATCCCCTAGATGTAGACTTTGCAGTCATGTTGCAACCACCATAGTCACTATCTGTATAGGCATACAAATTAAAGTCAGAATTCTTTGGATACCATAGGCCAAGTGATGGAGCACCTTTGAAGTATCTTAAACTTCTCTTGACAGTGATCAGGTGTGAATCTTGGGGTTGGCTTGATATCTTGCACAAATACATGTGGCAAACATGATATCATGACTGCTAGCTGTGAGGTACATAAGAGACCCAATCATTGCCCTGTAAGATGTTCATCAACACACTCCCCGTCAAGATCAGGTCCAAGGGAGTGGTTTTCGGCTATATGTGTCTTAGCAACCTTACAATCAGTCATGTTGAATCTTTTAAGTATGTCTTGTACATACTTTGACTCACTTATGAAGATGCCATTATCAACTTGCTTCACTTGAATTCCTAGAAAGAAATTGAGTTCCCCCATGGCACTCATTTCAAACCTATCCATCATCAGCTTCTCAAAGTCTTTACAAAGCATTGGATTAGTTGACCCTAAGATAATGTCATCTACATATACTTGTACTAGCATTATGTCATTTCTTGTTCCTTTGATGAAGAGAGTTCCATCAATAGTACCCATTTTGTAGCCATGCTGATAGAGATACTGAGATAGAGTCTCATACCATTTCCTTTGTGCTTGGTGCTGCCTATATAGAGCTTTATCAAGCCTGCACACATAATCAGGATGATCAGGATCTGCAAACCCATGTGGTTGTCTGACATACACCTCTTCATCAATCACCCCATAGAGAAAAGCACACTTGACATCAAGTTGGTAGACCTTGAAATTCTTGGATGCAACAAAAGCTAGGAATATCTTGATAACTTCAAGTCTTGCTACAAGAGCAAAAACATAAGTGTAGTCAATTCCTTCTTCTTGAGTATATTCTTGAACAACTAGTCTTGCTTTATTCTTGATGACAAGTCCTCTATCATCCTTCTTATTCCTGAACACCCATTTGGTTCCTATGGTAGTCTTCCCTTAAGGAAGAGGACATAGGTTCCTAACCTTTTGCCTTTTAAATTGAAGCAACTCCTCTTGCATAGCTTCAACCCAACTTCCATCCTTTAGAGCCTCATCAATCTTCATTGGCTCTATCTGGGATAAGAAACAAGAATGAAGACAAACATATGCATCATCGGTTTGTCCTCTTATTGTTACCCCTGAATCAACATCTCCAATGATATTTGTGGTAGGGTGAGACTTGTGGAGCTTAGCTGAGGGATCACATCAAGTTGCTTAGACAGATCTGAATTAGAGAAATTTTGATCTGGAAATGAGGATTTACCCTCCACATCAACACACTTATCAAGATTAACTTGATCCAATGAGTGTGTAACATCATTGATGTTGTCTTCAATGGAGTGATTGTCAGTATCAAGAAATTCTTGGTCACTTTCACCACCATCATTTTCTCCTACATTTGAAGCTCCTTCTTCTGAGTTTTGTGCCTCTAAGTTGGAATTTGAAGGCACCCCAGAAGTATCAATAGGATTTATCATTGATGTGCTGGTAGAAACTTCATTTGCAAGGTTAGTTACCACTGGAGCTGAAGTTGTGTAGTTTGAAGGTCTTCTATGCTCAAATCTTGGGTCAAGATCACCTGTAGGTAGTATATATGTGGATCCTAAAACATGCTCACAAGATTTGTTAAAATAGTTGGTAACTAAATCAAGATCAAATAGCCAATCAGGACCAGAACCTTTCACACTGGGAGTGTGCTCATTGAAGGTCACATTTGCTGACTCCTCAACTACTCTACTTTTGAGATTGTATACTTTATAAGCCTTAGCTTGACAAGAGTATCCAATAAAATATCCATCATCTGATTTCTCAACAAACTTGACAATTTGATCTTTGGTATTCAATATGGTGCAAGGACATCCAAATGACCTGAGAAAACCAATGAAAGGTTTGCTCTTGTGCCAAAGTTCATAAGGAGTCTTACCATGTGTCTTAACTACTAAAACTCTGTTTTGCACATAGCAAGCAGTGTTCACTGCCTCTGCCTAGAAGGTGATAGGCAGTTTAGAGTCAAACAACATAGTTCTTGCAGCTTCAATTAGTAATAGTCTCTCCTCTTAGCAACACCATTTTGCTGAGGAGTCCTGGGAGCACTATATTGTGTTGTAATACATTTTTCATCACAAAATGTATCAAGGATTTGGTTCTTGAATTCGGTTCCTTGGTCTTATCTTATGGTTTTGACCTTGTGATCACATTGATTCTCAATCTTTAAAATAAAATTCTTCAGAATCTCAGGGGTCTCATCCTTAGTTCTAAGAAAGAAGACCCAAGTGAATCTTGTAAAGTCATCTGTGATCACCAAACAATAAGAGGTCCTTCCTAGACTCATTACACTGGTGGGGCCAAAAAGATCCATATGTAATAAGTGTAAGGGAGTAGTGATGGAGTTTCTTTCCTTTGGATTATGAGATACATTGTGTTGCTTCCCCTACAGGCATGCAACATAGAGGTCATCACTTGATGTGAAGAGAGCAACTGGCAGTAGTAGCGGGTCAAGTAAGAAGGGTTTTGGAGGTGTGAGGCGCGATGATCGAGGTGGGAGGACACGGAAGCTATACTTGGGTACAAGCCCGTTTTGCAACAAGTGCAAACTGCATCATCAAGGGGAGTGCAACCCGATGCCCTGCTTTCGATGCAAACTACCAGGTCATTTAATCAAGGATTGTACGTGTGCGGTAGGTAAACAATGTTATGAATGTGGAGACCCAAGACACATGAGGAATAAGTGTCCTAAGCTGGGAAGAGATAAGGATGCCGGACCCAACAAGCCTAAGGGATGAGCATTCGTGATGGAACCAGCCGATGCTCGCAAGGAACCTTATGTGGTTAATTGTACGTTCCTTATAAACAACCATCCTGCTACCGTTCTATTTGATACAGGAGCAACTGCTAATTTTGTCTCTAGTACTTTTAGGCTTTTGATTGACTTGAGTGCATGTATCCTGACTGATACGTTTACCGTAGAATTAGCTGTCGGTAACATCATAGAAACTAATGAAGTCATCAAGGATTGCTTAATGAATCTGGAAGGTAGCACATTTAAGATAAACCTGATGCCTATTAAACTAGAAGGATTCGATGTGGTTGTTTGCATGGATTGGCTGGCTAGGCATAGAGTTGAAATCGTGTGTGATGAACGCCTACTTAGAATACCGTTGAGCGACGAGAAAGTGCTAGTTGTTCGTGGCGAAGGAAGTGACACGCTATATCCTATGATATCTCATCTAAAAGCTACCAAGACTCTTATGAAGGGATGCCTAACTTTCATAGTCTATGTAATGAAAGCTAAAGAGGAGAAGAAGATTGAGGATCCAGAAGTATTTCACGAAGACCTACCGGGACTCCCTCCGAACTGACAGGTTAAGTTCCAAATAGATCTATTGCCTGGTGCTACACCGGTAGCCAAGGCACTGTACCGACTCGCCCCTCCCGAGATGAAGGAACTAATGCTACAAATTCAAGAGCTACTCGACAAGGGATTTATTCGGCCGAGTGTTTCTCCATGGGGTGCCCCGATACTATTTTCAAGAAGAAGGATGGAACCCTACGTATGTGCATTGATTACTTGGAACTGAACAAGCTGACTATAAAGAATCGTTACCCTCTTCCGAGAATCGACGACCTATTCGACCAACTACAGGGAGCAAGTTATTTTTCCAAAATAGATTTAAGATCAGGGTGCCATCAGCTGAAGATAAGGGAAGAAGACATACCCAAAACGGCCTTTAGGAAAAGATGTGGACATTATGAGTATCTAGTCATGCCCTTTGGACTGACTAACGCACCCATGACGTTTATGGATCTCATGAACCGTGTATGTCGCCCATATCTTGACAAATTTGTGATCGTGTTTATTGATGACATCCTGATCTACTCCCGTAGTAAGGAAGAGCATGAGAAGCACCTTAGGCTGATTCTTGAGTTACTCAAGAATGAGCAACTGCATGCCAAGTTATCCAAATATGAATTTTGGATGCGAGAAATCCAATTTTTAGGGCATGTCGTGAATTTGGATGCGAGAAGCACCTTCTAAGATTGAGGCTATTAAGACCTGGAAAATTCCTGAAACTCCTACCAAGATAAGACAATTCCTTGGATTGGCCGGGTACTATCGAAGATTTATCAAGGACTTCTCGCGTATTGTGCAACCGCTAACTGCTTTGACTAAGAAGAATACAGCGTTCGCATGGAATTGAGAGCAGAATGAAGCATTCGAAGCGCTCAAGGAAAAACTGTGTAGTGCACCTATCCTCGCCCTCCCAGAAGGAATTGAGGATTTTGTAGTCTATTGTGACGCCTCGCGTTAAGGACTAGGATGCGTGCTGATGCAGCGGAACAAGGTAATTGCTTATGCATCAAGACTACTGAGCGATCATGAGAAGAACTACACAACGCATGATCTTGAATTGGGTGCCATGGTGTTCGCACTCAAAATGTGGAGGCATTATCTCATTAGCATGAAGTGCATTATTTACACTGACTATAGAAGTTTGCAACACATTCTGGATCAGAAGATGCTAAACATGCGCTAGAGAAGATGGGTTGAGCTATTGAATGATTACGAATGCGAGATTTGCTACCATCCGGCAAGGCCAATGTAGTGGTAGATGCCTTGAGCCGGAAAGAAAGAGAAAACCTCTTCGCATCCGTGACTTAAGGATGAGTGTGTACACCGACCTTATTGCGAGACTAAAAGAAGCACAAGGCGAAGCGCTAAAGGAAGATAAGTTAGTAGAGGAATTGTTGACTGGAATGGAGAAGCGATTAGAGCTGAGCAACTATGGTATATATAAATATGAAGGGAGAAAGTGGGTACCGGAGTACGGGGGAATCAGACAGGCAATCCTCGATGAAGCCCACAAATCTAGGTACTCGGTTCGCCCCGGAAGCGAAAAAATGTACCAAGATCCAAAGGCACTCTTCTGGTGGCCTGGGATTAAGAAATCTATCAGCGTTTATGTTAGCAAGTGTCTGACGTATGCCATGGTGAAGGCTGAAAATCAAAAACTATCAGGGACGTTGCAGCAGCCCGAAATTCCAGAGTGGAAGTGTGATAACGTCATAATGGATTTTTTCACGAAGTTACCCAAAACTTTTAGAGGTAATGATGCTATTTGGGTAATAGTGGATAGGCTAACTAAATCAGCTCACTTCTTGCTGATTCGAGAGGACTACGACCTGACAAAGCTGGCTCAACTGTACATCGATGAAATAGTGACCAGGCATGGTGTGCCTCTATCGATCATCTCCGACCGTGATAGCCGTTTCACTTATCGTTTCTGGAGATCACTCCAGCAGGCTTTAGGAACCCGTTTAGATTTAAGCACAGCATACCACCTGCAAACTGACGGTCAGAGTGAAAGAATCGTTCAAACCTTGTAAGATATGCTAAGGGCTTGCGTGATTGACTTTGGTGGGAACTAGGACAACCATCTTCCTCTGGTGGAGTTCTCCTACAATAATAGTTACCACACAAGTATAAAGGCAGCTTCGTATGAGGCCCTATATGGTAGGAAATGCCGATCACCATTGAGTTGGAATGAGATCGGTGATAGCCAAGTAATGGGACCCGACATCGTGTTGGAGACCACCAACAAGATATTTGAAATTAAGGAGCGTTTAAGAGCAGCCAGAGATCGTCAGAAGAAATACGTTGACAGAAGATGAAAACCTTTAGTAGTTCATGTGGGTGACCGGGTAATGCTAAAAGTAACACCATGGAAGGGAACTGTAAGGTTTGGAAAAAAAGGAAAGCTAAGCCATTGATACATGGGACCATTTGAGATACTAGCAAGAATTGGTCCCGTGGCATATAAATTTAAGCTACCTCAGGAGTTAAGTTACATATATGACACATTCCACGTGTTAAACCTAAAGAAGTGCCTAGTAAACAAGACCATGGAGTTACCATTGAAGGAAGCTAGGATTAATGACAAGTTGAACTTTGTGGAAGAGCCTATAGAGATCACTGAACGGCTGGTCAAGTGTAGATGCATATGTTCCTAGTTTATGAGATTAAATGTAAAAGTGTTCATGTCTTACACATGTGTAATGAATTGGTTCAATGAAATATAATATGTGATTGATGTTTATTCATGTTTATTTATTTCATATTATTATTGTGTTGAAGTATAATGTATATGTATGACCATATTATATAGGTTTGAGGGTGTTGTACATGATTCTTAGTCAATGATGATTAAGTAATGTGTTCAACATATTCGATGAGTATTCATGCTAATGGCCCATACTTATGGATCATACGCATGAATACATCATACGTATTGACCAGTCGCACGACTGAACCAGGAGACTGGATCAGTCGTATGATTGAGACATAAGATTGACTCAGTCGCACGACTGAACCTTCAGTCGTGCGTATGACTCAATCGCATGATTCAGTCGCATGACTGAACCATGCTAATGGTTCAGTCGTACGAATGAAAACCCCTAACCTATAAATACCACCTAATTCGTGGAAAAACATAACATTTAAAAACACTTGAAGAGATCTTGCGATACACATAAACCCTAGCCGTCTAGAACGTCCCAAACAGCCTGTCCAAGTTCATAGTTCATTCCTGGTTGATTCCTACTCGTTCTTAACTTTTGTTTCAATCTTATATCGATTCGGTTATCGTTCTCACTGATTGGATCGCCAATCGAATAGGATTTCGCACTATTTGATCCGGTATAAACGCAGAATCAATTAGTACTCCGTCCGTACACGGTCCCTAACAAGTGGTATCAGAGCCTTGGCTCTTGACTTTGCGTTTGATTCAATTAGAATTGTGTCAAAACTCACGTTTTAACTCAAAAGAGTCATCTGTTTGAGTCCACAGGTGTTTTTTCGTCGTTTCCAGGCATTAAAGTTGAAGTTTTTCGTCATACGTCAGATTAGGGTTTCTTGATAAACCCTAATTCGTGTCTAAGTGCCAAAAATTCGATTTTTCTAAACACTGCAGCCTTCAGTCCCACGAATAGCTCATTCGTACGATTGAACTCATTCGCACACTCCATCCGCACGACTGAACTTAGTCGTATCCTTCATTTGCACGACTGAACCACTTTAGTCGTTTGAGTCCATTCGCCTTGTCCATACGCATGACTGAATCCAATCGTACGATTGAATTCATTCGCACTCTTCATTCGCACGAGCGATCCATAAGCATTGTTCATTCGCACGATTGAAGTTGTCCTGTTCTCAAAGTACAAAGTTCATACAAATGAAAGATCAGTTTTCAGCGTTTACTGCTGGAAAGGACTCACGCATCCAGAACCTTCTGCTTCTGGAGAATGAGACAGGAAATAACAATAAACCTCCGAAGCTTATAACATTGGATGACTATCCACAATGGAAACAGCGGTTCGAGATTTAACTAAATGGAATGGATCCAAATCTTTGGACTTCTATAGAGACTGGTTACACGATACCAGTAAGTGCAAATGGAGTAAAGTTGATGTTGGGTGGAATGAGCGAGGCTCAGAAGATACTCTTCAATGCTGAGAAGAAAGTTTATGCTCTGTTGACTTAGTCAATCCCGAAAGACATCTTTCACCAATTTTATGAGAACAAGCAGGCCAAAAAGTTGTGGGATGCAATAGAGAAGAGATACGATGGGAATGCGACATTAAAGGTACTAAAGGCAAAGGCTCTCAAGAAGAAGTTCGATAACTTCTCTTCTATAGGAAACGAGAGCTTAGATGACATCATCGACACGTTCTACAATCTAATGAGTGAGCTACACACTCATGGTGTAACGACGTCTATGGAAGATAAAGTTTCAAGCTTTGCAGATGGTTTGCCTGAGAAATGGGATTCATTTGTGTCCAACTTGAGACAAAATGAAATACTTGCTATGTTGGACATAAATGACTTCATTTTGAAGTTAAGGGATGAGGAACTGAGGATGAAGTACAAGTCAAAGAAAGGATCTTACATTTAGAATCCTTCACTATATAACTCAGTTCCCTTTCCAACTAGTTCAGGAGCAGAACTACAAATAGCGTTCGTGTCAAGTTCTGCGGCTCCTTCCCAAACCACTACTTCACGATCGGAAACGTCTGGGCCATCGTCGACTCAATACATAGTGCATGAAGCCAATACAACAAAGTTGAAGATGGAGAATCTGGGTAATATCATAGTGGAAGTTGCAAAGGAGCATATGGATCTTCTAGCAGCAGTGGTCCAATCGTATGATGGTTTAGTTGCTGGGAAGATCGGAAATTGTCATCTTGCAGATGAAAACTACGAGCAGGTTGACAAGAACGAGCTGGAAAGAATGGATATCATGTGGGCTCTAGCAAGTGCAGTTAGACGAGCTAAAAACTTTATCAAGAAGACGGGGCAGAATCTAGTAGCCACGAAAGATATGACTTTTGGCTTCGACATAACCAAGGTCACCTGCTTCAACTGTGGCGAAAAGGGGCATTTTAAACGTGAATGTGTGAAGCCCAAGAAAAAGGGAAATGGTAACCCATTTCCTACTTTCAATCGTCAAGACAAAGACATGGTTGGAACTAGTTCTTCAAGTAAAGAAACTAAGGCACTAACTACTCAAGGTGATGAAGGACAAGACTGGTCCTTCCGATTTGTCTCTCCTGGAGAATCAAACATTGCTTTTATCAAAGCATTGGATGATGGGTCTGCTAGTGAAGGTGAGATTGCAGCTGAGCAAGCTATGTCAGATTCAGAAGAAGCTGTCAACGTGGTAAATCACGTGATTGAGGAAGAGCTCAGAGCAACAAGTTCAGAAACTCCAACAACAGAAGAGTCAACCTCTGCATTGATGGCTCATTCAACTGACTCCTCACAGGTAAGTTCTTTAGATCAATTATTTAATAAACATGCTTGTTTTGAATGTGAAAAGTTTAGGGAAAAGCATTGATCTAAAATTTGCTAGGTTATTAGAACACAATGATAACTTAGTAAATGAATTATAACTCTGCACTGAAGCTAATCGTATAATAAAACAAAATGAGTGCAGTTTTAAAGAAAAGATAGAACTTTTGAGTAAACAACTAAGGGAAACCGAGGTTGTTGCCTTAAATCAATCTAATGATATAAAGTTTTACTTAAATTTATTAGAAGAAACCAAAACAGAGAAAGCAGTTTTAGAAGTCGAGGTTAATTCATTAAAACAAAAACTACATAGTTGGGCTAGTTCTTCTCACATAGTACGTAACTTAGTGAAAGAACGAAACAATGGGGAAGGTTTGGGATACAAAGTCGTGACACCACCACATGAGATCCTTTTGAATACAAAATGTAGACCTATTAATAACAACCTAATTAAGGATCATGTGGTGTCTACTCCTCTAGTTAGTGATCCTGATTCCACGAGTAAGACTATGAAATCTGAGACTAAACAGAAGGAGTCAACTTTGAAAGCAAAAGGCAAGATGCCAGTTGAAAATTTGAATGATGCATTCAAAAGGGTTAATGTAAGGTCAGGTTCACCAACATCCATTACAGAACCCAAACTGACTAAACTAGTTAACCACAAACGTATTAATCATCAAAGTCCAACCAAAGTGCAAGTTAAAGATGTTCAAAATGTTAAAACAATTCAGTTTGTTAATAAGGATGAAACATCTAAAAAAGTGTTGACAAACCCAAACCAGAAACATCTCACACCTTCAGTAAACTCAACATCACACAAAAGTTTTCCTCAATCTGTAGAAGGAAGATCTTGCTACAATTGTGGAAAACGAGGACATATTTCTCCTAATTATCCTTATTATCAAACGCCCAAAAAGAAAATTGAACTTTTTGATGCAAAACCAAGTTCTTCTAAAACAAGATCTAACACTCCACCTAAGAGTGTAAGTGAACCTAAAGTTCAAACCATAAGTCACGTGTGTGTTTACCACAAACGGGCCTTACACAAGATTGCCTTATGGAAAGAAAAATCATGTATAGGGTCTGAGAGTGAGAACGATAAGAAGAAAGATATGTCCTCATCCTCTAAAGGACAATGGGTTGAGTTTATGATGTGTGGTTCCTCCGGGTCACCCAAGCCAGTTAAGGCTTGGGTCCCAAACCTGAACTAATCATTTCTTTTGTATGTGCAGGGTGTCCGCTACAACGCTAACACTAATACCTGGATTATTGATAGTGGGGCGTCCAGGCACATGAAAGGGAATTCGTCTATCCTTTTCAAGGTCAGGTAAATTAAAGGGGGACATGTTTCATTTGCAGGGAATAAAGGATGTTACATCACCTCTCAAGGCGAAGTGGGAAATGAGAAAGTGAAGTTTGACAAGGTCAATTACGTTCAACAACTACAGAACAACTTACTTTCAGTCTCCCAGATCTGTGATAAAGGATTCAAAGTTGGGCTAGTTCTTCTCACATAGTACATAACTTAGTGAAAGAACGAAACAACGGAGAAGGTTTGGGATACAAAGTCGTGACACCACCACATGAGATCCTATTGAATACAATATGTAGACCTATTAATAACAACCCAATTAAGGATCATGTGGTGTCTACTCCTCTTGTTAGTGATCCTGATTCCACGAGTAAGACTGTGAAATCTGAGACTAAACAGAAGGAGTCTACTTTGAAAGCAAAAGGCAAGATGCCAGTTGAAAATTTGAATGATGCATTCAAAAGGGTTAATGTAAGGTCAGGTTCACCAACGTCCATTTCAGAACCCAAACTGACTAAACTAGATTACCACAAACGTATTAATCATCAAAGTCCAACCAAAGTGCAAGTTAAAGAAGTTCAAAATGTTAAAACAATTCAGTTTGTTAATAAGGATGAAACATCTAAAAAAGTGATGACAAACCCAAACCAGAAACATCTCACCCCTTCACTAAACTCAACATCACACAAAAGTTTTCCTCAATCTGTAGAAGGAAGATCTTGCTACAATTGTGTAAAACAAGGACATATTTCTCCTAATTGTCCTTATTATCAAACGCCCAAAAGGAAAATTAAACTTTTTGATGCAAAACCAAGTTCTTCTAAAACAAGATCTAACACTCCACCTAAGAGTGTTAGTGAACCTAAAGTTCAAACCATAAGTCAGGTGTCTGTATACCACAAACGGGCCTTACACAAGACTGCCTTATGGGAAGAAAATTCAAGTATAGGGTCTGATAGTAAGAACGATAAGAAGAAAGATATGTCCTCATCCTCTAAAGGAGAATGGGTTGAGTTTATGATGTGTGATTCCTCTGGGTCACCCAAGCCAGTTAAGGCTTGGGTCCCAAACCTGAACTAATCATTTCTTTTGTATGTGCAGGGTGTCCGCTACAATGCTATCACTAATACCTGGATTATTGATAGTGGGGCGTCCAGGCACATGACAGGGAATTCGTCTATCCTTTTCAAGGTCAGATAAATTAAAGGGGGATATGTTTCATTTGCTGGGAATAAAGGATGTTACATCACCACTCAAGGCGAAGTGGGAAACGAGAAAGTGAAGTTTGACAAGGTCAACTACATTCAACAACTACAGAACAACTTACTTTCAGTCTCTTAGATCTGTGATAAAGGGTTCAAAGTTGGGCTAGTTCTTCTCACATAGTACATAACTGAGTGAAAGAACGAAACAATGGGGAAGGTTTGGGATACAAATTCGTGACACCACCACATGAGATCCTTTTGAATACAAAATGTAGACTTATTAATAACAACCCAATTAAGGATCATGTGGTGTCTACTCCTCTAGTTAGTGATCCTGATTCCACGAGTAAGACTGTGAAATTTGAGACTAAACAGAAGGAGTCTACTTTGAAAGCAAAAGGCAAGATGCCCAGTTGAAAATTTGAATGATGCATTCAAAAGGGTTAATGTAAGTTCAGGTTCACTAACGTCCATTTCAGAACCCAAACTGACTAAACTAGTTAACCACAAACGTATTAATCATCAAAGTTCAACCAAAGTGCAAGTGAAAGATGTTCAAAATGTTAAAACAATTCAGTTTGTTAATAAGGATGAAACATCTAAAAAAGTGGTGACAAACCCAAACCAGAAACATCACACACCTTCAGTAAACTCAACATCACACAAAAGTTTTCCTCAATCTGTAGAAGGAAGATCTTGCTACAATTATGGAAAACGAGGACATATTTCTTCTAATTATCCTTATTATCAAACGCCCAAAAAGAAAATTGAACTTTTTGATGCAAAACCAAGTTCTTCTAAAACAAGATCTAACACTCCACCTAAGAGTGTAAGTGAACCTAAAGTTCAAACCATAAGTCATGTGTGTGTTTACCACAAACGGGCCTTACACAAGATTGCCTTATGGAAAGAAAAATCAAGTATAGGGTCTGAGAGTGAGAACGATAAGAAGAAAGATATGTCCTCATCCTCTAAAGGACAATGGGTTGAGTTTATGATGTGTGATTCCTCCGGGTCACCCAAGCCAGTTAAGGCTTGGGTCCCCAATCTGAACTAATCATTTCTTTTGTATGTGCAGGGTGTCCGCTACAACGCTATCACTAATACCTGGATTATTGATAGTGGGGCGTCCAGGCACATGACAGGGAATTCGTCTATCTTTTTCAAGGTCAGATAAATTAAAGAGGGACATGTTTCATTTGCTGGGAATAAAGGATGTTACATCACCGCTCAAGGCGAAGTGGGAAACGAGAAAGTGAAGTTTGACAATGTCAAATACATTCAACAACTACAGAAAAACTTACTTTCAGTCTCCCAGATCTGTGATAAAGGATTCAAAGTTGGGCTAGTTCTTCTCACATAGTACATAACTTAGTCAAAGAACGAAACAATAGGGAAGGTTTGGGATACAAAGTCGTGATACCATCACATGAGATCCTTTTGAATACAAAATGTAGACCTATTAATAACAACCCAATTAAGGATCATGTGGTGTCTACTCCTCTAGTTAGTGATCCTGATTGCACGAGTAAGACTGTAAAATCTGAGACGAAACAGAAGGAGTCTACTTTGAAAGCAAAAGGCAAGATGCCAGTTGAAAATTTGAATGATGCATTCAAAAGGGTTAATGTAAGGTCAGGTTCACCAACGTCCATTTCAGAACCCAAACTGACTAAACTAGTTAACCACAAACGTATTAATCATCAAAGTCCAACCAAAGTGCAAGTTAAAGATGTTCAAAATGTTAAAACAATTCAGTTTGTTAATAAGGATGAAACATTTAAAAAAGTGGTGACAAACCCAAACCAGAAACATCTCACACCTTCACTAAACTCAACATCACACAAAAGTTTTCCTCAATCTGTAGAAGGAAGATCTTGCTATAATTGTGGAAAACGAGGACATATTTCTCCTAATTGTCCTTATTATCAAACGCCCAAAAAGAAAATTAAACTTTTTGATGCAAAACCAAGTTGTTCTAAAACAAGATCTAACACTCCACCTAAGAGTGTTAGTGAACCTAAAGTTTAAACCATAAGTCAGGTGTCTGTTTACCACAAACGGGCCTTACACAAGACTGCCTTATGGAAAGAAAAATCAAGTATATGGTCTGATAGTGAGAACGATAAGAAGAAAGATATGTCCTCATCCTCTTAAGGTCAATGGGTTGAGTTTATGATGTGTGATTCCTTTGGGTCACCCAAGCCAGTTAAGGCTTGGGTCCCATACCTGAACTAATCATTTCTTTTGTATGTGCAGGGTGTCCGCTACAACGCTATCACTAATACCTGGATTATTGATAGTGGGGCGTCCAGGCATATGACAGGGAATTCGTCTATTCTTTTCAAGGTCAGATAAATTAAATGGGGACATGTTTCATTTGCTGGGAATAAAGGATGTTACATCACCGCTCAAGGCAAAGTGGGAAACGAGAAAGTGAAGTTTGACAAGGTCAACTACGTTCAACAACTACAGAACAACTTACTTTCAGTCTCCCAGATCTGTGATAAAGGATTCAAAGTTAGGCTAGTTCTTGTCACATAGTACATAACTTAGTGAAAGAACGAAACAATGGGGAAGGTTTGGGATACAAAGTCGTGACACCACCACATGAGATCCTTTTGAAAACAAAATGTAGACCTATTAATATCAACCCAATTAAGGATCATGTGGTGTCTACTCCTTTAGTTAGTGATCCGATTCCACGAGTAAGACTGTGAAATCTGAGACTAAACAGAAGGAGTCTACTTTGAAAGCAAAAGGCAAGATGCCAGTTGAAAATTTGAATGATGCATTCAAAAGGGTTAATGTAAGGTCAGGTTCACCAACGACCATTTCAGAACCCAAACTGACTAAACTAGTTAACCACAAACGTATTAATCATCAAAGTCCAACCAAAATGCAAGTTAAAGATGTTCAAAATGTTAAAATAATTCAGTTTGTTAATAAGGTTGCAACATCTAAAAAAGTGGTGACAAACCCAAACCAGAAACATCTCACACCTTCACTAAAGTCAACATCACACAAAAGTTTTCCTCAATCTGTAGAAGGCTACAATTGTGGAAAACGAGGACATATTTCTCCTAATTGTCCTTATTATCAAACGCCCAAAAAGAAAATTGAACTTTTTGATGCAAAACCAAGTTCTTCTAAAACAAGATCTAACACTCCACCTAAGAGTGTTAGTGAACCTAAAGTTTAAACCATAAGTTAGGTGTCTGTTTACCACAAACAGGCCTTACACAAGACTGCCTTATGGAAAGAAAAATCAAGTATAGGGTCTGATAGTGAGAACGATAAGAAGAAAGATATGTCCTCATCCTCTAAAGTACAATGGGTTGAGTTTATGATGTGTGATTCCTCCGGGTCACCCAAGCCAGTTAAGGCTTGGGTCCCTAACCTGAACTAATCATTTCTTTTGTATGTGCAGGGTGTCCGCTACAACGCTATCACTAATACCTGGATTATTGATAGTGGGGCGTCCAGGCACATGACAGGGAATTCGTCTATCCTTTTCAAGGTCAGATAAATTAAAGGGGGACATGTTTCATTTGCTGGGAATAAAGGATGTTACATCACCGCTCAAGGCGAAGTGGGAAACGAGAAAGTGAAGTTTGACAAGGTCAACTACGTTCAACAACTACAGAATAACTTACTTTCAGTCTCCCAGATCTGTGATAAAGGATCCAAAGTTGTATTTGACAGCAAGAAGTGGTACATGTTGAAGAAGGACTATGTGATTGAGGGGGATAAAGTTCTTATGTCAGCTTCAAGATATAACGACTTGTATGTCTTGGATCTATCAAATGCCTCCACAACTAATCACACTGTTCAATGCTTCCTGTCAAAGGCAACTGAGAGGGATTCAATCTCCTGGCATAGGAGAATGGGACATATTAACCCAAGGAAGATGAATCATTTAGTTTAAAATGATTTAGTAAACGGAGTAACTGTCAAGAACATCCAACTCCTAGATTTTTGTGTAGCATGTAAGAAAGGGAAACAGACCAAGAAGTCTCACAAAACAAAGAAAGTTCATTCAATAGATCTTCCTCTTGAGCTTCTACACATGGATCTGTTTGGACCCGTCAGTACAAAGAGCATTGCTGGAGATCTGTATTGCTTTGTAGTAACGGATGATTACTCAAGATTCTCTTGGGTGATGTTTCTGCAAGCCAAATCAAAAACTTTTGAATCATTCAAACATCTAGTTACTATTTTGGAATCACTCTACAAGCTGAAAGTAAGGCAGATTCGATCAGACAATGACACAGAGTTTAAGAATCAGTGGATGGAGGCATATTGTAGAGAGACAGGAATCATTCATCAATTTACCTCTGCCTACACTCCACAGAAGAATGGCGTTGCTGAAAGGAAAAATCAGAGCATGATAGAGATTGCCAGGACAATGCTAGCTGACTCGAAACTGCCTATTCAATTCTGGAATGAGACAGTGGCTAATGCTTGTTACACGCTCAATCGAGTCTTAGTGTTCAAACAACATGGAAAAACTTGTTATGAACTCCTCCAGCGGCGTAAACCCAACCTGGAGTATCTAGAACCGTTTGGCGCACCGTGCATGCTGCTGAAGAAAACTCAGTCAGGGAAATTCAGTGAGAAGGAAGAAGAAGGTATTTTTCTTGTATACAGCATACCAGACAAGAGAGTTTATAACAACTCAACGGGTCAGGTAGAAGTGTGGTGCAACGTTGATGTTCAAAGACACACCACCCCCCCTGCTGGAAAAGGACCCTCATTCTTCTTTGACTATGATGGATTCTTCAAGTCCTTCAAACTACCGTCTACTCCTACTGATGATGAGCTTTCTGCTAAGATGATGTACGATATTCTGAACACTCCACTACCGGACTCAACATCAGCGGCTCCATTAGATGATACTTCTGGCCCTTCAAGGGGAGAGCTTGAAGTAAGTGATTCTTCCTCTGAAGATGAAGCAGTTAAGACTGAAAATGTGAACAAGGAGGAACAGGTTCCCACAAATGAATGTACACAAGCATCATATCCTGATGCCTCTAACACTTTGGAACCTCATACTCCAACAGCTTCAGATACTGAAATTGTGGTTCACAATCTGGATAATGAGGTAGTTGTTCCCACCACTCTTGGATCCCGGATTAATGTTTATCATCCTTTGGACAAAGTCATTGGAGATGTTCAATCAGGAGTACAAACAAGAAATCAACTATACTCGGCTGATTATGCCTCAGTCATGGAAAAAGGATATCTTCACGATGGTGCATATCGATGTTTTCTGTCTCAATTTGAGCCAAAATATGTGAGTGAGGTCCTAAACGATGAGGGATGGGTCAGTGCAATGCAAGAAGAACTCCTACAGTTCAAGAAGTTAGGAGTATGGACCCTTGTGGACAGACCAAAAGGTGCTAAGGTGATTGGCACAGAATGGGTCTTGAAGTGTAAGAAAGATGATCAAGGAGTCATAATAAGAAACAAGGATAGGCTTGTGCTTCAAGGGTTCAGACAAGTCGAAGGCATTGACTACGATGAATTGTTTGCACCTGTGGCTCAGATGGAAGAAATCTGTATCTTCCTAGCCTATGCATCCTACATGAAGATTAAAGTATATCAACTAGATGTAAAAAATGCATTCCTTCATGGTGAAATCTATGAGACCGTCTACGTCAGTCAACCCGAAGGATTCAAGGATCCTTATCATCGGGATAGAGTTTACAAACTAGACAAGGCTCTCTACAGGCTCCATCAAGCCCCTAGAGCCTGGTATGAGAAACTCTCAACTTATCTAGTGAAACATGGTTTTCGCAGAGGAGTTATTGACTGTACGTTATTCATCAAAGAAAAAGATGGTGATTTACTGCTAGTACAGATATATATGGACGACATGATCTTCGGTTCCAAGAATGAAGAATTATGTATAGAATTTGAGTCTGTAATGAAAGCAGAGTTTGAGATGAGTGTTATGGGGGAGATGAAGTTCTTTCTTGGCTTACAGGTGGATCAGACACCCAAAGGAACATTCCTGCATCAGACCAAATATGTAGGTGATATCCTCAGTCAGTTCGACATGGAAAATGCTTCAGTTGCTGGAACTCCACTTGCCACTAACCATGATGTGTCACCCGACGAAAATGGTGATCTGGTTGATGCTATAATGTACAGAGGAATGATCGGATCCCTAATGTACCTCACAGCCTCTCGTCCTGATATTATGTACACAACGTGTCTTTGTTCCAGATATCAGGCAAAACCAAAAGTGAATCATCTCATCAGAGTTAAACATATATTTCGTTATCTGAAGGGTACACCAACACTCGGGTTGTGGTGTCCTCATGATGATGACTTTGAGCTTACAGCGTATAGTGACTCGGACTATGGTGGTTACAAGATGAATTACAAGTCAACATCTGCGAGATGTCAGTTCTTTGGTAGACGGTTAGTCACCTGGCAGTGTAAGAAGCAGACATCAGTTGCTCTGTCAACTTGTGAAGCTGAATATAAGGCTGCTGCAAGTTGCTATTCTCAAATCATTTGGATTCAACAGCAAATGCGCGACTACGGTTGGAAATTTTCTAACACCCCTATTTTTGTTGATAATTCTGCTGCTATTGCTGTCACAAAAAATCCAGTCCAACATCCTAAAACTAAACACATCGGTATTAAATATCACTTTATACGTGACTGTTTTAAAAAGCAATTAATCGATGTTGTTAAAATAAATACGGATTTTCAACGTGCCGACCTCTACACAAAAGAATTTGATAAACCGCGGTTTTTATATATGTTAGAGGTTAATGGCGTGAAAAAGAAAAGTGAAGTGATTCTAGAAGAAGAAAGTGCGTAGTCCGACATATTTTTAGTTTCTTTTATTTTCTTTTATTTATTTTATTTTCCTGTCTATTAAAATCCAAAAACACAAAAAGATTTTCGGTTTTAGAATTTTAGGGGGAGAATAGGTTAGTTTAGTATTTAATTCATGCAGTATTTAATTACTTATAAAAAAATAAGGGAGGAGGGCAGCTTAGCTAAAAGAAATGAAATCAAATCTGTGATTATGATTCAACGCTTATGGAAAATGATAGTACACATGGAACAAATTGTTTGGGACCTAAAAAGCACCTAAATGATTAAGATGCAAAATTCAAAGTATAAATGTGAGAAGTCTAAGCAAAATAAAAGGAAAAAATGATAGTAAAACTAGTGTGCTACTGAGGTAACATAGAGAAAGTAGACCTAGAGGTTTCTAGTCCATTGTATGATGTGTCGGTAGATTCAACACAATAGATGAGTAGACCTCATTGGTGATTTAAATTCAAACTAAATTGTTCAACCTGCTATGGGCTCCCATCTTATCCCTGGTTAACACAATCAACGTAGTTCCAATAAGGAGTGACGAGCAAAATAGACGCCACAAATGTGTGCGGATGACCATAAAAATGAGAAAAGCACATGAAAAAATTGTTAAGCGCAATCAAGCTAATGACTAATGTTGTTGGTGCGTTACGTGCAAAAAGAAAAGAAAAATGCTCTCACAAGAAGATAGGTTGTGTGCCTCTCTGCTGTGCGATAGCACTAACCTGAGGATAAGCATAACCTAAATATTCAAGAATTCATTGTTGTTTGCATCTCTCTGTTGTGCGATGGCACTGACCTGAGGCTTGGCATCTCATTGAAAGCTCTTAGAATAGTCTCTTCTTGTCAAATACCCGTAGACCGCTCAAAAATATCCTGAGGAATGTTGATTACCATATAAGTGTGGGATCCACAAATGCTTGTTGAAATAATATACCCTAACTCATCACCAGTGTGAGTCAAAAAATTTGTGTATGGATTTAAGAGGACAAATATACTAACAATCATCGTGGCTGCAATTCTTGACAGTCAAAATCATTGTGTGCATCTTATAGCTCTAGTATGATTTCCTAAAATTGCTATTGACTCTCGGTCAAAACAAGGATCTAGCATCAAAATGTTTTACTAAAATGTCCCAAATGATTCTGATATACCTGTATGATTGCAAAATGAATCGTTTCAAAAATGATCAAATTAACTTGAAGCTGTGCTACTCAGGAAGAAAAATCTGCTAGATGGTTTTCTAAAAGATTTCAATCAATCTCTAATCAAAGACCCAACTGAAACATTGTCAATCTATCATAACTCCAACTGACGTCAATACCAAGATTGATCTTGATCTGAAAGGAAAATCTATTGACCAAACATTATACAGATCTATGATTGGATCTTTGATGTATCTCACTGCATCTAGACCTGACATAATGTATGTTGTTGTGTATGCGCCAGGTATCAATCAGACTCGAAGGAATCTCACCTAATCGTAGTCAAACGCATATTCATATATCTTAATGGAAAACCAGCTCTAGGGTTGTGGTATCCTTATGAAGAAAACTTCGAGTTACATGGATATACCGACACTGATTATGGGGGATGTAGTCAATATTGAAAATCTACTATGGGTGGTTCTCAGTTTTGGGTCCCAGATTAGTCTCATGGCAGTGTAAGAAACAAACAAATGTCTCAGTATCAACTGTAGAAGCTGAGTACATAGCTGCATCAACAGGATGTTCACAAATCCTTTGGTTACAAAAACAACTGTTGGATTACGGGTTCAATTTTCTTAAAACTCTTATTTACATTGATAACACTGCGGCTATGTTTATACCAGTGTGTCCTGTCCAACATTCAAAAACAAAATCGAAATTTGATATCATTTTCTCAGAGATAACGCTGAAAAAAGGTTTAATAATTTTGATTCAAATATCAACTGAAAAACAATTGGCTGACCTTTTTTCAAAAGCCTTTTTACCAGGAAGGTTTTGTATGTGGTTGAGTCTATTGCTCTTCTTAATCATGTTGAAAACTGATTTTGTTTCATCAAAATGATAAGAACCCTCCCTTCTTTTAATAAACAACTCAAAAGAAAAAGTGTCAAAGTTGACTGCCTGATTGTAAATATTGTGTGTGTGTGTGTGAAAAGAAAAAGCAAATACTAAATTAGAAATTGCAAAACCAAAATAGAAAAAATATAAAAGGAAAACAAAAAAATATAGTCTAGATGTTCATTTCTTTAGAATTGAATCTGCCATTGCAACATGTGAGAAATGATAGTACATCAGATTTAATCAGTTGTATACTTCATTCGCTAATAAAGTCTGACATGATAAGATATGATGTGCGGGTAAACTCATGCAATTTTACTGAAAAAGTAGATTTTTGTGATTTAACTAAATCATTAGGCATTCTTAGGTATCCATCTTAGTTCATATGAGTGGTTGACTTATCTCATTGATTACTTGTCAAGTCACAAACTCACACCTGATGGTGATATGAATAACCATGAGATCTGTTTACTGCATCTGCTCACTTATTTGTTATGAGTCATCATAGACTTGAAGTGACGAGGTATCCTCTGTTGTAAGTCATTACAGACCTGGATATTCTCACCTGATGCAAAAGATGCCAATGTGCACAATCCTTGCAAAAGTCCAAAATGGATGTCCACTAATTCTTATGAATCATCAATATCCAATTCTTTATGAAACGGATTTATGGATTACCTAATGGTTTATCAATGATGGTTTTCTCAGAGATTATCAAATGGTTTTACCATAATGATTCTCTCTTTGACCTAAACATAAGATCTGGTTATACAATGTAATGTTTAAGTTGAAAAAAGGTGCATGCTTGCATACCTTGACGAGGGTCGGACTCTCTAAGTCTAAGTCTGGGATCCATAATGTCATATCTAATCGAACATTAACAATCCAAGAATTGAAAAAGTAGGTGCTGATTCTTTTACCAAAGTACTCATGGTTTGTCCTTAGATCTTGTGTCTCCTTTGCTACGGTAACGTTGACCTAGAACACACCTGATTAGGATTTAGTCATTGTCTATGACTATCCATAATTTATTTTATTTTAATATGCTGATTATTATCTGATATGATCTTACTGCATGCATATGATTCATAATAGGATTTTAATCTTACTGCATGATTAGGATTTAGTCATTGTCTATGACTATCCATGATCTTACTCCATAATTTATGTATATAATAGAGTTTTTATTCTGCTTTATTTTGATTTTTGCATGATTTTATGTGTGTAGGCATGTTGATAATGATTGGTTTTTCTTAATTTTCAAATTATATAAACTTCTAAGTTTGTGAACATTAAAGTTTAGGGGGAGTAAAGATTGAAAAAAAGAAAATCAAAATAAATATTGAAAAGGATGATGCTGTAAGGCCCGTTCCCGGGACGCTTACAGTTGGTCATTCATCGCACATAAAACATACATTACATTTTTCCTTTCATAAATAGTTGCAGCGGAAACATTAAAACATAATTTCATTTCATCAAAATACTTTTGCACATCAGTACAATCGTTCCTTTAACATTATCATGTTACATTTATTACAAAGACATTAAACATAAAGATGCCATCCAAAATACGCTGAGTAGCCGCCCCGTGCCATCCTCAGCAACATACCTGCCAACTGGAAACACATCAAAGTCAGCGTTGCTGAGTGAGTTCTAGTTTTATAATAAAACTTACTTTTCTTTCGTAAAACCGTTCTTTACTTTCTTTACAAAAACATTCGTTACATACATGCGTTCACACATCATACGTACATACAGATAATGTCATTATTATCTTCGTCATTTCGTTCGTACATTCATCATTCATCATTATCTTTCACTTCATCCTAGATCCTGTCAGACTTTACCCTCTTCGTGGCACACAGCCACGATTACTGAGGTCGAATGACAAGGATCCCATTTCGTACATTATTAGTATCATTCGTTAACGTTCATTTCATACGTTCATTCTTTCCTTCATTACTTGCTCATTACTCTCCATTACTCGAATCTTGTCTCATGCAATATCCCCGACTCATGCTCGAAAGCTGATGTTGTGCCGGGACCCGCTCACAAGTCCCCGACTCATGTCCGAAGACTGACACAACACCGGGATACGCGACAAAGATCCCATATGAGTCAATCACAGGGATTGAACTCCATCCGAGTCTGTTGCAACACAAAGTTGCTCACCTCATCATCTCATCTCATGCACTATCCCCGACTCATGTCCGAAGACTGATACTGTGCCGGGGCCTGATAAACAAACCCCCGACTCATGTCCGAAGACTGACACAGTACCGGGATACGCGGCACGGATCTCATTATCCGTCCCTTTCATCATATGCAATACTCCCGACTCATGTCCGAAGACTGATACTGTACCGGGGCCTGCTCACAAACCCCCGACTCATGTCCGAAGACTGGCACAGTACCGGAGTACGCAACAAGAACCTCTTCTGAGTCTTTTGCGACACAGAGTCGCTCACCTCATACATATGCTTGCAAGCCTTTCGTTCGTTCATTCATTAAGTCATTCATTCATTCATTAATGCATGCATTCATTCATTACGTTCCTCTTTTCATTATCTTTCACTTTACGTTACATAATACTTTCATTACATTCATTAACGTTCAACGCAAAGCCATAGAAAGATAAACATACCAAACAAGGAACATAAACATAAACATACAACATACAACAACATCATACATACGCATCAATCATAAATCACATCACGCACATCATACATACGATGCAACAAATGCACCACTATGCCTAACCTAATACATAACATCATGCATATTACCATCATCTCCATCAACATTATCATCATAATCTCATCATCCTGCGTTACCTTATACCGTCCATGCCCTCCACATCGCCGAGGAATTCCATCTCGGTTATCATTTCTGAGCACTTAGGCGAATGGGCATCTATGCGAATGGACCCTATGCGAATGGACTATGGGCGAATGGACCTCTATGCGAATGGACTCCCAGTCGCATAACTTTCATGCGTATGGCCTTCAGTCGCATGACTTCAGGCGTATGGGCTTCAATCGGACACTCTTCATGCGAATGAACCTCAGTCGCATGGCCTCCAGGCGCATGGACTTCAGTCGCATGACCTTCGTGCGAACGAACCTCAGTCGCACCATCCTTCAATCGCATGACTCCCAAGCACATGAACTCCAATCGCATGACCATCATGCGTATGGACCTCAGTCGCATAGCAAACGTGCGTATGGACCTCAGTCGCACCTCAATCGGCCGAATGGCCTCCAGTCGCCCTCCAGTCGGTCGCCTAGCCCTAGCTGGTGCAGAGTGCAGTTAGGTCGACTGCAGCCGCGGGTTTTCGACCTCCAACCCCTTCCGAACCTCGTTTAAGCTCAAATCAACCCTTCTAATGGTTAGGGAAACATACCATGACCTCATACAAGCATAACCAAGCAAGAAATCGAGCCTCTAACGCATCATACACATACATACATACATCAAAACGAGTTTTCACCCAAAAAGTCGAAAATAGGTTTTTGGACGTGTTCCAGCCCCAAAATCAGTTGAAAACGTGTAAAAGAGGGGTCCTAGAACTCATCTTAACGATCCCGTCGAGTAGAGCTTTGATTTGACTCGCTCCTCGTCGATTTTGGCTACTCGAACCAACCCGGGCCAACACTTCCTCTCTTTTCTCTTCTTTCTCTCTTCTCCTCCCTTGGCTGAAAAATGGGGAGAATGGGAGTGTTTTCCCCCTTTTATACTCCCGTGCATCAAAGTTTCTCTCGTTGGCGGGTTTGGTCCCTCGACTTTGGACTTTATTTCTTTTTCTTCTCTCGTCGCCTACAAGGGAAATTTCCGGGTGTTACAAGTCCACCCCCCTTAAATGGGTTTCGTCCCCGAAACCTGTTGTTCCTTGAACCATTGCTTGGAAATTCTGTCTCATCTCTTTTCCAGTCTCTCACCTGGAGTTCAATCGCTCTACGTCGTTTATCACAAACGACTTCTGGTTTATCTCTGACTACTTCCCTCAAAACTGGGATCCTTCCGGGCTTCTGGTTTATCACAAACGTCGTTTGGTGCTCGGCCTTCACTTGTAGACAAGTAAGGCATCTACTCACTTACTCCATCATGTCACGCTTTGTTCCTGGCCACCAATAATCCTTACTCGTGATTCGATATATCTGTCGGCTGAGATATTTGTATATCCACGCACCTTACATCGGCCAAATAGATGATACGTCTACGCCTCATGGATTGCTAACTCCTTCATCTTATGATGTACGCCTAACCACCCAAATCTGTCCCGAACGGTCTAGCAAGAACCAATGCTTCCTCAATTCTATCCCGCAATCCTCTAGGGCATCTAGGTAACCTAGCGGATTCATTAACAGCAATCTCTACATCGAAGGACTCATCGATGTTCCTTCTCCTAACATGCCACATTCTACATAAAGCAGTAGGAAGGAAACTACTACTAGCATGGCATTCGAATCATATATGCACAAATTTTAAGTTACCAGAAACGTACCTGACGTCGAGTCGAAGTCCGCTCTAGCCTCCTCTCGATCATGGCAAAAGCTCTAACTTTCACCCTCTGTTCCCTTTCCTCGCACCGGAGCCTCCTGCCCTCGGCTTCTTACAATCCCTGCTCATGTGTCCAGTCTCGCCGCAGTCGTAGCACTTAGCCGTCCGGCAATCCCTCGCCCTGTGGCCTTCCTTCCCACACTGGAAACAGACGTTCAATCCCCACTTGCATTCCCCTTCATGGTCTCTACCACACTTTCTGCATACTTCACCTTTTCTTTCTATTCGCTTCCGATCATCGTCCCTTGACGTCATGCCTTCATACAAAAATCCATCATCACTGTCTCGCCCTCCTTTCCCCTTCTTAACATAGGCTCGCTCCTCCCCTTCGTCTGTCATCACCATCGCCCGCTCGTCGTACAATCTTCCCGCCAGGTCGACTGCGGACCTAAACGTGCTCGGTCGAGCAGCGATCATGTGCCTGCGGATGTCCGTCGGCAAGCCCTGAATATGCCTCTTGATCTTTCGTGAAAGGGGTGTCACCTGATCCGGCACCAGACGTGCCATCTCGTTGAACTTTGTGGTGTATTGTTGATGCGTCATTGTTCCCGCCTCTAGCATCAGGAACTCTCTTTCAACTTTATCCATCTCTCGGTGAGGACAGAACTCCTCAATCACCAGCCTCTTCAACTCTGACCATTTCATCCTTCCGATAGCCCTGCTTCCCTCAACTTGAACTATGTTGTCCCACCAGCACAAAGCTGAGTCCACGAAAGAGTGGGTAGCAAACTTTACTTTCTGATCCTCTCGACACTCGCTGATATTTAAAACAGCTTCCATCTCCCTCACCCACCAGTGAGCAGCAGCAGCAGTGCCATTACCATCAAAAGTAGGGGGCTTGCATCGCTGAAACGCCCCATAGTTACAGCCTCGTGCCGCCTCCGGCGCAGGCTCTTCCTCTTCTTCTTCCTCTTCGTCATCGGAGAGAACCCTTTCAGTCTCGGGTCGTCTCCTTTCACCCGAAGGTCTACCCCTTTCCTTTCTCTCCTCTTCTCTAACAGTCTTTATCACTTCGGTCACTACAGACGGTAGGATTGTCTGCAAGACCTGATGCACTTCTTCCACGACCGCCTCTCTCATTGAGGCCCTCTGATTAGCATTCTCATCACCGCCCTCGGGATGAGGGGTCACAGGTTCTTCATGAACTACCCTTTCGGCCCTTGCCCTTCCTCTTGTGACCCGTGGTTTAGCACCACATCCACCGTCACCTCCACCACGAGAAGCTTTCGAAGATCTTCCACCAGCCATTCTCTAAACACACTGAAAGATTCAAACAACGGTCATTCAAGGAACAGCTCAGTTTATGTTGAGTATAGTAAGTCCCTAATTACAGTGGCCAATTGTGATTAGCCACTTACTTTACTCTTCATACTCCGAGCATTATCTGTCCTGACTATATCAGTATCTAAATCTACCAGCAACACATAAACCATATAACATGCGCACATAAACCGGTTAACTTTACAAAAACATACCTGATGGCACGCAGCTACTCAGATTGGCATCCCATTCCCTTTCCGTCCCATTCTCAGTTTAAGATTAGGTTTTTGAAAATATTTACCCAATTCACTTAAACTTTGGCTCTGATACCAACTTGTAAGGCCCGCTCCCGGGACGCTTACAGTTGGTCATTCATCGCACATAAAACATACATTACATTTTTCCTTTCATAAATAGTTGCAGCGGAAACATTAAAACATAATTTCATTTCATCAAAATACTTTTGCACATCAGTACAATCGTTCCTTTAACATTATCATGTTACATTTATTACAAAGACATTAAACATAAAGATGCCATCCAAAATACGCTGAGTAGCCGCCCCGTGCCATCCTCAGCAACATACCTGCCAACTGGAAACACATCAAAGTCAGCGTTGCTGAGTGAGTTCTAGTTTTATAATAAAACTTACTTTTCTTTCGTAAAACCGTTCTTTACTTTCTTTACAAAAACATTCGTTACATACATGCGTTCACACATCATACGTACATACAGATAATGTCATTATTATCTTCGTCATTTCGTTCGTACATTCATCATTCATCATTATCTTTCACTTCATCCTAGATCCTGTCAGACTTTACCCTCTTCGTGGCACACAGCCACGATTACTGAGGTCGAATGACAAGGATCCCATTTCGTACATTATTAGTATCATTCGTTAACGTTCATTTCATACATTCATTCTTTCCTTCATTACTTGCTCATTACTCTCCATTACTCGAATCTTGTCTCATGCAATATCCCCGACTCATGCTCGAAAGCTGATGTTGTGCCGGGACCCGCTCACAAGTCCCCGACTCATGTCCGAAGACTGACACAACACCAGGATACGCGACAAAGATCCCATATGAGTCAATCACAGGGATTGAACTCCATCCGAGTCTGTTGCAACACAAAGTTGCTCACCTCATCATCTCATCTCATGCACTATCCCCGACTCAGGTCCGAAGACTGATACTGTGCCGGGGCCTGATAAACAAACCCCCGACTCATGTCCGAAGACTGACACAGTACCGGGATACGCGGCACGGATCTCATTATCCGTCCCTTTCATCATATGCAATACTCCCGACTCATGTCCGAAGACTGATACTGTACCGGGGCCTGCTCACAAACCCCCGACTCATGTCCGAAGACTGGCACAGTACCGGAGTACGCAACAAGAACCTCTTCCGAGTCTTTTGCGACACAGAGTCGCTCACCTCATACATATGCTTGCAAGCCTTTCGTTCGTTCATTCATTAAGTCATTCATTCATTCATTAATGCATGCATTCATTCATTACGTTCCTCTTTTCATTATCTTTCACTTTACGTTACATAATACTTTCATTACATTCATTAACGTTCAACGCAAAGCCATAGAAAGATAAACATACCAAACAAGGAACATAAACATAAACATACAACATACAACAACATCATACATACGCATCAATCATAAATCACATCACGCACATCATACATACGATGCAACAAATGCACCACTATGCCTAACCTAATACATAACATCATGCATATTACCATCATCTCCATCAACATTATCATCATAATCTCATCATCCTGCGTTACCTTATACCGTCCATGCCCTCCACATCGCCGAGGAATTCCATCTCGGTTATCATTTCTGAGCACTTAGGCGAATGGGCATCTATGCGAATGGACCCTATGCGAATGGACTATGGGCGAATGGACCTCTATGCGAATGGACTCCCAGTCGCATAACTTTCATGCGTATGGCCTTCAGTCGCATGACTTCAGGCGTATGGGCTTCAATCGGACACTCTTCATGCGAATGAACCTCAGTCGCATGGCCTCCAGGCGCATGGACTTCAGTCGCATGACCTTCGTGCGAATGAACCTCAGTCGCACCATCCTTCAATCGCATGACTCCCAAGCACATGAACTCCAATCGCATGACCATCATGCGTATGGACCTCAGTCGCATAGCAAACGTGCGTATGGACCTCAGTCGCACCTCAATCGGCCGAATGGCCTCCAGTCGCCCTCCAGTCGGTCGCCTAGCCCTAGCTGGTGCAGAGTGCAGTTAGGTCGACTGCAGCCGCGGGTTTTCGACCTCCAACCCCTTCCAAACCTCGTTTAAGCTCAAATCAACCCTTCTAATGGTTAGGGAAACATACCATGACCTCATACAAGCATAACCAAGCAAGAAATCGAGCCTCTAACGCATCATACACATACATACATACATCAAAACGGGTTTTCACCCAAAAAGTCGAAAATAGGTTTTTGGACGTGTTCCAGCCCCAAAATCAGTTGAAAACGTGTAAAAGAGGGGTCCTAGAACTCACCTTAACGATCCCGTCGAGTAGAGCTTCGATTTGACTCGCTCCTCGTCGATTTTGGCTACTCGAACCAACCCGGGCCAACACTTCCTCTCTTTTCTCTTCTTTCTCTCTTCTCCTCCCTTGGCTGAAAAATGGGGAGAATGGGAGTGTTTTCCCCCTTTTATACTCCCGTGCATCAAAGTTTCTCTCGTTGGCGGGTTTGGTCCCTCGACTTTGGACTTTATTTCTTTTTCTTCTCTCGTCGCCTACAAGGGAAATTTCTGGGTGTTAAAGATGCTAAGTTTTCAAGTATGTGTGTGTTTGATATGATACAAAAATGAACCTAACAAAATTTCAAATTATTTTTGATTTGAAATATGAAAAAGCTTCTTGCAAATAATTGAGTTGAGATTGTTTGAAATTTTTAAAAACTTTTTAAAATTTTTAAGACTAAAATGACGGGAAATTATTTGAAAAATAAAAGTTAAAAGACTGAGTGAGAAATAGAATTTTAAAATGAAAAAGTCAAAAAGTCAAACTTTTTTTGTGTAGTCAAAAAGTAAAAGAGTCAAACTTTGACCAAGGGTTGACAATTTCATGAAGAACAGTGACAAGTGTCAAAATTAGGGTTTAAATGTTTTTGGTGAAAAATTCCAAGTGTTAGATGTATGGAATGACCCTCATGCGTCTAAACAGTAATCATAAGTCTAAGTTTAGAATCATGATGAAATTTGAGTTTTATGATGTGTTGGGTGTTTTGATTCCAACTCATGCGCCTAAACAGTGGTCATGAGTCTGGAAATTTGGTTAAGTGCTGGGCGTTTTACACAAGTTCATGCGCCTAAATAGTACCAGACGTTTTATGTTGAAAATAAACCAAGTGTGGACTCTTGAAAGCTCATGGGCCTAAACAGTTCTCATACGAACTAAGGGTTCATGATTTTGTTTAGGTGTTAGGCGTTTCAGGCTAGGTCATGCGCCTGAACAGTGCTCATGCGCCTAAAACAGTGCTCATGCGCCTAAACAGTGCAAATGCGCCTAAGTCCTTTGATAAAATTGACCAAGTTTAATTCATGCGTCTAGTTTTATGTGCCTGAATAGGGGTAATACGCCTGTATAGTGCCAATGCGCCTAAACCTCATGCGTCTCAACAGTGGTCATGCGCCTACATAGTTGTAATGTGTCCAAGGGTTTTTCACACTTATTTTATTCAACACTTGACAGAATTCATTTCATTTGAACATTTTCACTCACTTACACTCTGTTCTTATTCTTATTCACCCGACAAGCATCATACTCTTTGTTTAGACTGAGACGAGCCGTTTATCATTACGATTTTTTTTTCATTCAGAAATGAAACTTCCATGGCGTAGATTGAAGTCATATACCCTCGATTATCTAAGATTGTTGTTATACTAAGGTATAATCAGTGATTCTAAACAACTTATTGAGTATATTTTATCAAATCACAGTCCATAGTCATCACATTTAATCAGGCGTTTGAACCCTATTCAGGCGTTCGAACCCTAAGAACATGAATGATTTAAAATTTGATGATAAAATGTGATTGAATATTAAAAATTGAACCTCAAATTGTTGTTAAAACATGATTTCGACCTGTTTAACATAAACAAATCTGAATTTCATCACAAAAAAATGTTTGATGATTCATGTGTTCATCAGTGAAAAATAATAATAAAAAATTGTACAGAAATGAATCGACAACTTAATTTTTCAAATAAATTTGGCTTGTTAATCATCAAAACTCAACTAATGCTTACAAATCAACAAGAAACAAGTTAGTTAATTGATTATATTTTTTAAAAATTTTGATTGAATCAGAAAACCATTAAGTGTTCAACACTTAGAAATTTATAATAAAAATGATCAAATTATAAAATATAAAATCTATTAAGTAAAATTTAAACTTCAATGAAGGATGTATATCTTGTTACATGTTTGTTAAAAACGCGTACGAATGATTGATTTTTATTCAAAACATTTTAGAATTAAGTGTGTAAAACACTTAGAATATTTTTAGAAGTTTTTGAATATAAAATTGACAAAATATTATGAGAGTTACTTTAATGTAATACCTTCATACTTATTCTTGTTCCTTTGTGAATTACATATGGCCGAGCAAAAATTTGAGCCAAAGCATAATGTGGTTGTTTTTCTTGATGAGGATGTTAGAGAAGCAACTAGATATGAAGAGATGATCAGATTATTCTGAGGACTAAATATGTTTATGCCATGTGTGCTCACCCAGTTATTAATGCTAGACTGATAAAGAAATTCTGGAAAACAGCTGAGGTAGAAAGAGATGATGATGGGAGCAAAGTTCTGAGAGGATGTGTGACTAGTGACAGAATGATAGAGATCTCTGAGCAGTCTATGAAAGTTGCTCTTAATACTGGTGGATCCAAATGACTTAATTGATGATGTATTTGAAGAAATAGTTGAAGAAGAAGAAGAAGATGATAATGAGGATGAAGAAGAAGAAGATGATGAGATAGTTCTTCTGATGATGATAATGATAATGATGGTGGAGATAATCAAGGAGGTGAAATTGGGGGAAATGAAGGAGAAATTGATCAAGATATGGAAAGTGAAGAAACAGTATTAAAGGGGTTTTAACAAGTTTATCAAAGCTCATATAATCTTGTTTATATAAAAACGCAGCGGAATATATATGTTTTAAAACATGTTAATAAGATGATTATTAAACCATTTAATAAAGAACCCCTTGCCATGGATCATTATACAAGTGCATACAAAAGATAAACATGAGATGATGAAACTACAACCTTTGTAGCTGCTGGATTTCGAGATTAGAGAGGTGAAAGGAGATGAAAACTTGGCTGAAACTTCAAAGTCAAAGCCCTCAAGAGGTGATACCCCAAGCTTGTACAAACACCTTTGATTGCTAGGAATCTTGACACCAAATTTTCAGCAACCAAAACCCCTTTTGAAAGCTGAAAATTCTGCTCCTTTTCTTCTTTCAAAACCGTGAGAGAGAGAGATATGGAGAGTTCAAAAGTCTTTTGCATGTAAGAGTGGATGATGGTTTAGATGGAGTGTATTAGTCTCTTTAAGTCACCAATTTTCAAGACCAAAAATTGGAACCCAAAGGCCCTTTTGGGCGGCCAAAAACAAACACAAAAGGGTCCCATCCATTTAAACCTTTTAAACATAACTAACACACTTTAATCTTTTGTTTATAAAGTTGAAAACTAATTTTAAGCTTTATAAATTAAACACTCTTTTATTTGTTATCATTTAGTAAAACTAAATAATGAAAAACAAATAATATCTCATGAACAATTATCCACATAATAGTGTTCATTTACAAAAGCAATATTTAGAAAATCATTTTCTAAATTGGTGTCAGCACTTATTTATATGATCTTATCAACAAATAAATTATCTTTCGGTGTTGGTTTGGCTTGTTATTGGGTATGAGCCGTCTTGGATCATATCACACTAGCCACATCAATTTAATATGAATCTTGGGCAGATCAAATCCTTCAATTTCCCACTTGCACAAGATTTATAGAAGATTGATGCAAGCAGCAAATAACGCCTAGCAACGGTTTGCTACCCCTAATGTATATGACTAAGTGCCATTCAATAACATCATCCTTTTCAAGTACCTTACTTGAATATGTTTTAGGTGAATTAATCATCTATCCTTTTGTTGCAGATGTCATGTTAAATCCAAGAGACACAGAATTGTCATTCTCTGATGATTTAACTTTAACAAGCCTTAGATATCTAACTCTCAACGAATAAGAGGAACAAATTCCATCTTGACTACATACGTCTCTCACAATCACCTCATGTCATACCTGAACTCAGCCTTATGTACTGCCTTTTCAGAACAGCAAAGGACTAAGTCAAAGTACAATACTTGGTGAATATCAAGACCCAATATGTATCTCAGGTCTGAGGATACAATGATATTCACCTTTACTCAAAATCTCTTATGACTAATCAGAAAGATTCCATGCAGAAATAATTGAGAGCGGGTCAGTCCAATATCTATATCCCATAGATATCAATGAACCTTGGTAGCAACCTCTTGCTCTATATTCATACCTTATGAATATCAACCAATCCAAGTTCATTATAGTCTTACATTCATAGTTGTTCCCACAAGTATGATCGACTACGGACGTTGAGAATAATTCATTTATTCACGGATTTAAACATGCTAAAATAGAAGAACAAATGAAATTATAACCATATAATTAAGTCAAATAACATTAGTTCCAATATCCAAATACAAAATACAACATCAAACCCGGTCACTTGAATATCTAAGTCCCATGGCAAAAACATGACCTTCATGCTTTGCCTTTTCAAGGAGCTTTGTGAGTGGATCCGCAACGTTTTTATCAGTGTGGACTTTGTGAATACATATCTTTCCTTTTTCAACTTCATCCCTTATGTAGTTGAATCTCCGTTCAATGTGCCGAGTCTTTTGATGAGCATGAGGTTCCTTGATTTGAGCAATCGCACCCTCGTTGTCACAAAAGATATCTAGGGGATCTTGAATGGAAGGGACTACCCCTAGATCGGCTATGAATTTCTTCAGCCATGCAGCTTCCTGTGCTGCAATTGAAGCGGCGACGTATTCTGACTCTGTAATGGACAACGCTACGACTTCTTGCTTTGAGCTTTTCCAAGAAACAGCTCCCCCATTCAGAATAAAGATGTACCCCGATTGAGATCGTGAATCATCTCGATCGGTTTGGAAACTCGCATCCGTGTAATCTTTTACAACGAGTTCCTCTTCACCAGACCCGTAGATCAATAACATGTCCTTAGTCCTCCTTAGGTACTTCAGAATGTTCTTGACAGCCATCCAATGACTATCACCAGAATTTTGCTGGTATCTACTTGTCATGCTTAAAGCGCATGACACGTCTGGTCTAGTGCATATCATTGCATACATGATGGATCCTATAGCAGATGCATATGGGATTGCCTTCATTCTATTTTGCTCCTCCTTGGAGCTTGGACATTGAGTTGTACTCAATATTGTCCCTCTTTGAATAGGTACAGTACCTTTCTTAGAGTTTTCCATCTTGAACCTTTTCAAGATTTTGTCAATGTATGCACTTTGATTCAAACCAATTAGCCGTCTTGATCTATCCCTATAGATCTTTATTCCCAGAATATAGGCGGCTTCACCAAGATCCTTGATGGAAAAACAACTTCCAAGCCAGGTTTTTACACCTTCCGTGGTTGGAATGTCATTTCCAAGCAGTAGTATGTCATCAACATACAATACTAGGAAGGTTATTGTGCTCCCACTAGCCTTCTTATACACGCAAGCCTCATCAGCGTTTTTGATGAAGCCAAATTTCTTTACTTCATCATCAAAACGGTGATTCCAACTTCTTGATGCTTGTTTCAATCCATAGATTGATTTCATTAACTTGCATACTTTATTGGGATATTTTGGATCGACAAAACCTTCAGGCTGAACCATATAGACATCTTCCTCAAGATATCCATTTAGGAAAGCGGTTTTGACATCCATTTGCCAAATCTCATAATCATAATGAGCTGCTATGGCAAACAATATCCTTATAGACTTAAGCATTGCAACAGGTGAGAAGGTTTCATCATAATCAACCCCTTGAGTTTGAGTGAAACCCTTTGCTACAAGTCTAGCTTTGTAAGTATCCAAGTTTCCATGCATATCGGTTTTCTTCTTGAAAACCCACTTACTTCCAACTACTTTGGAATTAAGAGGTGGCACAACAAGTTCCCAAACTTGATTGTCATACATGGATTGCATCTCAACGTTCATGGCCTCAAGCCATTTGTCACAATCCAAATTGGACACTGCATCATGATATGTGGTTGGTTCATCTGAATCCACCACATAGCATCCATCCATGAAAAATCCGTATCTTTCAGGTGGATTACTAGTTCTACCACTTCTGCGAACGTTTTGTGTGTATTGATCAACCGCTTGATCATCCTCAACATCCTCACGTTGAGTGCTAGTTTCAACCAAACGTGCATCGGGCTGTGTTTCTTGATCCTCCTCAAGATCCACTGTTCTACTGCTAGTTCCTTCCTTAAGGAACTTTGTTTCTAAGAACTCACCCTTTCTGGCAACAAACACTTTTTGTTCCAGTGGATCATAGAAATAATATCCCATAGAATCTCTAGGATATCCAACAAAGATACACTTGGTGGATCGGACATCTAATTTGTTTGGGGTGGGAGTCTTCCGTATATCTAACCCAATCATTATAGGCCTCCACATCCTCCTCGTTAGGTTCATCGGGGATGGGATCATCAAGAATGTAGGCCCGCTTTTCTTGCTTGAGAACAATTCTCAAGTTGCGGTACCAATCCATGAAGTTGTTAGGTGTTAGACGATCCCTTTGAAGGATCGCCCTAGACTATTAATAAAAAAAAATTTTAGAATCCAACGTTATATTTAAATATTGGTTAGGTGACCTTTATCCCATTATTTAAATAAACAAGGTAGTCATAAATGACAATTGCAACCCATTGCAACTTCTAGTGGTATGGGATCGTTTGAACATCTTATGTTTATAACGGCATGTTTACCCCATCAACACCTTTTATAAAACACATTTTAGGTGATCCATTCAATATATTTTATAAATCAAGTCGTCCTACTTACACACACGTGTGAGTTTACTACATAAGTGGTTAGGTGACCTTTATCCCACAAACATGGCATTCTCACCTCAAGTTACAAGTTCCCTCAAAGTGGTTAGGTGACCTTTATCCCACTAAGAGTTTGCAAGTAACCTAAGTGTTGTGTAAAAGGATGGTGTTTAACTTGTTTTCAAAAGGGATTTATAATTTCACAATTCTTGTTTTAGAAAAGACCATGTACCATATGATTGTATGCATTCAACCATATGGTACCCATTTGGTTCTTTTAAATAAAACCCATTTTATTTTGCAAACCATTAACTCCTTTTATAGAACCATTCTATTTTGCTTAATGATTTGTGAACCAATTTCTTGTTATAGCTTGTTCTAGTTGATGGTTTGTTAATCACATCCAAATATTCAAAACAAAACAACATCATAAGCATTCAACCAAGCATAACCAAACAATTCATATATGCATAACAAAGCATACTAAGTTGAGCACACTTGTTTAGCCAAAAAAATTGTGTCAAAAGGTCTTGTCCTAAGGGTTAAGAACATGACACATGGTTGACAAAAGGAACTCCCACTTGAATCCACATCTTCAAGCATCCTCTTTGTCCATCTTTTCTTCAAGTCTTGATCTTGAGCATCCTTACAAAATATGTATCCTAATACATTTTTCTAGTAAAGATAAACTCCTAATCTATTTATTACAAACCATATGAATGAATAGATTACAAAACAAGACTTGAAACAAAATTAAATTTTTACATGCCCAAATGAATATAACATGACAACCAATCATCCAATACAAATGGTCTAGGCTTTGTTATGCATAATCAACAACAACATGATCAAACATACAGAAGATAATCGATTTTGGCAGCCCCTTATAGCCCATGTTCTTGGCCAACATAAACCAAGAACAAATGGGTTAAGAACATATAAATAAACTAGAGTTTTAAAGATCCTTATATGCATTAAGAAGCATCTTTAAAACACCAAAGGGGGTCAAAATCCAGCCCCTAACTCACGGATTTTTGGTGTCAAGCACCACAAAAACGTGAACTAGGGAGGAAATACATGTATGCATATGTATAAGTTGCTCTTGATGCCATTAAAGGGGTTTTAACAAGTTTATCAAAGCTCATATAATCTTGTTTATATGAAAACGCAGCGGAATATATATGTTTTAAAACATGTTAATAAGATGATTATTAAACCATTTAATAAAGAACCCCTTGCCATGGATCATTATACAAGTGCATACAAAAGATAAACATGAGATGATGAAACTACAACCTTTGTAGCTGCTGGATTTCGAGATTAGAGAGGTGAAAGGAGATGAAAACTTGGCTGAAACTTCAAAGTCGAAGCCCTCAAGAGGTGATACCCCAAGCTTGTACAAACACCTTTGATTGCTAGGAATCTTGACACCAAATTTTCAGCAACCAAAACCCCTTTTGAAAGCTGAAAATTCTGCTCCTTTTCTTCTTTCAAAACCGTGAGAGAGAGAGAGATATGGAGAGTTCAAAAGTCTTTTGCATGTAAGAGTGAATGATGGTTTAGATGGAGTGTGTTAGTCTCTTTAAGTCACCAATTTTCAAGACCAAAAATTGGAACCCAAAGGCCCTTTTGGGCGGCCAAAAACAAACACAAAAGGGTCCCATCCTTTTAAACTTTTTAAACATAACTAACACACTTTAATCTTTTGTTTATAAAGTTGAAAACTAATTTTAAACTTTATAAATTAAACACTCTTTTATTTGTTATCATTTAGTAAAACTAAATACTGAAAAACAAATAATATCTCATGAACAATTATCCACATAATAGTGTTCATTTACAAAAGCAATATTTAGAAAATCCAATTTTCTAAATTGGTGTCACTACTTATTTGTATGATCTTATCAACAAATAAATTATCTTTCGGTGTTGGTTTGGCTTGTTATTGGGTATGACCCGTCTTGGATCATATCACACTAGCCACATCAATTTAATATGAATCTTGGGCAGATCAAATCCTTCAAGTATCTGATAAGAGAGATGAGACGACTGAACATTATGAAGGTGATGGTGATGATGAGATGAATGATGAGGAAAGAGATGATGGAAATGATATGGATGATGAAACTGTTGATGCTAATTTGGATTAGAATCAAACATTTGATTTTGAGTATATGGATGCTATTTTGTCTGAGCCTATTACACAGAATATAATTTCTAGTGTACAATCTCCAGTACAAGAACAATAGTTGATAGTGGTGAATGAATCAGTGTTGAAACAAACCAATGATGTTTGTGTTCAAACTGAAGTTGATAGTGATGAAGATGCAATTAATGATCTGAAAGCTAAAGTTATTGATCAAGATGAAAATATAAAAAAACTTCAAGATGAAAATGATTTGTTAAGGGTTGAGAATGCAAAGAAAGATGGATTGATTGTTGATTTAGAAGAAAAGATCAAAAAGCTAAATGAAGAGATAGAGAGATTGAAAGAAAATATGCAAGAGAAAGAGAAAGTAACTGAAGCTTCTTTGATTGAGAAAGATAATGAAGAAGAATCCCAAGTTATAGTGGTTAGAAAGTTTACTGAAGCTGAAAAAGGCAAAAGAAAGATAGATGAAGTTGAACAAGAATCAACATCTAAAGTCAAAGCTCAAAAGATTGATGAAGGAATAATGCATGTTGAGGAAGAAGAAATCCAAAAACAGATAGAAGCACTAGATGACATTAACTCAGACTTTCCTGATGAGTGGCATAATAAAATATTGGAGGATGAAGATGTTTGTGAAGTAGTTGATTCACCCATGATGAATGTGAGTGATGATGTTCCTATTCTGATAGATTTTAGAAGATAGATATAATTAACTTGTAACATAAAAGTATAATAGAGTATTTCTTGACGGGTTGATTGTGACTTAAATAAATGAAGAGTATGAAAAATGTAAGATTGTAGAGTCGTCAGCACTGATTGATCCAAATGAAATAAGCTTGGAACATGGTGAGTGGGCACCGATGAGCGAAAGTATAAACATTGATGACATTCTTGAGAATGATTGCACCATCCTGATCCCGAACAAATGAGTATTTTGCTCTAAGGATGTGGTTGCAATCAAGGAACTATTGTAACGCCCGAAATAAAGTCAAAATGAGCCAATGAATAATAATGGGCTTAGATGGGATTATTTAATGTAAATAAAATATAATGGGTTATAGACCAAGTTACGTGTTGGGCGAGTTTAAGGTCCCGGGAACGCCCGGTATATATGAACAGATCAGCTTGAGCCACTCTCATTTGCACTCAACACCCAATTTCTAAAGAGTGAGTGTAGAGAGAGAAAGTGGAGAGAAGGTGGTGATTCAAGGCTCGGTTGATCAAGAGATTGAAGATCGGTGTTCGTGGGCAACCAAACAATAAGAAATGTCCAAGAATCCAGGTAAGAAACATTGTTTAATCGGTTCTTTAAGGATAAACCCGGATTCCAAAGCTTGGGGTTTTGAAAGTGGCAAAGAATCGTCCAAAACTCATGTTTTTGTGTAATAAAACATGTAAAAAGCTTAGATATAGCTTCATGGAGGATAAACTAAGGTTTTGAATGTAAAAGATTGAAGTTTTGGGTTAAAAATGGGCTGATTCGTAATTTCAGCCCGTTCTGCGAAATTGCATGTTCATCCAACAAAATTATGCAGTCGTCCAGCGAAACTATGGATCTTCCAGCGAAACTATAGTTTCAAAGGTAGATTCGCAGGCTTGAATTTCCAACGAAAATTGGGCGAAACTAGCAGCGAAACTGGCAGCGAAGATGCTAGCGAAACTGCCAGCGAAACTAGCAGCGAAACTGCTGATCATGCAGCTAAATTAGCAGCGAAATTAGGCAGAAATTAATCTCTTTGAGTGTTAACTTATCTGCAGGCTGTGTAGTGTGACCCTTGCTTAGAAAGCTTGATTGAGAAGCTACTCATTGGTCCAGGTGAGTTCTAGATCCCCTATTTTAAAGGTTTTAAACTTGTTTGGGGATGGAAATGCATATTCATCGATTTTTCTAGAGGTTTTAGCACTGCCCCAGCCACTTGGACCCCACTAGGGGCTGCTACCCCTAGGACCCCACTATTAGGGGCTGCCGCCCCCGAACCCCTACAGTCCCGCGAAGGGTTGATATGTTATATAATGACTTGTACTTGTTATGTTAGTGTGTGGGAGTGAATGATGTGTGATGATTATATGATGTTGCATGATGATGTGTGAAGATGATATGTATATTCATGTTATGCCTTCTTTATGTTCCTTATACGTATTATTGTGTAGCTTTACGTGGTGTGATTATGTTAACGAACGTAAAGTATTATCTTAACAAAGCGAAAGATTTAAGATAATGAAAGTGGAACATAATGAAAGAATGTATGAAAGTCTTGCAAGCAAATTTAAAGAGCGGAATGTATGAAACGTGCGATGTGTATGAAAACAACTCTATGAGGGTTGTCATCTCAACTGTGTGTTATAGCGTGCGATTTTGGCTAACTCATGAGGATTCATACACACAGTGGGGGGTTAGTCTTTATGACTGCTCTATTCGTGCGATATGGTATTAATAGTGTGTTATGTAGCGTGCGATTTTGGCTAAACCCATAAGGGATCAAACACACAGGAGGAGTCAGTCTTGGTGTACGTATGATGTAAGATCGCGCATGAAAGTAAAGATGACGGAAGATAATAATGATATTACCTATGTGTACGTATGATGTAAGATCGCGCATGAAAGTAAAGAATGGTTTTAAACAAAAGAAAAGGTAATATATTTTTATAAAACTAGAACTCACTCAGCAACGCTGACTTCTATGTATTTTCTAGTTGGCAGGTAATGATTGCTAAGAATGGCACGGGCGCATCTACTTAGCAAGTTTTTGGATGGCATCCATTTTATGATAAATGACATTTTTGTGAAGTAATGCAAACGATGAGATTTTTGTAACAGTTAACAATGATTGTATTGTCTTGCAAAAGTGGTCATTAGTATATGGAATGGTTTATTAAGTATTCCGCTGGCGATTTTAGGAAATTAAAATGTAAGTTTTACGTTTATGAGCGACGATTGTCCAACTGTGTGCGTCCTGGAAACGAGGCCTTACAACTATCCATAGAAGAGAATCAAAATACTTCAAGGAGAATCTTTGAGAAAACTGGTGACAAGTTTCCAAGAAACAGAAAAGATGTATAATAAGATGATTGTGTTTGACATGGATAACCCATGTAAGGCCCCGTTCTCGGGAAGCCTCACAGTTGGTTAATCATAGCATAAAATCAGTTTAATAATAAAACATTGCAGCGGAAACAATTAGACATTCATTTAAAACTTAGAAACCATATTGTACTCATACATTTGTCCTTTAATTTCAAACAAAACATGCTAATTGTTCTTAAATTACAATAAATATTTCATAAATAGGAATGCCATCCATAGCTCCCTAAGTAGCTCTGTGTGCCATCCTCAGCATCAGCTCTTACCTGCCAACTATTATGCATAAAAGTCAGCTTCGCTGAGTGAGTCCTAGTTTTAAATAATATAAGAAAATATAAACTTTATCCTTCTTATAATGACCATGCATACATCATAGTACATAAGTTAACTTGCATCATAATAAGCATGTTCATTATATTTCATTCTTTCATTATCTTTCACTTTCATCATAAACGAGATTGCACAAAGCAAGAGTTCCATGTTGATTGACAACAAATGCCAATCCCTGTCGGTACACATGAAAATGGTAGCTAACCCCCGACAGTTGATCCACACTGCAAGGCACATAGCCCGCTCATGAATACAGATCCATCATCATACATCTGACTCACATAAGTGAAGTCTATCATAGTGCTTGCAAGACTTTACATCATCAAACGGGCCCGGGGGTAACATTCATTAAGTTTCGCTTTTTATTAATATCATCTTCCACTTTAATATATAATACTTAACTTATAAAGTACACAACATACCAAGTACTAGTCATCATAAAATATAACCGATCCGCCGCGAGACAGCGGGGGTTCGGGGGCGGCAGCCCCTGACAGCGGGGTCCTAGGGGCAGCAGCCCCTGGTGGGGTCCAAGGGGCAACGCCCCTGGCTGGGGTCCAAGGGGCAACGCCCCTGGCAGCGGGGTCCTAGGGGCAGCAGCCCCTGGTGGGGTCCTAGCACATTTACTTATAGAAAAATTGTTCTTCCTGTTAAAATCTCTTAAAATCTTGGTCATTTAAGAACGTAAATTTAGTATGCTAATAGCCCCAAAACATGGAAAAACTTATAAATAGGGGATCTAGAACTCACTTGGATACCACGAATAACCTCTAGACTAAGCTTTCTAGGCTAGGATCCCACTACACAACCTGCAGACAAGTTAACACTCTAAGGGGTTAATTTTCTGCCTAAATTCGCTGCTAATTTCGCTGCAAGATCAGCAATTTCGCAGCTAGATTCGCCAACACTTTCGCTGCTAGTTTCACCAGCAGTTTCGCTGCTAGTTTCGCTAGCACATTCGCTGACAGTTTCACTGGCATCTTCGCTGCCAGTTTTGTTGCCAGTTTCGCCCAACTTTCGTTGGAAAAACATGTCTGCGAAACTACCTGCGAAACTATAATTTCACAGGAAGATCCACAGTTTCGCTGATTGAATATGCAAATTCGCTGGATGAATACACAGTTTCGCAGATCGGATAAAAATTACGAACCAGTCCGTTTTTATCCCAAAATCTTAACTTTTTACGTCCAATCTCTTAGTTTATCATCCATGAGGCTAAATCTAAGCTTTATACATGTTTTCATACGTAAAAATGTGACCTTTATGCGATTCTTTGCAACTTTTCAAAACCCAAAACCCTAGAATCCGGGTTTGATCTACAGAAGGGTTTAGAGGTCGATTCTTACCTGGATTTGTTGCTTCTTTCTTATATCTTGATGCTCCAACACCCAGATCTTCAATCTCTTCACCTTGGAAGCTTCAAATCTTGAGTTTTCTTCACTTTCTCTCTCTACTTTCTCTCTCTATGAATTTTGGTGGCTAGGGTTGTAATGATGGAGGTGGAGGCTGATTTGGGTAGGTTAAGGGCTGATTATGGGCCTTAATCACTTAGGCTCTTGTCCATAAACCCGATTTGGCCCATAACCCATTTCCTTCTTTTATTAAATACCCATTATTTAAGCCCATTATCCTTAATGACTCGTTTCGACTTTTCGGGGTGTTACAAGTCTCCCCCACTTATTTAGGTTTCGTCCTCGAAACCTGTCAGTCATCAAACAATTGAGGGTAAAATTTCCTCATCTCCTCCTCAGTCTCCCACGTAGATTCTGACCCTTTTCTGTGTCTCCACCGTACCCGTACTAGTGGAACCACTTTATTCCGTAAGTGCTTCTCTTTCCAATCAAGGATGGCCACCGGCTGCTCTACATAATTTAGCCGTTCATCGACTTCAATGTCTTCTAATGGTACAAATGCATCATTATCTGCCAGACATTTCCTGAGATGAGATACGTGGAACGTAGGGTGAATTCCAGTCAACTCTTCAGGTAGTTCTAATCTGTAGGCCACTTCTCCTACCCTTGCGATAATACGGAATGGCCCTATAAATCTTGGGCTCAACTTTCCCCTTTTTCGAAACCTGATGATCTGTTTCCAGAGCGATACCTTGAGCATAACCTTGTCACCAACCTCAAATTCTATCGGCCTACGCCTCTTATCAGCATAAGACTTCTGGCGGTCCTTTGCAGCTTTCATGAACGCCTTAATCTTATCTAACTTCTCAGTTGTGACCTCAATCACTTCAAGACTCCCCAATTCCTTCCGCCCGATGTCACCCCACCACACAGGCGTTCTGCACTTCCTACCGTACAACATTTCGTAAGGTGGCATACCAATGCTGGCATGGTAACTATTATTATATGAGAATTCCGCCAACGGTAAGTGCTCATCCCAGCTTCCTCCAAAGTCGATTACACAGGCTCGTAGCATGTCTTCTAAAGTCTGGATCATCCTTTCCGACTGACCATCTGTCTGGGGATGGTAAGCCGTACTAATATGCAGTCTAGTCCCCATTGAGTCATGAAACCTCTCCCAGAACTTGGACGTAAACCGCGTGTCCCTATCCGAAACGATAGACACTTGCACGCCATGATGAGCCATGATTTCCTTGATAAATAGCTCTGCCAACCTCTCAGAGGAATACGTCTCACGAATTGGTAGGAAATGGGCGCTCTTTGTTAGATGGTCAACAATCACCCAGATTGCGTCGCTTCCCCTCGTCGTGCGAGGTAGCTTCGTGATGAAGTCCATTGTGATGTGTTCCCATTTCCATTCAGGGATATCCAAAGGCTGGATCTTCCCATATGGCTTTTGGTGCTCTGCCTTCACTTACAGACAAGTCAGGCACTTGCTCACGTACTTAGCCACGTCTCGCTTCATTCCCGGCCACCAGTAATCTTTCTTCAGATCATGATACATTTTCGTGGCACCGGGGTGTATGGAATATCGAGTTTTGTGAGCCTCATCCATGATTTTCTCCCTTAGATCCCCATAGAGAGGGATCCACATTCTCCCAAATCGGGTTCTAACTCCCAAGGTGTTTTCCCCCAAATCTGAAACTTGTCCTTTCATCCTTTCAGAGTTGACTCTGTCCTCTCTTAATGCCTTATCCTGGAACTCCCTCACTCTTTTCATAACATCAGGCGTCATGATTATCTGGCAAGCCCTCACCCGAATTGGTTCGGGTCGTCCTTTTCGGCTAAGGGCGTCAGCAACCACATTGGCTTTGCCTGGATGATAATGAATTTCGCAGTCATAATCCTTGATCAGTTCCAACCACCTCCTCTGCCTCATATTGAGTTCCTTTTGTTCGAAGAAATACTTCAGACTTTTATGATCAGTGAAGATGGTGCACTTCACCCCATACAGGTAATGCCTCCAAATCTTCAATGCAAACACCACCGCGGCCAACTCCAAATCATGGGTGGGATAATTTGCCTCGTGAACCTTTAATTGTCTAGAAGCATAGGCTATCACCTTCCCTCATTGCATTAACAAGCAACCTAATCCTGCATATGAGGCATCCGAGTAGACCACTAGATCCTTGTTCCCTTCAGGTAACGTCAAGACAGGGGCTTGAGTTAACCTCATCTTCAGTTCTAGGAAGGCGTTCTCCTGATCAGTACCCCATTCATACTTCACGTCCTTTCGGGTCAACTTTGTCAAAGGAGAAGCTATCTTGGAGAAATCCTGGATAAACCTCCTATAGTAGCCTGCCAGGCCTAAGAAACTGCCAATCTCAGATGGCGTCTTTGGAGGTTCCCATTGCATCACCGCTTCAACCTTCGCAAGGTCCACCCTGATCCCCTCGGGATTAACCACAAGACCCAGAAATTGAACTTCTCGTAGCCAAAATGCGCATTTAGAGAACTTAGCATATAACTTCTCATTTCTAAGCGTCTCCAATACTTCTCAAATATGATCGGCATGTTCCTCTTCACTTTTTGAATAAATCAAAATGTCGTCGATGAATACTATCACCGATTTATCCAACATCGGTCGACATACCCTATTCATGAGGTCCATGAAAGCAGCTGGCGCGTTGGTTAAACCAAAGGACATGATGAGAAATTCGTAGTGTTCATAACGCGTACGGAACGCTGTCTTAGGAATGTCTTGTTCTTTCACCTTCAGTTGGTGGTAACCAGACCGCAGGTCTATCCTTGAAAACCAGCTAGCACCCTGAAGTTGATCGAACAGGTCATCGATCCTTGGTAATGGATACCGATTCTTTACAGTCAGCGTATTGAGCTCGCGATAGTCAATGCACATCCGCATGCTACCATCTTTCTTCTTGACGAATAAACCGGAGCACCCCATGGAGAGATACTCGGTCGGATGAAGCCTTTATCCAATAAATCTTGCAACTGGTCCCTCAGTTCTACCATCTCCGAAGGAGCTAATCGATACGGTGCTTTAGCGACAGGTTGAGCTCCCGGTAGCAAATCAATCTAGAATTCGATTTCGCAGTCAGGCGGCACACCGGTCAGGTCTTCAGGAAAGACGTCAGGAAACTCGCACACTACCGGCACGTCTGATAATTGTGGCTCTGGCGCATCCACATCTTTTACATAGGCCAAGTAAGCGCTGCACCCACGTCTCAAGTACTTTTCAGCTGTGATCATCGACACGACCTTCGGTACACATCACACTTTATCTCCACGAACCGTAACAGAACTACCATCGGGCGCTGTTAGACGAATTATCTTCTTACTACATACTATATTGGCTTCATAGGTAGCTAACCAATCCATGCCTAACACCACATCGAAACCTCCTAAGGCCATAACATGCAACCTAGCAGGGAACTTACAATCTTCTAACTCAATTAGGCAATCCTCAACCACCTCAGTTACCTTAGTGGACTTACCAATGGCTGTTTCTACATAGGAAGGCTCATCTAACTTTCTACTCTTATCATGCAACAAACGACAAAAGGCAGCAGACACAAAACTCCTACTAGCACCAGAATCAAAAAGCACAGAAACATATTCATGGTCTACCCGAAACATACCTGAAACTACTTCTGGGTCTGCCCTGGCCTCCGCGCGAGTTATGTTGAATGCCCTCGCCTTCGCCTTTGAACCGTCACCCCTTCCCTTATCTCCAGCTTTAACCGTTCCTGATCCTTCTGGTTTTCCTTTCTTACAGTCTCTTCCCGCATGACCCATCTCGCCACACAGGTAACACTTCCCCGCCTTGCAATCCCTAGCACAGTAGCCCTCGCCTCCACTTTTGAAACATTTTCCCGTCCCAACTCTGCACTCCCCTGAATGACCTTTCCCACATTTTCTACAAGCACCTCCTTCCCCAGTATTTCCGTGTCTCCCAGACTGATCCTCAACCCTCATCCTCTTCTCTCCACTCCGGAAGTTATCACTTCCGAACCTCTTCCCATTTCTATTCTTGTTCCCATTCCATCTCTCCACCTTCTTCTGCACAGGCACTGGGTCTCTCTCATCATACAACCTCCCAGCTAAGTCCACCACAGACCTAAACGTACCCGGTCTGGCTGCAATCATGTGCCTCCTGATGTCCACAGGCAAACCCTGTATGTATCTTTTGATCTTCCTGGACGCAGGTGTCACCATGTCTGGCACAAGTCTTGCAAGTTCATTGAACTTGGAGGTATACTCTTGATGAGTCATGTTCCCAGCCTTCAAATACAAGAACTCCTTTTCAATCTTGTCTAATTCCCGATGGGGACAATACTCCTCCAGCACTAACTCCTTCAACTCAGACCACTTCATTTTGGCTATCGATCGCTTCCCTTCAGCCTGGACAATATTGTCCCACCAGCATAACGTTGAGTCAACGAAGGAATGAGTGGAAAACTTAACTTTTTGATCTTCTCGGCACTCACTAATTTCCAGTACCGCTTCCATCTCTCTGACCCAACGATGAGCGGCAGTAGCAGTGCCGTTGCCATCAAAGGTTGGGGGCTTGCACCTTTGAAATGCCCCATAGTTGCACCCTCTAGTAGTCTCTCTCTCGGACTCCTCATCACTGTCGTCATCATGGACTACCACCTTAGGGTTTGATGGCTCCTCTTCAGATTCCTCAGTCCTCCCAGTGGACTTTCCTGAATTCTTCTCACTTTCCTTCCCCTTATTCTCAGCTTTCTCTCCATCCTTGACTGCTTTGATCACCTCGGTCACCACCGAGGGTAAGACATTTTGCATGACATTGTAGACTTCGTCAGCGATAGCCTCCTTCACAGTGGGTTTGAGGGTGGCTGATCCCTCCCCCTTCGGGTGACTATGGAGGTTTGACTCCTCATGAACAGTCTCGGGAGCTTTAGCTTTGCTCCGGGTGACACGTGGCTCAGTAGTACGCCCGCCACGAGCACCTCCTCGGGTTGTCTTTCCAGATTTTCTACCAGCCATAACTAATTCCTATAAGATTCAAACACCAAAGTGGTTATTCAAGATAATTGCTCAGATCATTATAAGTATGGTAAGTCCTTAATTACAGTGGCCAAGTGTGATTAACCACTTACCTTACCCTCCTGTCCCAAGCAATCACTATCCTAACACATATCAGTATTCAAATCTACAAGCACATAAAACAAATAGCACACGCACATAATCCCGGTTTACTTGAAACTTTTACCTGATGGCACGTAGCTACTTGGATTGGCATCCTTCATTCTGTCCCATTTTCAGTTTAAGTTTAGGTTTTGAAAACAGTTTACGCAATTCTCTTAAACTTTGGCTCTGATACCAACTTGTAAGGCCCCGTTCCCGGGAAGCCTCACAGTTGGTTAATCATAGCATAAAATCAGTTTAATAATAAAACATTGCAGCGGAAACAATTAGACATTCATTTAAAACTTAGAAACCATATTGTACTCATACATTTGTCCTTTAATTTCAAACAAAACATGCTAATTGTTCTTAAATTACAATAAATATTTCATAAATAGGAATGCCATCCATAGCTCCCCAAGTAGCTCTATGTGCCATCCTCAGCATCAGCTCTTACCTGCCAACTATTATGCATAAAAGTCAGCTTCGCTGAGTGAGTCCTAGTTTTAAATAATATAAGAAAATATAAACTTTATCCTTATTATAATGACCATGCATACATCATAGTACATAATTTAACTTGCATCATAATAAGCATGTTCATTATCTTTCATTCTTTCATTATCTTTCACTTTCATCATAAACGAGATTGCACAAAGCAAGAGCTCCATGTTGATTGACAACAAATGCCAATCCCTGTCGGTACACATGAACGATAGCTAACCCCCGACAGTAGATCCACACTGCAAGGCACATAGCCCGCTCATGAATACAGATCCATCATCATACATCAGACTCACATAAGTGAAGTCTATCATAGTGCTTGGAAGACTTTACATCATCAAACGGGCCCGAGGGTAACATTCATTAAGTTTTGCTTTTCATTAATATCATCTTCCACTTTAATATATAATACTTAACTTATTAAGTACACAACATACCAAGTACTAGTCATCATAAAACATAACCGATCCGCCGCGAGACAGCGGGGGTTCGGGGGCGGCAGCCCCTGACAGCAGGGTCCTAGGGGCAGCCGCCCCTAGTGGGGTCCAAGGGGCAACGCCCCTGGCTGGGGTCCAAGGGGCAACGCCCCTGACAGCGGGGTCCTAGGGGCAGCAGCCCCTGGCGGGGTCCTAGCACATTTACTTATAGAAAAATCGTTCTTCCTGTTAAAATCCCTTAAAATCTTGGTCATTTAAGAACGTAAATTTAGTATGCATAATAGCCCCAAAACATGGAAAAACTTATAAATAGGGGATCTAGAACTCACTTGGATACCACGAATAACCTCTAGACTAAGCTTTCTAGGCTAGGATCCCACTACACAACCTGCAGACAAGTTAACACTCTAAGGGGTTAATTTTCTGCCTAAATTCGCTGCTAATTTCGCTGCAAGATCAGCAATTTTGCAGCTAAATTCGCCAACACTTTCGCTGCTAGTTTCACCAGCAGTTTCGCTGCTAGTTTCGCTAGCACATTCGCTGGCAGTTTCGCTGGCATCTTCCCTGCCAGTTTCGCGCAACTTTCGCTGGAAAAACATGTCTGCGAAACTACCTGCGAAACTATAATTTCGCAGGAAGATCCACAGTTTCGCTGATTGAATATGCAAATTCGCTGGATGAATACACAGTTTCGCAGATCGCATAAAAATTATGAACCAGTCCGTTTTTATCCCAAAATCATAACTTTTTACGTCCAATCTCTTAGTTTATCATCCATGAGGCTAAATCTAAGCTTTATACATGTTTTCATACGTAAAAATGTGACCTTTATGCGATTCTTTGCAACTTTTCAAAACCCAAAACCCTAGAATCCGGGTTTGATCTACAGAAGGGTTTAGAGGTCGATTCTTACCTGGATTTGTTGCTTCTTTCTTAGATCTTGATGCTCCAACACCCAGATCTTCAATCTCTTCACCTTGGAAGCTTCAAATCTTGAGTTTTCTTCACTTTCTCTCTCTACTTTCTCTCTCTATGAATTTTGGTGGCTAGGGTTGTCATGATGGAGATGGAGGCTGATTTGGGTAGGTTAAGGGCTGATTATGGGCCCTAATCTCTTAGGCTCTTGTCCATAAACCCAATTTGGCCCATAACCCATTTCTTTCTTTTATTAAATACCCATTATTTAAGCCCATTATCCTTAATGACTCATTTTGACTTTTCGGGGTGTTACAACCCATAATATTTGGAAATCACCAAGAGGACTAAAGTGTTGAAAACTCAAGAAATAAACTTCATGGAGTTAGTGAGACGAACTCATGAGAGAAGGAAGGAATTGATGAGAATGTTTCCTAACACTGAGCAACAAGCTTATAAGGTTGATTTGGATCAGAAACAACTATGGAATAAGGCAAGATCTGTTGGTGATTTGGTAAGAAACGTGCTTCAAAAAGGCAATCAAATTCAGAGCTGCTTAATGCTATGATTGTGCCTGATAAACCCAAAGATGTAAAGATAGTTGCTTGGAAGTACGATGAAGTGTTTGATGCATTCTTGATAAAACAAGTAAATGCAATATGTGATGTTTATCATTTTTACTCGAGTATCATTACATTGCCTGTACAAGACTTGAAAGAATTACACAAGTTACATCTTATTAATCCTACCAAGGCTGCAAGAGGAGAGAACTTTGTAAAATTGCTTGATAGAGGAATTACAAGAATGCCATCTTTTCTTCAAACACGATGTCATCAAGAAGATAAGGCATATTTTGATACATTGCGGAGAATTGAGAAGAAAGGAACATCAAGATCAGAAATGGAAGAAAGATATTTGGAAGCGTTTGGTGATAAGTATTTTAAGAAAGTTAGTAATCCTGGATTGAAAGTAATAGATGGAACTCAAACGACTAAACCAATCCTAAGCTGGTTTTAAGATTTTGATACTTTTCATCTGAAGCTGGTAAGAAATAAGAATGATTGGGACAAGGATATGATAAGCCTATTTGGAGTTTTTAAGCTGAAATTACTTCATCCGAGCTACATTTCATTTTTATCCAACCAAAAATTTGAGCAAGGGTCACTTGTGGATGCTGAACATGACACGAAATACTTTATGACAATTATTAAAGTGATGAACACAGCCATGGAGCAGATTTCCTTAAGGAAAGCTCTGGCTTATGCGAATAATGTCAAGAAAGATATTCCTAATATTGAGTTCATGAGGATATCCAGCAAAGGCGTTTTGGAGGTACATGTGAAAGATCAATCTAATCCTCTTGAGTTCTATGCAAATATGGACATAACAAGTTTGTCAAAGGAGACTCTCCTGGTGATGGATGCTATGGAAATCAAGATGAATGACTCTAAAACCAAGCAAGGGATTTTAGCAAAAAAGTTTAAGTCTTCAATAAAGAAAGCATTAAGAGAAATGGAGCTGTACAAGGAGAAGCCCATGTTCAAGATAAAAGAAGAACCTGAAGACTATTTTGACTGAATACAAATGCAAATCTTAGGGGGAGTATTGTTGGAACCTTAAAGATTAACATTAATTTTTAGTTTTTGTTTTTGTCATAGTGTAGGGACTTATTTGTAAATATATGTTCCTTTGTTTCTTTGATTAGTATAAATAGGATTATATGTATTTTTGCAAGTAGACTTTGAATTAGAACTCTCTCATTTGTACATTGTAATCCTTTGCTAATATCAATGAAACTTCTGTGAATTTTTGTTATATTGCTTAGTTTGATTACTTTGTTCATATAATTGTCAATTGCATTACATCATTAACACAGATCGATCCATTTGAACCTATTAGTTTTGAACATATTTAAGCAACATATAGTACTCTAGGAAGTCCAAGTTTGCAAGCAAGTTTTTATATACAAACTAGGAGTATTTAAACTTGACCCCTTGAACCATTCCATGGACTATACAGGATAAGTCCTCAGGACTCTGGTCCCATCCTCCATGTTTATTAGATAGAGAGTGTATAATGACATGAAGGAGGTACTTCCACTAAGAGGAGACCTTACCCTTCTTGAAGGTTTTGACTGTGTAGTCCCCTTCATATCCCATCTACCGCAATTAGTCATTTGAAGCAGATTTGGGGAAGTATAGATCTCCTTCTTCATCATCCTGCCATAGATAAAAGTTGATTATGGCTCGGGTGATGAAAACAGTCCTCCCCTGCACTTTGGCAGATAGTGCCTTCTCATAGTCCAAGATCACCTCTTGGCAGGTCCTCCAGAACTTAATGAGTTGTTCTTCATATAGTGGAGGGTATATCACAAGAGCGGTGAGGTAAGTTTGATTGAAAAAGAAAGTGGCAAACATCTGAGAAACCTTGATCTTCTTAGATGACAACAGAGTAACTTGATTATGTTGCCTGTGAAGTTGCATGGAAAAAACTAGTTGGTTTAGGGGTTCAGGTTTGGCCATTCTAGAAAGCTTTGAAGTGAATAAAGGTAAGAGCAAAGTCAGTTTCTAGGTGAATTTAGGGTTAGAACTTTTGTAGATGAAGAGTAAGAAGAAAGAGGGGGAACCGTCGTAAGGATATTTATATGGTAGGATTTGAGAAAAGTTAATGCAAAGGGATAAAATTTGAAATCCAGATGTCGATCCCATCTCTGAAAAAGTACTCAAAAAGGTAGTTTTCTTGATAGTCTGAAATCTTCCAAAGGTAATTTGTCTTCGGGAGTTCTAAAGCCAATTTGACTTTCGAAGATATTCCTTAGCTTGATAAAAATTTGCTTGGAGCAGTTTGTAAGTATTACACTTAGAGACTAATGGAACCAAAGAGCAACCATAGAGCTCTCAGCATGCACATGTGAGGTAAAAGGAAAGAACTTTGGAAGATTTGATATAACTCAGTGAATTATATTAAGTATCAAATCTTCTGAAGCCGAAGACCAACTCTTACCAAAGCCAAAGATAAAGTCTTCCGAAGTTTCAAATACAAAGTCTTCCAAAGCCAAGACTGATTTCTTTTAAAGACAGAGAAGGCATGTCTTCTCTGACATACTTTTAAAAAAAGCTAAAACACCTTTTTGCTGCCATCTTTGAAGACTAACCAACTAGCATGAGTTGGTGAAAAGTCCATACTTTTGTCTATTGTAGATTAAGGTGTTGAGTCTGTAACTTTCCTACTATGTACTTTTATCCTTTGTGTATTAGATAAGCATGTGTGCTATGGCATGTCATAGTCACTAGTTAAAAGGCAAACTCAAGTACTTGTATATATATGAAAAGTCCATTGATCTTGTTATCTAGATTAGTGTTTCTAGTTGGCCTTCAAAGTATGGCCAGGTGTAGGATGTAGTATAAAGTATCTCAAGTAATTGTATCTTTATTTAAGCTTTGTAACACTCGTAAGAACTTGAGAGCAATATACATCTTTCTTGAAAACCATATGAGAGTGAGTGTTCTTGTGATTGTTCTTTTACTTGTGTTCATTGTTTCATCTAAGCCGGTTCCATATTTGATCTGCTAAGTGTTATAACTCTCCTAACCTTGTGAAACTATTACATTAACCCTATTCACCGGTCCTGCAATTGGTATCAGAGCATTTTAGGCTCTTGATTATAAGATCTCACCATCTTAGATCTCTTCAGTTTCGCTAAACACTTTTCAGCTCAAATGGTAGCTATCTCAAAGGCTGATATGGAAACTGAAACAATGACAAAATCTCAACTGGTCACTCCAGATCACTTTGATACTTAGTGCCAACGTATGGAAGGGTTAATTAAGTCTCAAGACAGCAGGATTTGGAGCTCTATTGTTGAAGGACCTCACGTCCTAAGCACCTTTTCAGCCACTATTGGAGGTGGGATGATTCCAAAGGTAATGACTGACTACCTTGAGGAAGATTGAAAGAAAATAGATGTAGATTAGAATTTCATGACCACTCTCCAAACTACTCTTCCAAACTCTATCTACAGAGTTTTCAAGAAGTGAAAAACTACTAAGCTACTATGGGATGCACTGATGCTTATGTATGAGGAATGTGAGGAAGCCAAGGAAAACAAGAAAGACCTCATGAAGCATTTGTTTGAGAACTTCACTAACAAGACAAGTGAAACCATGACTCAACAATACTTCATGTATGTTAAAATTATGGATACTTTAATGGATGTTGGAGTAAAACTTGAGAATAAGGACATTGTGAGGAAGTTCATGTTCTCTCTTCCCAGACCATGTACTCACTACTATTTGGCCATTAAGAGAACTAAAATTCTCTCTACCCTTACTCCCACAAAGTTGTATGGTATCCTTAGTAGCTACTAGATGGAGATGAAGATGCAAAATCCATCAAGCAGCTCTTCTAACAATTAACAGAGTTCGGCCCTTCATGTGGTTGAAAGGGATAGTAGGGAACCACAACATCATTTTATCTACTACCCTAACAACTCACAAAAGGGTCCTTTCATCACCTTTCCTGAGACACCAAGGGAGAGCTACATTCAAAAAAGCCCATTCTAAGAGACAAGCTTTGCTCAAGCCTTTATGTATGCTGATGAAAGTTATGGCAACTTTCTCTTAACTCTTGAAGACTTGGATTATATCCATCCAGATGATCTACAAATACATGAAGATAGTCCAGCAAATGGCTTTTCTCACCAATAGAGCTAAAAAGTTCTAGAAGAGAACTGAATGGAAGTTTCCCAGCAATATATCTAGTGGAAAGTTTGGACTGGCTAAAAGCAAAGTGAGGTGTTACAAATATAACCAAATGGAATATTTTGCTTGGGAGTGCAAGGCACCAAAAACCAACGCTCGCCAAGCACAATCCAGGCCAAACTACACTGAGGGTGCTCCTAGACCTGAGAAGCCAAGCCAACCTAAACAACAAAATGTTGTCGCTCTTAAAAAAGGAGGCTTTTACTGGAGCTTCCAGGTGGAAGATGTTTCTCCCAACTAAGCATTGATGGCTGACAATGAAGAATCCAAGGTATTAGAACATCTTTGCACTCTTGAATGCATTGCTAAAGTAAATATAAATATAGGCCCTATAACATGGAAGTGAGATCAGAGCTTGAGTCCTTGAATATTTTAAAAGCTTATTTTAAAATAGCTAAAAATTATTATAAACTTGAAATAAAAGATTTAAGGAAAACAATTTCAACTCTTAAGCATGAGCACACAAATTACAGGACTCAAATAAAAGATCTCATTACCAAGTTAAATGAATGTCAGGCTAAGCTTGTAATCAGCAAAGCCAAGGCAGAAAAATGTGTTATTAAAGAGGAAACTTCAAGAACATCATATATTAATCCTTGCATGCAAAGATTTTTTATTATAGCAAACAGGGATTGGGTTCAAGTGAGATAGCTCATCCACACACATTATTATTTGTAAGACCTCCAAGGAGTGGAGCTTGTGAAGATGAGCTTTCCTTCATATACCCCATCAAAGAAGAAAATGATTATAAAGAGGAGATAGTGAAGGATGGATCTAAAGTGAGTGAAGAAGATCATCCTAATAAGGGTCAGTATTTTCTTGGAGAGAAGAAAGAACCAAGGATGACCAAGTCTGCTAGGAAGAACTTGATCAGGGTAGCCAAAAATAAAATCAAAGAAAGCCCAAGAGATCAAAACCACCTTCAACTCCAAGTAAAAGCAAGCTTTTATCTCTACTGGATTTGAAGTGGTGAAAGCTGAAGACTCAACCATGGACTCTAGTACTCGGAGTCATAGTTCATGTCCAAATCATCCTGGTCAATAGAAGAAGGCTGATAAAAAATTGTCACACCCCCTCTAAAAGCGGAAACACGGGGATGTAATGAGATCGAGATCGTCATAACACATGGTAAGTGATAGAGATGCAATATAATAAATGATGACAAGCGTGTCATGACGACACCCGACAACAAGGGGACGTGTGTCGTGTTTAGTCAGTATTCACGACAACATAGCCATAAGCATAAACATGATAAACGATTCACATAATCACATGAAGATAACATTGTAATGTAAATTCCCACAACCCAGGAACAAGTATCAAAAGAATGTATTTGTTTAATCAGACTACAACATTGTTCAAAATAATTGTTTGTCAAATATGTTTAGTCCCAAAAATGCATCCTAGGGTCTCCACTAAGGCAGCACACCTAGATTCCTCAATTTGCATGATCACCTGAAAAGATATGCTCAAAATGGTCAACAAAATTGTTGGTGAGCTCGCAAGTTTAAGTAGTAAATAAGTAAGTAATGCTGTATATAGTAAGCGTTATGGAATACCGTGAATACAGTTATATAAGCAAGTAAAATCACATGAGAATGAGCTTTGCAACCAAACCTAGCGACGTACACAAAGATATTGTCGGAATATATTCACCCAAGGGCCCGTTCCTGGCCACTGATGGTACTAACTAGTATACCAACGAACAAGGGTGGGGGTGTCAACCCAGTAGTACTACCAATACCTATCCGTCGGTTCCCACATTGGATTTAAATAGTTACAAAGAAAGAACCACACAGCAGACCCAAGCATGTATCAGATAAGTACTTGTAAAACAGTATCACGTTGATTCCATGTATGTAAATTGTAAGTAAATTGTACAGCATTGAAAATGGGTGAGCATACTTTTCCCCCAACTTGTAAATGATTGAAATATTGTAAGCGTAAAAAGGGGCCACGAAACTCACTTGTCAAGTGGTAAGTATGTATGATCAATGTATCCAAATGTTGTATGCAAAGAACGGTCAAACACCTATTGACAGTTATTGTTAAGCATTAATGATATGTATAAAGCGCATAATAATGATCGGTCGGTTCGGGTTGCATCGGTTGGGTCGCGTGTAACACACACAAACAGACACATGTATTAGATCTTATGTAGATCCAAGTACTAGACATCGTCGCCATTGCTGATGATATTTGTGTAAAAGTTTCATCGTTATTGAAGATGTATTTGATAAATATTAGTAGTTACAAATCGATTATTGATACTTGTAAAATGTTAAGTTGATTTAAATTTGAAATAGTATTTGTAGGCTTGATAGCGTTGACTTTAATCTTTGTCATTAGTAATGGAAACCGTGTCGATGTCACCTTAACATCACACGACATACACACTCCACACACAAGAAGGGAAATCACACACAACAACTTCAGTCGCACGACAGGACCAGACGCATGACTCAACACTCCATTCGCACGATCAACCCTCAATCGTGCGAATCAGCTTCATTCGTACGATTGAACTTTCATTCGTACGATTAAACCTTCATTCGTATGATTGGCATTCAGTCGTACCACACAACACTCAATCGCACGACTCAACCGCCATACACACGAATCAACCTTCATTCGTACGCATCAGCTACATTCGTATGATTGAACCTTCATTCGTGCGATTGGACTCCAGTCGTGCGATACACGCACAATCGCATCCATTCATTCGGTCGCCTGACTCAATCGCATCCATTCATTCGGTCGCCTGACTCAATCGCACACATTCATTCGCTCGAATGACTCAATCGCACACATTCATTCGCACGCATGACTCATTCGCACACATACACACAGTCGCACGACTCAGTCGCACGACACATCCAGTCGCACAAATCAGTCGCACGATTGACTCAGACGCATGGCTCAGTCGCACGACTCACCCAGTCGCACGACTCAATCGCATGACGGACCCAGCCGCCTGGACAGCAGAATCGCGACTGCAGGGAGGGCTGAGCAGCCTTCGGCTGCTCCAAGCATGAGTTTTACACAACAAGGACTTCCAGAAACACTCTACACACATACACAAACAAGAAGCACACGCAGAAAGACCTCACACGCACCCACACGACCTCATGTGTTCGGGTTGAACCCGAACACCCCAAACCCTAGAATGGACAACCGTGAATAAGCAAGAAAAGGGGCAACCAAGGTCGTCTACCTGCTAGAATGGAGTAGACTAGGTTGTAAATAAAGTCTAGATGGCGAAAACGAGACCAAATGGAACGGTTTTGGTGCAAGTATGAAGATGAGAGGTGAAGAAGAGGATGAAGGAGATGAAGAAGAAGATAATGAGTTTTAGGGCTGGAAATGGGTTTATATACCCAGCCCAAGTTTGCAAAATATCAAGTTTAGTCTCTGCACTTAACCCCCGAGTTTCCCAAATTTGTTTTGGTTGAAAAACGACTTTGTTAGGTTAATCATATTAATTATAAAAATGTATTTAATGATGTTTATAATTTAGAAATGGTTTTATTGGTGACATTAATTTTATATAAAAATGGTATATTTGGCGGTTACAATGATGAAAGTTTTTAAAGATAACATACATTCACAATGAAAGCACAAGCACAATGATATAAAGCAAGCATGATATCCACATAAGGAGTTAATAAAGATGAGGAATGATTGATCAAAGAATATTTAACGGAAAGCCACGTTAGATGATGGACCTTAAGGTGACGGATGTCACAGTATCCCCCAGTTGAGAGAATTCCGTCCCGAAATTCAGATGGAGTTGGGTCCAAGGGTGTCATCCTCGAATTGATGTGGATATTTGAGTTTCATCTGATCTTCTCGTTCCCATGTAAACTCTGGTCCTCGTTTTGAATTCCACCTTACACAAACAATAGGTATTCTGCTGCGCTTCAATTGTTTGACCTTTTGATCCATGATCTCAATGGGTTCCTCAATAAAATGAAGCTTTTCGTCAATCTTGATTTCCTCAATTGGCACGTGAAGGGATTCGTCGGCCAAACACATCTTGAGGTTTGACACGTGGAAATTATCATGTACACCGCTGAGTTCCTGTGGCAACCTTAATCGGTAAGCCACTGGACCGATTCTTTCTGTAATCTCGAATGGTCTAACGTATCTTAGGGCTAACTTCCCTTTCTTTCCAAATCGAACGACTCCTTTCCAAGGGGAGACTTTAAGTAAGACTCGATCCCAAATGTTGAATTCTAGAGGCTTCTGACGGTTGTAGGCATAGCTCTTTTGGCGATCTCTAGCAGCTTTTAGTCGATCTTTGATTTGAAAGATCTTGTCAGTTGTTTCTTGAATGATCTCTGGGCCTGTTAGCTGACTTTCACCAATCTCGGCCCAACAAACGGGAGATCTGCATTTCCTTCCATATAACGCTTCGAACGGAGCACACCCAATGCTTGTATGGTAGCTGTTGTTGTAAGAGAACTCGATCAACGGTAGATGAGCATCCCAACTACAACCAAAGTCGATTACACACGCTTTTAACATGTCTTCTAGCGTTTGTATAGTTCGTTCACTTTGGCCATCTGTCTGAGGGTGATAGGCAGTACTCATATCTAATTGAGTGCCCATCGCTTTCTGTTGTGTCTGCCAAAATCATGAAGTAAATCGGCTGTCACGGTCGGATATGATTGACACCGGCACTCTGTGTCTTGTCACGACCTCTTTGATGTACAATCTCACCAACTTATCCATTTTGTAGTCTTCTCGGATCGGCAAGAAATGTGCTGATTTCGTCATTCGATCCACTATGACCCATATCGAGTCATGCCCGCTGCTTGTTCTAGGGAGTTTGGTAATGAAATCCATAGCTATATTCTCCCATTTCCACTCGGGAATTTCAGGTTGCTGTAATAATCCTGATGGTTTTTGATGTTCAGCTTTAACTTTCGAGCATGTGAAGCATTTGCTGACATACAAGGCAATGTCTTTCTTCATGCCTGGCCACCAGTAGAGATCTTTAAGATCGTGATACATCTTGTCTGCACCAAGATGAATAGAATATTGCGTCTTGTGGGCTTCATCCATGACTAAGGTACGTACACCTCCCCATCAGGGTACCCATATGCGACCGATAAAGTACTGTATACCATCATCCTTGCAAATCATCTGTTTATCCAACCCTCGAAATTCTTCTCCCGGAAGGTTTTCTTCTTTCAACGCTTCACTTTGTGCAATTTGGATCTGAGCTTTCAAATTCGTTTGAATAGTCAATCCCAGCGCTCTAGCACGTAGTGGTTCCACGCGTTCTTTACGGCTTAAAGCATCAGCCACCACGTTAGCTTTCCCCGGATGATACCGGATTTCACAATCGTAGTCACTAAGAAGCTCTACCCAACGTCGCTGACGTATATTGAGTTCCTTCTGATCCAGGATGTGTTGGAGGCTCTTATGATCAGTGAAGATGATGCATTTGGTTCCATACAGATAATGCCTCCAAATCTTGAGTGCAAATATTACAGCGCCCAACTCAAGATCATGAGTTCTATAGTTCTTTTCGTGCACTTTAAGTTGTCGCGAAGCGTAGGCAATCACCTTATCCTTCTGCATTAGCACACATCTCAATCCTTGATGTGAAGCATCACAGTACACCACAAAATCATCAGTTCTGTCTGGGAGGGACACTATAGGCGCGTTACACAACTTCTCTTTCAACGTTTGGAACGCTTGTTCTTGTGCATGTCCCCCAATCAAACTACTTGTCTTTCTGAGTCAGCAATGTTAATGGCTGCGCGATCTTTGAAAAATTCGCGATGAAGCGACGATAGTAACCGACCAATCCTAAGAATTGTCGTATCTCTGATGGTGTCTAGGGTGCATCCCATTTCTTCACCGCTTCGATCTTGCCGGGATCTACATGAATCCCGTCCTCATTAACCACATGACCCAAAAACTTCACTTCCCACAACCAAAATTCACACTTCGAGAACTTGGCGAAAAGTTTTTCTTCTCGTAGAAGTTCCAGTATTGCCCGAAGGTGTTCTTCATGATCCTCTTTCGATCGGGAGTAGATAAGTATATCGTCTATGAATACGATCACAAATTTATCCAAATAAGGTTTGCACACCCGATTCATTAGATCCATAAACACGGCTGGTGCGTTAGTCAGCCCGAACGACATGACCAAGAACTCATAGTGCTCATAACGAGTTCTAAACGCTGTCTTCGGTATGTCATCCTCGAATACCCTTAGCTGATGATATCCAGAATGAAGGTCGATCTTTGAGAAATACGAAGCTCCTTGCAGCTGATCAAACAGATCGTCGATCCGGGGGAGAGGATATCGATTCTTCACGGTTAACTTGTTCAACTCACGGTAATCGATACACATGAGGAACGACCCATCCTTCTTTTTGACAAATAATACCGGTGCTCCCCACGGTGAATGACTCGGTCGAATAAAACCCTTCTCCAGTAGCTCTTGTAACTGACTAGATAACTCTTGCATTTCGGATGGCGCTAACCGATATGGCGTCTTTGCTACTGGTGTAGCTCCAGGAACCAACTCTATACGGAATTCCACCTGTCGTGGTGGAGGCAAACTAGACAAGTCATCAGGAAATACATCTGGGTAGTCCCGTACCACTAGAATATCTACTAGTTTCCTCTCTTCGTCCTTCTTTTCTACCACATGAGCAAGAAAAGCGTAGCACTGCTTTCGTAAACTTCGGCGTGCTTTCATGCAGGAAATAAGCTTTAAGTTCCTTCCCGGTCGTTCTCCTTGAATCTTGAGTACCTCCCCGTTTGGCATAGGGATTCGTACTACTTTGTCCCGACAGACAATCTTGTTGGATTCTTTATGCCCAAGACACATAGAACATTGATGTGGTTAGTACGTTATGATCCAAGTCGGGTCATACCCAATAACAAGCTTAGCAAACACCAAATAATATTTAATTGATGATAAGATCATGCAATTAAATAAATACACCAAATTTAGAAAAAAATGGGTTTTCTAAATAAGTTGCATATGAGATTGAACAACTGCAGGACCAATTAAGGGCTTAATACAATTACAACACAACAACACAATGAGGAGACTAACTAAACTTTAATCAAACAGTGAACTGGGTTAACCAAAGTGATACAAAGAACACAAGTAAAGCAAGAGACAGAACAAGAGAGTATGGGTTTCAAGGAGGCAGTATATTGCTTTCTCAAGTTCTTTTACAAGTGTTACAAAGCATAAAGAAAGATACAAGAACTTGAAATACTTATACTACAACCTACAGCCGGCTATACTTTGAAAGACAGCTGGATACAATTGACTAGACACTAACAAAATCAATTGTAGGATCAAAAGGTATATCTGCCTTTTGACCTTGTGACTATGACATGCCATAGCTCACATCCTTATACATTACAAAAAGGATAAAGTACATAAAGTGGAAAGTTACAGACTCAAGACCTTAATGTACAGTTACCAAAAGCAAGGCCCTTTTCACCAACTCATGTAAGTTGGTGCCTTTACAGAGATGCAGCGGAAAAGGTGCTTTATGGAACAGTACATCAGATAAAGCATGTGTACTAAAAGTCTTCGGAAGAAATCTGTCTTCATAGGTTGAAACTTCGGAAGACTTTGTCTCTGAAGCTTCGAAAGACTTCATGTTTGGCTTCGGAAGATATTGGTCTTGGCTTCGGAATATTTTACACTTAGAGTATTTTCTAGTGCATTGTGTAAAACTTCCGAAGCATTCTTCACTTCAGTACTTAGTGCATGTTGCTGAGACACTTAGAATGTTTTGGGTTGCATCAGACTTAAGGAATCCTAACAAACTCCCCCTAGGCTGATGCTACCAAAACACTTAGAAGATCTTCAAATATTGGTAGTCTTCAGTACAATCAGGACCATTCCTTTCTTCATTAGATGGTCAGGATCATCAAGACTCTCATAGTATCTTCTCATCTCAAAGAGATCATGCAGAGGTAAGTTGATTATGTCTTGCCATGAGTAGACATTCTCAACACCTTGATCTCCGATAACATTCCATCTTTCTGGATTGGTAGAGTAAGTCCAGGACAAGATGGGTGTCTCAGTAGTTAGAGGAGCCACTTGAATAGGAGTTGATTGGGCTGCCTCATCATGCACTTCCTCAGGTTGATCTGATTCAGCCTGAGGTGCAGAGGTAGATGACTTTGGCTTCTTCTTCTTAGTCTTTGGTTTAGAAGCCATCCTCTTCTTCCTCTTGGATGTCTTTAACTGAGAAGACTGGTCTGCAGCACCATGTTGATCATCAGTGTCTTTCTCAGTTGGGTGTTCCTCCCTCACAGGTTCAGAAGGAGAGGGAGTTTGACCCTGCCTAGGATCAGAAGATGAAGCTTGCTGAGGCTCAGCTGGAGGTGCTGGTTGAGGTGTCTCTGGTTGTTCAAACTTGACCTCCACTTCAGGTGGGACTTGACTTGGAAGAGAGTGCAAGTCAATGAGTTCTCCACTTTTAATCTTCTGCTTGATCACCCTAATATGCTCATCCATAGTGGATAAAGACATGGGGCCAAGTCTCCTTCCGGAGAATCCATATAGCTTCAAGAAGCTCACCATTCTTTGTCTGTCAGCAGACTTCTTTGCATTCTTTTGAATGATGGCTCTTGACTTTGCAGCTTCTTCCCTTAGCTTCCTTTTAGTTGTCTTTCTTTCTTTGACTAGCTCAAGCTCAAGTTGCTTTAGGTACTCGAACTCAATGAAGTCATAGGACAGGGGAAGAAGTGCATCTGCCTGATAGAAGCCTGTGGCACTCAGGTAGTTGATCATCTTGATCCTATCTTCTTCTTTATCTACCTGAGGTTCTTGTGGAGCCATATCTTCCTGTGCAGGACTTTCTTGAACTGGTGAGAGAGTGGGAGCATGCTTGTAAAGTCTTTTCTGTCTCTTCTCCTCTTTGAGTTGGAGAAGTAACCTTGCATCCTCTTTCTCCTTCAACTCTCTTGACACTTCCATGTCAGCCAGTTCATTTAACTCTTCTAAGGGGAGGGAGATGATTTCATCAATGTCATAGTTCCTGGTCTGTAAGTAGGTAATCCTGACTGCCCTTAACTCATCATCTTGAGTATTGGGTCTGGGAGCAGCCCTGATTGCAGCTTGCATGAAGCTAGATGACCCAGTAGAACTTTCTCCCCTTAGTCTCCTTTTTCTCTCTCTCTCTTCCTCCTCAATTTCCTCAGGAGTCATTATCCTTTTCCCTTTGTCACCAACAGACCTTTGTGACTCAGGGTGGATTGAGGCTTGGCCTTCATTGCTTGGAGTAGCTTCCATGCTCTGGCCAGAGAGAGGCTGAGAAACACCTTCACCAGCAGGTGTCTCAGATGGAGTTTGGACCTCTGCAGCAGTTGTTGATGATGAGACAGGGGTCTCAGGTTCTGCCACTGGGCCTTCAGTCAAGGTTTCCCCTATGAAACTAATCTTAGGGTCCACCTCAACATCCAGTTGACCGATGACATTGCCTGATTGCCTAAGTCTCCTTCTTAGAGTGAACTCTGCAAGGATCCTGTCCTGGATTCTTTGAGCCAGCTTGTCAGCTTGTCTTGATTTGCTTGGATTGACAAGTGGGAAGTTGACTAAATCCAGTCTTTCATAGAAGCTCAGGCTTTGGAATTGAAAAACTTCTTGTTGGCCTTGAACTCTATGAAGTATAAGGGCTCTCCTGTCATCATCATACCTCCACCTTATGATGTAGTTGCCAGTTCCTTGTGGTGGAGATGAGACAGCCTTTGGTATGCCTTCCTCAAAGAGACTCCTGATGAGTGAGTCTATAGAGTCCACATTAATGTGAACTTGAGGAAGTTGCTGAGAATGCACAACAGCAAGTGAGGATGGTGAGTCGTCTATGTCCATTCTCTCTGAAGAACTCCCAGGTTCTGTGGTTGTAACAACTTTCTCCCCCTTTTTGGTAGCATCACCCACTTGCATAGGTGAGCTGGAGGATAAGTCAATCACTTCCATAGGTTCTTGTGTTCCTAGTTGAGCTCTCCTTAAAGGTCTCCCAGCTAGTTTTTCCTTCAGATATGAAATCTGGAGTTGCTGATCATTGACCCTGTTTTGCAGGGTAGTCACATGAGATTCCAAGTGACTAACCTTAGAGACTAAATAGGTGCATGTTTTTGACAATTTCTGCACCTTTAGTCTCAAATTCCCCTCATCTTCATCAGAAGAATCATTGGGGGATGAGATGATTGGACCAAAGTCCTCTCTCTCACCACCAGCTTGAGTTTCTTGGCTGCTGGTTTTCCTCTGCTCACTGGCAGCCTCAGTTGAGATGCCAGTGGGCTGAGTTGCCATGGTTGAGGTCTTAATGATGTAATCACTTTTAAAAGTGAGAGCCTCTTCCATATGGACATCCTGAACAGGTTCAGAAGTGTCCACCTCAGTAGTAGGTGACTGATGTGGGATAGACTGAGGAGAGTCAGAGGTACTCATCTCTCTTTGAGTAGGGGAGGAGAAGAGAGACTCATGGTACTCACTGAATCCTAAGTCTTCATCAGTATAAAAGGATAGGTTGGGAATTGGTTGGTTGAGATCCAAAGGCTGGGGATGGTAGCTGTCCCCTGAAGGTTGTTCACTTGAGTGTTGAGACTCAGAGTGAAGACTTAAGGCTGTTGGGCTAGTGAGCTCATCAGGGTGAGCTTGAGGAACCTCAGCCCTGATAGGTGAAGTAATGGGAGTGGTTTGCTCCTCAGGAGAAGTGGGAGCTCTAGTGTCCACTTCTTCCTGTAAGGTTGAGTATTTGGGGGCCTGCACAGACTCAATAGCCTGAGCAGGGGTTCGTTTGGATTTTCTTTGGTAGGTGAGGGTGATTTCTGGTCTATTTAGGGGTAAGGATAAAAGAGGTGTGGGTTCAACACTAGCTTGTGTTGCTAGGTTGTCACCTTGAGCAATGAGCTCTAACATTTTTGGGACTAGGGCTGTTTCTACCCCTGAGAAGCCTACAGTTGGCTTCTTCATTATTTTAAAGATGCCGGGCTTCATCTGTCCCAATTTAAGAATATTACTTGTTTCCCTCAACTGTGAGCCCAGTTCACAGTTGAGAATGTGTTGAACATATCTAGGAAACATGTAATACTCTAAGGAGTCTAAGTTGGCAAGTAAATTAGTATAAACAAATTGTGAATACCTGAACTTGACCCCCTGAACCATTCCATGAACTATAAAGGAGAGATCCTCAGGAATCTGGTCCCATCCACCATGCTTGTTTGATAAGCTGTGGATAACCACATGGAGCAGGAATTTCCATTGGGATGAGACCTTCCCTTTCTTGAAGGTCTTTACAGAGAAATCTCCCTCATAGCCCATCTGCTCAAAAGAATGATTAACAGCTTCTTTTGGGAAGAACACCTCACCTTCTTTATCATCCAGCTGCAAATGTTGGTTAATGATGGCCGGAGTGATGAAGATTGTCCTCCCTTGCACTGTGGCAGACAGTGCCTTCTCCCCATCCATAATGACCTCTTGGCAGGTCTTCCAGAATTCAAGCAAGTGATCCTCATATAGAGTAGGATCAATGGTCAGGGAGGTGAAATAGTTTGACAGAGTCAAGAATTGGCAAATCTCTGAGAAACTTGCATCTTTCTCAGAGCTTAACAGAGGAACTTGATTATGTTGCCTGTGAAGTTGCATAGAGAAATCTGGGTTGTTTCTGCGGTTAAGGTTGGCCATTTCAGAAGCTTAAGGGTGAAGAAAGGTAGAAAGCAAAGGCGGTTTAGAGAATTAGGTTAGAGAAATAGTAGAATTGAGGAAGATAGTGGGAAAGAGGGGGAACCGTTGGGTATTTATGTGAAAAGGGATTTGAACCAAAGTTAATGAAAGAGGATAAACTTTGAAATCCGGAAGTCGGTCCCACCTCTGAAAAGGTAGTTTACTTTTGCTCAAAAAGTAGTTTTCTTGGAATTCGAAAAGTTCCGAAGGTTATTTGTCTTTGGAAGTTTTGATTGAAAAAGCTTCCGAAGCTAAAATGGCTTCAGAAGATTTTCCTGAGAGTCTTGAAGATTAATGCTTCGGAAGATAAATAAACCCTTGGATGCTTTGTATAGGAATAAACAAAGCTTCCGAAGGTTAATTTTGCTTCGGAAGGAAAATGTCCTTAAAATGAATAAGTGTCTGAGATAAGAATTTTAAGCTTCGGAAGATGAGTTTAGACTTCTTCCGAAGGTAAAATCTCTTAGACAGTTATTTATTTTGAAGACATGTTTTTCTTCTGAAGATAAAATTTTATCTTCCGAAGTATCAAAAATTTTCAAGAATCTAAGGAAAGTCTTCAAAAAGAATTTTACATCCAAAAAAAACATGAGCTTATGAAAGTGATGAACTAGACAACTTAGGACACACATATTTTAAGAAGAAATAATTAGAATTAGTTTTAAGAAAAAGCCTACTCAAAGTTAATCATCCCAATAGCTGATATGAGATACTTAAATCTCTGTTCATCAAAAGCTTTTGTGAACAGATCAGCATATTGTTCATCTGTATGAACTTTGACTAGTTTAATTAATCCCTTTTCATAGTTATCTCTTATTAAATGATACCTGATGTTGATGTGTTTGGTCCTTGAGTGCTGCACAGGGTTCTCAGTGATAGAGATAGCACTATTGTTGTCTATGTGGATAGGAGTCTCTTTGAAGTTAAATCCATAGTCCAGCATCTGATTTTGAATCCAAAGCACTTGAGCACAGCAGCTTGCAGCAGCAATGTATTCAGCCTCAGCAGTTGATGCAGACACACAGGATTGTTTCTTGCATTGCCATGAGACAACCCTTCCACCAAGGAATTGACATCCCCCAGATGTAGACTTTGCAGTCATATTGCAACCACCATAATCACTATCTGTATAGGCATACAGATTGAAATTAGGATTCTTTGGATACCATAGACCAAGTGTTGAAGCACCTTTGAGGTATCTTAAAATCCTTTTCACAGTGATTAAGTGAGACATCTTAGGGTTGGCTTGATATCTTGCACAAATACATGTAGCAAACATGATATCAGGCCTGCTAGCTGTAAGATACATAAGAGACCCAATCATAGCCCTGTAAAGGTGTTCATCTACACACTCCCCCTCAAGATCTGGACCAAGGGAGTGGTTTCTGGCTATGGGTGTCTTAGCAATCTTACAATCAGTCATGTTGAACCTCTTGAGTATGTCTTGAACATACTTTGACTGACTTATGAAGATGCCATCTTCAACCTGCTTCACTTGAATTCCCAGAAAGAAGTTGAGTTCTCCCATTGAACTCATCTCAAATCTGTCTTTCATCAGCTTCTCAAAGTCTTTGCAGAGCTTTGGATTAGTTGAACCAAAGATGATGTCATCTACATATACTTGAACCAGCAACAAGTCATTTCCCTGTCCTTTGATGAAGAGAGTTCCATCTATAGTACCTCTCCTGTATCCATGTTTACAGAGATACTCAGATAGTGTCTCATACCACTTCCTGGGTGCCTGATGCAGCCCATAAAGAGCTTTGTCAAGCTTGCAGACATAATCAGGATGATCAGGGTCTACAAAACCAGGTGGCTGTTTGACATAAACCTCCTCATCAATCACTCCATATAAGAAAGCACACTTTACATCAAGTTGGTAGACCTTGAAGTTCTTGGATGCAGCAAATGCAGGAATATCCTAACAGCTTCTAATCTTGCTACAGGAGCAAAGACATCAGTGTAGTCAATCCCTTCTTCTTGTGTGTATCCTTGAACAACTAGTCTTGCCTTGTTCTTGATGATGATTCCTCTATCATCCTTCTTATTCCTAAAAACCCATTTGGTTCCAATGGTAGTCTTCCCATGAGGAAGAGGACAAAGGTTCCAAACTTTCTGCCTTTTGAATTGAAGCAGCTCTTGTTGCATAGCTTTAACCCAACTTCCATCCTTTAGAGCTTCATCAACTTTCTTGGGCTCTATCTGAGATAAGAAACAAGAGTGAAGACAAACATTTGCTTCATGGGTTTGTCCTCTTGTTCTTACCCCTGTGACAACATCTCCAATGATGTTTGTGGTGGGGTGAGACTTGTGGATCCTTAGCTGAGGGATCACAACAAGTTGTTGAGAAAGATCCAAATTTGAGAAATTTAGATCTGGTCTGGAAGATTCACCCTCCACATTATCACACTTATCAAGATTAACTTGATCCAATGAGTGTGTGACATCATTGATGTTGTCATCTATGGTATGGTTATTAGCATCAAGAAATTCCTGATCACTATCACCATCACCATTGTTGTCTTCAACAAGTGAGGTGTCTTTATCTGGTTGAGAGGCCTCTGAGCTGGAATTTGAAGGCATGCCAGATGTATCAGCTGAATTTGTCATTGTTGTGCTGATAGAAACCTCATTTGCTGAAGTAGTTCCAACTGGAGCTGAAGATGTATGAGTTGAAGGTCTTCCTAGCTCAAATCTTGGATCAGGATCACCTGTATTTAAATTTTCTACAGATCCTGAAACATGCTCACAAGATTTGTTAAAACAGTTGGTAACTAAATCAAGATCAAACAGCCAATCTGGACCAGAACCAGCCACACAGGGTGTGTGCTCATTGAAAGTCACATTGGCTGACTCCTCAACAATTCTAGTTCTGAGATTGTATACTCTATAAGCTTTAGCTTGAGAAGAGTATCCAATGAAATGTCCATGATCTGATTTCTCAGCAAACTTGGCAATTTGATCTTTGGTATTCAAGATGGTGCAGGGACATCCAAATGACCTGAGAAAACCAATAAAAGGTTTCCTCTTGTGCCAAAGTTCATAAGGAGTCTTACCATGTGTCTTAACTACTAAAACTCTGTTTTGCACATAGCAAGCAGTATTAACTGCCTCTGCCCAGAAGGTGATAGGCAGTTTAGAGCCAGACAACATAGTTCTTGCAGCTTCAATAAGTGTCTTGTTTCTCCTCTCAGCAACTCCGTTTTGTTGAGGAGTCCTGGGAGCACTATATTGTCTTGTAATACCTTTTTCATCACAAAATGTCTCAAGGATTTGGTTCTTGAATTCAGTTCCTTGATCACATCTTACGGTTTTGACCTTGTGATCACATCGATTCTCAACTTTTAAGATGAAATTCTTCAGAATCTCAGGGGTTTCATCCTTAGTTCTAAGGAAGAAGACCCAAGTGAATCTTGTAAAATCATCTGTGATCACCAGACAGTAAGAGGTCCTTCCTAAACTCATTACACTGGTGGGGCCAAAGAGATCCATATGTAACAAGTGTAGGGGAGTAGTGATGGAGTTCTTTTTCTTAGGCTTGTGAGATACCTTGTGTTGCTTCCCTTTCAGGCATGCAACACAATGATCATCACTTGTAAACTCTTTCTTTGGCATTCCAGTTACCAGATCATGTTTAATTAATTTATTCATGTAACTAAACTTTAATCAAACAGTGAACTGGGTTAACCAAAGTGATACAAAGAACACAAGTAAAGCAAGAGACAGAATAAGAGAGTATGGGTTTCAAGGAGGCAGTATATTGCTTTCTCAAGTTCTTTTACAAGTGTTACAAAGCATAAAGAAAGATACAAGAACTTGAAATACTTATACTACAACCTACAGCCGGCTATACTTTGAAAGCCAGCTGGATACAATTGACTAGACACTAACAAAATCAATTGTAGGATCAAAAGGCATATCTGCCTTTTGACCTTGTGACTATGACATGCCATAGCTCACATCCTTATACATTACAAAAAGGATAAAGTACATAAAGTGGAAAGTTACAGACTCAAGACCTCAATGTACAGTTACCAAAAGCAAGGCCCTTTTCACCAACTCATGTAAGTTGGTGCCTTTACAGAGATGCAGCGGAAAAGGTGCTTTATGGAACAGTACATCAGATAAAGCATGTGTACTAAAAGTCTTCGGAAGAAATCTGTCTTCATAGGTTGAAGCTTCGGAAGACTTTGTCTCTGAAGCTTCGGAAGACTTCATGTTTGGCTTCGGAAGATATTGGTCTTGGCTTCGGAAGATTTTACACTTAGAGTATTTTCTAGTGCATTGTGTAAAACTTCCGAAGCATTCTTCACTTCAGTACTTAGTGCATGTTGCTGAGACACTTAGAATGTTTTGGGTTGCATCAGACTTAAGGAATCCTTACAACAACTTATATGGATATTTTGTTCATGGATATTATTTGTAATGTTGTTTAATTTAGTTAAATAACATCAAATAATAGAAGTGTGTGTATGTTATATAATTAAAAGGTTAATTATATATCTATTTTAATCAAATTTTTTTAACAAGGATTAAAAGGGGTTTTGGGAGGAAAACAATTAGGGTTCGGCCGCCCCTTTGGGCAGCCTCTCTCTTTTTGTTTTTCCTTTGGTTCTCTTGAGATTAAAGGGTCTCCTTGAATACACACACTCTCCATTAAGATCTCTCTCACTCTCTCATATGCAAAAGGGTCACAAGAACATCACTCTTCTTTTGGAAGAAAGATATCTCGGCTGGAACAAAGCTCTAGCAGCTTTGTTTATTGTTCACGGCTGGAACAAGGTTCCAGCACCTTTCTTGATCCGATTTGGTGCTCAAATCCTAGCAAGAATGGTGTATGCTTGATGCTTGTGGGTATGGAAGCTTGAGGACACCTCTTCTTGGTGTTTTGGCTGCTCAAGAACATCATTCTCTTCATCTATATCTCATTTTTCAGCAGCCTTTGGAAGGTAGTATGTATTGCTTATTTGGGTTGTCATTTATTGGTGATAGCTAGTTCAAACACATATATAAGATCCTTGTGTTTTGGGTTTGTTGTTGTCATGAAATGAACCATATTTTCAGATTACAAATGATATTTATTTGATGTTAATCCGCTGCGTTTTCAAGTTTAAATGGTTAAACTAGTTTGATTTGGTCCAACAAACCCAACATTGGCATCTAGAGCCGGATATGTGGATGACTAGTTTCATGTGTTCTTGTAAAATTGGTTTTATGAGGCTTTAACAACCATATTGGTGCTGTTTTGTGGTGATGATAATAAATCCCCAACCTTTCAAGGTTATATCTAACATGCTAGTGATTAAACCTTGAAAGTAAGATATCAAGTAGTTGATTATGTTTTTGTTTGGACAAAAGACCCTAAATTCATGGTTTATGTTGGCTGAAAATTTAGGGTCATATGGGGGTTTATTTTGTTCTTGAATGTTGTATATGATGATTCATATTGGTGCATAACCTAGCCTTGACCTTGTGTTGTTTTGGATTTGAATGGAGGTTTTGTGTTGGTTGTATTCATTCTTATGGGTTGTAATATTATTCTTTTGTGTTTAGTATTTGGATGTAATTTATTTATTCATTCATTTGTGATGTAATAGATAGAATAAGTATGTTTTCTTTTATTAGAAAATTTGTATTAGGATATGAGTTTTGTAAAAGAAGATGCACAAGATGGAAACACAAAAGGAAGACACAAGAGAAGGACTTGAAGCATTTGGATGCAAGTTCAAGTGGGGGTCTTTGGAGATCTCGTCTTTGTGTTGTATTCAACCCTTAGGAAACACCAAATGATAACACTTGTGATGGCAAACAAGTGTTGTCAACATAGTGGCTATGGTTATGCACATGTGGTTGTTTGATATATGCTTGTTTGATTATTCTTTTTATGTTGATTGTTTGATATATGGATATGCTTAACAATCTAAATAAATTATCATAACAAGCTGAAATTTTGGTTCCTAAACATTAAGTGACTAATAAAAGGTTAATAAAAGGACTAATGATTTCAAAATAAAAGAGGTTTTATTAAAAGGAACCATAGGGTACCATGTATTTGAAAGCATGCGAATACAAGGTACATAGAGTTTTCATAACTAGAATTAATGGAAACTTAAATCCCTTTGGAAACAAGTTAAACACCATCCTTTTACACGACACTCGAATCACTTGAGAACTACTTGTGGGATAAATGTCACCTAACCACTTTTAGGGAACTTGTGTGTTTGAGGTGGGCTTAATATACTTGTGGGATAAAGGTCATCTAACCACTTGTATGTGTAAACTCACACGTGTGTGTAAGTAGGACGACTTGAATTGGAAACCATGTGCATAGGGTCACCGAAGCATGGCGTACAATGGTGTTGATGGGATTTTACATGCCGACTAAACATAAGATGTTTAACCGATCCCATAAAGCTAGAAGTTGCAATAGGTTGCAATTGTCAAATGTTGACTACCTTGTTAATTTAAATAATGGGAAAAAGATCACCTAACCATCATTTAAATGTAACGTTGGATTCTAGATTTTAATTATTAATTGTCTATGAGACGTGTAAAGGGTATTAATAATTAAAATGCAATTTTTTCAGAAATACTAAAATGGACTTTGTAAATTTTGTAGTAATGGCCGCAAACAATAATGCTACCACCCCGACCGTCCCTACCCTATCACTGAGAACCATCTTAGAATGGGATCGTCTTAACCGTATTAACTTTATGGACTGGTATCAAAACTTGAGAATTGTTCTCAAGTAAGAGAAAAGGGCCTATGTCTTTGACGATCCTATTCCTGACCAGCCCGACCCTGAGGATGTTGAGGCCTATGACGATTGGCTTCAATATACTAAGGATCCCATGCAGGTTTCCTGCCTCATGTTGGGAACTATGTTTCCCGGACTCCAAAAGGACTTGGAGCAACATGGGGCATATGACATAATTACCCAGTTGAGGAAATGTTCCTTCAACAAGCTAGGGTAGAGCGCTTCGAAACGGTTCGAGCACTTCATGCGTGTCATATGGAAAAAACCCAATCGGTATCATCTTATGTTCTGAAGATAAAAAGCCACGTTAACCGCCTCGAGCGGCTTAATTGTCCCGTCTCAAAAGAGTTGGCCACGGATTTGATCCTTAATGGCCTAACTAAAGGTTTGAGACATTCATAATGATTTACAATATGAACGGGTGGGACAAGAGCATTGGTGAGCTTCACGCAATGCTCAAAACAACTGAGGCAGAGATGAATAGAAAGGTTCTACCTATTCTCTCAATCAATGAGGAAGACAATAAGAAAAGGCCATTCCCTGATCCCAAGGCAAATGTTGCCAAAGGAAAGGGGCACATCAAAGGAAAGGGAAAAGGAAAGGCTAAAGCGGAACCTCCAAAGCCTAAGCTTAAGAAGTCTAAGGTAACGGAGAACGATCCATGCTTTGAGTGTGGAGAGATAGGACATTGGAAAGGAATTATCCAACCTATCTCTAAGAGTTGAGAAACAAGAGGGATGCTGGGCAAACCTCATGTAGAATTTTCATAATTCACACTGGTTGAAATGTTATTTCTTCAAACACATGGGTATTGGATATCGGATGTGGAACTCTTTTTTTGCAATTTGTTGCAGGGGTTCATATGAAATAAGCGCTTCAAGAAAAGAGACAATATTTAGAAACTTTCAAATGGTTTGGAAGTTATTCTAAAGAACATAATTTTGATTTCCCTTTTAGAACAATGTTGTTATGAATTAAAGTTTGTTAACAATGGTACTTATGTTTGTATGGATGATGTATTTTATTTCAAGGCTATGCCTTTTAATGAAATCTATGAATTGGTTCATAATGATTCATCCTATAATAGCTCATTATACCAAACAAGCACCAAGAAACTTAAAATGGTTTTAAGTTATTCTTATCTTTGACATTGTCATCTTGGTCACATAAAACAAGAATCAAATTCAAACACCTCAAAAGAATGGTCTTTTGAAAAGCAAATGAAAATGTTTCATTCGATAAGTGTGAATCTTGTTTACAAACTAGTTGACCTAGTCGCCCTTTAGTGGCACTAACGAGAGGGCAACAGACTTATTGGGTATCATACATTCAGATGTATGTGGCCCTTTAAAGACAATGACTAGAAATGGTGATAGATACTTCATTACCTTTACTGACGATAATAGTCGCTAATGTTATGTGTACATGATGACACACAAACATGAAGCTTTTGAAATGTTCAAAATCTTCAAGGATGAAGTAGAAAATCAACTCAATAAAACTCTTAAAGTTCTTCGTTTAGATAGATAAGGTGAATACCTCAGTGATGTTTTTAGTACCATCTAAGAAGTTGTGGGATCGTCTCACAACTTACTCTAATTCGAACACCACAACATAATGGTGTGTCTGAAAGGAGAAATCGAACCCTATTGGATATGGTTCAATCTATGATGGCTATAAGCTCACTACCTCTATCATTTTGGGTTTTCGCAATGCTCCCCGAGGCTCGTATTTTAAATATGGCCCTAACCAAGATAGTCTATTCACTATGTGTATATTTGTTGGATATCCCAAAGACTATATAGGATACTACTTCTTTGATCTAACAAGAGCAAAAGTAATTATTGCTGGAAAGGCTGAATTCTTGGAAACTAAGTTCCTTATGGAAGGAATAACGTATAGAATAGTGGAATTTGATGAGGATCAAAATCTACAAGCCAATACACGTTTGGTCAACACTAGCAATCAACAAGAGGTTGTTGATGATGATCAAGAGGTTGATCAATACACACAAAACGTTCGCAGATCTGGTAAAATTAGCATCCCACCTGAAAGATATGGATTTTTCATGAATGGATGCTATGTGGTTGACTCCGATGAGCAAACTACATACCATGAAGCAATGTACAATTTGGATTGTGACAAATGGCTGGATGCCATGAACGTTGAGATGCAATCCATGTATGACAATCAAGTTTAGGAATTGGTTGACCCTCCACTTAACTCCAAACCGGTTGGATGCAAGTGGGTTTCAAGAAGAAATAGGTATACATGGAAACTTGGATACTTACAAAGCAAGACTTGTAGCAAAAGGTTTCACTCAAAATCAATGGTTTGATTATGATGAGATTTTCTCGCTGTGGCAAAGCTAAAGTCAATTAGGATATTATTTGCCATAGCTGCATATTATGACTATGAGATTTGGCAAATGGATGTCAAAACCGCTTATCTTAATAGACATCTCGAAGAGACTGTCCATATGGTTCAGTCAGATGGTTTTGTCGATCCACAACATCCTAAAAGTATGCAACTTAAAGAAGTCAATCTATGGATTGAATCAAGCATCGAGAAGTTGGAATCAACACTTTGATGAAGAGATCAAAATTTGGTTTCATCAAGAACGCTGATGAGGCTTGTGTATATAAGAAGGCTAGTGGGAGCATAATAACATTCTTAGTATTGTATGTTAATGACATTCTACCTTTTGGAATGATATTCCAACCATGGAAGGTGTCAAAACCTGGCTTGGAAGTTGTTTTTCATAAAAATCTCGGTGAAGCCGCCTATATTTTGGAATAAAGATCTATAGAGATAGATCGACGCGGTTGATAGGTTTAAATCAAAGTGCATATATTAATAAAGTCTTGGAAAGGTTCAAGATGGAAAAACTCTAAGAAAGGTATGGTACCTATTCAAAGAGGGACAATATTGAGTACATCTCAATGTCCAAGCTCAAAGGATGAGCAATATCAAATAAAGGACATCCCATATGCGTCAGCTATAGGATCCATCATGTATGCGATGATATGCACTAGACTGGACGAGTCATGCGCGTTAATCATGATGAGCAGATATTAGCAGAATCCAGATAATAGCCATTGGATGACTATTAAAAGTATATTGAAATACCTTAGAAGGACTAAGGAAATGTTTCTAATATATGGATCTGATGGAGAGGAACTCGTTGTAAAGGGTTACACGGATACAAGTTCCAAACCGTTCGAGATGATTCTCAATCGGGGTATGTCTTCATTATGAATGGAGTAGCATTGTCCACTACAAAATCTAAATACATAGCCGCATCATTAGCAGCTCAAGAAGCTGCATGGATAAAGAAATTTATCGCCTACCTAGGGTGATCTCTACCATTCAAGACCCCTAGAAATCCTTTTGTGATCACGAGGGTACGATTACATGAATCAAGGTACCCTGTCCTCTTCAAAAGGCTAGGCACATTGAGCGGAAATTCAACTGCATTAGGGATGAAGTTGAAAAGGGAAAAAATATGTATTCGTAAAATTCAAACCGATCAATACATTGCGGATCCACTCACGAAGCTCCTTGAAAGGGCAAAGCATGAAAGTCATACTTTTGCCTTAGGACTTCGATATTCTAGTGACTGGAATTGATTTGTTTAGTATTAAAATTTTGAAACAATGTAAATATTTAACTCTTTATATACTTGTGATATTTTGAGTTATATTCATTTTAGCATGTATAGATCCATGAATGTGTTTATTATTCTATATGTCCATAGTCGGTCATGTTTGTGGGAACAAATATGAACGTAAGACTATTATGAACATGGATTGGTGGATATTCATAAGGAATGAATATAGAGTAATGGGTTGCTGCCAAGGTTCATAGATATTTGTGGGATACAAATATTGGACTGGCCCGCATCTCAATTTTACTACATGGAATCTTCTAGATTAATCATAAGTAAATTTGAGTAAAGGCGAATATCATTTGGTATCCTCCGACCTGATATACATATTGGGTTTTGATATTCACTAAATGTTATACCTTGAGCTAGTTCTTCGCTGCTCTGAAATAATGGGCAGTGCATAAGGCTATGTTCAGGTGTGACACGAGGTGATTGTGAAAAACGTATGTAGTCAAGATGGAATTTGTTTCTCTTATTCGTTGAGAGCAAGATGTCTAAGGCCTGATTAAGTTAAATCAACAAGGAATGATCATTCTATGTCCTTGGATTTAACATGACATCTGAAACAAAAGGACAAATGATTAATTCACCTAAATCATTTCAAGTTGGATACTTGAAGGGGATGATGTTATTGAATGGCTTTAAGTCATGCGTATTAAGGGTAGTAAACCGTTGTTAGGCGGTAATTACTGCTTGCATCAATCTTCTATGAATCTTGTGCAAGTGGGAGATTGTTGGATTCTTTATGCCCAAGACACATAGAACATTGATGTGGTTAGTACGTTATGATCCAAGTCGAGTCATACCCAATAACAAGCTTAGCAAACACCAAATACTATTTAATTGATGATAAGATCATGCAATTAAATAAATACACCAAATTTAGAAAAAATGGGTTATCTAAATAAGTTGCATACGAGATTGAACAACTTATATGGGTATTTTGTTCATGGATATTATTTGTAATGTTGTTTAATTTAGTTAAATAAAATCAAATAATAGAAGTGTGTGTATGTTATATAATTAAAAGGTTAATTATATATCTATTTTAATCAAATATTTTTAACAAGGATTAAAAGGGGTTTTGGGGGGAAAACAACTAGGGGTCGGCCGCCCCTTTGGGCAGCCCCTCTTTTTGTTTTTCCTTTGGTTCTCTTGAGATTAAAGGGTCTCCTTGAATACACACACTCTCCATTAAGATCTCTCTCACTCTCTCATATGCAAAAGGGTCACAAGAACATCACTCTTCTTTTGGAAGAAAGATATCTCGGCTGGAACAAAGCTCTAGCAGCTTTGTTGATTGTTCACGACTGGAACAAGGTTCCAGCAGCTTTCTTGATCCAATTTGGTGCTCAAATCCTAACAAGAGTGGTGTATGCTTGATGCTTGTGGGTATGGAAGCTTGAGGACACCTCTTCTTGGTGTTTTGGCTGCTCAAGAACATCATTCTCTTCATCTATATCTCGTTTTTCAGCAGCCTTTGGAAGGTAGTATGTATTGCTTATTTGGGTTGTTATTTATTGGTGATAGCTAGTTCAAACACATATATAAGATCCTTGTGTTCTTGGGTTTGTTGTTGTCATGAAATGAACCATATTTTCAGATTACAAATGATATTTATTTGATGTTAATCCGCTGCGTTTTCAAGTTTAAATGGTTAAACTAGTTTGATTTGGTCCAACAAACCCAACAAATCTCTGCTCCGTTTTGTGACAACCAATCCATACCCACAATCACGTCGAAATTTCCTAACTCAAAGGGTATCAAGTCTATATCGAAGGCATGGTCCTCCAATGTTAAAGAGCACTTCCTAATAATCTCATCGGCCTGAATAACCCTACCATTGGCCATTTCTACAGAGTAGCTAGTTTCTAGCCTACTAGGACTCAAATCAAGCAATTGCACAAACTCAGAGGAAATAAAGTTATTGTCTGCTCCAGTATCAAATAATATGGATGCGAAGTGATGGTTGAGTAAGTGTGTACCCATGACAACATTCGGGTCCTGTCAGGCATCATTGGCTCCAATGACGAATGCACGTCCCCGAGCTGCATTCCCTTGATTGGTCGGGCCTTGGTTCCCAGCTATGGCCATCACTTGCTGCTGGTTGTTCTCTTGTTGACCCGGTGCCCGATTCAGCCTGGGGCACGTGTTTCTGTAGTGATCTTGGCTTCCACACTCATAACAGGCCCTTGCATTCCCGGCGGGGTTAACTGCGTTGACTGGTGCCACAAGATTCGGCGTGGTTCTGCAGTCTCTCGCCAAATGCCCCGGGCGTCTACAGTTGGCGCACACCCGACACTGCGTTCCTGGGGTGATGATAGTTGCACCTGTCATATTTGGGGTGCGGCCCCACATACTCTCTTTTACCCTGAGTCACGGCCACAAAATTTCTGGTCGTCTTGGCCCTTTTATCGAACTTCCCGGGACTAGAACGGCTTGTTTCCCCAACATCCTTCCTTTTCTCTGCTCCTCTACCCAAAACCCCCGTTCTCACCATTTCATCAGTTAGAGCGCCAGCCTTCAGAATTGCGCTCTGGATAGTAGGAGGAGCAGCTGTTGTTACCATTGCTCGGATTTGAGGCGCAAGTCCCCAAATATACCTCTCGATTTCCGGCGTGACCTGATGCGGAACCAACCTTGCCAGCTCATGAAAACGGTCAGTATAAGCTGCATGCCCGGCCCCCACCATAGCATGATTCCAGAACTCATGCTCTAATTTCTTCATCTCGTTGAGGGGGTAGTATTCCTCGGTGATCAAAGTTTTAAACTCATCCCATAACATCTGCCTCGCAGATTCTCTTCCTCTAGCTTGAACCTGGGTGTTCCACCAGGTTAGGGCCTTGCCCTGTAGTGAACATGTGGCATATTTGATTCTATGGCTGTCGAGGCACTCACTGATGTCAATCACTGCCTCCATCTTTTCTAGCCACCTGGTTGGGGCTATCACCCCACCTTTCCCATCAAATTCTCTTGGTTTTCAGGCCACAAACTCTTTGTATGAACACCCCCTTCTAGTATTAACAACCCCTGTCTCAATACCGGCTGTTCCACCATTTCTGGTCTCCTAATTACTTTCATTCCCAGTTGGGTTTCCATTTCCCACTTCAGTTTCGATCCCACCTTGACCTCTTTCTCCATTATCTCCATTATCATTGCCACCATCCCCGTGGGGGTGGTGTTGCTAGAGTGCATCGCTCACTTGGGCCACGATAGTAGGAATCAGTGCGGCCAACTGTTGAGCAATCAGAGCTGCCATCTCAGAATTTCCTGCTTCCTGATTGTTACTGGCAGGACCATCATTTGTTCTTGGTGCTCTACCTCTGCCTCTGCCTCTGCCCCTTGGGGCTTCACTCCCGCCACTATTGTTGCGGGTAACTCTTCGAGGTGGCATTTTCTAATCATAAAAGTAGTAAACACATAAGCTTAAATCATTTCAAAGTGTATTATCCATAACACTCATCAAGTCCAGTATTCCCAAGTTAATATCACACTTATTGTCACCACACATCGCATGCAAGTCGTGTAATTCTCACACCAAGAATTGATAATGTCTCGACAATAGTCCATCATAACAGTTGTAAATCCATGTATATAATCACGTTTAGTCTAGCGGAGGTTGTCTATCTCTTCCTCTTTCGAGGTTTCAGACACAACTTCCTCAGGGTCAATCTCAATGTCCAAGGTCAAGCGCAATAGCATGATCTGTGAAGATCTCTTCGGGTTTAATACCTGGATTTGATAACCAACTTGGCGCGCAGAGGGAACGGAAGATCCTATAGAAGCATCCCATAAAAGAGTGAGCACAAGGGCTCTCTCATAGGGTGGAAAGATCACATAACAGATAGATAAACAAATCAAGTAACGAGGAACACATACACGAGATATAATATGCATACAGATCCTAGCATGCAAATGTACATGAAGGTTCCTAGGTTATAGTCTAGGTCAAGCGTATTGCCTTATTCTCTATAACCAATGGCTCTGATACCAATCTGTCACACCCCCGCTAAAAGCGGAAACACGGGGATGTAACGAGATCGGGATCGTCATAACACATGGTAAGCGATAGAGATGCAATATAATAAATGATGACAAGGGTGTCATGACGACACCCGACAACAAGGGGACTTGTGTGGTGTTTAGTCAGCATTCACGACAACATAGCCATAAGCATAAACATGATAAACGATTCACATAATCATATGAAGATAACATTGTAATGTAAATTCCCACAACCCGGGAACAAGTATCAAAAGAATGTAATTGTTTAATCAGACTACAACATTGTTCAAAATAATTGTTTGTCAAATATGTTTAGTCCCAAAAATGCATCCTAGGGTCTCCACTAAGGCAGCACACCTAGATTCCTCAATTTGCATGATCACCTGAAAAGATATGCTCAAAATGGTCAACAAAATTGTTGGTGAGCTTGCAAGTTTAAGTAGTAAATAAGTAAGTGATGCTGTATATAGTAACCGATGTGGAATACCGTGAATACAGTTATATAAGCAAGTAAATTCACATGACAATGAGCTTTGCAACCAAACCTAGCGACGTACACAAAGATATTGTCGGAATATATTCACCCAAGGGCCCGTTCCTGGCCACTGATGGTACTAACTAGTATACCAACGGACAAGGGTGGGGGTGTCAACCCAGTAGTACTACCAATACCTATCCGTCGGTTCCCACACTGGAATTAAATAGTTGCAAAGAAAGAACCACACAGCAGACCTAAGCATGTATCAGATAAGTACTTGTAAAACAGTATCACGTTGATTCCATGTATGTAAATTGTAAGTAAATTGTACAACACTGAAAATGGGTGAGCACACTTTTCCCCCAAGTTGTAAATGATTGAAATATTGTAAGCATAAAAAGGGGCCACGAAACTCACTTGTCAAGTGGTAAGTATGTATGATCAATGTATCCAAATGTTGTATGCAAAGAACGGTCAAACACCTATTGACAGTTATTGTTAAGCATTAATGATATGTATAAAGCGTATAATAATGATCGGTCGGTTCGGGTTGCATTGGTTGGGTCGCGTGTAACACACACAAACAGACACACGTATTAGATCTTATGTAGATCCAAGTACTAGACATCGTCGCCATTGCTGATGATATTTGTGTTAAAGTTTCATCGTTATTGAAGATGTATTTGATAAATATTAGTAGTTACAAATCGATTATTGATACTTGTAAAATGTTAAGTTGATTTAATTTGAAATAGTATTTGTAGGCTTGATAGCGTTGACTTTAATCTTTGTCATTAGTAATAGTAACCGTGTCGATGTCACCTTAACATCACACGACATACACACTCCACACACAAGAAGGGAAATCACACACAACAACTTCAGTCGCACAACAGGACCAGACGCACGACCCAACACTCCATTCGCACGAATCAACCCTCAATCGTGCGAATCGGCTTCATTCGTACGATTGAACCTTCATTCGTACGACTGGCATTCAGTCGTACCACACAACACTCAATCGCACGACTCAACCTCCATACGCATGAATCAACCTTCATTCGTACGAATCAGCTACATTCGTACGATTGAACCTTCATTCGTGCGATTGGACTCCAGTCATGCGATACACACACAATCGCATACATTCATTCGGTCGCCTGACTCAATCACACACATTCATTCGCTCGCATGACTCAATCGCACACATTCATTCGCACGCATGACTCATTCGCACACATACACACAGTCGCACGACTCAGTCGCACGACACATCCAGTCGCACAACTCAATCGCACGATTGACTCAGACGCATGGCTCAGTCGCACGACTCACCCAGTCGCACGACTCAATCGCATGACAGACCCAGTCGCCTGGACAGCAGAATCGCGATTGCAGGGAGGGCTGAACATCCTTCGGCTGCTCCGAGCACGAGTTTTACATAACAAGGACTTCCAGAAACACTCTACACACATACACAAACAAGAAGAACACGCAGAAAGACCTCACACGCACCCACACGACCTCATGTGTTCGGGTTGAACCCGAACACCCGAAACCCTAGAATGGACAGCCGTGAATAAGCAAGAAAAGAGACAACCAAGGTCGTCTACCTGCTAAAATGGAGTAGACTAGGTTGTAGATGAAGTCTAGACGGCGAAAACGAGACCAAATGGGTCGGTTTTGGTGCAAGTATGGAGATGAGAGGTGAAGAAGAGGATGAAGGAGATGAAGAAGAAGATAATGATTTTTTAGGGCTGGAAATGGGTTTATATACCCAGCCCAAGTTTGCAAAATGTCAAGTTTAGTCCCTGCACTTAACCCCTGAGTTTCCCAAATTTGTTTCGGTTGAAAAACGACTTTGTTAGGTTAATCATATTAATTATAAAAATGTATTTAATGATGTTTATAATTTAAAAATGGTTTTATTGGTGACGTTAATTTTATATAAAAATGGTATATTTGGCGGTTACAATGATGAAAGTTTTAAAAGTTTTTAAAGATAATACACATTCACAATGAAAGCACAAGCACAATGATGATAAAGCAAGCATGATATCCACATAAGGAGTTAATAAAGATGAGGAATGATTGATCAAAGAATATTTAACGGAAAGCCACGTTAATTGACGGACCTTAAGGTGATGGATGTCACAAAAATGCATCATTATTGCATAGCCTAAAACATCCAGGTCCGAGAGTAAGCCTCACCCTAAGAAGCCTGTTGTATCATCTGTGAAGATGAAGAAGGAAGTGGAAAAAGAGCAAGCTTAGCCTCTAACTTAGAAGAATAGTCTCAGAAATGCAAACTGATGTTGGTTTGTTGGACACCTTATCAAAGTTGTTTAACCTCTTAATCATGAAAACACAGCGGAATCAAAGCTTAATAATATGTTTTACAAACTGAAATTTTAAAGCATATTATTTATCATCAACAAACCCAAGAACAAAGGATCAAATATATGTGAAAGAACTAGCTATCAAGCATAAAATAACAACCAAATACAAACTCATGAAACTACCTTTCAAGAGCTGCCAAAACCGTGAGAATGTGGAAGGTGATGAGGTTCTTAAACGCCTAAAACACCAAGGAAGGTGTCCTCAAGCTTGCATACGCACAAGCATCAAGCAAACACCTTTGTTTATAGGATTTTGAACACCAAAATCAACCAAAAGGGGCTGCTGAAAACCTCTTTCAGCGGTGATTTTTCTTCAAGAGTAGAGAGAGTTTGGTCCCTTTTAGTTTTGCATGTAAGAGAGAGAGAGAGAGAGGGATGGAGTGTATGACTAGTTAATTGTGTCTACTACCAAGACAACAAAATGAACCAACCACCCACAAGGGGGCGGCCGAATTGGGTTAAAAACAGGGTTTCCCCCAATTTTTTCTTTCATTTAATTGTAACTAGTTACTTAATAAGTTATGTAATTAACCTTTTAATAATATAACTCATACAAACTATTATTATTTGATGTTATTTAACCAACTTAAATAACATTACAAATAATACCCATGAACAAAATATCCTTATAAGTTGTTACATCTCATATACAATTTATTTAGAAAACCCATTTATTAAATTGGTGTAATTATTTAATTGCATTATCATATCATCAATTAAATATTTATTGGTGTTTGCTAAGCTTTTTATTGGGTATGACCCGACTTGGATCATAACGTACTAACCACATCAATGTTCTATGTGTCTTGGGCATAAAGAATCCAACAATCTCCCACTTGCACAAGATTCATAGAAGATTGATGCAAGCAGCAAATACCACCTTACAACGATTTAATACCCTTAATACGCATCACTGAAAGCCATTCAATAACATCATTCCTTTCAAGTATCCAACTTGAAATGATTTTGGTGAATCAATCATTTATCCTTTTGTTACAGATGTCATGTTAATTCCAAGGACACAGAATGATCATTTCTTGTTGATTTAACTTAATCAGGCCTTAGATATCTTGCTCTCAACGAATAAGAGGAACAAATTCCATCTTGACTACATACATTTCTCACAATCACCTTGTGTCACACCTGAACATAGCCTTATGTACTGTCCATTATTGTAGAGTAGTGAAGAACTAGTTCAAGGTATAACACTTTGGTGAATATCAAAACCCAATATGTATCTCAGGTCGGAGGATACCAAATGATATTCATCTTTACGCAAATTTACTTATGATCAATCAAGAAGATTCCATGTAGTAAAATTTGAGACGCGGGTCAGTCCAATATTCGTATCCCACAAATATCTATGAACCTTGGCAGCAACCAATTGCTCTATATTCATGCCTTATGAATATCCACCAATCCATGCTCATAATAGTCTTATGTTCATATTTGTTCCCACAAACATAACCGCCTACGGACATTTAGAATAATAAACATATTCATGGATGTATACATGCTAAAAGGAACATAACTCAGAATATCACAAATATATAAAAGAGTTAAATATTACAATTGGTCCAAACTTTTAAATACTAAACAGATCAATTCCAATCACTAGAATATCGAAGTCCTAAGGCACAAGTATGACTTTCATGCTTTGCCCTTTTAAGGAGCTTCGTGAGTGGATCCACAATGTTTTGATCGGTGTGAACTTTACGAATACATATCTTTCTTTTTTCAACTTCATCCCTTATGTAGTTGAATCTCCGCTCAATGTGTCTAGTCTTTTGATGTGCACGGGGTTCCTTGGTTTGAGCAATCGCACCCTCGTTATCAAAAAAGATTTCTAGGGGGTCTTGAATGGTATAGACCACCCCTAAATCAGCAATAAATTTCTTTATCCATGTAGCTTCCTGAGCTGCTAATGAGGTGGCTATGTATTCGGATTCTGTAGAGGACAATGCTACCACGTCTTGTTTTGAACTCTTCCAGGACACTGCTCCTCCATTCATAATGAAGACATACCCCGATTGTGATCGAGAATCATCTCGATCAGTTTGGAAACTCGCATCCGTGTAACCCTTTACAACGAGTTCCTCTTCATCAGATCCATATATTAGAAACATATCCTTAGTCCTCCTAAGGTATTTCAATATACTTTTAACAGCCATCCAATGGCTATTACCTGGATTCTGCTGATATCTGCTTGTCATGCTTAATGCGCATGACTCGTCCGGTCTAGTGCATATCATCGTATACACGATGGATCCTATAGCAGACGCATATGGGATGTCCTTCATTCAATCTTGCTCATCCTTTGAGCTTGAACATTGAGATGTACTCAATACTGTCCCTTTTTGAATAGGTACCATACCTTTCTTAGAGTTTTCCATCTTGAACCTTTTCAAGATTTTATCAATATATGCACTTGGTTTAAACCTATCAACCGCCTCGATCTGTCCCTATAGATCTTTATTCCCAAAATATAGGCGGCTTCACTGAGATCTTTTATGGAAAAACAACTTCCAAGTATGGTTTTAACACCTTCCAAGGTTGCAATATCATTTCCAAAAAGTAGTATGTCATCAACATACAATACTAAGAATGTAATTCTGCTCCCACTAGCCTTCTTATATACACAAGCCTCATCAGCGTTCTTGATGAAACCAAATTTCTTGATCTCTTCATCAAAACGTTGATTCCAATTTCTCGATGCTTGTTTGAATCCATAGATTGATCTCTTTAACTTGCATACTTTATTAGGATGTCGTGGAACGACAAAACCATCAGGTTGAACCATATGGACCGTCTCTTCGAGATGTCCATTAAGAAAAGCGGTTTTGACATCCATTTGCCAAATCTCATAGTCATAATATGCAATTATGGCAAATAATATCCTAACTGATTTAGGCATTGCCACAAGCGAGAAGGTTTCATCATAATCAACCCCTTGAGTTTGAGTGAAACCTTTTTCTACAAGTCTTGCTTTATAAGTATCCAAGTTTCCATGCATATCCGTTTTCTTCTTGAAAACCCACTTGCATCCAACCGGTTTGAGTTAAGTGGAGGGTCAACCAATTCCCAAACTTGGTTGTCATACATGGATTGCATCTCTACGTTTATGGCTTCCAGCCATTTGTCACAATCCGAATTGGACATTTCATCATGGTATGTAGTTGGCTCATTGGAGTCAACCACGTAGCATCCATTCATGAAAAATCCATATCTTTCAGGTGGAATGCTAACTTTACCAGATTTGCGAATGTTTTGTGTGTATTGATCAACCTCTTGATCATCATCAACAACCTCTTGTTGATTGCTAGTGTTAACCAAACGTGAATCGGCTTGTGGATCTTGATCCTCATCAAATTTCACTATTCTATATGTCATTCCTTCCACAAGGAACTTAGCTTCCAAGAACTCTACATTTCGAGCAATAAATACCTTTTGCTTTGTTGGATCAAAAAAGTAGTATCCTATATAGTCTTTGGGATATCCAACAAATATACACTTAGTGGATCGACTTTCCAACTTGTTTTGGGCGTTTAGTTTAACATAAGCTTCACAACCCCATACTTTTAAACATGATAGCGATGGAACTCTTCCATGCCATATTTCAAATGGTGTCGAATCCACTTTCTTGGTTAGGGCCATATTCAAAATACGAGCCGCGGAGAGCAAAGCGAAACCCCAAAATGATAGAGGTAGTGAGCTTATAGCCATCATAGATCGAACCATATCCAATAGGGTTCGGTTTCTCCTTTAAGACACACCATTATGTTGTGGTGTTTCGGGTGGAGTAAGTTGTGAGACGATCCCACAACTTCTTAGATGATCTTGAAAAGCCTCACTGAGGTATTCACCTCCTCATCTGAACAAAGAACTTTGATAGATTTGTTGAGTTGATTTTCTACTTCATTATTGAAGATTTTGAACATTTTAAAAGCTTCATATTTATGTGTCATCAAGTACACATAACCATAGCGACTGTAATCGTCGGTAAAGGTAATGAAGTATCTTTCACCATTTATTGTCATTGTCTTAAGAGGACCACATACATCCGAATGTATGATTCCCAATAAGTCTTTTGCCCTCTCGTTAGTACCACTAAAGGGCGACTTGGTCATCTTACCTTGTAAACAAGATTCACACTTCTCAAATGAACCATTTTCATTTGTTTCCAAAAGACCATTCTTTTGAAGTGTTTGAATCTGATTCTTGTTTATGTTACCAAGACGACAATGCCAAAGATATGAATCACTTAAACTCATTTTAAGTTTCTTGGTGCTTGTTTGGTATAATGAGTTATTAAAGGATGAATCATCATGAACCATTTCATAGATACCATTAAAAGGCATAGCCTTAAAATAAAATACATCATCCATACAAACATAAATACCATTGTTTACAAACTTTAATTTATAACCACATTGTTTTAAAAGGGAAACAAAAATTATGTTCCTAGTCTAACTAGGAGCATACAAAATGTTCTTAAGAACAACTTCCAAACCATTTGAAAGTTTCAAAATATAGTCTCCTTGGGCTTCGACATCAACTTTTGCTCCATTTCCCATGTAGAGACTTGTGTCTCCCTTCTTGAAGTGCTTATTTCTTTTGAACCCTTGCAACAAATTGTAAATATGAGTTCCACATCCGGTATCCAATAGTTTGAAGAAATAACATTTAAACCAATATGACTCATGAAAGTTGACCTGAGGTTTGCCCAGCATCCCTCTTGTTTCTCAACTCTTTGAGATAGGTTGGACAATTCCTTTTCCAATGTCCTATCTCACCACACTCAAAGCATGGATCGTTCTCCGTTACCTTAGGCTTCTTAAGCTTAGTCTTTGGAGGTTCCGCTTTAGCCTTTCCTTTCCCTTTGCCTTTGATGTACCCCTTTCCTTTGGCAACATTTGCCTTGGGATCGGGGAATGGCTTTTTCTTAAAGCCTCCCTCATTGATCGAGAGAACATGTAGAACCTTTCTACCCATCCCTGCCTCAGCTGTTTTGACCATTGCATGAAGCTCACCAATGCTCTTGTCCCACCCGTTCATATTGTAATTCATTATGAACGTCTCAAACCTTTTAGTTAGGCCATTAAGGATCAAATCCGTGGCCAACTCCGTTGAGACGGGGCAGTTAAGCCTCCCGAGGCGATCAATGTGGCTTTTCATCTTAAGTACATAAGATGATAACGATTGGGTTTCTTCCATGCGACATGCATGAAGCACTCGAACCGTTTCGAACACTACCCTAGCTTGTTGAAGGAACATTTCCTTCAACTGGGTAATCATGTCATATGCCCCATGATGCTCCAAATCCTTTTGTAGTTCGGGAATCATAGTTCCCAACATGAGGCAGGAAACCTGCATGGAATCCTCAGTGTACTTAAGCCAATCGTTATAGGCCTCAACATCCTCGGGGTCGGGTTGGTCAGGAATGGGATCGTCAAGGACATTGGTCTTTTTCTCTTGCTTGAGAACAATTTTCAAGTTTCGAAACCAGTCCATAAAGTTATTATGGTTAAGACGGACCCTGTCTAAGATAAATCTCAGCGATGGGGTATGGACGTTCGGGGTGGTAACATTATTGTTTGCGGCCATTTTTACAATAATTAACAAAGTTCATATTAGTGTTTCTGAAATATTAAATTTTAATCAGTAATACCCTTTTATGTCTCATAGACAATTAATAATTAAAACCTAGAATCCAACGTTACATTAAAACGATGGTTAGGTGACCTTTATCCCATTATTTAAATTAACAAGGTAGTCAACACTTGACAATTGCAACCTTTTTCAACTTCTAGCCTTATGGGATCGGTTAAACATCTTATGTTTAGTTGGCATGTAAAAATCCCATCAATACCATTGTACGCCATGCTTCGGTGACCCTATACACATGTTTTCCAATTCAAGTCGTCCTACTTACACACACGTGTGAGTTTACACATACAAGTGGTTAGGTGACCTTTATCCCACAAATACGTTAAGCCCACCTGAAACACACAAGTTCCCTAAAAGTGGTTAGGTGACCTTTATTCCACAAATAGTTCTCAAGTGATTCAAGTGTCGTGTAAAAGAATGATGTTAAACTTGTTTCCAAAGGGATTTTAGTTTTCATTAATTCTAGTTTTGAAAACTCTATGTACCTTGTATTCGCATGCTTTCAAATACATGGTACCCTACGGTCCTTTTTAATAAAACCCCTTTTATTTTGAAATCATTAATCCTTTTTAATAACCTTTTATTAACATATTAATGATTAAGAACCATGAATATTTAGCCTGTTATGATTATATATTTAGATTGTTAAGCATATCCACATGTCAAACAATCAACATAAAATGGATAATCAAACAAGCATATTCAAACAACCACATGTGCATAACCTTAGCCATTTAGGTGACCACACTTGTTGCCATCAAAAGTGTTGTCATTTGGTCTTTCTTAAGGGTTAATAACAACATATAAGATAGGATCTCCAAAGACCCCCACTTGAAGTTGCATCCAAATGCTTCAATGTCCTTCTCTTTGTGCCTTCCTTTTGTGCTTCCAACTTGTGCATCTTCTTTTACAAAATTTATATCCTAATACAAATTTTCTAATAAAAGAAAATACACCTAATCTATTTATTACATCACCATTGAATGAATAAATAAATTACAACCATATACAAGCACAAAAGAATAAATAATACAACCCATAATGAATGAAATCAACCAAAACCAAACATTCATCCAAAACCAAAGCAACACAAGGTCAAGCTAGGTTATGCACCAATATGAAACAACATATTCAACATTCAAGAACCAAAATAAATCCCTATTTAACCCCAATTTTTCGGCCAACATAAACCTAGAATTTAGGGTTATTGTCCAAACAAAATAATCAACCATTTGACATCTATCTTTCAAGGTTTAATCATAAGCATGTATGATATAACCATGAAAGATTGAGGATTCATTATATCATCACAAAACAGCCCCTATTAGGTTGTTTAAGCCCCTAAAACCAATTCTACAAGGACTTAAGAAGCTAGGTTTCCACATATCTGGCTCTAGATGTCATTGTTGGTTTGTTGGACACCTTATCAAAGTTGTTTAACCTCTTAATCATGAAAACACAGCGGAATCAAAGCTTAATAATATGTTTTATAAACTTAAATTTTAAAGCATATTATTTATCATCAACAAACCCAATAACAAAGGATCAAATTTATGTGAAAGAACTAGCTATCAAGCATAAAATAACAACCAAATACAAACTCATGAAACTACCTTTCAAGAGCTGCCAAAACCGTGAGAATGAGGAAGGTGATGAGGTTCTTGAATGGCCAAAACACCAAGGAAGGTGTCCTCAAGCTTGCATACCCACAGGCATCAAGCAAACACCTTTGTTGCTAGAATTTTGAACACCAAAATCGACCAAAAGGGGCTGCTGAAAACCACTTTCAGCCGTGACTGTTCTTCAAGAGTAGAGAGAGTTTGGTCCCTTTTAGTTTTGCATGTAAGAGAGAGAGAAGAATGGAGTGTATGACTAGTTAATTGTGTCTACTTCCAAGAAAACAAAATGAACCAACCACCCACAAGGGGGCGGCCGAATTGGGTTCAAAATGGGGTTTCCCCCCAATTTTTTCTTTCATTTATTTGTAACTAGTTACTTAATAAGTTATGTAATTAACCTTTTAATTATATAACTCATACACACTATTATTATTTGATATTATTTAACCAACTTAAATAACATTACAAATAATACCCATGAACAAAATATCTTTATAAGTTGTTCCATCTCATATACAATTTATTTAGAAAACCCATTTTTAAATTGGTGTAATTATTTAATTGCATGATCATATCATCAATTAATTATTGATTGGTGTTTGCTAAGCTTGTTATTGGGTATGACCCGACTTGGATCATAACATACTAACCACATCAATGTTCTATGTGTCTTGGGTATAAAAAATCCAACAACTGAATGCACCATGTGTAGTAGTACTTCTCACTTTGCTAAGGATTGCATCTACACTCCCAAAAGCACCATCCACATGACCAAGAAGAAAACTTTTCTGAAGAAAAAGAAGAAGATAGCTTTGGAAGAAAAATCTCTTCCTTTCAGAAGCTTAGCTTTGGAAGAAAAATCTCTTCCTTTCAGAAGCTCCAAAGTGCGGAAGAAGATAAGTGAAAACTTACCTTCGGAAGAAAAAGAAAATTTGGTCTCAAAAGTAAGGAATGCTTTTGATGTACTGAATTCTACTTCAGTGGATGCAAAATCTGCCAAAGGTCTAGTTTCTAAAACTTTTGAAATATTGAAGGCCAAGTTTAGTATTCCAAAGATGGTATGGAAGATGAAGGAAGGCCATGTGACTGAAAGTTCTTTATCAACAAAAATAATTGATCCTCAAAGTTTGCATATAGGATCCATAACTACTCCTTTACACTTATTGCATATGGATCTGTTTGGCCCCACAAGTTTAATGAATCTAGGAAGGATCTCATATTGTTTGGTGATCACATATAACTTCGTATGAGACACTTGGGTCTTCTTCCTTAAAACTAAGGATGAATCCCCTAAGATCTTGAAGAACTTCAATCTGAAAATTAAGATTCAACGATTACAAGGTCAAAATCATAAGATGTGATCAAGGAACGAAATTCAAGAACCAAATCCTTGATGCATTTTGTGATGTAAAAGTTATTACAAGACAATAAAGTGTTCCTGGGACTATTTAGCAAAATGGTGTTGTCGAGATGAGAAAGAGGACACTTATTAAAGCTGCAAGAACCATGTTATCTGACTCTAAACTGTCCATCACCTTCTGAGCAGAGGCGGTCAACATTGTCTACTATGTGCAAAAGAGAGTTTTAGTAGTCAAGACTCGTTATAAGACTCTTTATGAGTAGTGGCACAGAAGGAGATCATTCATTCGTTTCCTCAGATCATTTGGATGTCCTTGTACCATCTTGAATATCAAAGATTAGATTGCCTAATTTGCTAAAAATTAGATGATGGACACTTTATTAGATACTCTTCCTAAGCTAGGGCTTATAGAGTATACAATCTCAGAACTAAAGTAGTTGAGGAGTCAACAAATAAGACCTTCAATGAGCACACACCTAGTGTGAAAGGTTCTAATCCTGATTGGCTGCTTGATCTTGAATTAGTTACCAACTATTTTAACAAAATTTTGTGAAGATGTTTCAGGATATACAAGTAGTTTATCAGTAGGAGATTTTGATCCAAGATTTGAGCTGAGAAGACCAAGTTAGTAAACTACTTCAGCTCCATTGGTAACAAACCCCATAGTTGGAAATCTTATCAGCACACAACAATGACAAAATCTTCAGCTGATACATCTGAGGTGCCTAGAAATTCTAGCACATAGGCATATAACTCAAATGAAGGAGTTTCCAATGTAGGAGTAGATGGTGGTGGTGACAGTGATCAAGAATTTCTTGGTGCTGATGACCACTCCATGAAAGACAACATCAATGATGTCACACACTCGTTAAGATGGTGGTAGTGACAGTGATCAAGAATTTCTTGATGTTGATAACCACTCCATTGAAGACAACATCAAGATGTCACACACTCATCGAGTTTCTCTTGATAAGTGTGTTGATATGGTGGGTGATACTCAATCAACAGATTTGAATTTCACCAATTTAGATATTTCCAATCAACTTGTTGTGATTCCTCTACTGAGGGTCCACAAGTCTCATCCTACAACAAACATCATTGGAGATCTTGAGTCAGGGGTGAAAACAAAAGGAAAAACCCATGAAAAAAATATTTTTTTTCGCTCTTGTTTTTTGTCCCAGATTGAGCGTAAAAGATTAGTAAGGCTCTGAAGGATGAAAGTTTGGTTGAAGCAATATAGGAGGAGGTGCTATAATTCAACAGACAAAAGGTTTGGAACCTATGTTCTCTTCCTCAAAGAAAGACCACAATAGGTACCAAGTGGGTTTTCAAGAACAAGAAAGTTGATAGAGGACTGCTCATCAAGAATTAGGCAAGACTAGTTGTTCAAGGGTATGCACAAGAAGAGGGGATTGACTACAAAGATGTTTTTGCTGATGTCACAAGACTTGTAGCTATTAGGATATTCCTAGGTTTTGATGCATCCAAGGATTTCAAGGTTTACTAACTTGATGTCTAGTGTGTCTTCTTATATGGTGTGATTGATAAGGAAGTTTATGTCAAACAACCACCTTGTTTTGCATATGCAGATCATCCTGATTATGTCTACAAGCTTGACAAAGCTCTCTATGGGCTGCATCAAGCTCCAAGGAAGTGGTATGAGACACTATCATAGTACCTTTGTTAGCATGGTTACAAGAGGGGTACTATTGATGGAACACACTTCATCAAATGAATAGGAAATGAGTTGATGTTGGTTTAAGTTTATGTAGATGACATCATCTTTGAATGAATGCCATGGCGGAACTCAATTTCTTTCTAGGAATTCAAGTGAAGTAGGTTGACAATGGCATCTTCATAAGCCAGTCAAAATATGTGCAAAATACACATACCAGATCTCTTTTGACTATGTGTAGGGTTGCTAAAACACCTATCGCTGAAAACCACTCCCTAGGACCAGATCTTGAGGGCGAGTGTGTTGATGAACATCTTTATAGGGCTATGATTGGGTCTCTTATGTACCTCACAACCAACAAGCTTGATATCATGTTTGCTACATGTATTTGTGCAAGATATCAAGCCAACCCCAAGATGTCACATCTAGTTGCTGTCAAGCGGATTCTTAGATATCTCAAAGGTGCTCCCAAACTAGGCCTTTGGTATCCAAAGAACTTTGACTTAAATCTGTATGCCTATACAGATAGTGACCATAGTGATTGCAACCTAAGTGATAATTCTACATCTGGGGGATGTCAATTCTTTGGTGGAAGGATAGTCTCTTGGCAATGTAAGTAGCATTCTTGTGCATCTACATCAACTGTTTAAGCAGAAAACGTTGTTGCTGCAAGCTACTGTGCTCAAGTGTTTTGGATTTAGAATCAGATGCTAGACTATGGATACAACTTCAAAGAGAGTCCCATGCACATATACAACTTATCTGTATTATAAAGAATCCTATGCAGCACTCAAAGACAAAGCACATCAACATCAGGTATCATTTAGTTAGAGCTAATTTTGAAAAGGGATTGATAAAACTAGTCAAAGTTAACACAAATAAACAATATGCTGATCTTTTCATAAAAGCTTTTCATGAGCAGAGATTTAGGTATCTTGTATCAGCTATTAGGATGATTAACTTTGAGTAGATTTTCTTAAACTAAACTTAATATTATTATCTCAAATATGTGTGTCTTAAGTTGTCTATATCATCATCACCTATATAAGCCCTGTTTACTTTGGAAGAAACTCTTCAAAACGGTATTCCTTAGAATTTTGAATAATTTAAGATATATTTTCTTTTGGAAGACATTAAATTGACTTCAAAGAACAATATGTATTCAAATCTAATACCTACTTACTAAAACATTTACCTTCAAAAGAAATTATGATATAATTTCCAATGCTTAAATATGCTTTTAAGTACTTATATGTTTGAAAGACAATTTTCTTTCGAAAGCAATTAAGTCTTGGAAGCTTTATTCATCCTTTGAATAAATCCTCTACGAGTTAATATCTTCTGAAACCTAATGTATCTTGAAAGTAAAAATACTCTAAGTATTTATCTTCAGAAGCAAATTTTTATCAAGCTAAGGAATATATCTTCAAGTCAAATTGGCTATAAAAGCTTTTATCAAAACTTTCGAAGTTAAATTACCTTTGGAAGATTTTAGACTTCCAAGAAAACTACCTTTTTCGGCATTTATTAAGAGATGGGACTGACATTTGGATTTCAAAGTTTATCCTTTTGCATTAACTTAATCTCAAAGCCAGCCATATAAATATACCTTAACGGTTCAGCCCTCTTTCTCCTTCCTCTTCTCCTACAAAAGTTCAAATCCTAAATTCACCCATAAACTGACTTTGTTCATAATTTTCTTCACTTCTAAGCTACTCAAATTAGCTAACAATGATCCGCGAAACCAACCAGATTTTTTTGTGCAGTTACACAAGCAACACAACCAAGTTGCTCCTGTTATCATCTAAGAAAGATCTAGGTTTCCCAAAAGTTTATCGCTTCTTGTCTCACACCAACTACCTCACTACAGTTACCATAGACCGTCCTTTGTATAAAGATCAACTTTTAGACTTCTGGAGGTTATGCCAAGAGGTCATCTTGGATGGTAGAACGCACTCTCTGCCATAGTGCAGGGGAAGACAACTATTATCACTCCAACCACCATCAACTCTCATCTGAGGCTGGATGATGAAGAAGGAAAATTGTCCTTCCATTATTCTATTGTAAACAACTTATTAAAACAGATGGGCTATGAAGGGGACTACTCAGTAAAAACCTTCAAAAATGGTAAGGTTTGCTCACAATGGAAGTACCTCCTCAATGCAGTCATCCATTCTTTGTTCGACAAACATAGAGGTTGGGATCAAGTTCATGAGGACTTATCCTACATAGTCCATGGAATGGTTCAAGGGTCATGTTCAGGTACTTTAAGTTTGTTTATACACAGTTGCTTGCTAACTTGGACTCCCTAAAGTACTACATGTTCCATAGATATGTTCAACATCGTCTTAATTGTGAACTGTGCTCATAGTTAAGGGGAACAAGTAACACTCCTTAATTGGGACAAACAAAGCTTGGAGATAATGAGAAAGTCCACTGTTGGCCTCTCATGGTTAGAAACATCCCTGTAAGGATTCCTATAAGTCAGATGCAGCCAAAACATCCAAAGTCTCTCTGCAAGCATGCACTAAAGAACTGAAGTAGAATTGCTTCGGAAGTTTTACACCACGCACTAGAAAAATTCTAAGTGTAAAATCTTTCGAAGCCAAGACCAATATCTTCGAAGCCAAAAGTGAAGTCTTCCGAAGCCAAATACTGAAGAAAGATTTTTTTCCGAAGACTTTTAGAGATATGCCTTTATCCGATGTACTTTACCATAAAGCTGGACCACCTTTCTGCTGCAACTCTTTAAAGTCACCAACTTACATGAGTTGGTGAAAGGTCCATGCTTTTGGTAACTGTACATTAAGGTCTTGAGTCCATGCTTTCTACTTTATGTACTTTTATCCTTATTGTAATATATTAGGATGTGATCTATGGCATGTCATAGTCACAAGTCAAAAGGCAGATATGCCTTTTGACTCTACAATTGATTTTGTTTGTGTCTAGTCAATTGTATCCGGCTGGCTTTCAAAGTTTAGCCGGCTGTAGGTTGTAATATAAGTATTTCATGTTCTAGTATCTTTCTTTATGCTTTGTAACATTTGTAATAGAACTTGAGAAAGCAATATACTGCATCCTTGAAACCCAATCTCTTGTGTTCTCTTGTTCTGTCTCTTCTTATTACTTGTGTTCTTAGTATCATTCTTGTGGTTAATCCAGTATACTGTTTGATTAAAGTTTGGTTAATCTCCTTTTTGTGTTGTTGTGTTGTAAGTGACCACCCTTCAACGGTCCTGCAATTGGTATCAGAGCATTTCAGGCTTTTAATATAAGATCTCACCATCTTAAGATCCCTCACACACACAAATACAAAACGTTTCAAATGGCAGCCATTTCCAAGACTGATATGGAAACTGGAACCATGAACAAGTCTCCACTGATCAATCTTGATGATTTTGATACCTGGTGTATGAGAATGGAAGGTTTCATCAGGTCTCTAGACTCAAGAATGTGGGAGTCTGTTGAAAATGGACCTTTCATACCCAGCACTCCTTCTGCTACTGGTGCTGGTATGATTCCCAAAGATGTGGCTAACTACTCCGATGAAGATAGGAAGAGAGTAGAGATTGACAGAAAAGCCATGACAGCCCTTCAAACTGCTCTTCCAAATTCTGTGTATAGAGGTTTCAAGAAGTGCAAAACAGCTAAACAGCTATAGGATGCACTAAAACTGATGTATGAAGACTCATCTGAAGCCAAGGAGAACAAGAAGGATCTCCTGAAGCAGCAGTTTGAAAAATTCACCTTCAAAACAGGTGAAACCATGACTTAGCAATACTTCAGGTATGTTGAGATAGTGGATACCCTTGTGGATGGAGGAGTTCCTCTTGAGAATATAGACATTGTAAGGAAGTTCATGTCCTCTCTTCCTATGCAATGGACACACTATTGTGTGGTGATCAAGAGGACTGAAAATCTCAAAACTCTTACTCTGATAGAGTTATATGGGATTCTCAATGTCTACCAGATGGAGATGAACATACAAGGTTCATCTGGCAACTCCAACAATCAATTGGGTTCAACCCTGCATGTGGTTGAAAGGGATAGCATAGAACCCCAACATCATCTCATATGCTACCCTGACAATTCACCAAAGGGTCCTTTCATCACTTTCCCAGAGACACCTAGGGAGAACTACACTCAAGGAAGCCCATTCCAAGAGACAAGCTCTTCTCAAGCCTTTGTGTCTTCTGATGAAAGCTGTGGCAACTCTCTTTTCACTCTTGAAGACCTGGATTGTATCCATCCTGATGATCTGGAATATATGGAAATAGTCCAGCAGATGGCTCTTCTTACTCATAGAGTCAAGAAATTATACAAGAGAACTGGAAGGAGGTTTCCAAGCAATGCAACCAGTGGAAAGTTTGGCTTGGATAAAAGCAAAGTCAAGTGTTACAACTGTAACATGATGGGCCACTTTGCTAGAGAGTGTAAGGCACCTAAAATAAATGGTGGCCAAACACAAACCAGACAAAACTACACTGGGAAAGCCCCTCAGAATGAGAAGCCAAAGCAACAAGCTGCTGTTGTTGTTGAAGGAGGAGGCTTTGACTGGAGCTTTCAGGTAGAAGATGCTTCTCCAAACCAAGCACTAATGGCAAATCATGATGAAGCCAAGGTATTGGAACATCTCTGTACTCCTGAATGCATTGCTAAAGTTAATAGATATAGGTCCTATAACTTGGAGTTGAGATCTGATCTTGAGTCCTTAAACATTTTTAAATCTTATTTTAGAAAGTCTGAAAATGATTATAAAATAAAGATAGAGGACTTAGAGAAAACCATTTCAGTTCTAAAACATGAGCATACAGATTTTAGAACTCAAATCAAAGATCTCATAACCAAGCTGACTGAGTGCCAGGCTGAGCTTGTGATCAGCAAAGCCAGGGCAGAAAAGAGTGTTCTTGAAGAACAGACCTTCAAGAACATGATATCCTCATCCCTGCACAACAAGGTGTGTTATCAAAATAGACAGGGACTGGGATCCAATGAGATAGCTCCTCCACACACAATCTTGTCTGTAAGATCTCCTAGGTGTGAAACTTGTCAAGATGAACTTCCTCTCATAGATCCTATGAGTGAAGAGGATGAAGAAGATATAGTGAAGAATTCCTCTAAGAAGAGTGAAGAGGAGGATTCTAAGAAGGGCCACTATCCTTCGGAGGAGAAGAAGATTACTGTGATGACCAAGTCAATGAGAAAGAACTTGATCAGGAAGAGCAAAAGAAAAGCAAGGAAGGCTCAAGAGATCAAGGCTACTTTTGACTCTAAGCAGAAACAAGTTTTTATCTCTGCAGGGTTTGAAGTAGTAAAGACTGAAGACATCAACCAAAACTCTTCAGCTAAGAGTTCTGGTTCTTGTTCAAATCATCTCAGTACCAAGTAGAAGAATGATCTGCTGTGTACCACTGCTGCACAGTCTGGACCATCAAACTCCAAGAACAGTTCCCAGCCCATAAGAATTGTCTCAGCATCTGCAAAGATGAAGGTGGAGAAGGGATGTGACCAAAGACAGTCTTGTTCTCATAAGAGGACTCTTGTGAAGAAAAAAATGTTGTGTGTCATGTGTGAAAGTACCCCTCACATTGCTAAGGATTGCCCATACAATCCTAAAAGCACTATCCATATGACCAAGACAAAGACTTCAAAGAGTTCCAAGAAGATTCAAGCATCGGAAGGAAAGTCTATTTCCTTCGGAAGCTCCAAATCAAAGAAGAAGGCAAATGGAAAATTACCTTCGGAAGAGAAATTGGTCTCAGAAGAAAGGATTTCTTCCGAAGCAATGAAGTCTGCTGCAGTGACTGTAGAATCTTCCGAAGGTTCAGTCATCAAAACTTCCAAAGACTTAAAAGCTTCCGAAGTTTTGAAGGTCAAGTCCAAGACTCCAAAGGTGGTGTGGAAGTCTAAGAAAGACCAAGTGACTGAAATTTCTCCATCAACAACAGCTCAAGATCCTCCTAGCACAACCATAGGATCTATTACTGTTGCATTACCTTCTATTATACTTAGTAAGCCCAAGACAAGTAAGGCTTGGGTTTCCAAATGTAACTAATCATTTTCTTTGTGCAGGAACAGCTCAAGACAAATAAGAATGTCTAGATCATTGATAGTGGCTGTTCCAGGCACATGACAGGCAATAGGTCACTACTCCTTAACTTTGAGAGGATTGATGGAGGACTAGTTGCTTTTGGAGGAGATGAAGGTGGTTACATTTCTGGGAGGGTCAAGGTCACAAATGGTAAGATCAGCATTGAAAAGGTAAACTTTGTCAAGGAGCTTGGGTACAATCTTCTGAGTGTATCCCAATTTTGTGATCAGAGTCATAACATGCTCTTTACTGAGCATGAGTGCATTGTTCTCAAGACTGGAGTGGTCATTCCTCATGAGCATGAGTACAAGATGGACTTGAAAGAAACATCTCCTCTGGAAAAGTTTCATGCTTTCTGTCTAAAGTCAATAGTGATGAGTCTTTCCTATGGCATAAAAGAATGTGCCATGTAAACTTTAAGAACATGAATAAACTAATTAAACATGATTTGGTAACTGGAATGCCAAAGAAAGAGTTTACAAGTGATGATCATTGTGTAGCATGCCTGAAAGGGAAGCAACATAAGGTATCTCACAAGCCTAAGGAAAGGAACTCCATCACTACTCCCCTACACTTATTACATATGGATCTCTTTGGCCCCACCAGTGTAATGAGTCTAGGAAGGATCTTTTATTGTTTGGTGATCACAGATGATTTTACAAGATTCACTTGGGTTTTCTTTCTTAGAACTAAGGATGAGACCCCTGAGATTCTGAAGAATTTCATCTTAAAAATTGAGAATCAAAGTGATCACACGGTCAAAACCATAAGATGTGATCATGGGACTGAATTCAAGAATCAAACCCTTGATACATTTTGTGATGAAAAATGTATTACAAGACAATATAGTGCTCCCAGGACTCCTCAATAAAATGGTGTTGCTGAGAGGAGAAATAAGACACATGGTAAGACTCCTTATGAACTTTGGCACAAGAGAAAACCTTTCATTGCCTTTCTCATGTCATTTGGATGTCCTTGCACCATCTTGAATACCAAAGATCAAATTGCCAAGTTTGCTGAGAAATCAGATGATGGACATTTCATTGGATACTCTTCCCAGGCTAAGGCTTATAGAGTATACAATCTCAGAACAAGAATTATTGAGGAGTCAGCCAATGTGACTTTCAATGAACACACACCCTGTGTGGCTGGTTCTGGTCCTGATTGGCTATTTGTTCTTGATTTAGTTACCAATTGTTTTAACAAATCTTGTGAGAATGTTTCAGGATCTGTAGAAAATTTAAATATAGGTGATACTGATCCAAGATTTGAGCTAATAAGACCTTCAACTCATACATCTTCAGCTCCAGTTGGAACTACTTCAGCAAATGAGGTTTCTATCAGCACTACAATGACAAATTTAGCTGATACATCTGGGGTGCCTTCAATTTCCAGCTCAGAGGCTCCACAACCAGATAAAGATACCTTAATTGTGGAAGACAACAATGGTGATGGTTAAAGAGATCAAGAATTCCTTGATGATAATAACCACACCAAAGATGACAACATAAATGATGTCACACACTCATTGGATCAAGTCAATCTTGATAAGTGTGGTGATGTGGAGGGTGAATCATCTATGCCAGATCTAAATTTCTCAAATTTGGATCTTTCTCAACAACTTGTTGTGATCCCTCAACTTAGGATCCACAAGTCTCACCCCACCACAAACATCATTGGAGATGTTGTCACAGGGGTAAGAACAAGAGTACAAACCCATGAAGCAAATGTTTGTCTTCACTCTTGTTTCTTATCTCAGATAGAGCCAAAGAATGTTGATGAGGCTCTAAAGGATGGAAGTTGGGTTGAAGCTATGCAACAAGAGTTGCTTCAATTCAAAAGGCAAAAAGTTTGGAACCTTTGTCCTCTTCCTCATGGGAAGACTACCATTGGAACCAAATGGGTGTTTAGGAATAAGAAGGATGATAGAGGCATTATCATCAAGAACAAGGCTAGACTAGTTGTTCAATGATACACATAAGAAGAAGGGATTGACTACACTGATGTTTTTGCTCCTGTAGCAAGACTAGAAGCTGTTAGAATATTCTTGGCATTTGCTGCATCCAAGAACTTCAAAGTCTTTCAACTTGATGTGAAGTGTGCTTTTCTGTATGGAGTGATTGATAAAGAGGTGTATGTCAAACAGCAACCTGGTTTTGTAGACCCTGATCATCCTGATTATGTCTGCAAGCTTGACAAAGCTCTTTATGGGCTACATCAGGCACCCAGGAAGTGGTATGAGACACTGTCTGAGTATCTTTGCAAACATGGATACAGTAGAGGTACTATAGATGGAACTCTCTTCATCAAAGGACAGGGAAATGACATATTGCTAGTTTAAGTGTATGTAGATGATATCATCTTTGGTTCAACTAATCCAAAACTCTGCATAGATTTTGAGAAGCTGATAAAACACAGATTTGAAATCAGTGCAATGGGAGAACTCAATTTCTTTCTGGGAATTCAAGTGAAGCAAGTTGAAGATGGTATCTTCATAAGTCAGTCAAAGTATGTTCAGGACATACTCAAGAGGTTCAACATGACTAATTGTAAGATTGCTAAGACACCCATAGCCAGAAACCACTCCCTTGGACCTGATCTTGAGAGGGAGTGTGTAGGTGAACACTTATACATGGCTATGATTGGGCCTCTTATGTATCTTACAGCTAGCATGCCTGATATCATGTTTGCTACATGTATTTGTGCAAGATATCAAGCCAACCCTAAGATGTCTCACCTCATCACTATCAAGTGGATTCTAAGATACCTCAAAGGTGCTTCAACACTTGGTTGATGGTATCCAAAGAATCCTGACTTCAATCTGTATGCTTATACAGATAGTGATTATGATGGTTGCAACATGACTGCAAAGTCTACATCTGGGGGATGTCAATTCCTTGGTGGAAGGGTTGTCTCATGGCAATGCAAGAAACAATCTTGTGCGTCTGCATCAACTGCTGAGGCTGAATACATTGCTGCTGCAAGTTGCTGTGCTCAAGTGCTTTGGATTCAAAATCAGATGCTGGACTATGGATTTAACTTCAAGGAGACTCCCATTCACATAGACAACAATAGTGCTATCTCTATCACTAAGAACCCTGTGCAGCACTCAAGGACCAAACACATCAATATCAGGTATCATTTAATAAGAGATAACTATGAAAAGGGATTAATTAAACTAGTCAAAGCTCATACAAATAAATAATATGCTTATCTGTTTTCAAAGCTTTTGATGAACAGAGATTTAAATATCTAATATAAGCTACTGGGATGATTAACTTTGAGTAGATATTTTCTTAAAACTAATTCTAATTATTTCTTAAAATATGTGTGTCCTAAGTTGTCTAGTTCATCACTTTCATAAGCTCATGTTTTCTTTGGATATAAAATCCTTTTTGAAGACTTTCCTTAGATTCTTGAAAATTTTCTGATTCTTTGGAAGATATATTTTTACCTTCGGAAGCAAATTATGTCTTCAAAATAATTAACTGTCTAAGAAATTTTACCTTCGGAAGAGGTTTCAATCTATCATCCGAAGCTTAAATACTTGTCTCAGACACTTATTTGTTTTTAAGGACTTTTTCCTTCCGAATCAAAATTAACTCTCAAAAGCTTTGTTGTTTTATATGCAAAGCACTCAAGTTTTTATTTCTCTTCCGAAGCAAAATTTTCAAGATTCTCAGGAAGTTCTTCCGAAGTCATTTTAGCTTCGGAAGCTTTTTCATTACAACTTCCGAAGATAATTTACCTTCGGAAGCTTTTCGAATTCCAAGAAAACTACTTTTTGAGCAAAAGTAAACTACTTTTTCAGAAATGGGACCGACATTCGGATTTCAAAGTTTATCCTCTTTCATTAACTTTGGTTCAAATCCTTTTCACATAAATACGCAACGGTTCCCCCTCTCCCTCACTATCTTCTACAATTCTACTTTTCCTCAAACCTAATTCCCAAACCGCCTTTTCTTTTCACCTTTCTTCATCCTTAAGCTTCTAAAATGGCCAACCTTAACCACAGAAACAACCCCGATTTCTCCATGCAACTTTACAGGCAACACAATCAGGTTGCTCTGTTAAGCTCTGAGAAAGATTTGCCGTTTATTAGGTTTGTCTAATTACTTCACCTCCCTAACCATTGATCCTACTCTCTATGAGGATCATTTGCTTGAATTTTGGAAGACCTGCCAAGAGGTCATCATGGATGGAAGAAGGCACTGTCTGCCACAGTGCAAGGGAGGACAATCTTCATCACTCCGGCCATCATCAACACTCACTTGCAGCTGGATGATGAAGATGGTGAGTTTTCCTTCCCAAAGGAAGCTGTCAATCATTTCGTTGAGCAGATGGGCTATGAGGGAGATTTCTCTGTAAAGACCTTTAGGAAAGAGAAAGTCTCATCCCAGTGGAAATACCTACTCCATGTGGTTATCCACAGCTTGTCAAACAAGCATGGAGGGTGGGACCAGATTCCTGAGGATCTCTCCTTCGTAGTGCATGGAATGGTTCAAGGGGTGAAGTTCAGGTACTCTCAATTTGTCTATACAAATTTGCTTGCTAACTTGGACTCCTTAGAGTATTATATGTTTCCTAGATATGTTCAACACATTCCCAACTGTGAACTGGGCTCACAGTTGAGGGAACAGATAATATTCTTAAATTGGGACAGATGAAGCCCGGCATCTTTAAAATCATGAAGAACCCAACTGTAGGCTTCTCAGAATGTAGAAACAGCCCTTGTCCCCAAAATGTTAGAGCTCATTGCTCAAGGTGACAACCTAGCAACACAAGCTAGTATTGAACCCACACCTTCTACCTTTCTACCACCAAAAAGGCCACAAGTAACCCTCACCTACCAAAGAAAATCCAAACAAACCCTGCTCAAGCTATTAAGTCTGTGCAGGTCCCCATATATTCACCAATACAGGAGGAAGTTGACACTAGAGCTTCCACTTTCCCTGAGGAGCAAACCACTCCCATCTCTTCAACAATCGGGGATAAGGTTCCTCATGCTCACCCTGATGAGCTCACAAGCCCAACTGCCTTAAGACTTCACTCTGAGTCTCAACACTCAAGTGAAAAACCTTCAGGGGACAGTTACCATCCCCAGCCTTTAGATCTAAATTAGCCCATTCCCAACCTTTCATTCTATACTGATGAACACTTAGGTTTCAGTGAGTACCATGAGTCTCTATTCTCTTCCCCTACTCAAAGAGAGATGAGTACTCCTGAGTCTCCTCAGTCTAGCCCACATCAGTCACCCATAACTGAGGTGGATACTTCTAAACCTGTTCAGGATATCCATATGGAAGAGGCTCTCACTTTTGCAAGTGATTACATTATTAAGACCTCAACCATGGCAACTCAGTCCATTGACATCTCAATTGAGAAAGTCAATGAGCAGAGGAAATCCAGCAGCCAAGAACCTGAAGCTGGTGGAGAGAGGACTTTGGTCCAGTCATCTCATCCCCCAATGATTCTTCTGATGAAGAAGAGGGGAATCTGCGACTAATGGTGCAAAAACTGTCAAAAACATGCTCCTATTTAGTCTCTAAGGTTAGTCACCTTGAATCTCTGGTGACTACCCTTCAAAACAGGGTCAATGATCAGCAACTTGAGATATCTTATCTCGGGGAAAAACTAGCTGGGAGACCTTTAAGAAGAATTCAACCAGGAACACAAGAACCTGTGAATGTGGTTGACCTAACCTCTAGCTCACCTATGCAAGAGGGTGATGCTACCAAAAAGGGGGAGAAAGTCATTACAGACACAAAACCTAGGAGTTCTTCAGAGAGTATGGACATTGAGGACTCACCATCCTCACTTGCAATTGTGCATACTCAGCAACTTCCTCAAGTTCACATTAATGTGGACTCTATAGACTCTATCGTCAGGAGTCTCTTTGAGGAAGGTATACCAAGGGCTATGTCATTCCCACCTCAAGGAACTTCAAACTACATCATTGGGTGGAGGTATGATGCTGATAGAGGAGCCTCATTCTTCATAGAGTTCAAGGGCAACAAGAAGTATTTGATTTTCAAACCTTGAACTACTATGAAGGTCTTGATCTGATCAACATGCCACTTGTCAATCCAAGCAAATCAAGACAAGCTGACAGGTTGGCACTCAGAATTCAAGACAGAATTACTGAAGAGTTCAGCCTAAGAAGGAGTCAAAGGCAATCAGGAAATGTCATTGGTGACTTGGATGCTGAGTCAGACCCTGAGATTAGCTTCAAAGGGAAAACCTTGGTTGAAGGCCCAGTGATAGAGCCTAAGAGCCCTGTCACACCAACAACTGCTTCAGAAATTCATTCCCTCGGTGAAACACCTGCTGGTGAAGGTGTCTCACAACCTCTCTCTGGCCAGAGCTTGGATGCTACACCAAGCAATGAAGGCCAAAACTCTATCCACCCTGAGTCACAAAGGTCTGTGGGTGACAAAGGGAAAAGGATTTTGACTCCTGAGGAAATTGAGGAGGAGGAGAGAGAGAAGAAGAGGAAGCTAAGGGGAGATAGTTCCTTTGGGTCTTCAGGTTTTATGCAAGCTGCAATCAGGGCTGCCCCTAGACCAAATACTCAAGATGATGAGTTGAGGGCAGTCAGGATTACTTACCTACAGACCAGGAACTATGACATAGATGAGATTATATCTCTCCCCTTAGAGCAACTAAATGAGCTGGATGACATGGAAGTGTCAAGAGAGATGAAAGAAAAAGAGGATGCAAGGTTACTTCTCCAATTCAAAGAGGAGAAGAGACAGAAAAGACTCTACAAGCATGCTCCTACTCTCTCCCCAGTTCAAGAAAGCCCTGTGCAAGAGGCTATGGCATCTACACAAGAACCTTAGGTAGACAAAGAAACAGACAGACAAAACATGATCAACTACCTGAGTGCCACAGGTCTCTACCAGGCATCTGCACTTCTTTCCTTGTCCTTTGAGTACATTGAGTTTGAGTATCTCAAACAGCTTGAACTTCAAGTGCTCAAAGAACAAAAAGCTACAAAGAGAAAGATGAAGGAACATGCTGCAAAGTCAAGAGCCATCATCCAAAAGAGTATGAAGAAGTCTGCTGACAGACAAAGGATGATGAGCTTCTTGAAGCTGTATGGATTCTCCGGAAGGAGACTTGGCCCTATGTCTCTATCTACAATGGATGAGCATATCAGGGTAATCAAGCAGAAGATCAAGAGTGGAGAGCTGATTGACTTACACTCTCTTCCAAGTCAAGTCCCACCTGAAGTGGAGGTTAAGGTTGAACAACCTGAGACAACACAACCCGGACCTCCTGCTGAACCTCAGCAAGCTTCATCTTGTGATCCACGGTAGGGTCAAACTCCCTCTCCTTCTGAACCTATGAGGGAGGAACACCCAACTGAGAAAGACAAGGATGATCAACAAGGTGCTGCAGACCAGTCTTCTCAGTTAAAGTCTTCTAAGAGGAAGAAGAGGTTGGCTTCTAAACCAAAGTCTAAGAAGAAGAAGCCTGAATCATCTACCTCTACACCTCAGGCTGAGTCAGATCAATCTGAGGAAGTGCATGAAGAGGCAGCCCAACCAACTCCAATTCAAGTGGCTCCTCTTGCAGCTGAGACACCCATCTTATCCTGGACCTTCACTACTAATCTAGAGAGATGACATGTGATCAGAGATCAAGGTGTTGAGAATGTCTATACATGGCAAGACATAATCAACTTACCTTTGCATGATCTCCTTGAGATGAGAAGATACTATGAGAGCTGAATGATCCTAACCATCTAATGAAGAAGGGTATGGTTATCATTGTGCTGAAGACTACAAACATCTGAAGATCTTCTAAATGTTTTGGTAGCATTAGCCTAGGGGGAGTTTGTAAGGATTCCTATAAGTCTGATGCAGCAAAAACATCCAAAGTCTCTCTGCAAGCATGCACTAAAGAACTGAAGTAGAATTGCTTCGGAAGTTTTACACCATGCACTAGAAATATTCTAAGTGTAAAATCATCCGAAGCCAAGACCAATATCTTCCGAAGCCAAAAGTGAAGTCTTCCGAAGCTTCAGAGACAAAGTCTTTCGAAGCCAAATAGTGAAGACAGATTTCTTCCGAAGACTTTTAGAGATATGCCTTTATCCGATGTACTTTACCATAAAGCTGGACCACCTTTCCGCTTCAACTCTGTAAAGTCACCAACTTACGTGAGTTGGTGAAAGGTCCATGTTTTTGGTAACTGTACATTGAGGTCTTGAGTCCATGCTTTCTACTTTATGTACTTTTATCCTTTTTATAATATATTAGAATGTTAGCTATGGCATGTCATAGTCACAAGTCAAAAGGCATATATGCCTTTTGACTCTACAATTGATTTTGTTTGTGTCTAGTCAATTGTATTTAGCTGGCTTTCAAAGTATAGCCAACTATAGGTTGTAGTATAAGTACTCCATGTTCTAGTATATTTCTTTATGCTTTGTAACACTTGTAATAGAACTTGAGAAAGCAATATACTGCATCCTTGAAACCCAATCTCTTGTGTTCTCTTGTTCTGTCTCTTTTTATTACTTGTGTTCTTAGTATCATTCTTGTGGTTAATCCAGTTTATTGTTTGATTAAAGTTTGGTTATCTCCTCTTTCTGTTGTTGTGTTGTAAGTGACCACCCTTCAACGGTCCTGCAATCCTTTCTCCCAAAAATGTTAAAGCTCATTGCTCAAACACAATCCACAAATCACTCTCACCTACTTAAGAAGATCCAAATGAACCCCTTTAATAACTACTCAGGATGTACGGGCTCCCATACACTTACCCATGTAGGAGGAGGTGGAAACTAGAGCTCCCATTTCTCTTAACAAGTAGACCACTCCCATCATTTCTTTGATCAATGATGAGGTTCCTCATTCTCAGTCTGTTAAGCTCATTACCCTAGTCTTAAGCCTTCACTCTGAGTCTCGAAACTCTAGTGATCAACCTTCAAGAGAAAGTTACCATTCCCGACCTTTAGACCTCAATCAACTAATTCCCAACCTTGAATACTATGATGATGAGGATATGGGCTTTACTGAGTACCATGAGTCTCTCTTCTCCACACTTGCTCAAGGAGAGATGAGTGTTCTTGAATCACTCATATCTGGCCTATATCATCCAATCCCAACTTAAATGGACCTCCCTGAACTTGTTTAGGAAGTCTATATGCAAAAGGCTCTCAATTCTACAATGATTATATCATTAAGACCTCGACCATGGCAACCCAGCTCATTGACACTTCTCTTGAAGCTATCATGATACAGGGGAAATCCAGCAGCCAAGAACACCAGCTGGTGATGAGGAAGAAAACTTTGGCCTATTCTCTCATCCCCCCATGATTCTTCTAATAAAGATTAGGGGAGTCTGTAACTAAAGGTGCAAATTCTATCAAAAACATACACCTATTTAGTTTCAAAGATTAGTCATCTTGAATTTCAGGCAGCTACCTTACAAAGAAGGGTCAATGACCAGCAACTTGAGATCATCGATCTCAAGGGCAAGTTAGCTGAGAGCCCTGCTAGGAGAACTCAACCAGGTCCATAAGAACCAATGATGTAATGGACCTAACTCTTAGCTACCCTGTGCAAGAGGGTGATGCTACCAAAAAGAGGGAGAAAGTCCTACCTACAATCATAGAACCTGGGAGTTCCTCCCAGAGTATGGAGTTGGAGGACTCACCACCCTCACTTGTAGTTATCCATAATGAACAACCTATTCAGGTCCATATTGATATGGATTCACTCCGTCAAAGCCTATTTGAAGAGGGTATACCAACGACAATGTGTACCCCATCTCACCTTACTGAAAATCCAATTGTGGGATGGAGGTATGATGTTATAGAAGATCTTGGATAATCTTTAGGTCTCAGGGATAACAAGAAGTGCTAAACGTTTACAACTTGATATATTATGAGAGCACCTTTTTAGTTGACCCACCCCTTGCCAATCCAAATCAAAGTAGGCAAGCTGCAAGGTTATCTGATAAGATTAAATACAGGATGGTTGAAGAGTTCAAGAAGAGAACAAAGCTATATAGAAAGAGGCTAGCAGGCAAGACTATTTGTCAACTGGATGTTAAGGTGGACCCTAAGATTAGCTTCGAAGGGGAAACCTTGGTTAAAGGCCCAATAGTTGAGCCTGTGAACCATTAGACAGGAACTGCTTCAACACCTATTACCCCTCAGTAAGGCGCCAGCTGGTGAAGGTGTCTCACAGCCTCTCTCTAGGCAGAGTTCAAGTGTAACCCCAAGCAATGAAGGCTAAAGTTCTCTTCACCCTAAGTCACATAAGCTTATAAGTGACAAAGGGAAGAGGTATATGACCTCTAAGGAAATTTAAGAGGAGGAAAGATAGAGGAAGAGGAAGACAAGAGGAAGCTACAATCAGGGCTGCCCCCAGTCCAGGTACTCATGAAGATGAGTTAAGGGTAGCCAGATTGAACTTTTGGAGTCTTGGAATTATAATGTTGATGAACTCATCTCTCTCCTCTTGGAGGAATTAAATGTACTGTCTGATATGGAAGTGACAAAAGAAAGAAATAATGCTGAGGATGTAGAACTACTCCTCAAAATCAAAGAAGAAATAAGGAGAAAGAGAGTCTACAAAGCTCCTACTCTCTCCCAGTTCAAGAAAGTCTTGAGGTAGAGGCTGTGATTACTTAGCAACAAATTTATGTGGGTAGGGAACAAGACAAGTAAACATGATTACCTACCTGACTACCATAGGTCTCTATCGAGCAGAAGACCTTCTACCCTTATCATATGAATACATTGAATTTGAATACCTCAAGAAATTTGAGCAACAAGTGCTGAAAGGGATAGAGGAGTTGCAACGGTGGCTTTTAAAGTGGATATTAGGAAAGCCTATGATTCTGCGGAGTGGGATATTTTAAGAAATTGTCTTAATCAATTTGGTTTTCATCCTTGTATGGTTCATTGTATTGTAGAGTGTGTTTCTAGTCCTTCTTTTTGCTTGTCTATAAATGGGGAGCTTATTAGTTACTTGGAGAGAAATAAGGGTTAAGGCAAGGTGATCCTCACTCTCACTACTTATTTACTTTAGTCATGGAGGTTTTCAATTTGCTTATTAAGAGGAGAATTAGGGAAAGTGAGGGTTTCATGTATCATTGGCATTGTAAAGATGTTGGTATTACACATCTTTGTTTTGCAGATGATATAATAATGTTTTGTCATGGGGATGTGGGTTCTGTTAAGGTGTTGAAGGCTGCTCTTGATGAGTTTGGTGAGGTTTATGGGTTATTACCTAATATAGAGAAGAGTATGGCTTTCTATGGTAATGTGTCTTTGGATGTTAAAGATAAATTTAAGAGTACTATGCCTTTTCAAGATGGAAGTCTCCCTATTAGATATCTAGGGGAACCATTGCTGTCTACTAGATTGTTTTATAAAGACTGTGTGGTCCTCATTGACAAAGTCAGAAAGAAAATCATGAATTGGAAGAATAAGTCTTTGTCTTTTGCTGGCAGACTTTAATTAATTTCTTCTGTATTGAGTTCAATTCAAGTGTATTGGTCTTCTGTGTTTATCCTTCCTGTCGTTGTTACTAAAGATATCAACAAGTTGTTTAAGGGTTTTATTTGGAATTAAGGGGATTTGTAGAGGGGTAAAGCTAAGGTTAAATGGGATGATGTGTGCTTCCCTAAATGGCAAGGAGGGTTAGGTATTAAAGATCTGGATGCTTGGAATGTTGCCGTAATGACTAAACACATCCGGAATGTTATTTTAAAGAAGGATTCTCTGTGGGTTAAATGTGTTCATGTATATAAACATAAAGGTAGAATTTTTTGGGAAATCCCTGTTAAAGAAGGTTCTTCTTGCTGGAGTTGGAGGAAACTATTGCAATGTAGGGAAAGGATTAGAGACTATATGATTTTTGTTTTGGGAAATAGGAATCTGTTTGGTTTGAAAAGTGGCATGATTTAAGCCATCTTGGGGATTTTATCACTAATAGGGAATTGTTTGAAGCTAAAATTCCTAGAGATGCTAAGGTTGCTGATGTTATAGACAATGGGAGATGGGTTTGGCATGCTGAGTGGAGGAGTCTGTTTCCTGGTCTTTTTAGTGCTCTTGTTCCCAACTTAATAGCATATAGAGAAGATAAAGTGAAGTGGAAATGTTCAGTTAACAACAAGCTAGTGCCATATAGTTCAAAAGTTGTGTTTAGTGATCTCCATGATAATAAGCCCCTGGTTAAATGGTACAAGCTGGTACAGTCTCTTAAGTGTATCCTAATTTTGTGACCAAAGAAATAACATGCTCTATATTGAGCATGATTTCATTGTTCTCAAGCCCAGGGTTTTCATTCATGAAGAGTATATCCTGCTCAGAGCCCCAGAAAAGGCAACATGTACAAGATGGACTTGCAGGAAACATTTCCATCTGGAGAAGTTTCTTGCTATCTATCTAAAGCCAATAGTCATAAGTCTTTCCTCTAGCATAAAAGAATGTGTCATGTAAACTTTCAAAAACATAAAAAAAATAATTAAGAATTATTTTGTAACTGGAATGCCAAAGAAATAGTTTACAAGTGATGACCATTGTGTTGCATGCCTGAAAGGGAAGCAACACAAAGTGTCTCACAAGCCAAAGGATATGAACTCCATAACTACTCCCTTACACTTATTGCATATGGATTTCTGTGGCCCACAGTTGTAATGAATCTATGAAGGATCTCATAATGTTTGATGATCACAGATAACTTCATATGATACACTTGGGTCTTCTTCCTTAGAACTAAGGATGAATCCCCTAAGATCTTAAGGAACTTCATTCTGAAAATTAAAAACAATGATTACAAGGTCAAAATCATAAGATATGATCAAGAAACTAAATTCAAGAACCAAATCCTTGATGCATTTTGTGATGTAAAAGGTATTACAAGACAATACAGTGTTCCTAGGACTATTTAGTAAAATGGTGTTGTCGAGATGAGAAAGAGGACACTTATTAAAGCTGCAAGAACCATGTTATTTGACTCTAAATTGTCCATCATCTTCTGAGCAGAGGCGGTCAACATTGTCTACTATGTGCAAAAGAGAGTTTTAGTAGTCAAGACTCGTTATAAGACTCTTTATGAGCAGTGGCACAAAAGGAGATCATTCATTGGTTTCCTCAAATCATTTGGATGTCCTTGTACCATCTTGAATATCAAAGATTAGATAGCCTAATTTCCTAAAAATCAGATGATGGATACTTTATTAGATACTCTTCCCAAGCTAGGGCTTATAGAGTATATAATCTCAGAACTAAAGTAGTTGAGGAGTCAACAAATAAGACCTTCAATGAGTACACACCTAGTGTGAAAGGTTCTGGTCCGATTGTTGTTTGATCTTGAATTAGTTACCAACTGTTTTAACAAATTTTGTGAAGATGATTCAGGATATACAGGTAGTTTATCAGTAGGAGATTTTGATCCAAGATTTGAGCTGAGAATACCAAGTTAGTAAACTACTTCAACTCCATTGGCAACAAACCCCATAGTTGGAAATCTTGTCATCACACGACAATGATAAACTCTTTAGCTGATACATCTGAGGTGCCTACAAATTCTAGCATAAAGGCATATAACTCAAATGAAGGAATTTCCAATGTAGGAGTAGATGGTAGTGGTGACAGTGTTCAAGAATTTCTTGGTGCTGATAACCACTCCATGGAAGACAACATTAATGATGTCACGCACTCATTAGGATGGTGGTAGTGACAGTGATCAAGAATTTCTTGATGCTGATAACCACTCCATGGAAGACAACATCAATGATGTCACACAATCATTGGATCAAGTTTCTCTTGATATGTGTGTTGATGTGGTGGGTGATACTCAATCAACAGATTTGAATTTCACCAATTTAGATCTTTCCAATCAACTTGTTGTGATTCCTCTACTAAGGGTCCACAAGTCTCATCCTACAACAAACATCATTGGAGATCTTGAGTCAGGGGTGAGAACAAGAGGAAAAACCCATGATAAAAATATTTTTCTTCACTCTTGTTTCTTGTCCCAGATTGAGCCTAAAAGATTAGTGAGGCTCTAAAGGATGGAAGTTTTGTTGAAGCAATATAGGAGGAGCTGTTATAATTCAAAAGGCAAAAGGTTTGGAACCTATATCCTTTTCCTAAAAGGAAGACCACAATAGGTACCAAGTGGGTTTTCAGGAACAAGAAAGTCGATAGAGGACTTCTCATCAAGAATAAGGCAAGACTAGTAGTTCAAGGGGACACACAAAAAGATGGGATTGAGTACATAGATATTTTTGCCAACGACACAAGACTGGTAGCTATTAGGATATTCCTAGCTTTTGATGCATCCAAGGATTTCAAGGTCTACTAACTTGATGTCTAGTGTGTCTTCTTATATGGTGTGATTGATGAGGAAGTTTATGTCAAACAACCACCTTGTTTTGCAGATCACCTGATTATGTCTGCAAGCTTGAAAAATCTCTCTATGGGCTTCATCAAGCTCTAAGGAAGTGGTATGAGACACTATCATAGTACCTTTGTTTGCATGGATACAAGAGGGGTGCTATTGATGGAACACACTTCATCAAACAAACAAGAAATAAGTTGATGTTGGTTTAAGTTTATGTAGATGACATCATCTTTGAAATGAATGCCATAGGGGAAGTCAATTTCTTTCTAGGATTTCAAGTGAAGCAGGTTGACAATGGCATCTTTATAAGCCAGTCAAAGTATGTGCAAGATATACATCCTAGATCTCATCTGACTAAGTGTAAGGTTTCTAAGACACCCATCATTAAACACCACTTCCTAGGACCATATCCTGAGGGTGAGTGTGTTGATGAACATCTTTTTAGGGCTAAAATTAGGTCTCTTATGTACCTCACAGTCTACAGGCTTGATATCATGTTTGCTACATGTATTTGTGCAAGATATCAAGCCAACCCCAAGATATCACATCTAGTTGTTGTCAAGAGGGTTCTTAGATATCTAAAAGGTGCTCCAAACTAGGCCTTTGGTATCCAAAGAATTTTGACTTCAATATGTATGCCTATACAGATAGTGACCATAGTGGCTGCAACCTAACTGCTAAGTCTACATCTCGGGGATGTCAATTCCTTGGTGGAAGGATAATCACTTGGCAATGCAAGAAGCAATCTTGTGCGTCTGCATCAACTATTGAAGCTGAAAACGTTGCTCCAGCAAGCTACTTTGCTCAGTGGTTTGGATTTAGAATCAGATGCTAGACGATGGTTATAACTTCAAAGAGAGTCCCATGCACATATACAACAATAGTATTATCTTTAGTACAAAGAATCCTGTGCAACACTCCAAGACAAAGCACATCAACATCAGGTTTCATTTGGTTAGACCTAATTTTTTAAAGGGATTAATAAAACTAGTAAAAGTTAACACAAATGAACAATATGCTAATCTTTTCACAAAAGCTTTTGATGAGCAGAGATTTAGGTATCTTGTATTGGCTAATAGGAGGATTAACTTTGAGTAGATTTTCTTAAACTAAACTCAATTTTATTTTCTCAAATATGTGTGTCTTAAGTTGTCTATATCATCATCATCTATATAAGCCCTGTTTACTTTGGAAGAAACTTTTCAAAATGGTATTCCTTAGAATTTTGAAAATTTAAGATATATTTTCTTTTGGAAGACATTAAATTGAGTTCGAAGAACATTATGTATTCAAATCTAATAACTACTTACTAAAACATACCTTCGGAAGAAATTATGATATATTTTCCAATGCTTAAATATTCTTTTAAGTACTTATACGTTTGAAGGACAATTTTCTTTCAAAAGCAATTAAGTCTTGGAAGCTTTATTCATCCTTTGAATAAATCCTCTACGAGTTAATATCTTCCGAAACCAAATGTATCTCGAAGATAAAAATACTCTAAGTATTTTTCTTCCGAAGCAAATTTTTTATCAAGCTAAGGAATATCTTCTGAAGTCAAATTGGCTATAAAATATTTTATGAAAACTTCCAAAGTTAAATTACATTTGGAAGATTTTAGACTTCCAAGAAACTACCTTTTTGGGCATTTATTAAGAGATGGGACTGACATTTGGATTTCAAAGTTTATCCTTTTGCATTAACTTTATCTCAAATCCAACCATATAAATATACCTTAACGGTTCCCCCTTTTTCTCCTTCCTCTTCATCTACAAAAGTTCAAATCTAAATTCACCAAGAAATCGAATTTTGTTCATAACTTTCTTCACTTCTAAGCTACTCAAAATGGCCAACACTGATCCCCGAAACCAACTAGATTTTTCTGTGCTGTTACACAAGCAACACAACAAGTTGCTATGTTATCATCTAGGAAAGATCCAGGTTTCTCAAATGTTTATCGCTTCTTGTCTCACACCAACTACCTCACTACACTTACCATAGACCCTCCTCTGTATGAAGATCAACTTTCAGAGTTCTGGAGGACCTGCCAAGAGGTCATCTTGGATGGTGAGAAGGCACTTTCTGCCACATTACAGGGGAAGACAATTTTTATCACTTCAACCACCATCAACTCTCATCTAAGGGTGGATGATGAAGAAGGAAAATTGTCGTTTCGTAATTCTGTTGTAAACAACTTACTAAGACAGATGGGCTATGAAGGGGACTACTTAGTAAGAACCTTCAAAAAGGGTAAGGTTTACTCATAATGGAAGTACATCCTCCATGTAGTCATCCATTCTTTGTTCAACAAACATGGAGGTTAGGATTAAATTCATGAGTACTTATCCTACATAGTCCTTGGAATCGTTCAAGGTCAAGTTCAGATACTCTAAGTTTGTATATACACACTTGCTTGATAACTTGGACTCCCTAAAGTACTACATATTCCCTAGATATGTTCAACATAGTCTTAATTGTGAACTATGCTCACAGTTAAGAGGAACACGTAACACTGCTTAATTGGGACAAATAAAGCTTGGCATCTTTTAGACAATGAGAAAATCCACAAATCTATCTCACCTACTTAAGAAGATCCAAACGAACCCCTTCACAAACTACTCAGGATGTACGGGCTCCCATACACTTACCCATGTAGGAGGAAGTTGAAACTAGAGCTCCCATTTCTCCTAAGGAGTAGACCACTCCCATCATTTCTTTGATCAATGCTGAGGTTCCTCATGTAGGATTCTATGTGCCCAAGACACTTAGAATATTGATGTGGTTAGTACGTTATGATCCAAGTCGGGTTATACCCAAATAATAAGCTTTGCAAACACAAAAGATTATTTAATTGATGATGTGCTCATGCAATTAAATAATAACACACCAAATTTAGGAAATTGGTTTTCTAAACAATTATATGTGAAATGGGTCAAATCATAAGGATGATTTGTTGATGGGTTTTATTAATCACATTGTTATTTAAAAGGGTTTAAATAACATAAGATAATGTAATGTTAGTGATCTTTAATTAAAATGTTTAATTAAAGATTAGTGCATAAAACATATTAGTATGGTTCTTGCACTTGTCACACATTAAAAATCCAAGAGGGTCCATGAACTTTTAATGTGTCAACAAGACATAAAAATGAGAGGGAATCCTAGCCATGTTTAAAAACTTTCGGCCTCCCCATGGACCAATGGGGTTCCTTCTTTTCCCTTGGTAACACACACTCTTTATGAAAGAGTGGAGGACTCTCCAACATCATTCACTTCACATGCAAAACACCAAAAACACTCTCTCTTCTCTCCAAAAGGTTTACAGAACAACAGCAGCCAAGAAGGGGGTTTTTGGAGTTGATCTTGGTGTTGATTCTCTCTAACAAGACACGTTTGCAAGTATGCTTTGGGTATACAAGCTTGAGGACTTCTACCCTTGAAGTCTTGGCCGATTTTGGACATCCTTTCCTCCTTTCTTTGGTCGTTTTTACTGCTGCTAAAAGGTAGTTATCACAGCTCTATGTAGCGGTGATTTTATGTACTTTTACATGTGTTCATAGCTTGCTCATTCACATATTATGATCCTTTGATTTTGGGTTTTCTTTATACATTTATATGGTCACCTAAAGAACATGTTTTTCAGCTTATAAGTAAGTTTATAAAGTTGTTATTCCGCTGCGTTTTCAGAAAGTTTAATGGGTTAAACTATGTTTTGTGTTCTTGCAAACCCTTCAATGGCATCAAGAGCCGGTTATGTGGATAGCTTGCTTGTTCTTCTCCTTTAAAATTGGTTTTAAAGGATGATTATCAACTCATAATAGGCTGATTTTGGTTGATTCAATAAACCCCATGTCTTTCAAAGTTATATCTTCATGCTTATGATTAAACCTTGAAAGATGGGAATGTCAATTGGTTGATATGTTGTTGTTTGTTTGGACAAACAAACCCTAATTTTCAGTTTATGTTGGCTGAAAATTTGGGGTTTGATGGGGTTTATTTTGTTTGTTGAATGATGTTTATGATTGTTCATATGATAGTGCATAACCTAGCTTGACCTTGTGTTGTTTGGTTTGGATTGAATGTATTTATTTGATTATTTTCATTCAATGGGGTTGTATATTAATTTGTGCTTTGTTTAAAAATGTATTTTGTCTATTTATTCATTGAGATGTAATAATAGATTAGGAGTAATTTTCTTTTACTAGAAAATATGTATTAGGATATATATTTTGTAAAAGAAGATGCTCGGGAAGGAAGCACAAGAGGAAGATACAAAGAAAAGGACTTGAAGCATATGGATGCAAGTTCAAGTGGGAGTCTATGTTGATCTCAATTTTGTGTTGTATTCAACCCTTAGGAAAGACCTAATGACCACACTTGTGATGGCAAACAAGTGTAGTCACAATAGTAGCTATGGTTATGCACATTGTGGTTGTTTATATTATGCTTGTTTGATTGTGATTTTATGAATGATTGTATGATATTTGGATATGGTGAACAATCTCAATAAAAATGATCTTAACAAGCTAATATAAAATGGTTCTTAATCATTAAGTGTTAATAAATGATTATTAAAAGGATTAATGATTTTATAATAAAATGGGTTTTATTAAAAGAACCATAGGGTATCTTGTATTTGAAAGCATGCAAATACAAGTACATAGAGTTTTCTAAACTAGAATTTTGAAATCTCTAAACTTTTGTCAAACAAGTTTAACACCGTCCTTTTGCACAACACTTGAGTCATTTGGAAACTCTTAATGGGATAAAGGTCACCTAACCATTTAGAGGGAACTTGTGATTTAAGGTGGGGATACCACATTGGTGGGATAAAGGTCACCTAACCACTTATGTGGGTAAACTCACACGTGTGTGCAAGTAGGGTAACTTGATTTGCAAACCAAGTTAAATGGATCACCTAAATATGGTTTTCAAATGGTGTTGATGGGATTAACATGCCGACTTTACATATGATGTTTAAAGTCGATCCCATACCTCTAGAAGTTGCAAATGGTTGCAACCGTCAATCGTTGACCACCTTATTAATTTAAATCGTGGGATAAAGGTCACCTAACCACAATTTAAATGTAATGTTGGGTTCTAGATTTTAATATAAAAATGACCTTAAAAGGCAATAATTATTAAAAATAGCAATATCGAAAATAATAAATAGATCTTTGTAAAATTTTGTAGATGGCCACCAATAATGACAATCATGATAACTCATCCGCGTCCATCCAATCATTACGAGCGATCTTCCAAAACGAACATCTAAATCATAATAATTTCATTGATTGGTATCGAAACTTGAGAATTGTTCTCAAGCAAGAGAGAAGATCATATGTTTTAGACGACCCTATCCCCGATCAGCCTACTGAGGATGATGAGGAGGCCTACAACGATTGGCTGAAGTACACTGAGGACTCCGTCCAAGTGTCTTGTCTCATGCTAGCGAGCATGACTCCGGATCTCCAAAAGGAGTATGAACATCACGGAGCTTATGACATGATAACCCAGCTGAAGGAAACGTTCCAACAGCAAGCAAGGGTTGAGCGCTTCGAAACGGTTCGAGCACTCCATGCATCTCGTATGGACGACAAACAATCTGTTTCATCTTATGTACTTAAGATGAAAAGTCATATTGACCGCCTTGAGAGGTTTAATTGTCCCGTCTCGAAGGAATTGGCCACGGATTTGATCCTTAATGGCCTTACCAAGAAGTTCGAGACATTTGTGTTGAATTACAACATGAATGCATGGGACAAGAGCATTGGTGAGCTTCACTCAATGCTTAAAACGGCCGAGGCATCCATGGGTAAAAGGGTTTTACCCGTTCTCACCATCAATGAAGGTGGAAACAAGAAAAGGCCTCATCCCGCACCCAAGGCAAAGGTTGCCAAGGGTAAAGGACCCGTATGGGGAAAAGGGAAAGGGGTGGCAAGGGTGCCACCCAAACCACAAGAAAATAAGCAAACGGTTGCTACCAATGACCCATGCTTCAAGTGTGGGGAGATTGGACATTGGGCAAGAAATTGTCCTGTCCATCTCCAAGACTTGAAAGCAAAAAGGGATGCCGGGCAGACCTCAGGTACAATATACATGATTCATATTGATCTTAATGTTACATCTTCTAACACATCAGTATTAGATACCGGATGTGGAACTCATATTTGCAATTTGTTGCAGGGGTTCAAAAGAACTAGGGACTTTAATCAAGGGGATGTTAGTCTCTTCATGGGCAATGGAACCAAAGTCCAAGTTGAAGCTCGTGGGGACTACATCCTAAAACTTCCAAGTGGCTTGGATGTTATTGTTGGGTTTGTTGTACCAAAACAATGTCGTTTAACCATTTTAAACAAGAAAACGCAGCGGAATATGAACTTAATATCCTATTCAATAATCTGAAAATTAAAGTTCATAAGATTATTTTAACAAACCCAAAGTCAAAGGATCATATATATGTGAATAAACTAGTTATCAAGAAGCAAAAAACAACCAAAACAACATCAACAATCTACCTTTATAGGCTGTTGAAGAACAGATTTTAGAGCTGCTGGAAATCACATTTTGTTGAAGAAGTTGCTGTCCTTGGATGGCCAAAACACCAAGGATAGGTGTCCTCAAGTGTACATACTTACAAGCCTTCAAGAAACACCATATTTGCTAGGATTTGACACCAAAAACGCATCAAAAACCCTGCTGAAAAACCTTTTTCAGTCGTGAAACATCAAGAAGATGTCGCCTCCTTTGTTCCAGCCGTATGACTTCTCTTCCATAAGAGAAAAACGAGTTCTTGTGCGATTTCATGTGAGAAAGAGGAGGAGATCAGATGTGTGTGTGTTCATCAAGAGTTTCTTGTTTCAAAAACAAGAAAAAGGAGGAGAGGGGAAGGCCCCTTGCGGCCGAAATTCAACAAACCCTTATTAGGGTTTTCCCCTTTTTAAAACTCCTTTTATTTGACTAAACTTATAAATTACATAATTAACCTTTAATTATATAAAATATGCACACACACATTTTTATTATTTGATGTTGCTTGATTAATTTAAACAACATAACAAATAATATCCATGAACAAAATATCCTCATAATTTGTTCATTCTCACATATAATTTATTTAGAAAACCTATTTTCAAAATTGGTGTAATTATTTAATTGCATGATCATATCATCAATTAAATATTAATTGGTGTTTGCTAAGCTTGTTATTGGGTATGACCCGACTTGGATCACAACGTACTAACCACATCAATGTTCTGTGTGTCTTGGGCATACAGAATCCAACAATCTCCCACTTGCACAAGATACATAGAAGATTGATGCATGCAGTAAATACCGCCTAACAACGGTTTACTACCCTTAATACGCGTGACTTAAAGCCATTCAATAACATCATCCCCTTCAAGTATCCAACTTGAAATGATTTAGGTGAATCAATCATCTATCCTTTTGTTACAGATGTCATGTTAAATCCAAGGACATAGAATGATCATTCCTTGTTGATTTAACTTAATCAGGCCTTAGACATCATGCTCTCAACGAATAAGAGGAACAAATTCCATCTTGACTACATACGTTTCTCACAATCACCTTATGTTGTACCCAAACATAGCCTTATGTACTGACCATTATTTCAGAGCAGCGAAGAACTAGCTCAAGGTATAACACTTGGTGAATATCAAAACCCAATATGTATCTCAGGTCAGAGGATACCAAATGACATTCGCCTTTACTCAAATTTACTTATGATCAATCTAGAAGATCCCATGTAGTAAAATTGAGATGCGGGTCAGTCCAATATTTGTATCCCACAAATATCTATGAACCTTGGTAGCAACCAATTGCTCTATATTCATACCATATAAATATCTACCAATCCATGTTCATAATAGTCTTATATTCATATCTGTTCCCACAAATATGACCGACTACGGACATTTAGAATAATAAACATATTCATGGATGTAAACATGCTAAAAGGGAACATGACTCAAAAGGTCAAAATTACAACTGTTCCATACATTAAATACTAAACAGATCAATTCCAATCACTAGAATATCGAAGTCCTAAGGCACAAGTATGACCCTCATACTTTGCCTTCGCAAGGAGCTTCGTGAGTGGATTCGTAATGTTTTGATCTTTTATGAACTTTATGAATACATATCTTTACCCTTTTCAACTCCATCCCTTATGATGTTGAATCTCCGCTCAAGGTGCTTAGTCTTTGATGAGTACGGGGTTCCTTGATTTGAGCAATCCCACCCACGTAATTACCAAAGATCTTTAGGGAGTCTTGAATGGTAGAGACCACCCCTAGATAAGCAATGGACAAGCTTATCCATGCAGCTTCCAAAGCTGCCAATGAAGCGGCTATGTATTCGGATTTTAGACTGAATAATGCTACCGTGTCCTGCTTTGAACACTTCAAGGATACCACACCTCCATTCATAATGGAAGTACACCTGATTATGATCGAGAGTTGTTTCGATCTATTTTGGAAGTCCTCATCTGTGCAACCCTTTACACAGATTTTCACTTCAACAGATCCGTATATTAGAAACATATCCTTAGTCTTACTAAGGTGCATCAACATACTTTTAACAACCATTCAATGGTTATTTCTATTGGTATCTACTTTGTCATACCTGATAAGCATGACACGTCCGGTTTAGTGCATATCATGAGACAAATGACGGATCCTATAGCAGATGCGTATGGGATATCCTTCATTTGATTTTGCTCATCCTATGAGCTTGGACATTGTGACAGGATCAACGATCACAAGTTTGAGGTATATAAGAATGTAATGCAGCGGAATGAAGAGATGAATTGGTCAAGTTATAGCAAGAGAGTGTTATTTGTAACAAATGCGAGAGAATATTTTCTGTGATTTGGAATGTTTCAATAATGCTCAATATTATTGCTCAATCATTCACAGTTACAATAAGGTTGGCACTCCTTATATAGAGTGCAATCACTGCTGTAATCACGGGTGGGTGATTACTAGCAGATCTAGTACAAAAATAACTACTTCTTAACAAACTACTGAAATGTTCACAACTACTGAGAACATGTCAGAGTGTTAAGTGTAAAACATGAAACAACTGAAAAAGAAAACTACTGATGCTACAACGACTGAAGAACAAACTCTTCAGTCATTTTACAAAACTACTGAAAATAGAAAATATAAAACTACTGAAAGCAAACCGTCACAACTACTGAAGAAGTCCTCTTCAGCTGTTGTGACAACATCTTCAGACTTTGTCTTCAACACTTGTGTCTTCAGACTTTGTCTTTAGCACTTGTGTCTTCAGACTTTGTCTTCAGCACTTGTGTCTTCAGACTTTGTCTTCAGCACTTGTGTCTTCAGACTTTGTCTTCAGTTGTTGTCTTCAGCACTTGTGTCTTCAGACTTTGTCTTCAGCACTTGTGTCTTCAGACTTTGTCTTCAGTTGTTGTCTTCAGCTGATGTGGACTTCAGTAGTTGTTGTGACGTCTGTGGGACTTAAAGGTTTTCTGATCCGGCTCATTGGTTCTTTTGGTCCAACAAACTCCCCCTGAACCAATGCAGCCAAAACCTTTAACTTTATTGAGGTCCCACTTATTGTTGGCAAAATGGATGGTCTTTTTCCTTCTTGATCAGTTGAGAAGATGACCCATATAAGCACCTGCCTGGAAGTAAGTCCCTGATAATTTGGTTGGCAAAGTGTGGATGGGAGCTCTGTATTGGGGAATTGGACACTGAGCTGTTCCCCCATCCATGAAACTTACTTCCCATGTATGAGCCTGTAGGATTCTCTGGTGTATGCTCTGAGAAACATGATTTGTTCTTCCATAGTGAGATTCTTTGGTTCACCATCGAATAATCCTTCACGCCCATACAGCTCTGAGATGTATTTAGCCTGTTTGCCATTTTTGAGCTCAACAGTTGTGATCTGTCTGTAGGCAAACTCATCAGGATGATTACCTTCGAGTAACAGACTGAGCTCATTCTGTTTGAAGTTCTCAAGCTTCTTGTAGACTAACCCCTTCTTGATCACTCTGTTCTCTAACATCTTTTGGGGAGGCTGTTTAGTCTCATAAGCTTTCTTGAAGTCTTCTACAATCTCCCAGGGTGATACTACAAGGACCACTGTGATCTCTTCATCTACAATCCTCTTTATCTGGTCCTTGTATCGTGCAGGAATGTCCTTCTTCACAATTCTGTGAGCCACCCTAGGATCAGGCCACATCCTCACCTTTTCTTTCTGATATTGAAATGTGTTGGCGAGGGTGTACAGTCTCAGAGCTTCTTTCTTCATACTTATTATTGATGAGGAGGCAGCATAAGTTTTATCTATACTTTTTAGCATCTCCTCATCATGAAGCCTTTGTAGTTGCTCTTCTTCAATCTTTACTCTCACAGTTTCCATCTGTGAGGTGGGAGTGATGGGCATGGATTTGGCTTTAGGCAAAGTTAGGACTGCAGAAAGAGGCAGCCTATCTTCCTCCTCATCATCCTCTTCTTCTTCTTCTTCTAGCCTCAACATCCTTCTCTTCTTCTTCTTGGATGCATCATCGGCTGTTGGTTTTGAGGGTAAAGGAGTTGGTTTAATGGGTTGTGGTAGTGGTGATTTTGAAGTTGTGGGTTTTGCAGGTTGTTCTAGCATTCTTGTAATGAGTGAGGCTTTGGAGTATTTTGCTAGTTCATTTCTTTTTCCAGCACCTGCTTCATTTAAGGCTTCAATCACTAATCCCTTTGTATATGCTTCAGACGTACAGATCTTGGTGGTTATAGCCAAGATACTGTCCCTGGTCCATGACTTAATCTCTATCAATGATCTTCCAAGATACTTAGCAATAAATCTGATCATGATCTCCAGTCTTTCTCTTTCTAGCACATCATAGCTTGCCCATCTTGAGTTAATTTCTTCAACTTCAAGTCTTCTAATCTCTGAGTCAAGCTGTGCAGTGTCGAACCCTTGTCTGTATAGTTGGTCAATAATGGAGTCCATAGATTTGCTATGTGTAGCATCCGCCATTTTGACCATCTCATCAAGCTGGAGTTCTTTTTCTTTCCTTTCTATCTTCCTTTTCTTGTATGTGATGTGAAAGTCTTTGTGACTTTCACTCACTTGATCAGTGTCAGCTCCCTTCACATACTCTTTCTCAACAACCTCTTCTTCCTCCTGGTCTCTTTCTATCAATATGCGCTTCCCTTTGTCTGTCACTGACTGACTCTCCCCCTTTTTGGTTGCATTGGTTGCAAGGGTTTGAGTAGTAGAAAGCCTTGTGCTAACAATCTCCTCCACCAGTGGCTGTATGATTGAGGGAAGTTTATCATCCAAGGTTTTGATCACAATGTCGGTGATCATTGGAGTGATGAGAGGTAGGGATTTTTGGAAGATAGCAGCTGTTTGCTCAGAGGGGTTCTGTCCCTGAGAAACAGTGCCAGAAGTAGAGACTGGTGGATTGAATGTTTGTAGTGGCTGAGTGTTTAGGAGACCTTCAGGTGAAGGTGCCATCTGTGGGTGTATGGTGGTATCAGATGGACTTGCTTCTTGAGAGAATTGGTCAAGTAGTCTTTGTAGTCTACTGACTTCTTCCTCAAGAATTGTGTTCTGGGCTAGAACATCATAAAAGAAGCCCAGGTCATCATCAGCAGATGCTGAATCACCTGACCTCTTGCTAGTAGCAAGATGTACATGCTCTGGTTGTAGACCAGATGTAGCATGTGCCCCTTTTTCTTGGAACTGGGGACTTCCAGCCTCAGGACGATGTCCTTCATCAGCTGTTGCCTCTGATGAGGTCTTAGCCATGTTACCAGCCTCAGTCTGATCATGTGCTGATGCAGAAGAGGTGGCAGCCTCACCAGATATTCTTGTCTCCGTATCTACACTAGGAGACTGAACATTTAAACCCCTGTGCTGTGGGTTGTCAGAAGCATGTTGATCCTCTTCCTCCATATCTGTGGTTTTCCCTTTAAGTGGTTGTCTGGGAGGAGGAGAGGCATGCAGCTGAGTCAGCACATTTGCAATTATAAGTGTTGGACTTTGGGGGGCATTTTCATTTGGAGATAGGGTATTATGCACCTGGGGAGAATGGTGAGTTTCAATGGCAATCTCCTCAAATGAGGAAGATTCCAGATTTGTGGGTACCCCTTTATTGGTTGCTTCAGGTTCCTTTTGAGAGGAATCCTGAGCGGCTGTGGCTGGGTGAGTCTCAGATACTACTGGGGGGTTTACACCAGTAAGTATATCCTGTCTTTGTGGTACAGGAGCATCTTCAGGTGACTCATCTTCCTGAATAGCTGTTTTGGTTCGTTTTGTTTTTGGTTTGGTGGGGACTTTGGATTTTGTGGTGGTGGCTGTGGGTTCCAGCTGCGTGGGTTTGCGCAGCTTGGCAGCCAGTTTGAGTGATTGGTCAGAGTTGTGCCGGGAGTATACTTCAGGCAATACAGCCATAGCAGGGACTCCCAGGCCAACAAGTCCCTCAGCTTGAAGCTGGTTTTCAATTATGGCCATTATAAACCGAGGGTATAGTATCCAGCGGTTAGAAAGTTGTTTTTGGGCCATATCCTTGAGCTCTAAGAATAAAATTTCAGAAAAATTTAAAGGTTGTTGCTCAAGGATAGAGTACAATACCTGTTGCCACCTTGTGGACATTTGATCCCATGATGAAGTCTTTGGAGCCAGGCAGACATTTACCATATGAAAGATAAGCCGTTCAGCATCCTGGAAATGTTTCTTCAATATGGTAGAGGCACTCAGATTGCCTTCGTATCCATGGTGGGCAAAGGATAGATCAGTGGTGCCCTTTGGATAGCTGGTTGGGAAAGTGGCATCATCCAGGTTGAGGGTTTGGCGAAGAATCTCTGGATTGATAACCACCTTTTGGCTATGGACGAACGAATGAAGTGACTCTGTGTCATTCTCCTCAGAGACAAGAGTGACGTTCGTCCAGAATTGGCTAAGGGATTCGGCATATATGGTGGGGTTTATCAGGAAGGCTGTTTGGTAAGGTGACTGGACCATTAAATCAATGGCGTTGTGAAACTTGGTCCAGAATGGTGATTTAGTAAGGTGAGCGACACAGTTGTGTCGAGGTTTTAGTTGCATGGTCGCCATGGATGAAGAGAGGGTACAGAGTTTTTGAACGTTAGGTTTGAGAGTGAAGGTGAGAAAAACTCTGGTGAGATAAGGGATTTATAGGGTAGGGTGATGAACCGACTGAAGGTTTTTGGTGAGTCATCATTTGCTGAAACTGATGACGTGGCATTAACTTTTTGAGGTTGAAATGACTGACCGTATTGGTTTGATCATCAGTTGTTATAAAACAACTGAAGACTTGGTTTTAACCGTCAGACATTTAAACAGCTGAAGTCTTTGATTGTCTTCAGTAGTTATAAAACTACTGAGGACAATTCCGACTTCAGGTGGTGAAACAACTGAGGACATGGTGTTTGTCATCAGTAGTTGTGTAACTACTGAAGACAGTGTTTTTGTCATCAGTTGATGTAAACAGCTGAAGACTTAGCGGTAGTCTTCAGTAGTTGTAAACTACTGAAGACATAACTTTGGCTTCAGTTGTTTAGAAACAGCAGTTGGAAAATCAACTGAAGAGGAATTGCTCATCAGCTGTTGTCGTCAATTCTTAGCTTTTCAGCTGTTTCAGTCTGACTCCACATTAAAATGTTTCATTGGTCATCAGTACTTATCTGCATTTCTGACATCAGCAGTTGTAGTTACATCAGCTGTTGTGATTTCATCAGCTGTTATAACTACATCAGCTGTTTTAACAAATGAAGTACTTATATATGACATGGTTACCAATGATCATCAGTATTTATTACTGAGATTATCGGTAGTTGTCACTTATTCTAGCTGCAGCATACCAAGCCTTAACACCAGGTTGTGGAAAGTTGAACTATCCAAAGGCTTAGTAAAAATGTCTGCAAGCTCATCAGCACTAGGAACAAATTTTGGATCAATCAGACCTTTTTCAAAACAATCTCTAATAAAGTGATGTCTGATTTCAATATGTTTAGTCCTAGAGTGCTGGACAGGATTCTTGACAATACAAAGAGCTGAAGAACTGTCCATTAACAATGGAGTCTTAGTCTCAGTTATGCCATAATCCAATAATTGGTTTTGAAGCCATAATACCTGAGATGTACAACTTGCAGCAGCAATGTACTCGGCTTCAGCAGTTGATGTAGCAACTGAAGTTTGTTTCTTACTCTGCCAAGAAATCAAACAGTTGCCTAGGAATTGGCATCCACCAGAAGTTGATTTCCTGGTCAATTTACACCCTGCATAGTCACTGTCAGAAAAAGCAACTAATTTACCAGAATGTCTAGTAGAATACCATAAACCTAGAGATGGAGTGCCTTGCAAATATCTAAAGATCCTCTTGACTGCAATCAAATGAGACTCCTTAGGTGCAGCCTGAAATCTAGCACAAACACATGTAGCAAACATAATATCTGGTCTAGAAGCTGTTAGGTACATCAAGGACCCAATCATACATCTGTAAAGTGTTTCATCAACCACTTTACCTTTCTGATCAGTATCCAGTTGTGTGGTGTTGCACATGGGAGTAGAGCAGGGTTTACAATTTTGTAAATCAAATTTTTCCAAAAGATTTTTTGTATATTTGGACTGATGAATGAAAATTCCATCAGCCTTTTGTTTGATTTGCAAACCCAGAAAAAATTGTAATTCCCCCATTGCACTCATTTCAAACTTTTGTTGCATCAGCTTTGTAAAGTCATCACACAACTGTGGATCAGAGGATGCAAAAATAATATCATCTACATAAATTTGAACAAGTAGATTATGCTGCCCTGCTTTCTTAATGAATAAAGTTTTATCTATGGTGCCTCTAGTAAAATTATTTTTAAGAAGAAAGTTTGATAATGTCTCATACCAGGCCCTAGGAGCTTGTTTCAACCCATAAAGAGCCTTATCAAGCTTATACACCCAATTAGGATGTTTGTTGTCCTCAAAGCCTGGAGGTTGACATACATAAACCTCTTCTTTAATTTTTCCATACAGAAAAGCACTTTTGACATCCATTTGAAAAACTTTAAGATTTTGATAAGCAGCATAAGCTAAAAACAATCGAATTGCTTCCAGTCTGGCTACAGGAGCAAAGGTTTCATCATAATCAATACCTTCTTCTTGTGCAAACCCCTGAACCACCAGTCTGGCCTTGTTCTTAACAATAAGCCCATTTTCATCAGTCTTATTCCTAAACACCCATTTAGTGCCTATTGCACACTTACCTGGAGGTAGAGGAACAAGTTCCCACACTTGCTGTTTCTTGAACTGAAGAAGCTCAAGCTGCATGGCATCAACCCATCCATTGTCTTTTAATGCAATGTGATAATTCTTTGGCTCTTGCTGACTGATGAAGAGAGCATAGAAGCAGAAATTTGACAATTGACTTCTTGTTGATACACCAGCAGTTATATCACCAATGATTTGAGACATAGGGTGATTCTTCAGATCTTGATACACAATGAGATCAGTGCAAGTGTTTGTAGCAGGCTCAGCAGCAACAGATGGTGATGGTGAAGAATTTCCTTGAAACCAATCAGTTGATGGTAGTTCAAAGGAAGTTGAAGTTGTAGAAATCTCATCAGCATTTGTTGTGGATTGTGCTGCTGGAGCTGTAGGAACATCAGGTCTAGCTGAATCAGGCAGTTGATCAGTAAATCTGAAGAGGTGAGTACTGCTATCATCATCATCAGCACCAGCAGTACCACCAGGTGGAGAACTGTTGACATTAGCAACAGCAGGAGTTTGATGAGGAGCATATTGTAGTATGTCCAAATCAAATATCTCCACAGGATTTTGTGGAATCTTGTCCTTTGGAGATTCATTAAACTTAACATGTAGAGTCTCTTCAACCATCTTTGTTCTACAGTTGAAGACTCTGTATGCTTTGCAAGTTGATGAATAACCAACAAAATATCCTGCATCCACCTTAGAATCAAATTTCTGGAGTTGATCCCTTGTGTTGAGAATGAAACAAGGACATCCAAAAGCTCTAAAGAATGAAATTAGAGGGGCCAAATGATGAAGAACTTCATATGGAGTTTTCATCAACCTCTTATTCACTAGAGCTCTATTTTGGACATAACAAGCAGTATTGATAGCTTCAGCCCAAAAAGTCATTGGCAATCCAGAGTCAGCCAACATGGATCTTGCAGCTTCAATAAGGGTCCTGTTCTTTCTCTCCACTACTCCATTTTGTTCAGGAGTTCTTGGAATGCTAAAATGCCTCTTGATTCCCTTTGAGAGGAAGAACTCATCAAGTGTGTTGTTTCTAAACTCAGTTCCATTATCACTTCTAACACACTTGACTGAGAGGGAATACTGCTTCTCAACATACAACACAAAGTTGATAATCTTCTGAGGTGCTTCATCCTTTGAATGCAAGAAGAAAGTCCATACAAATCTAGAGTAATCATCCACAATTACTAGACAGTATTTCTTCTTAGCCATACTCATCACTCTCACAGGACCAAAGAGATCCATATGAAGAAGTGTAAGCAGGCTGTGGACTTAGGTTCTTCAATGGAAGGAAATGAAACTTTGTGCTGTTTTCCTTTTAGACAAGCAGTGCAGTCATCTTCACATTTGAACTCCTTCATGGGCAATCCCCTTACTAAACCATGGTTAATCAGCTGATTTATGTTTTTGAGATTAACATGACCCAGCCTTCTGTGCCATAGTGTAGATTCTTGAGGGGAAGCCTTGGAAAATAGGCAAGGATGGCCTTTGAGATCTATTTTCTTAGAAAGATCTAAGGCATACACTCTTCCTGTCCTGTTGGCCTTAAGGAGAGTGTGTTTATCCAACACCTTGTCAATCAAACTCAGAACTTTGGATGACAGAATCCGGCAGTTCTGACTTGTGAAAAGAGCAACATGGCCTTTGTCACACATTTGACTGACACTCAAGAGGTTGTACTTGAGATTTTCCACATGGTTAACATCATCAAACTTTATTTCCCCATTGGAAACAAAGCCTTTGCCGATGATGTAACCCTTTGCATCATTGCCAAAAGATACAAATCCCTTCTTTCCTTGAGAGTAGTCATTAAGAAGTGATCTGTTTCCTGTCATATGCATGGATCCTCCACTGTCTACATACCAGATGCCTCTGTGGCATGTTGAAGAACCCTGCAGAACAAAGCAAATTAGTTAGATTTTGAGACCCAAACCTTTTTGGTTTTGGGCCTATTCACATCAACAGATGGTGGACTAACAAGTTTGCTAGAAATAACAGCTTGAGAGGAAGAAGATGGTGGAAAAGAGGAATCCTTTGGCTTGGACCTCCTTTTCTGTGGATTCAACATAGGAGCATCTAATTGGTTGACTCTTCCCAATAGATGTTGAACCATCATAACCAGCTGTGTCTGATTTTGTGATAGAGCTTTCAGCTCTTCTGACACATTAGGACTGGAGTTTGATAAGTTCTTATGTTGCACCTTCTTCTTTTGAGCAACCTCAGCTGTTACCTGTTTAACCCCTTCCTTTTTGGATTTCTTTTTGGACTTAGGGATTACAGGATTTGATGTTGCTGGTACAAATGTGGCTTTAAACTCATTTTTCATTTTTACCATTTTCTCTTTAATTTCATCTTTATGTTTGAGTTTGGATCCTCTTTTGTACCAACAATCATCAGTGAGATGATTAAACAAACCACATACTTCACATGGTTTATTTTTCATCTTTTGTTGATCATCAACTAAAGAGGATGAAACTACTAAGACTTGCTCTTCAGTACTTTGGAAGCACTATTTGCTTTCTTGGCTTCCTCTTTAGTAGTCTTCAAACTCTTTCTACTGACAGTTTTCTTTTCAGTGCTGTCAGTAGTTGGAGCTTGAACTTCAGGAGTTAAATCTTGCTCTCCAGTCCTTTCAGGACTTTCTGACATAACTCCTGAGTTGACCAACTCTTTGATCATGTGAGTGTCAGCAATTGAACTATCAATATTAGCTGATAAGTTCTGAGAGGGCTTATTGCTGACTTCAACTTTTGATGATGCTTTATCAGAAAGTGAATCACATGATGAGGTGGATTGGTTATTGCTTTCTCCATCAGATTTCACCTCTACTCTTGGAGCAAAATCTGTAGGAGGAGCAGTGTGATTATAACCAATGCCAAACTTCACATTGGAAGCTGATTGCTTACTAAGAAGCATCTCAAAACCTTTGCATGATTTCACCCATCGATCACACTCTACTTGGGTGACTGCAAGGGTTTCTTTAAGACTTTTCTGGTCCTCCAGAATAACCTCTAGCTTAGCCTTTTCATCATTTAATTGGCATTTAAGCTTATAAATCTCATCATTTTTACTATTCAGAACAGACTCATACTCAGCTTGTCTTTTGGAAATAGTTTTCTCAAACTCAAGTTTTTCATTTATTAATGCTACATTTGCCTCTCTAATAGAGACAAAGGCAGCAATGCAAGATTCAGAACATAACTTGGCTTTGGCCTCTGAAGATACCTGAGTTACCTGTGAAGATGATGCAGTTGAGCAGGAACCCTCAGTTGATTCCAGAGCCATAAGTGCCAGATTTCCAAAAGGACTATCACCACCATGTTGATCAGCACTTGTGAACAGTTGTTCATGACCAGACATGTCATCTGGCAAGCTACTCCAATCAACAACTTCTGGGGTGAAGAAGCTGTGTTGTTGAGGTTGAGGGGGTTGATGAGATGGTTGAGGTTCTGGAAGTGCATGAGGTTGTGGTACCATAGGAGCTTGAACTTGACTGGTTTGTGGCATGTAATAACACGGGTAAGGATAAGGCATTTGACCCTGAGGAACAAAATATGCAGGAGATTGTAGTTGAGACTGATGACTAGAATTGACAGGATGTTGCCCTTTGTTTTGTTGACTATTGCTAGGAAAAGTCACAAAAGGTGCAGAGGAATTAGATCCAGATGATCTACATTCTCTAGCAAAGTGTCCAAGCCTTTGGCATCTGTGACACCTCAACTTACTCTTGTCAAAACCAACTTTGGTTTTGCCAGAGAGTCCTGGGAACTTTCTTCCAGTTCTTTTATAGAACTTCTGAGATCTGATATTTATCAAGGCCATTTGGCTCAAAATATCCATCTCTTCTAAGTCATCATCAGCAATCCCCTTGAGATCATCCATGATGAAACATAGATTGTCATTATTACACCCAGAAAATTGACTATCAACACTCACAAATGCTGAATCAGAAATATTTGAAGAGAAATCAATATGCTCATCATACTGGCATTCAGATGAAGCATATTCTGACTCATGACTAACCAGAGCAGTATTGCCTGGTACAAAGTCCTCAGTGAGCTTACCAGATGAAGACAGTTTTCTCTTTTGTTCTATCTCTCTCTCAAATGTGAGTAGTTTCCCATGAAGTTGGGTGAGAGATAGTTTGTCCAAATTTGCACTGGAGCGTAGGACAATGGTATATGTGTCCCATCTCTCAGGCAGTGATCTGAGAAATCTGTTATTCATCTGAACATTAGTGTACTCATGTTTGACCATTTTCAATTCAGAGATCAAACAAGAGAACCGCTCAAACTGTTGAGTCAGTGTCTCACCCTTCCTATGAGAGAATGTCTCATATTGTTGGGCAAGGATCTCTCTATTATTTGCCAAGACCTCATCTGTTCCTCCAAATTGTTCTTTCAAGGCATTCCAGAGGTCATGGGCAGATTCATAGTGCATTAACCCAGAATAAATTTCATTTGGTAGCGCCATGGCTAGAATTCCATGAGCTTTTGCATCTATCTCAAATAATTTCTTATCTTCATCTGAGTATTGATCCTTCCTCTTCGGAACCATTTGATTGGTTTCCGGGTTATTCACCATAGGCTTGTGTGGACCATGTACCACTGATGTCCAACAACCTGAACTGTTAACAGACAGGTGATGGAGCATACGACGTTGCCATATGTTATACTCATTCCTAACCAGCATTGGAGGCTTGGTTGAGGAACCAGTATTGTGAGGATCATTGGAAGGAGTAGTCATTTTGACACCAAAACACATTTTATTCAAGCAAAAATTTTGACACACCACAACAAACTCAATGAAAACCGAGAATAAGTCTCAGGATGAATGATTAAAACACAGAAAATTCACTCTCTTTAACAGTTTCTTGCAAAAGGATACTAATTCACTCAAACTTGGATCTTGAAGAGCAGTTTCAATGATCAATTATTAGATCGATCAATGATTAACCTGCTCTGATACCATTTGACAGGATCAACGATCACAAGTTTGAGGTATATAGAATGTAATGCAGCGGAATGAAGAGATGAATTAGTCAAGTTATAGCAAGAGAGTGTTATTTGTAACAAATGCGAGAGAATATTTTCTGTGATTTGGAATGTTTCAATAATGCTCAATATTATTGCTCAATCATTCACAGTTACAATAAGGTTGGCACTCCTTATATAGAGTGCAATCACTGCTGTAATCACGGGGGTGATTACTAGCAGATCTAGTACAAAATAACTACTTCTTAACAAACTACTGAAATGTTCACAACTACTGAGAACATGTCAGAGTGTTAAGTGTAAAACATGAAACAACTGAAAAAGAAAACTACTGATGCTACAACGACTGAAGAACAAACTCTTCAGTCATTTTACAAAACTACTGAAAATAGAAAATATAAAACTACTGAAAGCAAACCGTCACAACTACTGAAGAAGTCCTCTTCAGCTGTTGTGACAACATCTTCAGACTTTGTCTTCAGCACTTGTGTCTTCAGACTTTGTCTTCAGCACTTGTGTCTTCAGACTTTGTCTTCAGCACTTGTGTCTTCAGACTTTGTCTTCAGTTGTTGTCTTCAGCACTTTGTCTTCAGACTTTGTCTTCAGCACTTGTGTCTTCAGACTTTGTCTTCAGTTGTTGTCTTCAGCTGATGTGGACTTCAGTAGTTGTTGTGACGTCTGTGGGACTTAAAGGTTTTCTGATCCGGTTCATTGGTTCTTTTGGTCCAACACATTGAGACGTAGTCAACATGGTCTCTCTTTGAAAGGGTATCATACCTTTCTAAGAGGTTTCCATCTTGAACCTTTTCAAGATTTTATATATGCACTTTGGTTTGACCTATCAACACCTCGATCTATCCTTATAGATCCTTATTCCAAAATATGGGTGATTTCAAAGAGATCCTTTTATGAAAACATCTTCCAAGCAGGTTTTAACACCTTCCAAGGTTGGAATATATTTTTCAATAGCAGTGTGTCATCAGCATACAACACTGAGAGTATAATTCTGCTCCCACTAGCTTTCATATATACACACCCTTTTGATGCTTGTTTCAATCCATAGATCTATCACTTTAACTTGTATACTTTATTGGGATGTTGCGGATCGACAAACCTTCATGTTGAACTATGTGGACAGTCTCTACGAGATGTCCATTAAGGAAAGCGGTTTTGACATCCATTAGCCAAAACTCATATTCAAAATATGCAGTTATGGCACTTAACATCCTAATCGACCTTAGCATTGCCACGGGCGTAAGACTTTCATCTTAATCAACCAATTGAGTTTGATGAAAACCTTAAGCTATAAGTCTTGACTTTTAAGTATTCAAGTCTCCATGTATATTTGTTTTCATCCAGAAAAACCCACTGTATCCAACCGATTTGGAGTTAAGTGGAGGGTCAACCAATTCCCAAACTTGGTTGTTATAAATGGATTGCATCCTTACGTTCATGGCTTCTAGCCATTTGTCAATCCAAATTGGACATAACATCTTGGTATGTGGTTAGCCTACAGGGGTCAACCACATAGTATCCATTCTTTGAATATACATATCACTTAGATGGAATACTAACTCTACCTGATTTATGAACGTTTTTGTGCATATTTATCAACCTCTTGATTATCATCAACAACCTCTTGTTGGTAGCTAGTGTCAACCAAAAGTGTACCGGCTTGTGGATTTTGATTCTTATCAAGTTCCACAGTTCTATACGTCATTCCTTCCATAAAGAACTTGGTTTCCAAGAACTTAGCCTTTCGAGCAATAAATACTTTTGCTCTGTTGAGTCGAAGAACAGTATTCCATACAGTCTCTTTGGATTCTCAACTATATACACTTTCTTTGTCCGGGCCATATTCATAATATGAGCCTTAGAGAGCAATGCGAAACCCAAATGATAAAGATGGTAAGCTCATAGCCATAATAAATTGAACCATATCCAAATAGGGTTCAGTTTCTTCTTTATCAGAATGAAGAGCATAGATAATTATGAGGAGTTGATTTTCTACTTCATTATTGAAGATTTTGAACATTTCAAAAGCTTCATACTTATGTGTCATCAAGTGCACACAATAATAGCGACTGCAATCGTCGGTAAAATAATGAAGTATCTTTCACCAATCTTTGTCATTGTCTTAAAAGGATTACATACATCCAAATGTATCATTCCTAGTAAGTCTTTTGGTTCACACTTATCAAATGAAACATTTTCATTTGTTTCCAAAGACCATTCTTTTGAAGTGTTTGAATCTAATTCTGGTTAGTATGACCAAGGCGACAATGTCAAAGATAGTAATAACTTAAACCCATTTTAAGTTTCTTTATGCTAAATGTGTATCAATGAGTTATAATAGGATGATCTACCATGACCAATTCATGGATGTCATTAAAAGGCATATCCTTAAAATGATATACATCATTCAAACTCAATACCATTATTTACAAATTTTGAATCATGATCATATTGTTTTAAAAGGAAACATTAATCATGTTCCTAGTCAAACTAGGTGCATACAAAATGTTTTGAGAACAACTTCCAAACCATTTGAAGGTCTCAAAATAGAGTTTCCCTTCTTGAAGCGTACATTTCTTTTGAACCCTTTTGCAACAATTGCAAGTATGAGTCTCACATCCGGTATCCAATACCCATGTGATTGAAGAAATGGCTTTTAAAACAGCGTATGAATCATGGAATTGTATTTGAGGTTTGCCCAAAAACCCTTCTTGTGTTTCAACTCCTTGAGATAGAAGGGACAATACCCTTTTTATAGTCCTATCTCTCCATACTCAAAGCATGGATCGTTCTCCGTTACCTTAGGCTTCATAAGCTTAGGTTTTGAGGTTTCACTTTAACCTTTGCTTTGGACGTATTCCTTTCCTTAGCAATAATTGCTTAGGATCGGGATTGGCCACTTCTTATAGCCTCCGTTATTGATTGAGAGAATAGGTAGAACCTCTCTACTTATCCCCGCCTCGGTTGCTTTGAGCATTACATGAGGTTCATCGATGCTCTTGTCCCATTTGTTCATATTACAGTTTATTATGAATGTCTCAAACCTTTAGTTAGGCAATCAAGGATCAAATCCTTGGCCAAACTACTTTGAGACAGGACAGCAAAGCATCTTGAGGCTATCAATATGGCTTTTATCTTAAGGATATATAAGATGATATTGATTGGGTCTTTTCATGTGACATGTATAAAGTGCTTGAACCGTTTCAAAGCAATCTTACTAAGTTTGTGGAAGGAACATTTCCCTTTTAGATTAACATGTCATGTGCCCCATGAGGCTCCAAACCCTTTTGGAGTCTGGGAATCATATTCCCAACATGAGATCGGATGCTTGCACAGAATACTAAGTGTGCCTTAACCTCATCGTCAAAAGGCATACATCAACAGCGTGGTTGGTGAGGTAGGATCGTCAAGGACATAGACCTTTACTCATTCTTGAGAACGATTCTCAAGTTTCAAAATGAGCCCATAAGATAATTATGGTTAGGACTATCCCTCTCGAGAATAGGTCTCAGTGATAGGGAAGGGACGATCGGGGTGGTAGCATTATAGTTAGAGGTCATTATTACAAAATTGACAAAGTTCATATTAGTATTTCTCATAAATTTATTTTAATCGTTAATACCCTTAAATGTCTCATAAACAATTAACAATTAAAATCTAGAATCCAACGTTACATTTAAATGATGGTTAGGTGACCTTTATCCCATTATTTAAATTAACAAGGTAGTCAACAGTTGACAATTGCAACCTATTGCAACTTCTAGTCTTATGGGATCGGTTAAACATCATATGTTTAGTCGGCATGTTTAATCCCATCAACACCATTGTACGCCATGCTTCGGTGACCCTAAGCACATGGTTTCCAATTCAAGTCGTCCTACTTACACACACGTGTGAGTTTTTACATATAAGCGGTTAGGTGACCTTTATCCCACAAGTATGTTAGACTCACCTCAAGGACACAAGTTCCCTACAAGTGGTTAGGTGACCTTTATCCCACAAATAGTTCCCAAGTGATTCGAGTGTCGTGTAAAAGGATGGTGTTAGACTTGTTACCAAAGGGTTTTAAGTTTCCATTAATTTTAGACTTTGAAAACACTATGTACCTTGTAATTGCATGCTTTCAAATACATGGTACCCTATGGTTCTCTTTTAATAAAACTTCTTTTATTTTGAAATCATTAATCCTTTTAATAACCTTTTATTAATTACTTAATGATTTAGAACCATAAAATTCAGCTTGTTATCATAATTTATTTAGATCGTTAAGCATATTCATATATCAAACAATCAACATAAAACAAACAAGCATAATCATACAAACATATGTGCATAACCATAGCCACTAAGTTGACTACACTTGTTTGCCATCACAAGTGTTGTCATAAGGTCATTCCTAAGGGTTAACAATGACACATCATATGTGTCCATGAACTCCCACTTGATTCCACATCCAAATGCTTCAAGTGTCCATGTCTTTTGTGTCCTTCCTCTTGGGTCTTCTTCTTGTGCATCTTCTTTTACAAAATCATATCCTAATACAATTTTCTAATAAAAGAAATGCATCTATTCTATTTATTACATAACCAAATGAATAAATAAATTACAACCCAAACACAAACACAAAAGAATAATATTACAACCCTTTGAATGAATACAACCAACATGACAAAATCACAAACAACCAAATCCAAAACACACATGGTCAAGGCTATGTTATGCACTAAAATTATGTATCCATATACATCATACTAAGAACCAAAATGAACCCCATTGACCCTAAATTTTCAGCCAACATAAACTAAAAATCTAGGGTCTTTTGTCCAAACAAAACACAATCAACCAAATTGATATCTTTTCTTTCAAGGTTTAATCACTAGCATGTTTGATGTAACCTTGAAAGATTGGGGTATCATCAAATCAATACAAAACAGCCCTAAAATTGGTTGTTAAACCTTATATAACCAATTATACAAGAACTCATGAAACTAATCATCCACATAACCGGCTCTTGATGCCAATGTTGGGTTTGTTGTACCAAAACAATGTCGTTTAACCATTTTAAACAAGAAAACGCAGCGGAATATGAACTTAATATCCTATTCAATAATCTGAAAATTAAAGTTCATAAGATTATTTTAACAAACCCAAAGTCAAAGGATCATATATATGTGAATAAACTAGTTATCAAGAAGCAAAAAACAACCAAAACAACATCAACAATCTACCTTTATAGGCTGTTGAAGAACCGATTTTAGAGCTGCTGGAAATCACATTTTGTTGAAGAAGTTGCTGTCCTTGGATGGCCAAAACACCAAGGATAGGTGTCCTCAAGTGTACATACCCACAAGCCTTCAAGAAACACCATATTTGCTAGGATTTGACACCAAAAACGCATCAAAAACCCTGCTGAAAAACCTTTTTCAGCCGTGAAACATCAAGAAGATGTCGCCTCCTTTGTTCCAGCCGTATGACTTCTCTTCCATAAGAGAAAAACGAGTTCTTGTGCGATTTCATGTGAGAAAGAGGAGGAGATCAGATGTGTGTGTGTTCATCAAGAGTTTCTTGTTTCAAAAACAAGAAAAAGGAGGAGAGGGGAAGGCCCCTTGCGGCCGAAATTCAACAAACCCTTATTAGGGTTTTCCCCTTTTTAAAACTCCTTTTATTTGACTAAACTTATAAATTACATAATTAACCTTTAATTATATAAAATATGCACACACACATTTTTATTATTTGATGTTGCTTGATTAATTTAAACAACATAACAAATAATATCCATGAACAAAATATCCTCATAATTTGTTCATTCTCACATATAATTTATTTAGAAAACCTATTTTCAAAATTGGTGTAATTATTTAATTGCATGATCATATCATCAATTAAATATTAATTGGTGTTTGCTAAGCTTGTTATTGGGTATGACCCGACTTGGATCACAACGTACTAACCACATCAATGTTCTGTGTGTCTTGGGCATACAGAATCCAACAGTTATTTTGAAGAATGTTTTGTATGCTCCTAGTCTGACTAGGAACATTATTTCTGTATCCCAATTAAGACATTATGATTATGTATTATCTTTTGTTGAAAATGACATTCATGTTTCTTTAAATGATATGTTCTATTTTAAAGCAATTCCCATTAATGGTATTTATGAATTGGTTCATGAAAATGCTTTAAATAGTTCATTGTACCAAACTAACACCAAGAAACTCAAGTTGGATTTGAGTGATACCTATCTTTGGCATTGTCGTCTTGGTCATATAAACAAGAAACGTATACAAACACTTCAAAAGAATGGTCTTCTAAAAACGAATGAATGTGATTCATTTGATGTATGTGAATCTTGTTTACAAGGTAAAATGACTAAGGCACCCTTTAGTGGAACAAATGAAAGGGCAAAAGATTTATTAGGAATCATACATTCGGATGTATGTGGTCCTTTTAAGCCAATGACTAGGAATGGTGAAAGATACTTCATTACCTTTACCGACGATTATAGTCGCTATGGGTATGTGTACTTATTAAGGCACAAAGATGAAGTTTTTGAAATTTTCAAAATCTTCAAGAATGAAGTGGAAAATCAACTCAACAAGTCAATTAAAGTTCTCCGTACCGATAGAGGAGGTGAATACCTAAGTGATGCTTTTCAAGATCATCTTTGGAGTTGTGGGATTGTCTCACAACTCACTCCACCTGGAACACCACAACACAATGGTGTGTCTGAGAGGAGGAATCGAACCTTATTGGATATGGTCTGATCTATGATGGCTAGAAGCACATTGCCTCTATCATTTTCGGGTTTCGCTTTGCTCTCCGCGGCCCGTATTCTAAATATGGCCCAAACCAAAAAGGTGGAAAGGACACCTTTTGAGATATGGCATGGAAGAGTTCCATCCCTATCATACTTAAGGGTCTGGGGTTGTGAGGCTTACGATAAGACTCCCACCCCAAACAAATTGGAAGTCCGATCCACCAAGTGTATCTTTATTGGATATCCTAGAGATTCTACGGGATATTATTTCTATGATCCACTGGAACAAAAGGTGTTTGTTGCCAGAAAGGGTGAGTTCTTAGAGGAAAAGTTCCTTATGGAAGGAACTAGCAGTAGAATAGTGGATCTTGAGGAGGATCAAGAACCAAAACCCGATGCACGTCTGGTTGAAACTAGCACTCAACATGAGGATGTTGAGGATGATCAAGCGGTTGATCAATACACACAAAACGTTCGCAGAAGTGCTAGAACTAGTAATCCACCTGAAAGATACGGATTTTTCATGGATGGATGCTATGTGGTAGATTCAGATGAACCAACCACATACCATGATGCAGTGTCCAATTTGGATTGTGACAAATGGCTTGAGGCCATGAACGTTGAGATGCAATCCATGTATGACAATCAAGTTTGGGAACTTGTTGTACCACCTCTTAATTCCAAGGTAGTTGGAAGTAAGTGGGTTTTCAAGAAGAAAACCGATATGCATGGAAACTTGGATACTTATAAAGCTAGACTTGTAGCAAAGGGTTTCACTCAAACTCAAGGGGTTGATTATGATGAAATCTTCTCACCTGTTGCGATGCTAAAGTCTATAAGGAAATTGTTTGCCATAGCTGCTCATTATGATTATGAGATTTGGCAAATGGATGTCAAAACGGCTTTCCTAAATGGATATCTTGAGGAAGATGTCTATATGGTTCAGCCTGAAGGTTTTGTCGATCCAAAACATCCTAATAAATTATGCAAGTTAAAGAAATCAATGTATGGATTGAAACAAGCATCTAGAAGCTGGAATCATCGTTTTGATGAGGAGGTAAAGAAATTTGGCTTCATCAAAAACGCTGATGAGGCTTGTGTGTATAAGAAGGCTAGTGGGAGCACAGTAACTTTCCTGGTATTGTATGTTGATGACATACTACTATTTGGAAATGACATTCCAACCTTGGAAGGTGTAAAAACCTGGCTTGGAAGTTGTTTTTCCATTAAGGATCTTGGAGAAGCCGCCTATATTCTGGGAATAAAGATCTATAGGGATAGATCAAGGCGGTTGATTGGTTTGAATCAAAGTGCATACATTGATAAGATCTTGAAAAGGTTCAAGATGGAGAACTCTAAGAAAGGTACCGTACCTATTCAAAGAGGAACGATATTGAGTACGACTCAATGTCCTAGCTCAAAGGATGAGCAAGATAAAATGAAGGCAGTCCCATACGCATATGCTATTGGATCCATCATGTATGCAATGATATGAACTCGACCGGACGAGTCATGCGCCTTAAGCATGACAAGTCGTTACCAGCAAAATCCTGGAAACTGTAGGGGTTTTAACATGTTTATCAAAGCTCATATAATCTTGTTTATATGAAAAACGCAGCGGAATATATATGTTTTAAAACATGTTGATATGATGATTATTAAACCATTTTAATAAGGAACCCCAATCCATGGATCATTATACAAATGCTTACAAAAGATAAACATGAAATGAAGAAACTACAACCTTTGTAGCTGCTGGATTTCGAGATTAGAGAGGGAAAAGTGGATGAAAACTTGGCTGAAACTTCAAAATCGAAGCCCTCAAGTGGTGATACCCCAAGCTTGTACAAACACCTTTGTTTGCTAGGATTCTTGACACCAAATTTCAGCACCCAAAACCACTTTTGATTGCTGAAAAATTCTGCTCTTTTTCTTTCAAAACCGTGAGAGAGAGAGAGAGGGGAGGAGAGTTCAAAAAAAACCTTTTGCATGTGAGAGTGAATGATGGTATGATGGAGTGTGTTAGTTTCTATAAAACACCACTTTTCAAGACAACCTAAGGAACTCCAAAAGGCCCCTTTTTGGGCGGCCAAATGAGACCAAAAAGAAGTCAATTTCTTTTAAATTTTTAAACATAAACTAACACACTTTACCCCTTTGTTTATAAAGTTGAAAACTAATTTTAAACTTTATAAAATAAACATTCTTTTATTTGTTATCATTTAGTAAAACTAAATAATGAAAAACAAATAATATCTCATGAACAATTATCCACATAATAATGTTCATTTACAAAAGCAATATTTAGAAAATCCAATTTTCTAAATTGGTGTCACTACTTATTTGTATGATCTTATCAACAAATAAATTGTCTTTCGGTGTTTGTTTGGCTTGTTATTGGGTATGACCCGTCTTGGATCATATCACACTAGCCACATCAATTTAATATATATCTTGGGCAGATCATTTCCTTCAATCTCCCACTTGCACAAGATTTATAGAAGATTGATGCAAGCAGCAAATAACGCCTAGCAACGGTTTGCTACCCCTAATGTATATGACTAAGTGCCATTCAATAACATCATCCTGTTCAAGTATCTTACTTGAATATGTTTTAGGTGAATTAATCATTTATCTTTTTGTTGCAGATGTCATGTTAAATCCAAGAGACACAGAATAGTCATTCTCCGATGATTTAACTTTAACAGGCCTTAGACATCTAACTCTCAACGAATAAGAGGAACAAATTCCATCTTGACTACATACGTCTCTCACAATCACCTCATGTCATACCTGAACTCAGCCTTATGTACTGCCCTTTTCAGAACAGTAAAGGACTAAGTCAAAGTACAAAACTTGGTGAATATCAAGACCCAATATGTATCTCAGGTCTGAGGATACAATGATATTCGCCTTTACTTAAAATTTCTTATGACTAATCAGAAAGATTCCATGCAGAAATAATTGAGAGCGGGTCAGTCCAATATCTATATCCCATAGATATCAATGAACCTTGGTAGCAACCTCTTTCTTTATATTCATACCTTATGAATATCAACCAATCCAAGTTTATTATAGTCTTACATTCATAGTTGTTCCCACAAGTATGATCGACTACGGACGTTGAGAATAATTTATTTATTCACGGATTTAAACATGCTAAATAGAAGAACAAATGAAATTATAACCATATAATTAAGTCAAATAACATTAGTTCCAATATCCAAATACAAAATACAACATCAAACCCAGTCACTTGAATATCTAAGTCCCATGGCACAAACATGACCTTCATGCTTTGCCTTTTCAAGGAGTTTTGTGAGTGGATCCGCAACGTTTTTATCAGTGTGGACTTTGCGAATACATATCTTTCCTTTTTCAACTTCATCCCTTATGTAGTTGAATCTCCGTTCAATGTGCCGAGTCTTTTGATGAGCACGAGGTTCCTTGATTTGAGCAATCGCACCCTCGTTGTCACAAAAGATCTCTAGGGGATCCTGAATGGAAGGGACTACCCCTAGATCGGCTATGAATTTCTTCAGCCATGCAGCTTCCTGTGCTGCCATTGAAGCGGCGACGTATTCTGACTCTGTAGTGGACAACACTACGACTTCTTGCTTTGAGCTTTTCCAAGAAACAGCTCCCCCATTCAGAATAAAGATGTACCCCGATTGAGATCGTGAATCATCTCGATCGGTTTGGAAACTCGCGTCCGTGTATCCTTTTACAACGAGTTCCTCTTCACCAGACCCGTAGATCAAGAACATGTCCTTAGTCCTCCTTAGGTACTTCCGAATGTTCTTGACAGCCATCCAATGACTATCACCAGGATTTTGCTGGTATCTACTTGTCATGCTTAAAGCGCATGACACGTCTGGTCTAGTGCATATCATCGCATACATGATGGATCCTATAGCAGATGCATAAGGGATTGCCTTCATTCTATTTTGCTCCTCCTTGGAGCTTGGACATTGAGTTGTACTCAATATTGTCCCTCTTTGAATAGGTACAGTACCTTTCTTAGAGTTTTCCATCTTGAACCTTTTCAAGATTTTGTCAATGTATGCACTTTGATTCAAACCAATTAGCCGTCTTGATCTATCCCTATAGATCTTTATTCCCAGAATATAGGCGGCTTCACCAAGATCCTTGATGGAAAAACAACTTCCAAGCCAGGTTTTTACACCTTCCATGGTTGGAATGTCGTTTCCAAATAGTAGTATGTCATCAACATACAATACAAGGAAGGTTATTGTGCTCCCACTAGCCTTCTTATACACGCAAGCCTCATCAGCGTTTTTGATGAAGCCAAATTTCTTTACTTCATCATCAAAACGGTGATTCCAACTTCTTGATGCTTGTTTCAATCCATAGATTGATTTCATTAACTTGCATACTTTATTAGGATATTTTGGATCGACAAAACCTTCAGGCTGAACCATATAGACATCTTCCTCAAGATATCCATTTAGGAAAGCGGTTTTGACATCCATTTGCCAAATCTCATAATCATAATGAGCTGTTATGGCAAACAATATCCTTATAGACTTAAGCATTGCAACAGGTGAGAAGGTTTCATCATAATCAACCCCTTGAGTTTGAGTGAAACCCTTTGCTACAAGTCTAGCTTTGTAAGTATCCAAGTTTCCATGCATATCGGTTTTCTTCTTGAAAACCCACTTACTTCCAACTACTTTGGAATTAAGAGGTGGCTCAACAAGTTCCCAAACTTGATTGTCATACATGGATTGCATCTCAACGTTCATGGCCTCAAGCCATTTGTCACAATCCAAATTGGACACTGCATCATGATATGTGGCTGGTTCATCTGAATCCACCACATAGCATCCATCCATGAAAAATTCGTATTTTTCAGGTGGATTACTAGTTCTACCACTTCTGCGAACGTTTTGTGTGTATTGATCAACCGCTTGATCATCCTCAACATCCTCACGTTGAGTGCTAGTTTCAACCAAACGTGCATCGGGCTGTGTTACTTGATCCTCCTCAAGATCCACTGTTCTACTGCTAGTTCCTTCCATAAGGAACTTTGTTTCTAAGAACTCACCCTTTCTGGCAACAAACACCTTTTGTTCCAGTGGATCATAGAAATAATATCCCATAGAATCTCTAGGATATCCAACAAAGATACACTTGGTGGATCGGACATCTAATTTGTTTGGGGTGGGAGTCTTAACATAAGCCTCACAACCCCAGACCCTTAAGTACGATAGGGATGGAACTCTTCCATGCCATATCTCAAAAGGTGTCTTTTCCACCTTTTTGGTTGGGGCCATATTCAGAATACGGGCCGCGGAGAGTAAAGCGAAACCCCAAAATGATAGAGGTAATGTGCTTCTAGCCATCATAGATCGAACCATATCCAATAAGGTTCGATTCCTCCTCTCAGACACACCATTATGTTGTGGTGTTCCAGGTGGAGTGAGTTGTGAGACAATCCCACAACTCCTAAGATGATCTTGAAAAACATCACTTAGGTATTCGCCACCTCTATCGGTGCGGAGAATTTTAATTGACCTGTTGAGTTGATTTTCTACTTCATTCTTGAAGATTTTGAACATTTCAAAAGCTTCATCTTTGTGCCTTAATAAGTACACATACCCATAGCGACTATAATCGTCGGTAAAGGTAATGAAGTATCTTTCACCATTCCTAGTCATTGGCTTAAAAGGACCACATACATCCGAATGTATGATACCTAATAAATCTTTTGCCCTTTCGTTAGTTCCACTAAAGGGTGCCTTAGTCATTTTACCTTGTAAACAAGATTCACATACATCAAATGAATCATATTCATTTGTTTTTAAAAGACCATTCTTTTGAAGTGTTTGTATACGTTTCTTGTTTATATGACCAAGACGGCAATGCCAAAGGTAGGTATCACTCAAATCTAATTTGAGTCTTTTGGTGGTTGCTTGGTATATTGAGCTATCATTTGTTATGTTTTCATGAACCAATTCATAAATACCATTACAAGGTATAGCCTTAAAATAAAATACATGATTTAAAGAAACATGAATATCATTGTCAACAAACTTGAAATCATAATCATATTGTCTTAAACGGGAAACAGAAATTATGTTCCTAGTCAAACTAGGAGCATATAATACATTATATAAAATGACTTCCAAACCACTTGGAAGCTTCAAAATGTAGTCTCCTTGGGCTTCAACGTGAACCTTTGCACCATTGCCCATGAATAGACTTATTTCCCCTTTTGCATAACGCTCATTTCTTTTGAACCCCTGCAATAAATTGCAAATGTGAGTTCCACATCCAGTATCTAATACCCATGTGTTAGAAGAAATAACATTTAGCTCAACATGTATCATGTAAATTATACCTGAGGTTTGCCCGGCATCCCTCTTTTCTCTCAACTCTTTGAGATAGACTGGACAATTTCTCATCCAATGCCCTATCTCACCACATTTGAAGCATGGGTCGTTTACAGCAACCTTTTGCTTCCTCTCCTTGGGCTTCGGAGGTTCCGCCCTAACAACCATCTTTCCCTTTCCTCCAACGTGCCCCTTTCCTTTGGCAACATTTGCCTTAGGAGGGGGTAGAGACCTCTTCCTTCTCCCACCTTCATTAATGGTGAGAACGGGTAAAACCCTTTTACCCATTCCCGCCTCAGCTGATTTGAGCATCGAATGAAGTTCATTTATGCTCTTGTCCCATCCGTTCATGTTGTAATTCATGACGAATGCCTCAAACCTTTTAGTTAGGCCATTAAGGATCAAATCCGTGGCCAACTCCTTTGAGACAGGACAATTTAGCCTTTGAAGGCGGTCGATGTGGCTTTTCATCTTAAGAACATAAGATGAAACTGATTGGGATTCCTCCATCCGACATGCATGAAGCGCTCGAACCGTTTCGAAGCGCTCCACTCTAGCTTGTTGCTGGAACGTTTCCCGCAACTGAGTGATCATGTCATAGGCTCCATGGAGCTCATACTCCTTTTGGAGTTCGGGTGTCATACTTGCTAACATTAAGCAAGAGACTTGGATGGAGTCTTCCGTATATCTAACCCAATTATTATAGGCCTCCACATCCTCCTGGTTAGGTTCATCGGGGATGGGATCATCAAGAATGTAGGCCCGCTTTTCTTGCTTGAGAACAATTCTCAAGTTGCGGTACCAATCCATGAAGTTGTTAGGTGTTAGACGATCCCTTTGAAGGATCGCCCTAAGAGATTGGTTGTTTGGGTTTGGTACATCGTTATTAGCGTTGGTGTGGTCGGCCATCTACAAGATTTTACAAAGTCCATTTTAGTAATCGTTGATATAATTATATATTTCATTTATTAATACCCTTTACGTCTCATAGACTATTAATAAAAAAAATTTTAGAATCCAACGTTATATTTAAATATTGGTTAGGTGACCTTTATCCCATTATTTAAATAAACAAGGTAGTCATAAATGACAATTGCAACCCATTGCAACTTCTAATGGTATGGGATCGTTTGAACATCTTATGTTTATAACGGCATGTTTACCCCATCAACACCTTTTATAAAACACATTTTAGGTGATCCATTCAATATATTTTATAAATCAAGTCGTCCTACTTACACACACGTGTGAGTTTACCACATAAGTGGTTAGCTGACCTTTATCCCACAAACATGGCATTATCACCTCAAGTTACAAGTTCCCTCAAAGTGGTTAGGTGACCTTTATCCCACTAAGAGTTTGCAAGTAACCTAAGTGTTATGTAAAAGGATGGTGTTTAACTTGTTTTTAAAAGGGATTTAAAATTTCATAATTCTTGTTTTAGAAAAGTCCATGTACTATATGATTGTATGGATTCAACCAATGGTACCCATTTGGTTCTTTTAAATAAAACTCATTTTATTTTGCAAACCATTAACTCCTTTTATAGACCCATTCTATTTTGCTTAATGATTTGAGAACCAATTTCATGTAATAGCTTGTTCTAGTGATGGTTTGTTAATGACATCCAAATATCCAAAACAAAACAACATCATAAGCATCCAACCAAGCATAACCAAACAATCATATATGCATAACAAAGCATACTAAATTGAGCACACTTGTTTAGCATGACACATGGTTGACAAAAGGAACTCCCACTTGAATCCACATCTTCAAGCATCCTCTTTGTCCATCTTTTCTTCAAGTCTTGATCTTGAGCATCCTTACAAAATATGTATCCTAATACATTTTTCTAGTAAAGATAAACTCCTAATCTATTTATTACAAACCATATGAATGAATAGATTACAAAACAAGACTTGAAACAAAATTAAAATATTACATGCCCAAATGAATATAACATGACAACCAATCATTCAATCCAAATGTTCTAGGCTTTGTTATGCATAATCAACAACAACATGATCAAACATACACAAGAAGATCGATTTTGGCAGCCCCTTTTTGCCCATGTTTTTGGCCAACATAAACCAAGAACAAGTGGGTTAAGAACATATAAATAAACATCTAATAATCTAGAGTTTTAAAGATCCTTATATGCATAAAGAAGCATCTTTAAAACACCAAAGGGGGTCAAAATCCAGCCCCTAACTCACGGATTTTTTGGTGTCAAGCACCACAAAACCGTGAACTAGGGAGGAAATAAATGTATGCATATGTATAAGTGGCTCTTGATGCCATTGTAGGGGTTTTAACATGTTTATCAAAGCTCATATAATCTTGTTTATATGAAAAACGCAGCGGAATATATATGTTTTAAAACATGTTGATATGATGATTATTAAACCATTTTAATAAGGAACCCCAATCCATGGATCATTATACAAATGCATACAAAAGATAAACATGAAATGAAGAAACTACAACCTTTGTAGCTGCTGGATTTCGAGATTAGAGAGGGAAAAGTGGATGAAAACTTGGCTGAAACTTCAAAATCGAAGCCCTCAAGTGGTGATACCCCAAGCTTGTACAAACACCTTTGTTTGCTAGGATTCTTGACACCAAATTTCAGCACCCAAAACCACTTTTGATTGCTGAAAAATTCTGCTCTTTTTCTTTCAAAACCGTGAGAGAGAGAGAGGGGAGGAGAGTTCAAAAAAACCTTTTGCATGTGAGAGTGAATGATGGTATGATGGAGTGTGTTAGTTTCTATAAAACACCACTTTTCAAGACAACCTAAGGAACTCCAAAAGGCCCCTTTTTGGGCGGCCAAATGAGACCAAAAAGAAGTCAATTTCTTTTAAATTTTTAAACATAAACTAACTTTACCCCTTTGTTTATAAAGTTGAAAACTAATTTTAAACTTTATAAAATAAACATTCTTTTATTTGTTATCATTTAGTAAAACTAAATAATGAAAAACAAATAATATCTCATGAACAATTATCCACATAATAATGTTCATTTACAAAAGCAATATTTAGAAAATCCAATTTTCTAAATTGGTGTCACTACTTATTTGTATGATCTTATCAACAAATAAATTGTCTTTCGGTGTTTGTTTGGCTTGTTATTGGGTATGACCCGTCTTGGATCATATCACACTAGCCACATCAATTTAATATATATCTTGGGCAGATCATTTCCTTCAGAAACAGTCATTGGATGGCTGTTAAGAACATACTTAAGTACCTAAGGAGGACAAGAGATATGTTCCTAATCTATGGATCTGGTGATGAGGAACTCGTTGTAAAAGGTTACACAGATGCGAGTTTCCAAATCGATCGTGATGATTCTCGGTCACAATCGGGATATATTTTCATGAATAGAGGAGCGGTCTCATGGAAGAGCTCTAAACAGGATGTGGTGGCTCTATCAACTACACAATCAGAATATGTCGCCGCCTCATTGGCAGCTCAAGAAGCTGCATGGTTGAAGAAATTCATTGCCAATCTAGGGGTTGTCCCTTCCATTCAGGAACCCCTAGAGATCTTTTGTGATAACGAGGGTGCGATTGCTCAAAATCAAGGAACCTCGTGCTCATCAAAAGACTAGGCACATTGAGCGGAGATTCAACTACATACGAGATGAAGTTGAAAATGGAAAGATATGTATTCGCAAAGTTCACACGGATCAAAACATTGCGGATCCTCTCACGAAGCTCCTTGAAAAGGCAAAGCATGAAGGTCATACTTGTGCCATGGGACTTCGATATTCTAGTGATTGGATTTGATTTGTAAATTTTGTATTTGGATATGTGGAACTCTTTATTATTTGAATAAAATTATTTGGTTATAATGTTTCAATTAATGTTCCAATCTAGCATGTTTAATCCATGAGTAAATTGTTTACTCTAAATGTTCGTAGTCGTTCATACTTGTGAGAACACGTGTGAGGGTAAGATTATTATGAACTTGGATTGGTTGATATTCATAAGGATGAATATAGAGCAATGGGTTGCTACCAAGGTTCATAGATATTTGTGGGATACAAATATTGGACTAACCCGCATCTCAAATTTTACTACATGGAATCTTATTGATTGATCATAAGTAATTTTAAGTAAAGGCGAATATCATTTGGTATCCTCCGACCTGAGATACATATTGGGTTTTGATATTCACCAAATGTTATACCTTGAGTTTATTCTTCACTGTCCTGAAATAGTGGAAAACACATAAGGGTATGTTCGGGTATGACACGAGGTGTTTGTGAGAAACGTATGTAGTCAAGATGGAATTTGTTCCTCTTATTCGTTGGGAGTTAGATGTCTAAGGCCTGCTAAGTTAAATCAACAAGGAATGATCATTCTGTGTTCTTGGATTTAACATGACATCTGTAACAAAAGGATAGATGATTGATTCACCTAAATCATTTCATGTAGGATACTTGAATAAGATGATGTTATTGAATGGCTATAAGTCATGCGTATTAAGGGTAGTAAACCGTTGTTAGGCGGTATTTACTGCTTGCATCAATCTTCTAGGAATCTTGGGCAAGTGGGAAATTGTAGGATTCTATGTGCCCAAGACACTTAGAATATGTATGTGGTTAGTACGTTATGATCCAAGTCGGGTTATACCCAAATAATAAGCTTTGCAAACACAAACGATTATTTAATTGATGATGTGATCATGCAATTAAATAATAACACACCAAATTTAGGAAATTGGTTTTCTAAATAATTATATGTGAAATGGGTCAAATCATAAGGATGATTTGTTGATGGGTTTTATTAATCACATTGTTATTTAAAAGGGTTTAAATAAAATAAGATAATGTAATGTTATTGATCTTTAATTAAAATGTTTAATTAAAGATTAGTGCATAAAACATATTAGTATTGTTCTTGCACTTGTCACACATTAAAAATCCAAGAGGGTCCATGAATTTTTAATGTGTCAACAAGACATAAAAATGAGAGGGAATCCCAACCATGTTTAAAAACTTTCGGCCTCCCCATGGACCAATGGGGTTCCTTCTTTTCCCTTGGTAACACACACTCTTTATGAAAGAGTGTAGGACTCTCCAACATCATTCACTTCACATGCAAAACACCAAAAACACTCTCTCTTCTCTCCAAAAGGTTTACGGAACAGCAGCAGCCAAGAAGGGGGTTTTTAGAGTTGATCTTGGTGTTGATTCTCCCTAACACGACACGTTTGCAAGTAAGCTTTGGGTATACAAGCTTGAGGACTTCTACCCTTGAAGTCTTGGCCAATTTTGGACATCCTTTCCTCCTTTCTTTTGTCGTTTTTACTGCTGCTGAAAGGTAGTTATCAGAGCTCTATGTAGCGGTGATTTTATGTACTTTTACATGTGTTCATAGCTTGCTCATTCACATATTATGATCCTTTGATTTTGGGTTTGCTTTATACATTTATATGGTCACCTAAAGAACATGTTTTTCACCTTATAAGTAAGTTTATAAAGTTGTTATTCCGCTGCGTTTTCAGAAAGTTTAACGGGTTAAACTATGTTTGGTGTTCTTGCAAACCCTTCACCTCATTCTCAGTCTGATAGGCTCATTACCTTAGTCTTAAGCCTTCACTCTGAGTCTCAAAAGTCTAGTGATCAACCTTTAGGGGAAAGTTACCATTGCGAGCCTTTAGACCTCAACCAACTAATTCCCAACCTTGAATTCTATAATGCTGATGATATGGGCTTTACTGAGTACCATGAGTCTCTCTTCTCCAGACTTGCTCAAGGAGAGATGAGTGTTCCTGAATCACTCATATCTGGCCCATATCACCCAATCCCAACTGAGGTGGACCTCCTTGAACCTGCTCAGTTTGTCTATATGCAAAAGGCTCTCAATTCTGCAAGTGGTTATATCATTAAGACCTCGACCATGGTAACCCAATCCATTGACACTTCTCTTAAAGCTATCATGATACAAGGGAAATCCAGCAGCCAAGAACACTAAGCTGGTGATAAGGAAGAAATCTTTGGTCCCAATCTCTCATCCCCTCATGATTCTTCTAATGAAGATGAGGGGAGTCTGCAACTAAAGGTGCAAAATCTATCAAAAACATGCACCTATTTAGTTTCAAAAGTTAGTCACCTGGAATTTCAGGCGGCTACCTTACACAGAAGGGTCAATGACCAACAACTTGAGATCATCGATCTCAAGGGCAAGTTAGCTGAGATACGTGCTAGGAGAACTCAACAAGGTCCACAAGAACCAATGGATGTAGTGGACCTAACTCTTAGCTACCATGTGCAAGAGGGTGATGCTTCCAAAATAAGGGAGAAAGTTCCACCTACAATCATAGAACCTAGGAGTTCCTCCCAGAGTATGGAGTTGGAGGACTCACCAACCTCACTTGTAGTTATCTATACTCAACAACCTCCTTAGGTCCATATTGATATGGATTCACTCATTCAAAGCCTATTTGAGGAGCGTATACCAATGGCAATGTCTACCCCATCTCACCTTACTGAAAATCCAATTGTGGGATGGAGGTATGATGCTATAGGAGAGCCTAGATAATCTCTAGGTCTTAGGGACAACAAGAAATGCTAAGCTTTTACAACTTGATATATTATGAAAGCACCTATTTAGTTGACCCACCCCTTTCTAATACAAGTAAAACTATGCAAGATGCAAGAATAACTGATAAGATTCAAGACGGGGTGCTTGAAGAGTTCAAGAAGAGAACCAAGCTATATAGAAAAAGGCTAGCAGGCAAGACTACTGGTCAACTGGATGTTGAGGTGGACCCTAAGATTACATTCGAAGGGGAAACCTTGGTTAAAGGCTTAATAGTTGAGCCTGTGAACCTTTAGACCAGAACTGCTTCAACACCTATTACCCTCAGTGAGGCGCCAGCTGGTGAAGGTGTCTCATAGCTTCTTTCTAGGCAGAGCTCAAGTGTAACACCAAGCAATGAAGGCTAAAGTTCTCTTCACCCTAAGTCACACAAGCTTATGAGTGACAAAAGGAAGACGAAGATGACCTCTAAGGTGATTTAAGAGGAGGAAAGAGGGAGGAAGAGGAGGACAAGGGTAGAGAGTTCAAGTGAGACCCTTGGTATATTGGAAGCTACAATCAGGGCTGCCCCCAGGCCATGTACTCAAGAAGATGAGTTAAGGGTAGCCATATTGAACTGTTTGGGGTCTTGGAATTATAATGTTAATGAACTCATCTCTCTCCTCTTGGACGAATTAAATGTACTGTCTGATATGGAAGTGTAAAAGGAGAGAAATAAGGCTGAGGATGCAGAACTACTCCTCAAAATCAAAGAAGAAATGAGAAGAAAGAGAGTGTACAAAGCTCCTACTCTCTCCCAGTTCAAGAAAGTCTTGAGGTAGAGGCTGTGATTACTAAGCAAGAAACTTAGGTGACTAGGGAACAAGACAGGCAAACATGATTACCTACTTAACTACCATAGGTCTCTATCAGGCAGAAGACATTCTTCCCTTATCCTATGAATACATTGAATTTGAATACCTCAATAAGCTTGAGCAACAAGTGCTGAAATGGATAGAGGAGTTGCAAGGGTGGCTTTTAATGTGGATATTAGGAAAGCATATGATTTTTTGGAGTGGGCTTTTTTAAGAAATTGTCTTAATCAATTTTGGTTTCATCCTTGTATGGTTCATTGGACTATGGAGTGTGTTTCTAGCCCTTTTTTTTGCTTGTCTATAAATTGGGAGGTTAGTGGTTACTTTGAGGGAAAAAGGGGTTAAGGCGAGGTGATCCGCTCTCTCCTTACTTATTTACTTTAGTCATGGAGGTCTTCAATTTGCTTATTAAGAGGAGAATTAGGGAAAGTGAGGGTTTCATGTATCATTGGCATTGTTAAGATGTTGGTATTACACATCTTTGTTTTGCAGAAGATTTAATAATGTTTTGTCATGGGGATTTCGGTTCTGTTAAGGTGTTGAAGGCTGCTCTTGATGAGTATGGTGAGGTTTCTGGGTTATTACCTAATAAGGAGAAGAGTATGGCTTTCTATGGTAATGTGCCTTTGGATGTTAAAGATAAAATTAAGAGTACTATACCTTTTCAAGATGGAAGTCTACCTATTAGATATCTAGGGGTCCCATTGCTGTCTACTAGATTGTTTCATAAAGACTGTGTGGTCCTCATTGACAAAGTCAGAAATAAAATCTTGGAATGGAAGAATAAGTCTTTGTCTTTTGCTGGCAGAGTTCAGTTAATTTCTTCTGTTTTGAGTTCAATTCAAGTGTATCGGTCTTCTGTGTTTATCCTTCCTGCCTCTGTTACTAAAGATATCAACAAGTTTTTTAAGGGTTTGCTTTGGAATCAAGGGGATTTGCAGAGGGGTAAAGTTAAGGTTAAATGAGATGATGTGTGCTTCCCTAAATGGCAAGGAGGGTTAGGTATTAAAGATTTGGATGTCTGGAATGTTGCCCTAATGACTAAAAACATCTGGAATGTTATTTTAAAGAAGGATTCTCTATGGGTTAAACGGGTTCATGTTTATAAAATTAAAGGCATAAATTTTTTGGAAATCCCTGTTAAAGAAGGTTCTTCTTGCTGGAGTTGGAGACAACTATTGCAATGTAGGGAAAGGATTAGAGACTATATGATTTCTGTTTTGGGAAATGGGAAAAATACCTCTGTATGGTTTGATAAGTGGCATGATTTAAGCCCTCTTGGAGATTTTATCACTAATAGGGAATTGTTTGAAGCTAGAATTCCCAGAGATGTTAAGGTTGATGATGTTATAGACAATGTGAGATGGGTTTGGCTTGCTGAGTGGAGGAGTATGTTTCCTATTTTTTTTAATGCTCCTGTTCCCAACTTAATAGCAGATATAGAAGATAAAGTGAAGTGGAAATGTTCAGTTAACAACAAGCTGGTGCCATATTGTTCAAAAGTTGTGTTTACTGATCTCCATGATAATAAGCCCCTGGTTGAATGGCATAAGACTGTATGGTTCTCCCAGTGCATTCCTAGGCATGCTTTTGTAGTTTGGTTGGCGTTTAAAGGATGATTAAAATCTCCAGATATTGTTAGTCAATGGGAAGGAGTGATGGATAAAAAGTTTTTATTTGTCCATTTTGCAAGCAGCAATCTGATTCCCATGATCACTTGTTTTTTGAATGTGGTTACCCTAATGGATTTGGACTCTGATGAAACCTAAAGCCAAATTATTTCACTGTCCGGATAAGTGGAGTAATGTTGTGCAATATATGAGTGACTTGTCATGCAATAAGTCTAGTTAGAGTACTATATGAAGGCTCGTTTTTGGGGCTGTGATTTATTATGTATGGCAGGAGAGAAATTTTAGACTGTGTCAGCAGAAAGAGAGGCATGTTGAAGATCTTGTTGGGATTATCTGGGATACTATGAGATATAAACTGATGGGACTGACTATGAGAAAATCAATATTTACTAGTGAAGCATCTATGATTTGGCAGTGTCACTTGAATGAAAAGGTTTTTTATGATCCAGATATGTCAATTATTTTAGCTGTTGTGGAATGGCTTAGAGAGTATGCACTTAGGGAGTTAAATGAGTTAGAGAGAATTATGACCCAAATGAATTTCCTTTCAAATCCCTTATGCTACTTTAATACTCTAAAGGGAGGGTGGGATGGGTTTGGGAATGTGGTAATTATGGTGAGATTGGGTCTCTTTAGGGGGTTGGGTTCGGTATTTCTTATAACAACTTTCTTCTGAGTGTTGTGTGTATAATCTGTGAGGATGGTAGGATTTGGGAATTGGGTTGGGTATTTTCAGATGCTATTTGCAGATGGGATTTCCACAATTGGCCAGGTAGTCATTATAATGATCTTGAATTGGGGCTGCTGGTGCAAAGGAGTCAGATGCTGCTTGTAAAGAGGATGCTATGCTTGCTGCTATTGAAGTCTTCTATGTTGATAGGTCATTTGGTGCAAGGGAGAATTAACATGTTATTAATTGGTATGCTGCTAAGGCTGATGAGGCTGTTATGGTCTCAATTGCTTTTTAGATGGAAGCTGATTATCATGATGCTGTTGTTCATGTTCTATCTGATGATGCTGCTGGCCTTGCATCTACGGATGTTGCTGAAGTTGAATGATGTTAGGATGTATGCTAAAGTTCTTATTGACAACTGCTATTACTGCTGGTCTGCTCTTTTATGGGCTGCTACTGCTGTAGACAACATTGCTACTGCTCAAATGGTGCTGATGTTGATTTGGATGCTCTTATACTCTCATTTGCTGCTGTTGTGGATGATGAAGGCTGCTGTGATTGCATTCTATATTGGGGCTTATGTTCTGGATAATGCTATTGACAATGAGTTTTGAACAAAGTGGCCTAGCCTCATTGATTTTCAAGAGATTTTCTTGAAGACCACTAGGTTCTTTTACATATACACTTGGTTCCTAGTGAGCTTAGACGTCTCCTACCCCCCCCCCCCCCGCCAGTGGGGAATCCGCTCCCGGGTCGTCACTCTACTACGTTTGTTTTGTTATGATGTGTATGGCTGATATTGTTGTCCTTAGGTGTTCAGTTTTGAGTTTTTTTGCAAATGTTGGGCTGTGATTTTATTGCCATTGTTGGACCTTGAGATTGTTGCCATTATTGGGTTTTCTTTGTTTTCTCCTTTATGGGCTTACTTTTATTTTTGTAAGGCTTTGTGATTGTCTAGATTCGGGGTTTGTCCGATTCTAGCCCTTAGCCTGTTTATTGTATTCTTTTATTTTATTTTATTAATAAAATTTTCTAGGGTACTATCCTTTTTACCCAATAATAATAATAATAATAAAAAACAAGTGCTGAAAGAGAAAAAAGCTGCTAAGAGGAAGAGGATGGAAGAGGCTGCAACGTCAAGAGCCACCATTATAGCAAATCTGAAGAACTCTATACATAGACAAAAGATGGTGAGCTTTTTGAGGTTGTATGGATTCTCTGGAAGGAGACTTGGTCTAATGTCTCTATCAACCATGGATGAGCATATTAGAGTGATCAAGCAGAAGATCAAAAGGGGTGAGTTGGTTGACTTGCATTCTCTACGAAGTTAGGCTGCACCTGAAGCTAAGGTCAAGGTTGAATCCCAAAAGACAACATAACCTGGACCTAGTGTTGTATCACAACCAGCTTCATCTTCTGATCCATAGCATGGTCCTGATCCTTCTCCTTCTGAACCTGTAAAGGAAAATTGTTGATACATGTATGTCCCTAGATCATGATTTATAATGTAATGAACTTGTCTGTCTGATTTTGATGTAATTGTAATTGATTAATGAAATGATATGAATTGGTTGTTACATGTAATGTTTAAATATTTCATTAATGAGTTGTGATTGAATTGATTGGGTTTATGAATGTTTGAATGAGTGCACATTAAGTTATATTAAATAGAACATTCAAACTTAACTTAATGAAGTTCTCATGCGGATGGCCCATGCGAATGGACCACACGCATGAATAACTTCATACGATTGACTCAATCGCACGACTGAACCAGGAGACTGGATCAGTCGTATGATTGACACATAAGATTGACTCAATCGCACGACTGAACACTCAGTCGTGCGGATGAATCAACTGCATGGTTCAATCGCACGACTGAACCATACTTATGGCCCAGTCGCACGATTGAACAATACTAACCTATAAATAGACCCAATTCGTGGGAAAAAAAAAGTATTCATCCCATTACGACTCCAGACTTACCCTAGCCGTCCAGAAGCCTCCCAAATCGTTCTCCAAGTTCATAGAACACATCAGATCGGTTCCTAATCGATTTCTGACGTTGATATCAATTCTTGATTGATTCATCGTGTGTTCTCACTGATTGGATCGCCAATCAAATAGGATTCCGCACTATTTGAGTTGGTTTAACACGCAATCACTCGGTATTTCGTTCAAATACCAGGTCCTAACAAGTGGTATCAGAGCTTTGGCTCTTGATTTCGTGTTGATTCAATCAAGATTGCATAAAAGTTTGTGTTTTTGCACGAAAAACGCAATCTTTTGCATCAAAAGTGATCTTGGACGTTCCCTGCTCATTGAAGTTCAGTTTCTACGGACTTAGACGATTTGGACTTGCAAAATTTCGAATTTTTACGGCTGAAACCCGTCAAACCTAGAAATTTTCGCAAAACAGCAGCTTCAGTCGCACGAGTGACTCATTCGCACGACTAGACTCATTCGCATTGTTCATTCGCACGACTGGACCTAGTCGCACCTTCATTCGGCCGACTGAACCGTTTCGTTCGCACAGCTCACACGAACCAGATTCATTCGCACGACTGAACCATTCGCCCTGTTCAGTCGCACGGTTGGACCAATCGCAGAGCTCATACGCACGATAAGACCATTCGCATCCTTCAGTCGCACCAGTTAAAGTTGATTTGATTAGACTCTAAGTTTAGTAACCATGGAAGATCAGATGTCAGCCTTTACTGCGGGGAAGGACTCAAGAATACAGAACCTGCTGCTGCTTGAGAGTGAGGTGGGTATTCACAATAAACCACCAAAGCTCTTGACTTTAGATGAGTTTCCTCACTGGAAACAACGTTTTGAGATCTACCTCAATGGAGTAGATCCTAATCTGTGGGAAGCTATCGAAGTTGGGTATAGTACACCGGTGGGAGCAGATGGAGTGAAATTAACGTTAAGTGGGATGACCGATGCACAGAAAGTAAAGTATAATGCTGAGAAAAGAGTTTATGCGATGATAACTCAGTCGATCCCCAAAGACATATTCCACCAGTACTCAGAGAACAAGCAGTCCAAGAAACTGTGGGATGAGCTAGAGAAAAGGTATGATGGGAATGCATCGTTAAAGGCAATCAAAGCAAAGGAGTTAAAGAAGGAATTCGATAACTTCTCATCAATTGGTAACGAGGGTTTAGATGAAGTCATAGACAGATTCTACCATTTGATGAGCGAGTTGCATACACATGGAGTAGAGACAACTATGGAAGAAAAAGTAAGCAACTTCGCAGATGGATTGCCTGATAAGTGGGCTTCATTCGTGTCTAATCTTAGACAGAATGGAATACTTATAAAGCTGGATATAAATGACTTTATTCTTAGACTGCGTGAAGAAGCACTAAGGATGAAGTATAGAGCACAGAAGTCTTCATATACACAAAACCCAGCTTTATACAATGCCACGCCTCAAGCTAAGACATCTGGAGCACCTCTCCAGACAGCATTTGTGTCCAGCTCGTCAGGTCCTTCACATGCTTCTACTTCTGGATCAGACACGTCAGGGTCGTCATGTACCCATTATATTGGATCAGAAGCAAGTGCTACTAAATTGAAGACCGAGAATCTCGGGAATGTGACTGTAGAAGTAGCACGAGAGCATATGGATCTTCTCGCTGCAGTAGTTCATTCATATGATGGACTTGTAGCTGGGAAGATTGGAAACTGTCATTTGGCAGATGAAGACTACGAGCAGGTAGATGAAATGGAGCTGGAAAGAATGGATATAATGTGGGCCTTAGCTAGCGCTGTCCGAAGGGCGAAGAAGTTTGTTAAGAAGACTGGACAGAACTTGATAGCTACTAAGGATACCACATTTGGTTTTGACAAGAGCAAGGTGACTTGCTTCAACTGTGGAGAGAAAGGGCACTTCAAGAGGGAATGTGTCAAACCAAAGAAGACGGGTAATGGGAACCCGTTCTCATCCTTTACTCACCAAGACAAGCAAGCCTCTAGTTCTACTTCATCAAACAAGGACCCAAAAGCCTTGACCGCTCATGATGATGAAGGACAGGACTGGAGTTTTAGATTTGTCAACCCAGAATCTAACATTGCCAGTGTTGAAGATATTGATGATGATTCTGCGAGTGAAGGTGATTTAGCAGTTGATATAGCAATGTCACACAGTGAAGAAACAACTGCAGCTGAAGTCAGTTACACACCAAAGGAGGAAACTTCCAAGTCAGATTCAGAAAAGTCAGAATCACCAGAACCAGAGACGTCTGATGCTGCGTTGATGGCTAACTCTTCTGAAACAACACAGGTAAGTACAACTGACCAATTGTTTAATAATCATGCTTGTTCTAACTGTGATTTGTTTAGGAATAGCATTGATGAAAAATTTGCTAGGTTATTAGATCACAATGATAACTTAGTAAAGGACTTACAACTATGCACTGAGGCCAATAGAGTTCTAAAACAAAATGAGCATAGTTATAAAGAAAAGATAGACCTATTGACTAAGCAACTTAGGGAAACCGAAGTAGTTGCCTTTAATCAATCAAATGACATTAGGTACTATCTAAACTCCCTAGAGGACACTAAGAAACAAAAGCAGTTCTAGAAGTAGAAGTTAATTCCTTAAAACAGAAACTGCATAGTTGGACTAGTTCTTCACACATAGTTCAACACTTAGTGAGAGAAAGAAATAATGGGGAGGGATTAGGCTACAAAGTGGTTCCACCACCACCTGAGACCTTGATGAACACCAAGTCTAAACCAATAAACAACAACCCAATCAAGGATCATGTGGTGACCACTCCTCTTGTTACTGATCCAGACACATCATGTTCATCTACTGAATCTGGACAGAAACAAAAGGAGGCCACTTCAAAGGCAAAGGGTAAATTGCCTTGTGTTAATCTGGAAAATGAATTTGAAAAGGTTAACTTAAAGTCAGGGTCAAACAGAGTCAAATCAGAACCCAAAAAGACTTCAAATGTTAATTTTTCACATGCTACAAGTCTAAAACCAGTTAACCAAAAGGTTGAACAAGTTAAACAGGTCAAAACAGTTAAATTTGTTAAACCAGAGAAAACATCAAACATGCAAGAGTCAAAACCTAAAGTGATTGATGTTACTAAAGTGTCACGCATTTCTCCACAAAGAAAGTCAAATTATAAGGTTGATAGCAGATTGTGCTACAACTGTGGAGAATGTGGACATATTGCTTCCTATTGTCCTTTCTATCAGACACCTAGGAAGAAGATTGATCTTCAGGACTCTAGACCTAGGTCTTCTAAGAGGAGTTCTCTAACTCCACCTAGAAGATCTAGTGAACCTAAAGTTCAACCTGTAAGCCAGACGACTGTTTATCATAAACAGGCATTGCACAAATCTGGTTATGGAAAGAGAAGACTACCTGTGTGACTGATACTGATGACAAGAAGGAATCTGAGTTACCCTCACCTTCTAAAGGTCAATGGGTAGAGTTTATGATGTGTGATGCCTCTGGGAAACCCAAGACAGTAAAGGCTTGGGTTCCTAACCTAAACTAATACATTTACTTGATATGTGCAGGGTGTTCGGTATAGCGCTGAGACTAACACGTGGATTATAGACAGCGGAGCATCCAGGCACATGACAGGAAATAGAGCCCTTTTATCAAATGTCAAACAAATAAAAGGAGGGCATGTTTCCTTTGCAGGAAACAAGGGAGGATACATCACAGCACAGGGAGAAGTGGGAAATCAGAAAGTTAAGTTTGATAAGGTGAACTACGTTCAACAACTTCAAAATAACTTGCTTTCTGTTTCCCAAATCTGCGATAAAGGATTTAAAGTCATCTTCGACAACAACAAGTGTTACGTGCTGAAGAAAGACTATATGATTCCAGAGGATCAAGTTCTGATGACTGCTTCAAGATATAAGGATCTATATGTCTTGGATCTGTCAACAGCTGCTCCAACGGATCATGAAGTGCAGTGCTTTCTATCTAAAGCTACTGAGAAGGACTCAATCTCCTGGCATAGGAGAATGGGACACATTAGTCAAAGGAAGATGAATCACTTGATTCAGAAGGACTTAGTGAGAGGAGTAAATGTCAAGAACTTCCAACTTCCTGACTTTTGTGTAGCTTGCAAGAAAGGCAAACAGACAAAGAAGTCTCATAAGGAAAAGAAAGTTCATTCAATAGAACTTCCTCTTGAACTTCTTCACATGGATCTGTTTGGTCCAGTCAGTACAAGGAGCATTGCAGGCGATCTGTACTGTTTTGTGGTCACTGATGACTACTCAAGGTTCACTTGGGTAATGTTTCTGAAATCCAAATCAGAAACATTTGAGTCATTCAAGGAATTAGTCACCACTCTGGAATCTCTCTACAAGCTAAAGGTTAGACAAGTACGCTCAGACAACGGGACCGAATTCAAGAATCAATGGATGGAGGCATACTGCAAGGAAAAGGGAATTGTTCATCAATTCACTTCAGCATACACGCCTCAGATGAATGGAGTTGCTGAGAGGAAAAATAGAAGCTTGATAGAGACTGCACGGACTATGCTGGCGGACTCGAAACTGCCTATCCAATTCTGGAATGAGGCAGTAGCAAATGCATGTTATACACTGAATCGAGTCCTAATAGTCAAGCGCCACGGAAAGACATGTTATGAGCTACTACAAAGACGCAAACCGAATTTGGAGTATCTTGAACCTTTTGGCGCGCCATGTACACTTCTGAAGAAGACGCAAGAAGGAAAATTCAGCGAGAAGGCAGATGAAGGAATCTTTCTAGGATACAACATACCGAATAAGCGAGTTTACAATAACTCAACGGGTCTTGTAGAAGTGTGGTGTAATGTCGACGTTCAGAGATATACCACACCACCTACAGGAAAAGGACCTGCCTACTTCTTCGATTATGATGGATTCTTCAAATCCTTCAACATACCTCTCTCTCCCTCGGACGATGAGCTAGCAACTAGGATGATGTATGATATTCTGAATACACCATCTAGCACACAGGGAGAATCATCTACTCAGTCAGGGGGAGTAGTCAACGACAGTGACTCCTCCTCTGAAGATGAAGCTGAAGAAGATGACCAGAACAGTCAGGAGGAACAGGTTCCAGTTCCAGCAAGTCCACAAGCATCTACGAGTGATGCACCTTCGACTTCAGAACCTCAAACTCCAACTACCTCAGATGCAGAACCAAATGTTCATAATCTTGGCTCTGAGGTAGCTGTTCCTACTACTCCAGGATCACGACTAAATGTTTATCATCCCCTTGACAATGTCATTGGAGATGTCAGATCAGGAGTACAAACCCGAAATCAGTTGTACTCAGCTGATTACGCCTCGGTTATGGAAAAGGTTACATTCATGATGGTGCCTATCGATGTTTTGTCTCGCAGGTTGAGCCAAAATATGTCAGTGAAGCACTCAATGATGAGGCGTGGGTGAGTGCCATGCAAGAAGAACTTCTGCAGTTTAAGAAGTTAGGTGTATGGACACTAGTTGATAAACCTAAAGGTGCTAAAGTCATTGGCACTAAATGGGTACTAAAATGCAAGAAGGATGACCAAGGGGTCATTATCAGGAACAAAGCTCGACTGGTGGTTCAAGGTTTTCGCCAAGTCGAGGGAATTGACTACAATGAGGTGTTTGCACCCGTGGCAAGGATGGAAGCTATTCGTATCTTCCTGGCCTATGCATCGTACATGAAGATCAAAGTCTACCAATTAGATGTAAAGAGTGCATTCCTTCATGGAGAAATAAGAGAAACAGTCTTTGTAAGTCAACCTGAGGGTTTTGAAGATCCTTATCATCGGGATAGAGTTTACAAGCTTGACAAAGCTTTGTATGGGCTTCATCAAGCTCCTCGAGCTTGGTATGAGAAACTCTCAACTCATCTTGTGAAACACGGCTTTCGCAGGGGAGTAATTGACTGTACACTGTTTATAAAGGAAAAGGATGGCGACCTACTGCTTGTACAGATATATGTTGATGACATAATCTTCGGGTCAAAGAACGAAGAGTTATGTAAAGAGTTTGAAGCAGTAATGAAGAAAGAATTTGAGATGAGTGCCATGGGGGAGATGAAGTTCTTTCTCGGGTTACAGGTGGATCAAACACCTAATGGGATCTTTCTACATCAGACCAAGTATGTAGGAGACATTCTCAGTCGCTTTGACATGGAGAATGCTTCTGCTGCTGGGACTCCACTTGCTACTAATCATGATATAGCACCGGATGATAATGGAGATCTAGTAGATGCCACTATGTACCGAGGAATGATCGGATCTCTCATGTATCTCACTGCCTCAAGACCTGATATTATGTATGCTACATGTCTATGTTCAAGATATCAGGCTAAACCAAAGGTCAACCATCTGATTGGGGTCAAGAGGATTTTTCGTTATCTGAAGGGTACACCCACACTTGGATTGTGGTACCCTCATGATGATGACTTTGAGCTTACCGCGTATAGTGACTCGGATTACGGGGGCTGCAAGATGAACTACAAGTCTACATCAGCAGGGTGTCAATTCTTTGGGAGAAGATTAGTTACCTGGCAGTGTAAGAAGCAGACATCGGTTGCCTTGTCAACCTGTGAAGCCGAATATGTTGCTGCTGCAAGTTGCTGTTCTCAAATCATCTGGATTCAACAGCAAATGCGGGATTACGGTTTAAAATTCTCATCTACTCCTATTTTTGTTGATAACTCTGCTGCAATTGCAGTAACTAAAAATCCGGTCCAACATCCTAAGACCAAACACATCGGTATTAAATACCATTTCATAAGAGATTGTTTTGAAAAGAACTTAATTGATGTGGTTAAAATTAATACTGATTTTCAACGCGCTGACCTCTATACTAAAGCCTTTGATAAACCACGTTTTCAATATTTATTAGAGGTCAACGGTGTTAAAAAGAAAAGTGAGGTAATTCCTGATGATGAAAATGTGTAGTCCGATGTCGTGTACTTAAATTTTATTTTATTTATTTTGATTTGTTATTTGATTTTAATTTTATTTAAACTCATGTTCTCTTGCTGTTTATTAAAATCCTAAAATAATTAAACCAGAAATGATTTTAGTATTTTAGGGGGAGAATATGTCAGCAAGTTAACATTAAAAAAAAAAAAAAAAAAAAAAAATGAGGGAGAAGGAGTAGCGAGCTGAAATAAGGTAGATTGTATCTGTGATACCGATTCAATACCTTTGGAAAATGATAGTACACAGGAACAAATCAAGAGGGACTTTAAAATTTAAGTGTTAGTAATATGCAAAAGTTCAAAGTAATAAATCTGTGTAGTCTAAGCAATACTAAAAGGAAAGATGATAGAAAACTGGCAACTCCTAAGGTGACACAAAGAAAGTAGACTTAGAGGCTGCTAGACCATATATGATATGTTGGTAGATTCAACACAATAGACAACTAGACCGGATTGGTGATTTCAAGATAAAACTAAAGTGTTCAACTGACTGTGGGCGTCCATCTTATCACTGGTTAACACAATCAACAATATTCCAATAAGGGGTAATGAGCAAGTAAACGCCACAAATGTGTGCGGATGACCATAACTAGAGCAAAGCAAAAAAAAAAAAAAATGAAAGACAAATGCAATAAAGCTAATGACTTATGTTGTTGGTGCATTTTGTGCAAAATAAAATAAGCTGCTCTAACAAGGAGATAGGTTATGTGCCTCTCTGCTGTGCGATGGCACTGACCTGAGGATAAGCATAACCTAGATATTCTAGAATTCATTGTTGTTTGCCGCCTCTCTGCTGTGCGATGGCACTGACCTGAGGACAGGCTTCTCTTTGAAAGCTCTAAGAATAGTCTCTTCTTGTAATAATACCCGTAGACCGCTCAAAAGCTCCTGAGGGATGTTGATTACCATATAAGTGTGGGATCCACAAGTGTTAGTTGAAATAATTAAACCTAAATAAGTCACCAGTCTGTGTCAAAAGTCTGTGTATGGATTTAAGTGGACAAACATACTGACAATCATTGTGGCTACATTCTCAAAGGTCCAAATCAATGTGAGAATCTAAGAGTTTCAGTATGATTTCCTTATGTTGCAAAAGACTCTGGATGAACATCGAGAACTTGAGCATCAAAAGGTTTTATAACGAGTCCCAAATGATTTGAATTGCCTGTATGATTCCAAAAATTGAATTGGTCCAGATGTGATCAACCTAAGTTGAAGCTATCTACTCCCGATCCAAATCCCGTAGATATCAATCTCTGGATTTATCTCTCACAAAAAGCCAAAAATATGTCTGTTTATGTAATTAGTTTAAATTCTTAAATTAGTTAGTTTGTTTTAAGTTTTAATTTGAGTCAGTGTCGGGCTACATCAGGAAAGTCAGAAGGAATAAACTCACTAAACGGGTCATGTCTGAGATGACCATATGTTCTTTGAAAGGTATATAAGTCACGTCTGAGGTGACAAAGTATTTTTAAAAGGGTCACGTCTGAGGTGACCAAAGTGGTTAAAAGGATCACGTCTGAGGTGATCAAAGTGTTTTCAAGATAAAAGGATCATGTCTGAGATGATCAAAAGGTCATAACGTTAATTTAATTAATATAAAAGAGACTAAAGGAAATTGGTAAAATAGCAGAAAATTAACTAAGTATGACCCATTCGCACGAATGGACCATACGTATGGACTAACCATACGAATGAAGTCCATTCGCACGAATGGAACATACGATTAGTCCAATCGGATGCTTAAATGCGAACGAGTGAGTCAGTCGCACGACTGAACTTCAGTCGGACGACTGGAGAAGGGCGACTGACCCAATCGCACGACTGAGTCCCACTCGCACGACTGAAAGGTGCGAATGAACTCAGTCGCACGATTGGAACTAGAGTGGATATAAATAGAGGTGGAGTCGGTCGCAGAGACTCCTCATCTCAAATCGCCCCTAATTCGCATTGTGTACCGTTACTCTGCCCAAATTTTCTCTGCTTGATTTTTCTTGCTGATTCTGTGATTCTAACGTTCGTTCATCATCGTACAGGTACTTTGAAGTTAATATCCATCGAAATCAGAAAGAATGAAACCCTAATTGGATGAATAAGACTGTGAAGTGCGAACCGCGAAGTCAAACCCTAATAACCTATTAAAACTAAGTAATATGTTAAAATTGGTTAAAATAGGTTGTTAGGGAAGAGTAGGCGACACTAAAGAACCGGTTAATTGAATGATAAAACTTATTCTGCGTAGATTTGATCTTGGGACGACTGAACAAATGAGACAGACGACTGGTCGTCCGGATGAACTTCAGTCGCACGACTGAAGGGTGCGAATCACTTAATCGCACGACTGAACCATGCGAATGAGACTCAGTCGCACGACTGGTGTAACCGCACAAGAGTACATGCGCATGAGTCCAGTCGCACACTCAGTCGTGCGTATGAGGTCAATCGCACGTCTGAACCTCAATCGCATGATTCAGTCGCACGACTGTCTTCAGTCGTACAACCTCAATCGCATGACAGATACTTTTATTCAAAGTTTAAGTGTTGCTTTATACTCTTAGCCAATGAAACTAACGTTTATGTTATTATGTGTTACAGATGGCGAGTAGATGGAATATGAGCACTAAGCACAACATTTGTGCTCAACACCTGGACTTGACTTTCAGAATGCAGCCGACTTTGCTGGGCAATTACTTTCCTTCAGAGATGCAGGATCGCGTATGCTATATCTACACTCCCTGCACACCGTACAGATCAGTGCAGCAGGCCTTTTGGGATGGCGCATCGGTAGACAGATCCACCGAGCCTCACTGCATCAGGAGCTCGATTTTTGGTGAGGCTATCACTATTTCTGAGGAGGATCTGAGGATAGTTCTTCAGTTTGGAGACGATGCTGAGTGTCCCACACGTCTACACCCACCCCCCTATCCGTGGATGCTTCATGAGAGCCAAGTACTCTGGGGACATTAATGCCGGGGTACTCAACAAGAGTAACCTCTGTCCCCAGTTTAAGTACTTGGCGCACGTGCTGCTGAAGTGTATAGCATCACGGAAGGTGGATTTGATGAGCTCTCGGACCAGATCCAGAACGCTTATGCAGCGGTTGGTGCTGAACCATCCGTTCAGCTTCTCCAGGATGATTTTCAGTTACTTGGTGGAGAACCTTGAGGGGAAGGGGAAGGAAGGCTTCTGTATGTACCCTAGATTCCTACAGATGATCATTGATCAGAAGCTTCCTTCCCTACCGAAGGAGAAGGAGGATGCTATTATCCTCGAGGTGCATGGACACACGACTCTTGGACGGATGAAGTTTACAGGGGGAAGCAGGTGAAGCCCCCTGTCAGGAGGTTATTTGGGCATCTGGCCCGGGTTGATTATGTGGCGCCAGCGAAGAGGAAGTGGCGCCACGAGGACAGTGACTCAGATGTGGAGCATCTTGCTATCCCAGAGACAGACTCTGATGATGATGATAGCGGCGACGCCGGGGATGACATGCCTGCACCATCGAGAGGCACAGATACAGAGATTATTCCCCCGGGGTCAGCCACTGCCGGAGAGGTCGCAGAGATGGCCGGCTTCCATCAGGAGTTTGTCGCTGGTGACATTGAGGAGGAGGAGTCAGACGAGGAGCCCCTCACCAGGACTGTGGGAAGCAAAGTCGTTCCCACAGACCACGGGGTAAAGGTGGTTGGTGAGCACCCAAGGGACTCCTCGGAGAGAGATACTGACCCTAACTACATTCCGGGGGTCAGGTAGCAGAGTTGCAGGGGGAGCATCTACTTCTCCTTCCGGACCAGGAGGAAGCGAATGGCTCAACCACATGGGTTGAAGAAGAAGAAGCGTCGGTTGACCTTCGTGACTACCACCTCTACCACCACAGCCACCACCACCACCACTACTGAGATTCCACCCACACCACCACAGCCACCACCACCACACCCCTACTACCACATCCACCACTTTACCACCCACTCCACTATATCTATCCCATCCATCACCAGACCATTCACCCCTACTTCACCACCATCAGCTCACCGACCCATATTCACCACAGCCACTGCCACCACACCACCACACATCAGGCTGGACCGTCAGCCCAGCCCTCACAGGTACATGGATTCACTCTACCTCACACATTGGGGTAGAGGAGCAGCTCTCAGCGCTAAACCGTATGGTTATGCGTCTGCTTGCTGCTGACGAGGAGAAGGCGGCACAGATCCGCCAACTGACCGACTTGGCTGCTGTCCAATCTCAGCAATTGGCAGAGCAAGCTCGGGTCATAGAACAGCAGAGAGTTGAGGTGTCCCAACTCCAAGATACTCAGGCTCAGTCCGCCAAACGTATTGAGGAGTTGGAGACGACCAATAAGACGATCATGCTGAGGCTGAAGGGGTCGAAGGATGAGCCCCTGAAGCTAAAGGAGGGTGACGGAGATGACGGAGATGATGATGATGAAGATGAGGATGATGATGAGGAAGATGATGATGATGAGGAGACAGAAGAAGAGAGGACAGAAGGACATGATGATGATGACGAGGCAGAAGGAGGGGATGCGGCTGCATCGGCCTCTGCCTCAGGTCAGGAGCGGAGATCCAAACGTCGACAAGACCAGTCATCCACTACTTCTGCTCCTCCGAGCGACACACCACAGATTCAGGATCAAAATCCAAACTTTCAAAGGGATGAGTTTGACTTTACTCCCCTTCAAATGGTCAAGACTCAGTTAACCATGATTCTTGACCTACAAGGGATAGTAAGACGGTCTGTGAGTTATACCCCTGAAGAAGGGGAGATAATTCATGACCTGTCTGATGAGCAAATAGCTGAAATGTTCAAACTCAATCCCGATGAAATCGTGAAGGATGCTCCAACAGTGGACTCAACCAGTGATGAGGAACTGAACGACATTGATGAAGTTGAGATTGAAGACATCACACTGCCGAAGAGTATCCTCAGTACGCTGACGCCGAGGGAAATGTGGTCCCCATTTGGGTGAATCCCTAGTCAGTGATACTTTCGAGGTACTCAACAAGATGGAGCAAGAAGCAGAAAAGACTGAAGAAACAGCCCAAGCCTCCAATGCTAGATGTAGATATTCGTAAGGCTGAATGGGCTGCCTGTTTTGAGGAAGTAAGAGCCCAGCGGGCTGCACCAAAGAGAGATGCCTACACCAAGCTCTACAAAGTCAAGAAACACCATAAGGTGTCGGGCAGGATTATCTCTTGGGCTTATTTTGAAGACCTTAACGCCTATGCAGTTAAGAGGGAGCAGGGCATAGAGTACTTCAGGTTCCCACATGATCTGAAGACTCTACCTGGTTTTGAGCTCAACCAGCTGGCTAAACTAAAGCTGCTGTATGCTGACCCGAGAAAGATGTCAGGCTGGTTTGAGGCTGCCCTGAGGAAAGAGTACCACACCAGGTGGGTCAACTTCAAACCTCAACAACCCTACGAGGTATATCAGACGTTCTGAAGTTGATCCCATAACTGGTAAGCCAAAGATAGTGCTGAAGTGGAGTCCCCCGAGAACAATGTCGAGAATCCCTCTAAGGGAAATGCCACAGGACTTCACTCCCCACTTCAAATGGTGGTACTACGATTGGAGAACAGCTGAAGCGGTCATAGTTCTAAACAGAGAGGGCCAAATGGATACTATCAGGGTATTTGACCCAATGTGGCTAACCAACTTATCTGCTAATGATGTCTACACATTATATAAGTGGCCACTATTCTATGACACGCAAGATATTGTACAAGCCCTCCAATTCCAAAATGTCATAAGACTCTGCTTTGCTTTAAGATACACGCAGGAGTCACTAAAGAGGAAAGTACAAGAAGTATAAGGAGGTGATGCAGAAGACAAGAGAATAGATAGATCTAGGTCCAAGGGGGAGTTTGTTGATACATGTATGTCCCTAGATCATGATTTATAATGTAATGAACTTGTCTGTCTGATTTTGATGTAATTGTAATTGATTAATGAAATGATATGAATTGGTTGTTACATGTAATGTTTAAATATTTCATTAATGAGTTGTGATTGAATTGATTGGGTTTATGAATGTTTGAATGAGTGCACATTAAGTTATATTAATAGAACATTCAAACTTAACTTAATGAAGTTCTCATGCGGATGGCCCATGCGAATGGACCACACGCATGAATAACTTCATACGATTGACTCAATCGCACGACTGAACCAGGAGACTGGATCAGTCGTATGATTGACACATAAGATTGACTCAATCGCACGACTGAACACTCAGTCGTGCGGATGAATCAACTGCATGGTTCAATCGCACGACTGAACCATACTTATGGCCCAGTCGCACGATTGAACAATACTAACCTATAAATAGACCCAATTCGTGGGAAAAAAAAAGTATTCATCCCATTACGACTCCAGACTTACCCTAGCCGTCCAGAAGCCTCCCAAATCGTTCTCCAAGTTCATAGAACACATCAGATCGGTTCCTAATCGATTTCTGACGTTGATATCAATTCTTGATTGATTCATCGTGTGTTCTCACTGATTGGATCGCCAATCAAATAGGATTCCGCACTATTTGAGTTGGTTTAACACGCAATCACTCGGTATTTCGTTCAAATACCAGGTCCTAACAAAAATGACCCAACTGAGAAGGATAAACAAGAACAATCTGGTACTGCAGGCTAACCTTCTCAATTAAGGTACTAAAGAAGGAAAAGGATGACCATAAGAAGGGACAATAAAAAGAAGAAGAAGTCCAAGGCATCCATCTCTGCACCTCAGGATGGGTCAGAATATCCTGCGGGTGCTTAAGAAGAGGCTACTTAGCAAAGTCTACTCATGTTATAGCCTCTTGCTGTTGAGATACCCATCTTGTCCGGGGTATTTGCTACTGACCCAGACAGTTGGTATGTCACTAGAGATCAAGGGGGTCAAGACATGTACTTCTAGCAAACATACTTGACCCCCCCTCTGCATGATCCCTATGACATGAGGAGATACTTTGAGAGTTTGAAGAATCCTGACCAACTGATGATGAAATGAATAGTCTTGATTCCGATGAGGACTGTCAACACATGAAGATCAAAAATCAAAGGTCTTTTCAGTTTTGGTAGCATCAGCCTAGGGAGAGTTTGTAAGGATTACACTAATAGGCTAATGCAATCAAAGAGCAAGCAAAGAGCTCTCAGCATGCACATGTGAAGTAGAAGAAAAGTACTTTGGAAGATTTGATATAACTCAGTGAATTATACCAAGTATCAAATCTTATAAAGCCAAAAGACCAACTCTATCAAAGCCAAAGATGAAATCTTTCAAAGCTTCAAAGACAAAGAGCCAAGACTAATTTCTTATAAAAACAGAGAAGGCATGTCTTCTCTGACATACTTTTGACAAAAGCTGAAACACCTTTTCGCGGCCATCTCTGAAGATCACCAACTAGCATGCATTAGTGAAAAGTCCAATATTTTGACAACTGTAGGTAAAGGTGTTGAGTCACTAACTTTCCAACTATGTACCTTTATCCTTTATGTATTAGATAAAGATGTGAGCTATGGCATATCATAGTCACTAGTCAAAAGACAATCTGCCTTTTGACTCTACATTGATCTAGTTGTTTAAATTAGTGTTTCCAGCTGGCTTTCAAAGTATGGCCGGATGTAGGATGTAGTATAAAGTATGTCAAGTACTTGTATCTTTATGTAAGCTTTGTAACACTCTTAAGAACTTGAGAGCAATATACAAGATTCTAGAAAACCATATTTGAGTGTTCTTGTTATTGTTATTTTACTTGTGTTCATTGTTTTATCTAAGCCAGTTTCGTATTTGATCTGCTAAGTATTATAACTCTCCTAACCTTATAAAACTGTTGCATTAACCCCCTTCATTGGTGCTACACATTTGCTTTCGAGATATATTTGGTTTCGGAAGATATTAAACTTCAGAAGTTTTATTCAAAGGATGAATAAAAGCTTCAGAGACTTAATTGATTTTGAAAGAAAAGTGTCCTTCAAAACATATAAGTACTTAGAAGCATATTTTAGCTTCGAAAGATATATTAGAATTGCTTCCAAAGTTAAATGTCTTAGTAAGTAGTTATTAGTTTTCAGGACAAAATTTTATTTCGAAGTCAACTTAATATCTTCTTAAAGAAAACAATCATAAATTCTTATAAATCTAAGGAATATTATTTTGAAAAATTTCTTCCAAAGTAAACTAGGCTTATATAGGTGATGATATATACAACTTAAGACACATATATTCGAAAAATAACGTTAAATTGAATTTAAGAAATCTACTCAAAGTTGATCATCCCAATAGATAGTACGTGATTCTAAAACTCTATTTATCAAAAGCTTTTATGAACTATTCCGCATATTGTTCATTTGTGTTAACTTTGACTGGTTTTATCAATCCTTTTTCAAAATTATCTCTTATTAAATGATACCTTAGGTTGATGTGCTTTGTCTATCAGTGATGCATAGAGTTCCCTGTCATAGAGATAGCACTGTTGTTGTGTATGTGGATGGGAGTCTCTTTGAAGTTGAATCCATAGTCCAGCATCTGATTCTAAATCCAAAGCACTTGAGCATAGTAGCTTGTAGCAGCAATGTATTCAGCTTCAGCGGTTGATGCAAACACAGATGATTGTTTCTTGCATTGCCATAAGACTATCCTTCCACCAAGTAATTAGCATACCCCTGATATAACCTTTGTAGTCATGTTGCAGCCACTTTAGTCACTATCTGTATACGCATACAGATTGAAGTCAGAATTCTTTGGATACAAAAGGCCCAGTTTTAGATCACCTTTAAGATATATGAGAATCTTCTTGACAACAACTAGGTGTGACATCTTAGGGTTGGTTTGATATCTTGCATAAATACATGTGGCAAACATGATATCTGGCCTGCTGGCTATGACGTACATATGAGACCCAATCATAGCCCTGTAGATATGTTCATCAACATACTCCCCCTCAAGATCTGGTTGAAGAGAGTGGTGTGTGGCTATGGATGTGTTACCAACCCTGCACTCAGTTAGATGAAATCTGGTAAGTATGTCTTGCTACTTTGTCTGACTTATGAAGATGTCATTATCAACTTGTTTCGTTTAAATTTCTAAAAAGAAATTGAGTTCCCCTGTGGCACTCATTTTAAATCTATTCTTCATCAGCTTCTGAAAGTCGTTGTATGCTTCAGATTTGTTGACCCAAAGATGATGTCATCTACATAAACTTGAAACAACATCAAGCCATTCCATGTTCATTTGATGAAAGGTGTGTCATTAATAGTACCCCTTTGTAGTAATGCAAAACAAGATACCGTGATAGTGTCTCATACCACTTTCTTGCAGCTTGATGCAACCCATAAAGAGCTTTGTCAAGCTTATAGATATAATAAGGATGATATAGGTCTATAAAACTAGGTGGTGGTTTGACATACACTTCCTCATCTATCACCTCATATAAGATGGCACATTTGACATCAATTTGGTAGACCTTGATATTCTTGGATACAGCAAGAGCAAGAAATACCCTAATAGCTTCAAGTCTTGCTACAGGAGCAAAAATATCTATGTAGTCAATCCCTTCTTCTTGTGTTGTAACACCCGAATATTTTAGAAGAAGAATAAAAGAAAGAATAAAGGTGCAGAAAAGAAGGATATGCAATAAAACCCAATTAGAGGGGTTAAAAGTGTACAAATGAAAAAATATTATTATATTTTGTACAAAAGATGGGCATGGCTGCCCATAATCCACTGCACATTTCATTCAACCGGTTTTAGAGAGAGAAAGCCAAGAAGCATCGGATTTTAGAGAGAAGTTCAAGAAGGATTCAAATTCAAGGTAAAAATTCGGTGGTTTTAAGTGTTTGTGGTTGATTCTAGCCTCGGGTTTATGCTTATGTGTTTGTATGTGTTGGGTTTTGTGTTTTGGAGGGTTTTAGGTGTTTAAACTCATAGTGCATACGGATTTGAAGAAGTCTTGCCTGAAAGTTGCATAAGGTGAGTTCTAGAACCCTCTTTTTACATGTTTTAACTGATTTTGGGGCTGGAAATGCATGTATGTATGTTTTTATAAAGTGGTATTGTACCCGTTTGTATGTTCGAGTGTGTATGAGGGTGGGGAATGATTTCGGTGATTTTGATGTTATGATTATGCTTTATATGTGTTTATGATGCTTAAAATGTAAGAACTAAGCCTAGAACATGTTCGGATTTGATTTGGTGACTGAATAATGTTGTTTAGCCTAGGTTGGTTGCCAATGCGCCTGAAAATTGGCCCATGCGCCCAATGGTCAATTTGCCTAAGTGTTTCCCCAAACGCCCAGAACGCATGCGCCCAAATAGTTCCCATGCACCTAGGTTTAGGCCAAAATTGACTAAGTGTCCCATGCGCCTAAATTACTTATGCGCCCGAGCACTCTACACCTACATAGTGCCCATGCGCGTAGAATAATGCCCAAACTGACTAGGTGTTGGGTCATGCGCCAAAATAGTGCCCATGCGCCCAAAGATTCCCCATGCGCCTGTATAGTACCCATGCACCTAAGACTTAGAATTATTTCTGAAATTTTAGGAAAAAAGGAAGTTTTTAAGCTATGATTTGGGATGTTCCCGGGGATGATGTAAGATGATTATATGATGATGTATGATGTTATATGTGATGGTTATGATGCTATGTAAGGTTATGTTATGTTTTCTTTATGTTCCTGTTATGTATTATCCCGTGGCTTTACATGGTATGATTATGAAGTGAATGAATGTACAGTATTATCTAATGTAAAGCGGAAGTTAATGATAATGAAAAGAGGAGCATAAAGAAGGAATGAATGCATGCATTAATGAATGATTGAATGTAAGAAAGTCTTGCAAGCAAATGAATGGAGGTTCACACCCAATGAAGGGTGTTAGCTCAACTTTGTGATTGACCATATGTATAGGACAATTGGCGCTTGACCTAGGTACTGGAGTCAGCTTCGTGCATAATGTTCGGGGTCTATTGATAGACCTCAGGCCCAGTAACCAGCTTCGTGCACAATGTTCGGGGTATAGCATATGGCGTTGGTCCGGAATGAGAAGTGAATAATAGTGATGAATGTACTTGCCCTAGGACGAGTAGCCAGCTTCATGCACAATGTTCGGGGTATAGTTCATGTCATCGATAGTTAATGACGTACGTATGAGATGTAAGAAATGAATGATAATGAGTATCGTACAATGACGAATGATGATGAAAGATAATAATAAGATTATCGATTTGTACGTATGATGCATGATCACGAACGCAAAAAAAATGATTTTAAGCGAATGTAAAGTACTTTTATAATTAAACCTAGAACTCACTCAACAACACTGACTTTTATGTATTTTCCAGTTGGCAGGAGGTTGTTGCTGAGGATAGAACGGGGTAGCTACTTGGCTTATTTTTGATAGCATCCATTTTGTATAACTATGACATTTTTGTGATGTAAGTTAACTATGTTGTATTGATTTGCAAAAGCGGTCATTAATAGATGAAATGGTTTTAAGTTATTCCGCTGCGATGTTTTCATACGTATAAATGTATATTTTATGTTTTATGTGAGATGATTGTCCAACTGTGAGCGTTCCAGGAATGCGGCCTTACAAGTTGGTATCAGAGCCAATGTGTAAGAGAAATGGGTAAATATTTTCAAAAACCTAAACTTAAACTGAGAATGGGACAAATGGAAGGATGCCAGTCCGAGTAGCTACGTGCCATCAAATATTTTCTGTAAAGATAACCGGTATTATGTGCGCATTTTATTTGATCTGTTTACCTTTAGTAGATTTAGATACTGATGTAGTCAGGATAGGAATGCTTATTTATGAAGAGTAAAGTAAGTGGCTAATCAAAACTGGCCACTGTAATTAGGGACTTACAATATTTAACAAAAACTGAGCTATTACCTTGAATGACCGTGTTAGTGTTTGAATCTTATAGCGTGTTAGAGGATGGCTGGAGGTAGATCATTGAAGGCTTCTCGAGGTGGAGGTCGTGATGGACGTGATCCTAGACCACGGGTTACAAGAGGTAGGGCTAGAACTGAGGAGATGGCTCATGAAGAGCCTAAGACCCCTCATTCAGAGGGAGGTGATAAGAGTGCTAACTTAAGGGCGTCAGTGAAGGAGGCTGTGGTGGAGGAGGTTCACCAGGTCATGCAGACGATTCTACCGCCTGTGGACTGAATTGATCAAGGTTGTAAGGGAATGAGAGAGGAAGGAGAGGAATAGGTCCGCGGGGGACAGGGAGCAACCGGAGGTTGAGACGGTTGTCTCTGACGATGAGAAGGAGGAGGAACCTGTGCATGAGACAGCACATGCTGTAACTATAGGGCATTTGAGAGATGCAAGCCCCCTACTTTTGATGGCAATGGCACTACTACTGCTACCCATCGGTGGGTAAGAGAGATGGAAGCTATGCTCGATATCAGCAAGTGCAGGGAAGACCAGAATGTGAAGTTTGCTACCCGCTCCTTCATGGACTCGGATTTGTGTTGGTGGGACAATATCGTCCATGCCAATGGTAGCAGAGCGATTGGAAGGATGAGGTGGAGTGAACTGAAGAAGCTGGTGATTGAGTAGTTCTGTCCTCACAGGGAACTTGATAAAGTTGAGAGGGAGTTCCTACAGCTGGAGGCGGGAACCATGATACATAAGCAATACACCACCAAATTTAACGAGATGGCACGGCTGGTGCCAGATCAGGTGACGTCTTTGTCACGAAAGATCAAGAGATATATTCAAGGGTTGCCAGAGGATATCCGTAGGCACATTATTGCTGCCCGGCCAGGTACGTTTAGGTTGGTGGTTGACCTGGCTGGAAGGTTATATGATGAGAGGGAGGTGGCAGCGGTTGAGGTGGTCAAGAAAAGCGGTGGTGACGAGAACTGGAATGGGAAATGGTTTGGATGTGGCGGGGCCGCTCAAAATAATAAGGTTACAAAGGTGGATAACCGACGTGTAGCCACACCCGGTACAGGGTTGAAAGGTGTGTCAAATGTTGAAGGGAGCATACCGGGGAGTGTAGGTGGGGATTGAACGTATGCTTCAAGTGTGGGAAGCCTGGTCATATGGAGAGAGAGTGCAAGGTGGCAAGGTGTTATAACTATGGTGGAGAGGGCCACATGAGCAGGGACTGCAAGAAGCCAAGGGCTAAAAGCTCGAGGGCAATGAAGAAGGCAGGGAGTGAAGGGCAGAAGGAGAGCTCCAGAGCATTCACGATGACTAGAGAGGAGGCTAGGATAGACCCCGATGTTGTTTCAGGTGCGTTTCTAGTAAACCAAACTCTTGCTTCTGTGTTATTTGATTCAGGTGCTAGGAGGAGATTTATTTCTGCTGCTTTCTGTGCTAAGTTGCCTGTTAGTAGTAGGAATATTCATGAGCCCTTCGATGTAGAAACTACCGTAGGTAAGTCTACCAGGATTTCTTAGATGATAGAAGGTTGTGACATAGAATTACATGGTCATAAGTTTTTTGTTAGACCGTTCGTGATGACCTTAGGCGGGTTTGATGTAGTCCTAGGAATGGATTGGCTAGCGGACTACGAGTCGCATATAGTGTGTCGAAAGAAGATGACCCAACTGATAGCACCTGTCGGGAGTTTGGTGACCATCTACGGTGATCGAGTTACAACTATTCGAAGGTGATTTTGATGGCGGTGGCGGGAAAGTGCATGAGGCGTGGATGTAGCGTCTACCTGGCCTACGTTAAGGATGTGGATATGCCAACACCACAAGTGTCTGATGTACCGGTTGTGTGTGATTTCCCAAACATGTTCCCAGAAGATTTACCAGGTGTGCCACCGGACCACAAGATCGAGTTTCAGATTCTGATACCTAGTGCCCATCTTGTTGCTAAGGCGCTGTATCAGTTAGCCCCGTCCGAGATGAAGGAATTGATGAACCAATTGCAAGAATTGCTTGATAAAGGGTTCATTAGATCGAGTATTCTCCTAAGGGTGCTTCGGTCATGTTTGTGAAAAAGAAGGATGGTAGTATGAGGATGTGCATTGACTACCTTGAGTTGAACAAGTTGACGGTGAAGAATCGGTATCCGTTACCAAGGATTGATGACTTGTTTGATCAGCTCCAAGGTGCCAGTTTGCTCTCGAGAATAGACCTTTGATCTGACTATTATCAGCTGAAGGTGAAGGAGCAAGATATTCCTAAAACAGCTTTTCACACGCGTTATGGACACTACGAGTTTCTCGTTATGTCTTTTGGTTTAACCAACGCGCCTGCTGCTTTTATGGACTTGATGAATCAGGTGTGTCGGCCGATGTTGGATAAATCAGTGATTGTGTTCATTGATGACATCTTGATTTATTTGAAGAGTGAAGAAGAGCATGCCGGTCACATTCAGGAAGTGTTGGAGACGTTGAGGAAGGATAAGCTGTATGCTAAGTTCTCCAAGTGCGCGTTCTGGTTGCGTGAAGTTCAATTCTTGGGTCACGTGGTGAATCCCGAGGGGAATATGGTGGACCCGGCAAAGGTGGAAGTGGTGATGCAATGGAAGTCTCCGAAGACACTATTCGAGATTCGTAGTTTCTTGGGATTGGCGGGGTATTATAGGAGATTCATTCAAGACTTCCCTAAGATAGCTTCTCCATTGACTAAGTTGACCCGTAAGGATGTGAAGTTTGTATGGGGTCAAGAGCAAGAGAAGGCTTTTGAGGAGCTAAAGGTAAGGCTGACGCAAGCTCCTGTCCTTGCCCGAAGGAAGCGAGGACATGGTAGTCTACTTGGATGCTTCCTACTCGGGGTTGGGTTGCGTGTTGATGAAGCGAGGAAAGGTTATAGCTTATGCATCCCTACAATTGAAAGTTCATGAGGTTAATTACCCTACTTATGACTTGGAGCTAGCAGCTGTGGTTTTTGCATTAAAGATTTGGAGGCACTACCTATATGGGACAAAGTGCACCATCTTCACTAACCACAAGAGATTGAAGTACTTATTCGAGTAGAAAGATTTGAACATGAGGCAGAGACGATGGTTGGAGCTCATTAAGGATTATGATTGTAAAATCCATTACCATCCTGGCAACGCCAACATGGTGGCGGATGCCCTTAGTCGAAAGGAGAGACCCGAGCCGATTCGGGTGAAAGCCTAGTAGTTTATTATGACATCTGATGTGATGATGCAGGTCAAGGAGTTCCAAGACAAGGCACTGAATGAATATCATCTTAACTCTGAAAGGATGAGAGGACTAGTTGCGAAGTTGGGTGAAAACACTCTCGGTGTTAGAACCCAATTCAAACGAATGTGGATTCCTCGTTATGGGGATCTACGTGGGAAGATCATGGATGAAGCTCATAAGACTCGATACTCCATTCATCCCGGAACTACAAAGATGTATCATGATATGAAGAAAGATTATTGGTGGCCGCGTATCAAGCGTGATGTGGCGGAGTATGTAAGTAAGTGCCTTACTTATTTGCAAGTGAAGGTGGAGCATCAGAAGCCGTATGGGAAGATCCAATCTTTGGATATACCCGAGTGGAAGTGGGAGCATATCACCATGGACTTTATCTTGAAGTTACCGCGTACCGCGAGTGGGTATGATGCCATATGGGTGATAGTTGACCGTCTGACGAAGAGTGCTCACTTCCTGCCGATCCTAGAGACGTATTCATCTAAAAGATTAGCGGATCTATTCATCAATGAGATTGTAACTCGTCATGGTATACCGGTGTCTATCGTGTTTGATCGTGACACCCGGTTAACATCCAAATTTTGGAAGAAATTCCACGATGCGATGGGTACGAGGTTATACATTAGCACGGCTTATCATCCTCAGACGGATGGTCAGTTGGAGAGGACTATTCAGACGCTTGAAGATATGCTTCAGGCATGCGTCATTGATTTTGGAGGAAGTTGGGATGACCATTTACCGTTAGCCGAGTTCTCATACAATAACAGTTATCATGCCAGCATTGGTATGGCCCCTTATGAGATGTTATACGGTAGGAGGTGTCGAACACCAGTTTGTTGGGGTGACATCGGTCAGAAAGAGTTAGGGAGCATTGAGGTGATCGAGGCTATGACTGAGAAGCTAGAGAGAATCACGGCTTTTATGAAGGCAGCCAAGGATAGGCAAAAGTCGTATGCCGATAAAAGGCCTAGACCGATTGAGTTTCAGGTGGGTGATAAGGTTATGTTGAAAGTCTTACCATGGAAGGGTATCATTCAGTTCAAAAATTGGGGCAAGTTGAGCCCGTGATACATAAGGCCTTTCCAAATCATTGCTCGAGCAGGAGAGGTGGCCTATAGGTTGGAACTACCTGATGAGTTAAGTGAAATTCACCCGACATTCCATGTATCTCATTTGCGGAAGTGTTGGCTGATGAAGACATGGTCGTACCACTGGAAGACATTGAAGTAGATGAACGACTCAATTATGAGGAACAACCAGTTGCGATCATTGACCGCAAGGAGAAGAGACTAAGAAATAAAGTGGTTCCCTTGGTACGTGTACAGTGGAATCACCGAAAGGTATCCGAAAGGAATAAAGTCATTCCCCACCCTCTATGTGGGAGACCGAAGAAGAGATGAGGCTGCATTACCCACGTCTATTTAAGAAATAATAGGTTTTGGGGATGAAACCTATATAAGGGGGGTGGACTTGTAACACCCGAATATTTTAGAAGAAGAATAAAAGAAAGAATAAAGGTGTAGAAAAGAAGAAAATGCAATAAAACCCAATTAGAGGGGTTAAAAGTGTACAAAGGACAAAATATTATTATATTTTGTACAAAAGGTGGGCATGGCTGCCCATAATCCCCTGCACATTTCATTTCAACCGTTTTAGAGAGACAAAGCCAGTAAGCTTCGGATTTTAGATAGAAGTTCTAGAAGGATTCAGATTCAAGGTAAGAATTTGACGGTTTTAAGTGTTTGTGGTTAATTCTAGCCTCGGGTTTATGTGTTTGTATGTGTTCGAGTTTTGTGTATTAGTGGGTTTTAGGCGTTTAAACTCATAGTGCATACGGGTTTGAAAAAGTCTTGCCTGAAAGTTGCATAAGGTGAGTTCTAGAACCCCCTTTTCACATGTTTTAACTGATTTTGGGGCTAGAAATGCATGTATGTATGTTTTTATAAAGAGGGTATTGTACTCGTATGTATGTTCAAGTGTGTATGAAGGTGGGTATGATTTTGGTGATTTTGATGCTATGATTATGCTTTACATGTGTTTATGATGCTTAGAATGTAAGAACTAAGCCTCGAATATGTTTGGATTTGATTTGGGGACTGAATAATGTTGTTTAGCCTAGGTTGGTTGCCTATGCGCCTGAAAAGTGACCCATGCGCCCAACGGTCAATTTGCCTAAGTGTTTCCCAAAACGCCCGGAATGCATGCGCCCAAATAGTTCCTATGCGCCTAGGTTTAGGCCAAAATTGACTAAGTGTCCCATGCACCTAAACTGCTCATGCGCCCGGGCACTCATGCGCCTGCATAGTGCCCATGCGCCTAGAATAATGCCCAAACTGACTAGGTGTTGAGTCATGCGCCCAAATAGTGCCCATGCACCCAAAGATTCCCCATGCGCCTAAGTGTTCCCATGCGCCTGTATAGTACCCATGCACCTAAGACTTAGAATTATTTCTAAAATTTCGGGAAAACGGGAAGTTTTTTAAGCTATGATTTGGGATGTTCCCGGGGATGATGTAAGATGATTATATGATGATGTATGATGTTATATGTGATGGTTATGATGCTATGTAAGGTTATGTTATGTTTTCTTTATGTTCCTGTTACGTATTATCATGTGGCTTTAAATGGTATGATTAGGAAATGAATGTAAAGTATTATGTAATGTAAAACGAAAGTTAATGATAATGAAAATAGGAACATAAAGAATGAATGAATCCATGCATTATTAAATGATTGAATGTAAGAAAGTCTTGCAAGCAAATGTATGGAGGTTCACACCCAATGAATGGTGTTAGCTCAACTGTGTGCGGGTTAGCTACCCCAAAAGGATGCACACTGGGGTCTAATCTTTGTGATTGACCATATGTATAGGACAATTGCCGCTTGCCCAAGGTACTGGAGTCAGCTTCGTGCACAATGTTTGGGGTCTATTGATAGACCTCAGGCCCAGTAACCAGCTTCGTGCATAATGTTCGGGGTATAGCATATGGCATTGGTCCGGAATGAGAAGTGAATGATAGTGATGAATGTACTTGCCCTAGGCCGAGTAGACAGCTTCATGCACAATGTTCGGGGTATAGTACATGTCATCAAAAGTTAATGATGAACGTACGAGATATAAGAAATGAATATAATGAGTATCGAACAATGACGAATGATGATGAAAGATAATAATAAGATTATCTTTTGTACGTATGAGGCATGATCACAAACGAAAATAAAGAATGGTTTTAAGCGAATGTGAAGTACTTTTATTATTAAACCTAGAACTCACTCATCAACACTGACTTTTATGTATTTTCTAGTAGGCAGGTGATTGTTGCTGAGGATGGCACAGGGCACCTACTTGGTTTATTTTGGATAGCATCCATTTTGTATAACTATGATGTTTTTGTGATGTAATGCAAACAACAATATTTCGTAACAGTTAACTATGTTGTATTGTTTTGTAAAAGCAGTCATTAATATATGAAATGGTTTTAAGTTATTCTGCTGTGATGTTTTCATAAATATAAATGTATGTTTTATGTTTTATGTGCGATGATTGTCCAACTGATTGTCCAACATGTGTGTACCCTTGAACAACTAGTCTTGCCTTATTCTTAATGACAAGTCCTCTATCATCTTTCTGATTCCTGAAAACCCACTTGGTACCTATTGTGGTCTTCCATGAGAATGAGGACATAGGTTCCAAACCTTTTGCCTTTTGAATAAAAGTAGCTCCTCCTACATTTGCGTCAACCTAACTTTTATCCTTCAGAGCCTCTTCAACCTTCTTTGTTCAATCTAGGACAAGAAACATGAGTGTAGACAAACATTTTTGTCATGGGTTTGTCCTCTTGTTCGGACCCCTGTCTGAACATCTCCAATGATGTTTATGGTGGGAGGTGACTTATGGATTATCGGTTGAGAAATCACAGCAAGTTGGTTGGACAGATCTATATTGGTGAAATTCAGATCTGGTGATTAAGTATTACTCACCACATCAACACACTTATCAAGAGAAACTTGATCCAATGAGTGTGTAATATCATTGATGTTGTCTTCTATGGAGTGGTATCAGTAACAAGAAATTCTTGATCAATATCACCACCTCCATCTCCTCCTATATTGGAAACCCCTTTATTTGAGTTTTGTGCCTCTATGTTGGAATTTGTAGGCACCTCAGATTTATCTACTGAACAGTTTGTCATTGCTATGCTGACAGGATTTCCAACTACAGGGTTTGTTACCACTAGAGCTGAAGTAGTTTTCTGACTTGGTCTTCTTAGCTCAAATCTTGGGTCAGGATCTCTTGTTGATAAGCTATCTGTAGATCCCGAAACATCTTAACAAGATTTGTTAAAATAGTTCTTAACTAAATTAAGATCAAAAAGCTAATCAAGACTAGAATCTTTCACACTAGGTGTGTGTTTATTGAAGGTCACATTGGCTAACTCCTCAACTACTCTAGTTCTGAGATTGTATACTCTATAAGCCTTAGCTTGGGAAGAGTATCCAATAATTTATCTGATATCTCAGAAAATTTGGCTATTTGTTCTTTGGTATTCAAGATGGTGCAAGGATATCTAAATGATCTGAGGAAACCAATGAAAGGTCTCCTTTTGTGTCACAGTTTATAAGGAATCTTACCATGAGTTTTGACTACTAAAACTCTATTCTGCACATAGCAAGCAGTGTTGACTGCTCTGCCTAGAAGGTGATGGGCACTTTAGAGTCAGAGAGCATGGTCCTTGTAGACTCAATAAGTGCCCCGTTTCTTCATTCAGCAACATCATTTTACTGAGGAGTCTTGGGAGCACTATATTGTTTTATAATACCTTTTTTATCACAAAATGTATCAAGGATTTGGTTCTTGAATTCAGCTCCTTGATCACATCTTATAATTTTGACCTTATGATCACACTGATTCTTAATTTTAAAATGAAGTTCTTCAAGACCTTAGGATTCTCATCTTTAGTTCTAAGGAAATAGACCCAAGTGTATCTTGTGAAGTCATCTATGATCACCAGACAATATAAGCTTCTTCCTAAACTTATTAAACTAGTGCGGCCAAAAATATCTATATGTAATAAGTGTAGGGGAGTAGTGATAGAGTTCTTTTCATTTGACTTGTGAGACACTTTGTGTTGCTTCCCTTCCAAACATGCAACACAATGATCATCACTTGTAAACTCATTCTTTGACATTCCAATTACTAACTCATATGTAATTAATCTATTCATATTCTTAAAGTTTATATGGCACATTCTTTTATGCCAGAGGAAAGACTCATCACTATTAGCTTTAAACAGAAAGCAAGAAACTTCTCCTAAAAGGGATGATTCCTAAAAATCCATCTTATATATGTTCCCTTTCCTGGGGGCTTTGAGCAGGATATGCTCTTAAGGAATGACCACCCTGGGCTTGAGAACAATACACTCATGCTCAGTAAAGAGCATGTTATGTCTCTAGTCATAAAATTGGGACACACGCAACAGATTGTACCCAAGCTTCTTAACATAGTTCACTTTCTCAATGTTGACCTTACCGTTTGTGACTCTACCCCTTTCAGTAGTGTAACCACCTGATTGTCTATCAAAATCAACTGTCCCTCCATCAATTCTTTCAAAGTTCTGAACTAAAGAGACATTTTCTGTCATGTGCCTGGAATAGCCATTATCAATGATCCATACATTACCATTGGTCTTCAGCTATTCCTACACACAAAAAAATGGTTAGTTATATTTAGAAACCCAAGCCTTGTTGGTCTTGGGCTTATCAAAGTGTACTGAAGATAGTTCAACAGTTATTGATCCTATATGCAAACTCTAAGGATCATTTGCTGTTTGATGAATTTTTAGACACATGGCCTTCTTTTATTTTTCACACCATCTTTGGAAGATTAGATTGGCGTTTAATACTTCGAAAGTTTTGGAGACTGGACCTTTGGAAGCTTTTGCATCCACTGTAGTAGACTTCAGAGACCAAAATTTCTTCTGATGATAATTTTTCACCTATCTTCTTCTTCACTTTGGGGATTTCAAAAGGAAGAGATTTTTCTTCCGAAGCTATCTTCTTATTCTTCTAAGAAGTTTTCTTCTTTGTCATACGAATGGTCATTTTAGGATTGCAGATGCAATCTTAGCAATGTGAGAGGTACCACCACATATGATGCATTCAGTTGACATACTTCTAAGAGTCTTCTTCTGAGTAGAAGGCCGAGCTTCCACTTCCTTCTTCATCTTCATAGATGATGCAGTAGACTCTAAAGATGAGGCTTGCTCTTGGAACTGGATGGTTCAGGCTGTGTAGTAGTGGTATACATTTGATCAACCTTCTTCTCTTAACTAGGATGATTTAGACATGAACTAGGAATCCTGGTAGTAGAGTCCATAGTTAAATCTTCAATCTTTACCACTTTAAATCCAGTAGAAACAAAGACTTGTTTATGCTTGGAGTTAAAAGTAATCTTGATCTCTTGGATTTTCTTTGATTTTCTTTTGGTTGACTTGGTCAAGTTCTTTTTAGCAGACTTTGTTATCCTTAATTCTTTCTTCTCTCTATGAGCATAGTGACCCTTCTTAGGATGATTCTTCTCACTCACTACAAATTTATCCTTCACTATCTCCTCTTCATCGTCATCCTCTTCTTGGATAGGATCTATAAGGGGTAGCTCTTCTTGACAAGTTTCATACCATGGAGATCTTACACATAATAATGTGGGCGGAGGAGCTATCTCACTTGAACCTAATCACTGCCTGTTCCCATAAAAAATCCTTGCATGTGTGGATAAAGATATGATGTTATTGAAGGTTTCCTCTTGAAAAATACATTTTTCTACCCTGCCTTTGCTAATCACAAGTTCAACCTAACATTCAGTTAACTTGTTAATGAGATCTTTGATTTAAGTCCTATAAAAAATCCTTGCATGTGCTCATGCTTAAGAGTTGAAATTGTTTTCTCTAAATCTTCTACTTGAAATTTATAGTCATTTTCAGCTCTTTTGAAATCAGCTTTTAAAATATTTAAAGACTCAAGGTTAGATCTCGCTTCTAGGTTATAGGATCTATACATATTTACTTTAGCAATGCATTCAGGTGTACAAAGATGTTCTAATACATTGGCTTTTTCATGGTTAGCCATCAAAGCTTGGTTAAGAGAAACATCCTCTAACTGAAAGCTCTAGTCAAAGCCTCCTTCTTCAACAGCAGCAACAATTTTTTGTTTTGGTTGTCTTGGTTTCTCAGATTTTGGAGTAGCATCAATGTAGTTTGGTCTGGATTTTGCTTGGCCACCATTAGTCCTTGGTGCCTTGCACTCCCTAGCAAAGTGTCCCATTTGGTTACAGTTGTAACATTTCACTTTGCTTTTATCCAGTCTTTACTTCCACCGGTTACATTGCTGGGAAAATTTCTTCTGGTTCTCTTGTTGAACTTCTTGGCTCTATGAGTGAGAAGAGCCATATGTTGAACTATCTCCATAATAGTGAAGAGAAAGTAGCCACAACTTTCATCAGTAGACACAAAGGCTTGAGATGAGCTTGTCTCTTGGAATGGGCTTCCTTGGATGTAGCTCTCATTTGGTGTCTCAAGGAAGGTGATGAAAGGACCCTTTTATGAGCTATCAAGGTAGCAGATAAGATGATGTTGTGGTTCTCTACTATCCCTTTCAACCACATGGAGGGTTGAACTCTATTGATTGTTGAAAGAGCTGCTTGATGGATTCTGCATGTTTATCTCCATCTGGTAGCCACTAAGGATACCATACAGCTTTGTGAGAGTAAGGATGGAGAGTATATTGTTCTCAAGTTCTCTTTCACAAAGAACACAACTAAGAACATAACAAGAACACAATAATATGATTTTCAAGAATGATGTATATTACTCACAAGTTCTCTTTTACAAAGTGTTACCAAGCTTAAATCAAATTACAAGTACTTAAGATACTTTATACTACATCCTATAGCCAGCCATACTTAGAAGGCCAGCTAGAAAAACTAATCTAGACAACAAGATCAATGTAAAGTCAAAAGGCAGATTGTCTTTTGAGTAATGACTATGACATGCCATAGCTCACTTTCTTATCTAATACAAAAAGGTTAAAAATACAAAAGTATGAAGTTACAGACACTAAGACGTTAATCTATAGTTGACAAAAGTATCGAATTTTCACCAACTTATGTAAGTGGGTGAGTCTTCTAGATGGCAGCGAAAAATGGTTCAGCTTTTGTCAAAAGTAAGTCAGAGAAAGCATTTCTTCTCTATCTTTGAAAGAACTCAGTTTATTGGCTTCGGAAAGACTTTATCTTGAAGCTTTGGAAGACTTCATCTTTGGCTTTAGAAGATTTGGCCTTTTGGCTTTAGAAGATTTGATACTTTGTGAAATTCCTTGAGTTATATCAAATCTTCCAAAGTCACTTTCTAGTACTTCACATTTCCATGTTGAGAGCTCTTTGGTTGCATCAGCCTTTAAGTGTAATCTTACAGTAAGTGATACTGATTTTTCTCTTATCCAAAGAAATACATCCTTTGTCACCCTTTCCATATACCATGTTTGATTCTTTGAAAAAAAATTGTATTGTTAAAAGAGTGCATGTAAAGTTTTGGTTGAATGGAGGAGGTGTGTTTTTTTAACCTAAACCCTCTTTGGATTTCCTACGTAGTTGAGAATTAAGCATATCCTCAACTACATTGCTTGATAGTTTAAACTTATCAACCCTACTTTAGGTAATAAAATATCACAAAATGAATTATTGAGTTATGTTGTAAATTAAGTGATTCTATTTTTAGCATCTCTATAAGGACATTCTTTATCACTTAAAAACAACTTTAGTTTTGCTATATCATCATTTTTAGCATCTAATTCAGATTTAAAGTCCTTCTTAGGTTTAATATATTCATTTTTTAAAATATTTAGTATATAAACCATTTTAATCTAAACTTCATTATGGTGACTATATATCTTAACTTTATCAATGCAAGTAGAAGAGGTGTTCGTTTACCTCAAGAAAAGAATCAGACACATTAGCCATGAAAGCATGATTAAACTTCAAATCCAAAGCTTGAACATGATCAACCGAGTCATATTTGGCATCTTTTGACTCATGAGTGCTTTAGACATGGATGATCTTGCTTCATTTCCCTTTTCACCCATATCCTCCTTGTTTACTTTTGACTTTGTGCACTATCAAGAAAAGTGGTCATGTTCATTGTTGTTGTAACCCTTAGGTTACATTTGTTCAAACCCAGTATCTTGTCATTATTTTCTTCAAATATGTTCCTTCTTGATTTCTTGGTTAAATTCTTAGCTCTAAGCACAACCACGACCATCTGCCAAGTGATCTACATCTCTTCAACATCATTAGGATGAATGTGTCTTAAGTCCTCTAGCATTATGACATATGGAGTCAAATATCCAGCCATAAATGCATTATAGTTGTTCATAAACCCATTAAATAATGTTAGGTTCTCTTCCAATGCTTTACCAATCTGAACTAGAGCAACGACTTGACTGTACGATTGAACTATTGACAAAAAGCCAGCTTCTTGTCATTGTTTTCTTCATATATGTTCCTTCTTGTTTTCTTTATTAAATTCTTAGCTCAAAGCACAACCATGTCCTTCTGCCAGGTGATCTACATCTCTTTAACATCATCAGGATGCATGTCTCTTATGTCATCTAGCATTATGTCCATGGAGTCAAATATCCAGCCTTAAAGCATTTAGCTATTCATGAACCTAGTAAAGAATGTCATGTTCTCCTCCAATGCTTTAACATTCTAAACTAGAGCAGCAGGCTGACTATAAGATTGAACTATTGACACAAAGCCAGCTTATAGTCATTGTTTTCTTCAAATTTGTTCCTTCTTGCTTTCTTGTTTAGATTCTTAGCTTCGAGAACAACCATGGACATCTGCTAAGTGATGTCTATCTCTTCCATAGAACTAGGATGAATGTCTCTTAAATCATTTAGCATTATAGCAGAATTTAGTGCACATTGTTTGTCACCTATTTCATAAGATTGTATAGTAGCAACCAAATCAGAAAGGCAATGTCTGATACGTATCCTTAGCCTTTTTATTGGTAGTGCAGTTCTGATTCCAGTAGTAAGGCAGCAAATTAAGTAGTATCTTGTTTAATTCTCCATCAAATAGTTGAATTCTAGCATTCTTCATCTCAATCATAATATGAACAATCTATAAATCTGAGCATCCAAAGATTCAACCATGATATGATTAAACATGTTGAACTTATATTTCAACATGTGTTTCTTGCTCTCTTTCATATCAATGTTTCCCTCATATCTAGCAATTATTGCATCGCAAAGTTTCTTAGCAATTTTACACTACTCAAAACCGTGTGCAACCTCAATAGACAATGATATAGCCAACAACCCAAATGCTTTATCATAATTTTCAATTGCCTCATGATCTGCATACATATATAATTTTGGATCTTTTGGTGCAAATGTCTTATCATCCTTTTGATAAATAGGCACATAAGGACCTCGTTCTATTGACCGCTACATTTTTTAGTTTGTGAATTTAACATAACTTCTGTACAAAAATTTCCAGTCAGAAAATTTGCTACCATGCACAAGATGTGGTAGTTTGGTTACGGTTGTAATATCGTTATATAGGTTCATGCATGAACTTATGTTGTTTGAATTCTGATTAGGTATGGAATTCATTTTGACAGATTGATACTACGTATTAATGATGTATTTGGCTGAATAACTTGAATAGGTACTAAGTAAGCTACCAAGTACTACCAATTTTATGAGAACTTCCGAGATGTCATGAACTTGTTCAATTCAGACAAGTACTATTATGAGTACTTATGACTGATAACTTCTTTGAATACTAGTGTGAGAACTTGGTTGTGAGTACAAAGCCGAATATTTGTGCGAGAACCTCACCCACGAGTACTTGTGCGAACACTATTCAACGAGATTCAGTTTCCAACGAAAACTCCAAAAATCTTAGGATTTAATAATTCGAAATGAATTGATGATTGCTAATCAAGTTGCAAACTTGTTCTTCAACGGTAAGTTTTCTCAGATGAATGAACAAATATATCAAAACACAAATAGATTCAAACACAATTATCTTTACCTTGATAAGTATTTGTGATTGGCCTTTAAGAATACTATTGCCCTGATACCGATTGTAAATCTGTAATGTTTCATGAAAGGTTGATGCACCTAAAATATTCAAAGTCTCTCTTTCATGCATGCACTTAAGTGCAAAGTAGAAATGCTTTGGAAGTTTTACACCTTGCATCATAATTATTCTAAGTGTAAAATCTTCCGAAGCCAAGACCCACATCTTCCAAAGCCAAAAGTGAAGTCTTTCGAAGCTTTAAAGACAAAGTCTTCTGAAGCATATGAAGTGAAGACAAATTTCTTCCAAAGACTTTAAAGAACATGCTTTCTCTGATGTACTTTTCATAAAGCTGATCAACTTTCTGCTGCAACTCTAAAGACTCACCAACTTATACAAGTTGATGAAAGGTCCATGCTTTTTGTAACTGTACATTGAGGTCTTGGGTCTGTAACTTTCTACTTTATGTACTTTTATCCTTTTTGTAATATACTAGGATGTGAGCTATGGCATGTCATAGTCACTAGTCAAAAGGCAATCTGCCTTTTGACTCTACATTTGATTTTGTTGTTGTCTAGATCAAATGTTTCCAGCTGGCTTTCTAAGCATGGCCAGCTGCAGGATGTAGTATAAAGTATCTCAGGTCCTTGTATCTTTCTTCTTGCTTTAACACTTGTAGAAGAAATTAAGAGTAATATACAACATTCTTTAAAACCAATATCCTTGTGTTGTTTGTTCTTGTTCTGTCTCATATTTAATTGTGTTCTAAGTATCATAGCATATTGTTTCCAGTTCCCTATTTGATCTGTTAAGTGTTCTTTACTATACTCTCCATATTGTGTGTTGTGTTGTAAGTGACCATCCCTTAAACGATACTGTAATTGGTATCAGAGCATTCCAGGCTCTTGATTGTAAGATCTCACCATCTTAAGATCCCTCATACACACAAAATACTTATCATCTCAAATGGCAGCTCTCACTAAAGCTGATATGGAAACTGGAACCATGACAAAGTCCCCACTGATCACTTCTGAAGACTTTGACACTTTGTGCCAACAAATGGAAGGGTTCATCAAGTCACAAGACTCTAGGATGTGAGAATCTGTTGTCTTAGGGCCTCACATACCAAGCACCTCTTCAACTGCTACTGGGGGTGGTATGATTCCAAAAGATGTGGTTGACTATTCTGAAGAAGACAATAAGAGAATAGAGGTTGATCAGAAAGCCATGACAGCCCTTCAAACTGCTCTTCCCAACTCCATATACAGAGGCTTCAAGAAGTGCCAAAAAGCTAATCAGCTACGGGATGCACTGAAGGTGATGTATGAGGGGTCAACTAAAGCCAAGGAAAACAAGAAGGATCTCCTTAAACATCAGTTTGAAAACTTCACCTTCAAAACAGGTGAAACCATGACTCAACAATACTTAGGTATATTGAGATTGTGGACGTTCTAATGGATGTTGGAGTGACTTTTGAGAACAGGGACATTGTAAGGAAGTTCATGTCCTCTCTTCCAAGACAATGGACACATTACTGTGTTGTTATCAAGAGAACTGAGAACCTTAAGACTCTCACTTTGACAGAGTTGTATGGTATTCTTAGTGGATACCAAATGGAGATGAACATGCAAAGTTCATCTGGTAACTCCAACAATCAACTGAGTTCAGCCCTCCATGTGGTTGAAAGGGATAGTAGAGAACCACAACATCATCTTATCTACTACTCTAACAATTCACAAAAGGGTCCTTTCATCACCTTCCTAGGGACACCAAGAGAAAGCTACACTCAAGGAAGCCCATTCCAAGAGACAAGCTCTTCACAAGCCTTTGTGTCTTTTGATGAAAGCACATGCAACTTTCTCTTCACCCTTGAGATCTAGACTGTATCCATCCAGATAACTTGGAATACATGGAGATAGTTCAGCAAATGGCTCTCCTCACCCATAAAGTCAAGAAGTTCTACAAGAGGACAGTGAGGAAGTTTCCAAGCAATGCAGAGTGGAATGTTTGAGCTAGACAAAGGCAAAGTAAAGTGTTACAATTGTAACCTAATGGGTCACTTTGCAAGGGAGTGTAAGGCTTCAAGGACAAATAGTAGCCAAACACAAACCAAGCCAAACTACACAAAGAGAGCCACTCAGAATGAGAAGCCAAAGCAGCAAGCTGCAGTTGCTATTGAAGAAGGAGGCTTTGACTGGAGCTTTCAGGTGGAAGATGCATCTCCAAACCAAACACTTATGGCAGACCATGATAAAGCCAAGGTATTGGAACATCTTTATACATCTGATTGTATTGCTAAAGTAAATAGATACAGGTCCTACAACTTAAATATGAGATCTGATCTTGAGTCCTTAAATATCTTAAAATTTGATTTTAAAAAGCTGAAAATGATTATAAACTAAAGATAGAGGACTTAAAGAAAACCATTTCAACTCTTAAACATGAACACACCAACTACAGGACTCAGATCAAAGATCTCATAACTAAGTTGCCTGAATGCAAGGCTGAGCTTGTGATCAGCAAAGCCAGGGCAGAAAAATGTGTTCTTGAAAAAAAGACCTTCAGAACATTATATCCTAATCCTTGCATGCAAAAGTTTGTTATCAAAATAAGCTGGGACTAGGATCTAGTGAGATAGCTCCTCCACACACAATCTTATCTATAAGATCTACTAGGTGTGGAACTTGTGAAGATGAGCTTCCCTTGATAGACCCCATGAGTGAAGAGGATGAAGTGGAAATAGGAAGGATGCCTCTTAGAAGAGTGAAGAAGAGCATTCTAAGAAGGGTCACTATTTCTTTGAGGATAATAAAAGAGTTGGGATGACCAAGTCAAGAAGGAAGAACTTGATCAAGAAGGCCAAGAGGAAGTACAAGAAGGCTCAATAGATCAAGGCCACTTTCAACTCTATGATGAAACAAGTCTTTATCTCTACATTATTTGAGGTAGTTAAGGCTGAAGACACAAACTTGAACTCTAGTACCAGGAGTTCTAGTTCATGATCAAATCATCCCAAGATCAAGATGAAGACTGATCAGTTGTGTATCACTGCTACATAACCTGAACCATCCAGCTCCAAAGGTAATTCTCTACCTAAAAGAATTGCTGCAACATCTGCAAAGATAAAAATGGAGAAGGAAAGTGAGCAAGTTCAGCGTTGCTCACAGAAGAAGACTCCTAGGAAGAAGAAAATGGACTGTGTCATGTGTGGAAGTACTTCTTAACTTGCTAAGGATTGCCTCTACAATCCAAAGAGTATTGTCCACATGACCAATAAAGAAAAATTTAAGAGTTTGAAGAAGAACAAGCTTCAGAAGGAAAATCGTTTCCTTTCAGAAGCTCCAAAATGAAGAAGAAGACAAGTGAAAAATTGCCTTCGGAAGAAAATTTGGTCTCCGAAGAAAGGAATACTTCTGAAGTACTGAAGCCTGCTGCAGTGTTAGCTAGATCTTCCAAATGTGCAGTCATCAAAACTTCCAAAGTCATCAAAACATTCGAAGTGTTAAAGGTCAAGTCTAACCTTACAAAGGTGGTGTGGAAGACAAAGAAAGACCAAGTGACTGAAAGTTCTTCATCAACATCAGCAAATGATCCTCAAAACATGACAATAGGATCAATTATTGTTGTATTGTCTTCAACTTCTTTTGATGAGCCCAAGACCAATAAGGCTTGGGTTTTCAAATGTAACTAACCATCTCTTTTGTGCAGAAACAACTCAAGACAAACAGAAATGTATGGATTATTGATAGTGGCTGTTCTAGGCACATGACAAAATTGGTCACTACTCAAAAATTTTGAAAAGATTGATGGAGGACCAGTTGATTTTGGAGGAGATGCTGGAGGTTACATAACTGGAAGGGGCATGATCATAAATGGTAAGCTCAACATTGAAAAAGTAAACTTTTTTAAGGAGGTTGGATACAATCTTTTGAGTGTATCTCAGTTTTGTGATCAAAGTCATAACATGCTCTTTACTAAGCATGACTGCATTGTTCTCAGGCCCAGGGTGGTCATTCCTCATGAGCATATCCTGCTCATAGCCTCCAGGAAAGAGAACATGTATAAGATGGACATGCAAGAAACATCGCCCTCATGAGAAGTTTCATGCTTTCTATCTAAAGCCAATAGTGATGAGTATTTCCTCTGGCATAAAAGAATGTGCCATGTAAACTTTAAAAACATGAATAAATTAATTAAGAATTATTTGGTAACTGGAATGCCAAAGAAAGAGCAAGTGATGACCACTGTGTTGCATGGCTCAAAGGGAAGCAACACAAGGTATCTCACAAGCCAAAGGAAAGAAATTCCATCACTACTCCCCCACACTTATTACATATGGATCTCTTTGGCCCCACCACTGTAATGAGTCTAGGAAGGACCTCTTACTGTTTACTGATCATAAATGATTTAAGAAGATTCACTTGGGTCTTCTTTCTTAGAACTAAGGATTGGACCCCTGAGATTCTGAACAATTTCATCTTATAGATTAAGAACCAATGTGATCACAAGGTCAAAACTATAAGATATGATCAGGGAACTGAATTTAAGAACCAACTCCTTGATACATTTTTATGATGAAAAAGGTACAACAAGACTATATAGTGCTGCCAGGACTCCTTAGCGAAATGGTGTTGCTGAGAGGAGAAATAGGACACTAATTGAAGCTGCAAGAACTATGTTGTCTAACTCTAAACTGCCCAACACCTTCTGGGCAGAAGCGGTGAACACTACGTCCAATGTGCAAAGCATAGTTTTAGTAGTTAAGACACATGATAAGATTCCTTATGAACTTTGGCACAAGAGAAAACCTTTCATTGGTTTTCTCAGGTCATTTGGATGTCCTTGCACCATCTTGAATACCAAAGATAAAATTGCCAAGTTTACTAGGAAATCAAATGATGGCCATTTTATCGGATACTCTTCTCAAGCCAAGGCTTATAGAGTATATAATCTCAGAACTAGAGTAGTTGAGGAGTCAGCCAATGTGACTTTCAATGAGCACACTCCCAATGTGAAAGGTTCTGGTCCTGATTGGCTATTTGATCTTATTTAGTTACTAATTGTTTTAACAAATCTTAAGAGAATGTTTCAGGATCTACAGATATACTATCAGCAGGTGATCCTGACCCAAGGTTTAAGCTATGAAGACCATCAAGTTACATTACTTCAGCTCCAGTTGTAACTAACCCTGCAAATGGAGTTCCTATCAGCACAATAATGACAAATGGAGCTGATACATCTAAGGTGCCTTCAAATACCAGCTCGGATGCACAAAACACAAATAAAGGAGCTTGAAATGTAGGAGATCATGGTGGTGGTGAAAGTGATCAAGAATTTCTTGATCTTGACAACCACTCCATTCAAGACAACATCAATGATGTCACACACTCATTTGATCAAGTTTCATTTGATAAGTGTGCTGATGTGGTGGGTGAATCACAAATTCCAGATCTAAATTTCTCTAATTTAGATCTCTCCAAGCAACTTGCTGTGATCCCTCAACTAAGGATCCACAACTCAGGGGTGAGAACAAGAGGACAAAGCCATGATGTAAATGTTGCTCTTCATTCTTGTTTCTTATTCCTAATAGAGCCAACGAAAGTTGATGAGGCTTTGAAGGATGGAAGTTGGGTTGAAGCTATACAGAGGAGGTCCTTTAATTCAAAAGACAAAAGGTTTGGAACCTATGTTCTCTCCCTCAAGGGAAGACTAACAGGAACCAAATGGGAGTTTAGGAATAAGGAAGATGATAGAGGACTTGTCATCAAGAATAAGGCAAGACTAGTTGTTCAAGGATACACACAAGAAAAAAGAATTGACTACACAGATGTCTTGGCTCATTTGGCGAGACTTGAAGCTGTCAGAATATTCTTAGCTTTTGCTGCATCCAAGGATTTCAAGGTCTACCAGGTTGATGTCAAGTGTGTTTTTCTCTATGCGGTGATTGACGAAGAGGTGTATGTCAAACAACCACCTGGCTTTATAGACCCTGATCATCCTGATTATGTTTGCAGGCTTGATAAAGGTCTATATGGGCTTCACCAAGCTCCAAGGAAGTGGTATGAGACTCGATCTTAGTATTTCTATCAACATGGCTCCAAAAAAGGTACTATAGATAGAACTCTCTTCATCAAACGAACAAGGAATGACTTAATGCTAGTTCATGTATATGTATATGACATTATCTTCGGGTCAACTAATCAAAAGCTCTGCAAAGACTTTGAGAAGCTGATGAAGAATAGATTTGAAATGATTGCCATGGGGGAACTCAATTTCTTTCTAAGAATTCAAGTGAAGCAAGTTGACAGTGGCATCTTTATAAGTCAGTCAAAGTATGTACAAGACATACTTACAAGATTGAACATGACTTATTGTATGGTTTCTAAGACACATATAGCCAGAAATCACTCCCTTGGACCTGATCTTGAAGGGGAGTGTGTGGATGAATATCTTTATCAAGCTATGATTGGGTCTCTTATGTACCTCACCGCTAATAGGCTGATATCATGTTTGCCACATGTATTTGTGCAAGATATCAAGCCAACCCCAAGATGTCACACCTACTTACTGTCAAAAGGATTCTAAGATATCTCAAAGGTGCTCTAACACTTGGCCTTTGGTATCCATAGAATTCTAACTTCAATTTGTATGCATATACAGATAGTGACTACGGTGGCTGCAACATGATTGCAAAGTCTACATCAGGGGGTTGTCAATTCCTTGGTGGAAGGATAGTCTCTTGGCAATGCAAGAATTAATCTTGTGTGTCTGCATCAACTACTAAAGCTGAATACATTGTTGCTGCAAGCTGCTGTGCTCAAGTGCTTTGGATTCAGAATCAGATGTTTGACTATGGATTCAATTTCAAGGAGACTCCCATCCATATAGACAACAAAAGTGCTATCTCTATCACAGAGAATCCTGTGCAGCACTCAAGTTCAAAACACATCAATATCAGGCATCATTTGATTAGAGATAACTTTGAAAATGGATTAATCAAACTAGTCGACGTTCACACAAATGAACAATATGCTCATCTGTTCACCAAAGCTTTTGAGGAGCAGAGATTTAAGTATCTTGTATCAGCTATTAGGATGCTTAACTTTGAATAGCTTTTAATTATATTACTTCTAAAACTTGTGTGTCTTAAGTTGTCTATTTTATCACTTTCATAAGCCCTTATTTACTTTGGAAGAAAAATCTTTTTAAAAGACATTCCTTAGCTTTTTGAAAATTTTGATCTTTTTATCCTTCGGAAGATATGTATCTACCTTCGGAAGAAACTTATGTGCAGGACCGGTGAAGGGTATGCACTTACAACAAAACAACATAATTTGAAAAGTTTCTTAGAACACTTAACAGATCAAATAGGGAACTAGTAACTTACGTGAAAGATGCTAAGAACACAAGTAAAAATGAGACAAAACAAGATAGCTAACAACACAAGTAATTGGTTTTCAAGAATGTTGTATATTGCTTCTCAAATTCTTTCACAAATGTTACAAAGCATAGATGGAAAGTTACAAGTACTTGAGATACTTTATACTACATCTTACAACCGGACATACTTTGAAGGCCAACTGGATACATAAGACTAGACAAAAACAAAATCAAATGTAGAGTAAAAAGGCAGATTGCCATTTTACTAGTGACTATGACATGCCATACCTCACATCCTAATATATTACAAAAAGGATAAAAGTACATAAAGTAGAAAGCTCACACTCAAGACCTCAATGTACAATTACCAAAAGCATGGACCTTTTCACCAACTCATGTAAGTTGGTGACTGAACAGAGTTGCAACGAAGAGGTGGTCCAGCTTTATGGTAAAGTACATAAGATAAAAGCATGTACATAAAAGTCTTCGGAAGAAATCTGTCTTGACTCTTCGGCTTTGGAAGACTTTGTATTTGAAGCTTCGGAAGACTTCACTTTTGGCTTTGGAAGATGTTGGTCTTGGTTTCGGAAGATTTTACACATAGAATATTTTTAGTGCAATGTGCAAAAATTCTGAAGCATTTCTACTTCTGTTCTTCAGTGCATGCATACAGAGAGACCTTGAATGTTTTGGTTGCATCAGACTTATAGGAATCCTTACATACTCCCCCTAGGCTGATGCTACCAAAAAATTTGAAGATCGTCAGCTTTTGACAGTCCTTATTATTATGATGATCATGCTCTTCTTCATCAGATGGTCAGGATCACTCAGACTCTCATAGTATATTCTCATCTCAAAGAGATCATGCAAAGGTGGGTTGAATAGGTCTTGCCATGTGTAGAAATCTTCACCATCTTGATCTCTGATCACATGCCATCTCTCTAGATTAGTTGTGAAGGTCCAGAATAAGATGGGTCTCTCACATGCAAGAGGAGCCACTTGGATTGGAGTTTATTGGGCTGTCTCTTCATGCACTTCCTCAAGTTGATCTGACTCAACCTGTGGTATAAAGGTAGATGTGATAGGATCGGATCTAGTTTGATCAATAAGATTGGAATTTGCAGCGGAATATAACAGAAATTAGATCAAATTCAAGCAAGACAAGTATGAATATGCAATCACACTATGATGATTATAGAGAGATAAATTTTCTATTAATGGAAGATTTTCATTCACGCAAATGCTTCGGTTACAAAACAACTAGGTCAACATTCCTTTTATAAAGGAATGTGACGTCAGCTGATGTCACTTGATAGTGACATCTAACTGATTTAACAAACTACTGAAAATAACTAATCTACCGAAGATGTCCACAACAACAGAGGACACCTTCACAAAAAGCTGTGTAAACTAGAATTACAACTACTGAAACTATAACATCTGAAGTGTAAGAACTTCAGACGTTTTACAATAATAAAACTACTGAAAGGAAACTACTGAAAAGTAAAACATTACAACTACTGAAAGGAAACACTTCAGCTGTTTGAGACAACTTCTGAGAACTTGGTCTTCAGACTTTGTCTTCAGCATATGTCTTCAGACTTTGTCTTCAGCTATTGTCTTCAGACTTTTATCTCCAGACTTTGTCTTCAGATTTTGTCTTCAGCAGATGTAGATCTCTTCAGTTGTTGTGATGTTTGTGGGACTTAAAGGTTTTTCTGATCTGGCTCATTGGTTCTTTTGGTCCAACAAACTCCCCCTGAACCAATGCAGCCAAAACCTTTAAGCTTATTGAAGTCCCACTTATTGGCAGACATATTTTCTGGATTAGCTCAGAAATCACCAAGTCAAGCTCAGGCCTAGGAAGAGGTTTCAAAAATTTGATTGGCAAAAGATGAATGGGAACTCTGTCTTAGGGAATTTGGACACAGAGCTGTTACCCCAATCATTAAACCTACTACCCATTGATGAGTCTGTAAGAGTCTCTGACATAGGCCTCAAGAAAAACAACTTTATCTTCTATTGTGAGTTCTTCAGCTTCACTCTCAAAGAAGAACTCAAGCCCATAGTACTCAGACAAGTATCTCACAGTCTTTCCATTCTTCAGCTCCACAGTTGTTATCTCTCTGTATGCAAATTCATCAGGATGAGTACCTTCAAGTAACAACTGGAGCTCATTTCTTCTGATTTCTTCAAGCTTCTTGTAAATTAACCCCTTCTTCACCATTTTGTTTTCCAACAAGGTTTGTGGAGTCATCTTAGTCTTGTAAGCTCGCTTGAAATCATCAAGGATTTCCCAGGGTGACACTACAATGGCTAGCATTATCACAGCATCCACAGTCTTTCTCACTTGGCCATTGTATCTACTTGGAATATTTTTCTTATGAATCCTGTCACTAACTCTGGGGTTAGGCCAAATCCTTACTCTCTCTTTCTGATACTGAAAAGTAAATCTGAGAGCATACAACCTCTGAGCATGTTTCTTCATAGCTTGTATGGATGAAGACTTTGGAAATTCCTTATCAACCATCCTTTACAGCTGCTCATCGTGTTGTTTCTGCTGTTCTTCTTCTTCAATCTTCACCTTAACCATTTGCCTTTGAGTGTCAGGAGTGATTGTTGTTGGTTGACTCCTAGGCTCAGGTTTCATCATTTTAATCACAGCAGAGATTGGCAGACTATCCTCCTCATCATCTTCTTCTTCTTCTTCTTCCATCCTTAACACCCTTCTCTTTCTCTTAAGTGCATCACTGGTGGTTGATTGAGTGGGTTTCTTGGGTAAAGGAGTTGGTTTTGAGGGTTGTGAGGGTGGTTGTTTTGAGGGTTGTGAGATTGATTGTTTTGGGGGTTGTGAGGTTGATTTTGAGGATTGTTTTGGTAAGGGAGATTGTAAAGGCTGCTCTATCATTTTGGTTGTGAGGGTGGCTTTGGATAACTTTGCCATGTCAGACCTTTTCCCAGCACTAGCTTCATCCAGAGCTTCTATGATCAATCCTTTGTTGAAGGTTTCAGAAGAGCAGATTTTGGTGGTTATCTCAAAAATACTGTCTCTAGACCATGACTTTACTTCAATGATAGGTCTTCCCAAGTGTTTTGACAAGAATCTGATCATAGCTTCCAATCTTTCCATTTCTTTCTCATTGCAGCTTGCCCATCTATTTTCAATCTCCTGAATCTCTAGCCGTCTGATCTCAGAATCAAGTTTGGCAGTGTCAAAGCCTTGTCTGAAGAGCTGATCAATGATCTTATCCATAGATCTGCTGTGTTGCTCATCAGCTTCTTTGATCATTTCCTCCAACTTCTTTCTCATCATCAGTCTGTTTCAACCCATAAAGAGCTTTATCAAGCTTATACACCCAATCTGGATGTTTATGATCTTCAAAACCTGGTGGTTGACACACATAAACCTCTTCTTTTATTTTACCATATAAAAATGCACTTTTGACATCCATTTGAAAAACTTTAAGGTTATGGAAAGCAGCATAAGCTAAGAACAATCTGATTGCCTCCAGTCTGGCTACAGGGGCAAAGGTTTCATCATAATCAATACCTTCTTCTTGTGAAAACCCCTGTACAACCAGTCTGGCCTTGTTCTTGACAATTTGACCTTTTTCATCAGTTTTATTCCTAAACACCCATTTAGTGCCTATTACACACTTACCTTGGGGTAGAGGAACTAGTTCCCACACTTACTGCTTTTGAAATTGAAGAAGCTTAAGCTGCATGGTTTCAACCCATCCATTGTCTCTTAATGAAACATGATAGTTCTTTGGCTCTTGCTGACTGATGAAGAGAGCATAGAGACAGAAATTGGACAATTGGCTTCTTGTTGAAACACCAGCATTAATGTCACCAATGATCTGGGACATGGGATGATTCGTCAGTTCTTGATACTCAATAATATCTGTGCAAGTGTTTGTAGGAGATTCAGCAGCAACAGATGTTGATTCAGACTCTTGAAACCTAGAATGAGATGGCAGTTCAAATGAAGTAGAGGATTCAGAGATTTCATCAACATTTGATGTGGATGGAACTGCTGAAGCTACAGGAACATCAAGTGTAGTAGACACAGGTAGATGATCACTACAACTTGCATTTATGCCATTAGATGGAGATGATGGAACCTCAGAAACAATAACAGATGGAGACCGATATGGAACATATTGCAGTATGTCCAAGTCAAACAACTCCCCAGGGTTTTGAGGAATTTTGTCTTTGGAGATTCATTAAACTTGACATGCAAAGTTTCTTCAACAATCTTCTGCAATTAAAAACTCTGTATGCTTTGCAAGTAGATGAATACCCAACAAAATACCCTGCATCCACCTTTGATTCAAACTTCTGAAGTGGATTCTTTGTGTTAAGAATATAACAAGGACACCCAAATGCTCTAAAGAATGAAATTAAAGAGGCCAAATGATGTAATAACTCATAAGGAGTCTTCATCAACCTCTGATTCACTAACACCCTATTCTATACATAGCAAGCTGTGTTGACAGCTTCAGCCCAAAAGGTTAGTGGAAAACCTGAGTCAGCCAACATTGTCCTTGCGGCTTCAATAAGGGTCCTGTTCTTTCTCTCCACCACTCCAGTTTGCTCAGGAGTTCTTTGAATGCTATATTGTCTCTTGATTCCCTTAGACAAATAGAATTCATCAAGAGTGTGATTCCTAAATTCTGTGCCATTATCACTTCTCACACATTTGACTGGAAGTGAGTGCTGCTTTTCCACATACAACACAAAATTAATGATGAGTTGAGCAGCCTCATCTTTGGAATGTAAGAAGAAAGTCCATACATATCTGGAATAATCATCCATAATTACCAGACAGTATTTTTTCTTTGCCATACTCATTACTCTAACAATACCAAAGAGATCCATAAGCAGTAATTGCAAGCAGGCAGTGGACTTGGGTTCTTCTATTGGAGGGAAATAAACTTTGTGTTGCTTTCCTTTTAAGCAAGCTGGACAGTTGTCATCACATTTGAACTCCTTCAGTGGCAAACCTCTCACTAAACCATGATGAATGAGCTGATTCATGTTTTTAAGATTCACATGACCAAGCCTTCTATGCCATAGTTCAGATTCTTGAGGAGAGGCTTTAGAGAACAGACATGGATGGCCATTAAGATCAATTTTCTTTGATAAATCTAAGGCATATACTCTTCCAATCTTGTTGGCCTTCAGGAGAGTATATTCATCCAATATCTTTTCAATCTTGTTCAAAACTTTAGAAGACAGAATCCGGCAGTTCTGACTTGTGAGAAAAGTGCAACATGCCCTTTATCACACATTTGACTGACACTCAGTAGATTATACTTGAGGTTCTCCATATGGTTAACATCATCAAACCTTATTTAACCATTTGAGACAAATCCTTTTCCTATGATGTAACCCTTAGCATCATTTCCAAAAGAAACAAATCCCTTCTTCCCTTGAGAGTAATCATGAAGAAGAGAGCTGCTCCCTGTCATATGCATAGATCCTCCACTGTCTACATACCAGATGCTTCTTTGGCATGCTGAAGAACCCTGCATTTTTCACAAAAATTAGTTAGCCTTTGAGACCCAAACCATTTTAGTTTTGGGTCTGTTTTCATCAACAGATTTTAAACTAACTGATTTTACATGATTAACAGCCTTTGAAGGTGTAGATGGTGCTGAAAAGGATTCCTTTGATTTTGGCTTAGGTTTCCTTTTCAGTGGTTTAATCACAGAGACATCTAATTGGTTAACTCTCCCCAACAGATGTTGAACCATCATAACAAGTTGTGTCTGATTGGTTGTCAAAGCTTTCAACTCAGTTGACACATCAGTACTTGTTGGTGATTTGTTCTTGTGATTCACCACATCCTCCCTTTTCAGCTGTTTTGTGATAAACCCCTTCCTTCTTTTTAACTTTTTGGAAAAACTTTGGGGTATCAGATTGAGGTGATTGTGGTACAAACTTGGTTTGAAATTCATCTTTCATTTTATGCGTTTTCTTCTTAATCATTTTCTCTTTGTTGAATTTTAAACCCTTGTTATACCAACATTCATCAGTAAGATGATTAAACAAACCACATATTTCACATGGCTTTCTTTTCATCTTTTGTTGATCAACTGCTGAAGATGATGAAACTACTGAAGATTTGTTCTTTAGTACTTTCTTCCTTTCAGTACTTTTGGTAATTACTGAAGGATTTGTAACAACTGAAGATTTGTTCTTCAGAAGTTTTCTATGAGTACTTTTGAAATTCTTGATAGAATTTTCAGCAGTTGTCAAGCAATGCTTGTTTTCCTTTGATTTGAAAAGCTCTTCAGGTGTTGTGTTTTGCCCTTCAGTACTTTGAGTACCTTGTGGGACAACACCTGAATTGCTCAGTTTCTTTTTGATCATGTGTTTAGAAGCAGTGAGACCATCAGCAATTTGATTAGCTGAGGTAATAACACTGACTTCATCCTCTGATTTTGAATTATCACTTGAGGATGAGACACATGATGATGTGATTTGGGAATTACAATCACCTTCAGATTTTACTTCTAGCTTGGGAGTAAAATCTGTAGGAGGTATGGTATGATTATACCCAATCCCAAACTTCACATTTGAAGCTGTTTGCTTACTGAGAAGCATTTCAAATCCCTTGCATGATGTTACCCAACGTTCACAATTAACTTGGATAGCTGCAAGTGTTTCTTTGAGATTCTTAGGATTCTCCAAAATGACCTCTACCTTTGCTTTTTCATCAGTGATTTCACATTTTAGTTTGTAAATCTCCTCATCCTTTTCTTTTAAAACAGATTCAAACTCAGCTTTTCTTTTGGAAATTACTTTCTCTAGGTCAAGGTTTTGATTAATTATGGCTACATTTGCTTCCCTAATTGAAACAAAAGCAGCTATGCATGACTTAGAACATAACTTGGCCTTAGCCTCAGAACATACCTGTGGTACCTGTGACGATGAAGTATTTCCATCAGTAGACTCCAAGGCCATTAGAGCAAGATTTCCAAAAGGGTTGTCACCATCATGTTGACCAGGTAGAGCATGTTGTTGAGATTGAGATTGAGATTGTTGATTTGTTTGAGATGGTTGAGGATCAGGTAGAGCATGTGGTTGTTGAGCCATGGGTACAGGAACCTGACTAGACTTGGGCATGTAAAAACATGGATAAGGATATGACATTGGACCTTGAGGAACAAAAAATGCAGGTGATGATTGAATTTGTGAGTGATGATCAGAACTGGTAGAATGTTGCCCTTTGGTTTGTGAGCTATTGCTTGGAAAAGTCACAAAGGGTGCTGATGAGTTAGATGCAGATGATCTACACTCTCTAGCAAAATGTCCAAGTCTATGGCACTTGTGACATCTCAACTTGCTCTTATCAAAACCAACTTTGGTTTTGCCAGAGAGACCAGGGAATTTTCTACCTGTCCTTTTGTAAAACTTTTGAGATCTGATATTGATTAATGCCATTTGGCTCAAAATATCGATCTCTTCCAGATCATCATCAGCAATTCCTTTCAAATCATCCATCAAAAAACACAAGTTATCAACACTAAACCCTGAGTTACCATCAACTCCAACAAAAGCATGATCTCCACTGTTTGAAGAGAAATCAATATGCTCATCATAGGAACTTTCAGATGTAGCATATTCTGACTCATGACCAACCAGAGCAGTGTGTCCCGGTACAAAGTCATCAGTGAGCTTTCCAGATGAAGCCAGTTTCCTTTTCTGTTCTATCTCTCTCTCAAATGTTAAGAGTTTCTCATGAAGTTGGGTAAGAGATAGAGTATCCAGATTTGCACTGGAGCGTAGGACAATGGTATATGTGTCCCATCTCTCAGGCAGGGATCTGAGGAATCTATTGTTCATCTGATTGTTTGTATATTCATGTTGAACCATTTTTAGCTCAGATATCAAACAGGAAAATCGCTCAAACTGTTGAGTCAGTGACTCACCCTTTCTATGAGAGAATGTCTCATATTGCTGGGCAAGGATTTCTCTATTGTTTGCTAAGACCTCATCAGTTCCTCCAAATTGTTCTTTCAGAGCAACCAGAGATCATGAGCAGTTTCATGATGCATAAGCCCAGAGTAGATTTCATTAGGCAGTGCCATGGCCAGAATTCCATGGGCTTTAGCATCAATTTCAAACAGTTTTAAATCCTCATCAGAATATTGTTCCTTCTTCTTAGGAACCATCTCATTGGTTTCAGGATTACTCACCATAGGCTTATATGGTCCATGTACCACTGACTTCCAACAACCTGAACTGTTAACAGACAGGTGTTGGAGCATTCGGCGTTGCCATATGTTATACTCACTCCTGACAAGTATCGGAGGCTTTGTTGAGGAGCCAGTATTGTGAGGATCATTGATTGAAGTAGTCATTTTCACCAATTCAACCAAATTCAATGAGATTAAAATAAGTCTAGCTTAAAAACTCAACAACACAATTTGAATCTCAAATTAATTGAGCAGAAGCGACAGAAAATCAAACTCTATAACCAATTCTTGCAAATTTGCTAATTCGATCAAACTTAGATATCAAAAGAGCAGTTTCAATGATCAATTGTTAAATCAATCAATGATTAACCAGCTCTGATACCATTTGATAGGATTGGATCTAGTTTGATCAATAAGATTGGAATTTGCAGCGGAATATAACAGAAATTAGATCAAATTCAAGCAAGACAAGTATGAATATGCAATCACACTATGACGATTATAGAGAGATAAATTTTTTGTTAATGGAAGATTTTCATTCACGCAAATGCTTCGGTTACAAAACAACTAGGTCAACATTTCTTTTATAAAGGAATGTGACGTCAGCTCATGTCACTTGATAGTGACATCTAACTGATTTAACAAACTACTGAAAATAACTAATCCACTGAAGATGTCCACAACAACTGAGGACACCTTCACAAAAAGCTGTGTAAACTAGAATTACAACTACTGAAACTATAACATCTGAAGTGTAAGAACTTCAGACGTTTTACAATAATAAAACTACTGAAAGGAAACTACTGAAAAGTAAAACATTACAACTACTGAAAGGAAACACTTCAGCTGTTTGAGACAACTTCTGAGAACTTGGTCTTCAGACTTTGTCTTCAACATATGTCTTCAGACTTTGTCTTCAGCTATTGTCTTCAGACTTTTATCTTCAGACTTTGTCTTCAGATTTTGTCTTCAGCAGATGTAAATCTCTTCAGTTGTTGTGATGTCTGTGGGACTTAAAGGTTTTTCTGATCTGGCTCATTGGTTCTTTTGGTCCAACAAGATGATTCAGACTTCTTCTTCTTCTTTGACTTTGGTTTAGAATCCATCCTCTTCCTCCTCTTGGAGGACTTTAACTGAGAAGACTGGTCTACAACACCTTGTTGATCAGTCTTGACTTGCTTAGTTGGGTGTTCCTCGCTCACGGGTTTAGAAGGAGAGGGAGTTCGACCCTGTTGTGAATCAGAACATGAAGCTTGCTGAGACTCAGCAGGAGGTCCAGGTTGTGTTGTCTCAGGTTGTTCAACCTTAACCTCCACTTCAGAAGGAGCTTGACTTGGAGGGGAGTGTAAGTCAATTAGCTCTTCACTTTTGATCTTCAGCTTGATTACCCTGTTGTGCTCATCTATTGTGGATAGAGACATAGGGCCAAATCTCCTTCTTGAGAATCCATACAGCTTCAAGAAGCTCATCATCCTTTGTCTGTCAGAAGACTTCTTCATACTCTTTTCGATGATGCCTCTTGACTTTACAGTCTCTTCCCTCATCTTTCCTTTTGTTGCTTTTTGTTCTTTGAGTACTTGAAGTTCAAGCTGTTTGAGATACTCAAACTCAATGTATTTAAAGGACAAGGGAAGAAGTGCAGATGCCTGGTAGAGACCTGTGGAACTCAGGTAGTTGATCTTATTTTGCCTATCTATTTCTTTGTCTACTTGAGGTTCTTATGTAGCTGCCACATTCTCTTGCACAGGGCTTTCTTGAACTAGGGAGAGAGTGGGAACATGCTTGTATAATCTTTTCTGTCTCTTCTCCTTTTTGATTTAGAGAAGCAGCCTTGCATCCTCTACTTCTTTCATCTCTCTTGACACTTTCATGTCAGCTAGTTCATTAAGTTCCTCTAAGGGGAGAGATATAATCTCATCAATATCATAGTTCCTCGTCTGCAGGTAAGTAATCCTGACTGCCCTCAACTCATCATCATGAGTGTTTGGTCTGGGGGCAACCCTAATTGCAGCTTGCATGAAGCCTGAAGACCCAGAGGAACTTTCTCCCCTTAGCTTCCTCTTCCTCTCTCTCTCCTCCACTTCAATCTCCTCAGTAGTTAAAATCCTTTTCCCTTTGTCAACCACAGACCTATGTGACACAGGATGGAGAGAGCTTTGGCCTTCATTGCTTGGTGTAGCCTCCAAGCTCTGGCCAGAGAGAGGTTATGATACACCTTCACCAGCAGGTGTTTCACTGAGGGAATGAATTACTAAAGTAGTTGTAGGTGTGATAGGGCTCTCAGGCTCTATCATTAGGCTTTCAGTCATGGTTTTCCCTTTGAAGCTAATCTTAGGGTCTGCTTTAACATCCAGTTGAGCAATGACATTACCTAATTGCCTATGTCTTCTTGTTAGGCTGAACTCTTCAGTGATTCTTTCTTGAATCCTTTGTGCAAGTCTGCCAGCATGTCTAGATTGACTTGGGTTGACAAGTGGCATGTTGATCAGGTCAAGACCTTTATAGTAGTTCAAGGTTTGAAAGTTGAACACCTTTTGCTACCCTTGATCTCTTTGAAGAATGAGGGTTCTTCTATCAGAATCATACCTCCACCCAATAATGTAGTTTGAAGTTCCTTGGGGTGGGGATGACATAGCCCTTGTGTAAGGCCCCGATCCCGGGACGCTTACAGTTGGCCAATCATCACACATAAAACATAAAATATACAATTATGTATACCAAAACAATGCAGCGGAATAATTTTAAATCATTTCATTCATTGCTTTTGCAAAATAATACAACATTCATAATCGTTACAAAATATTGTTTGTTCGCATTACAATACAAAAACGTCATAATTTAAACAAATGGATGCCATCTTAAAACGCCAAGTAGATGCCCCGTGCCATCCTCAGCAACATTCACCTGCCAACTGTAAAGTACATAAAATTCAGCGTTACTGAGTGAGTTCTAGTTTTATAAATAAAATACTTTATATCCTTTTACAACTGTTCCTTACTTTCGTTCGCGATCATGCATCATACGTACATATAGATAATCTCATTATTATCCTCCATTAACATTCGTTATCCATCTTTCATTCATTCTTTCCGAATCAGTGTCATCAGCTATACCCCAAACATAAGCACAAAGTGTGCACTAGGCCGAAGTTTATAAAAAGACTTCCATAACGCACATAGCCTGGCACCAGCACCGGGGTAAGCGACAAAGATCCCTCCTGTATACTATACCCCAAACGTAAGCAAAAATGGGTATTGGGCCGAAGTTTATCAGACTTACATAATGCACATAGCCTGGCACCAACACCGGGGCAAGCAACAAGGATTCCATACATAAGTTTACCCCAAACGTAACACAAAGCGGGTACTAAGCCAAAGTTGATAAGACTTCAATAACGTACATAGCCGGCACCAGCACCAGGATAAACATCCAAGGTCATATTTGTAAGCTATACATTTGGCCAGTCACAAAGACTAGACCCCTGTGTGTATCCTTACGAGTCAGCTAAACCACACACAGTTGAGCTAACGACATTTTAGAGTCCTGCACCTCCTTGTATTTGCTTGCAAGACTTTCCATTTCCTCATTCATTAATGCATGCATTCTTTCATTCTTTACGTTCCACTTTCATTATCTTTCCGCTTTAGTTACATAATACTTTACGTTCATTTCATGCCCATAACACGTAAGTCACGGAATAATACATAATAGGAACATAAGATCAACATAACACATTCTTGCATGGCATCACATACATTATCTTCCCACTGAGACGTCTTTCCCAACATGTTGAAGGTCGATTGTGCTACAATTATGGAAAGAGAGGACATATTGCTTCTAACTGTCCTAAGTATCAGACACCAAGAAAGAAAGTTGAACTTTATGATACAAAACTGATTTCTTCTAAAAGGAGTTCTATTAATCCACCTAAAAGAAATAGTGAAACTAAAGTTCAAACCATAAGCCAATCGTATGTTTATCACAAACAGGCCTTGCACAAAACTGGAATGTGGAAAGAAAAATCAAATCAAATGACTGATACTGAGAGCAGTAAGAAGCATGATATGCCCTCACCTTCAAATGGACAGTGGGTAGAATTTATGATGTGTGATGCCTCTAGGTCACACAAGCCAGTTAAGGCTTGGGTACCTAACCTAAACTAATCATTTCCTTTAAATGTGCAGGGTGTCCACTATAGTGCTTCTACAAATACATGGATCGTTGATAGTGGGGCATCAAAGCACATGACTGGGAACCTGTCACTCCTCTCAAACGTCAAACAGATTAAGGGAAGACATGTTTCCTTTGTGGTAAATAAAGGAGGTTACATCACTGCACAGGGAGAAGTGGGAAATCAGAAAGTTAAGTTTGACAAGGTCAACTATGTTCAGTAACTACAAAATAACTTACTTTCTGTATCACAGATTTGTGGCAAAGGTTTCAAGGTTGTTTTTGACAACAAGAAGTGCTACGTGTTGAAGAATGAGTACATCATTCCGGAGGACCAAATTTTAATGTCAGCTTCAAGATATAATGACTTATACGTCTTGGATCTATCAAACGTCTCCACAACCGATCATCAAGTCCAATGATTCTTGTCAAAGGCAACTGAGAAGGAATCCATCTCCTAGCATAGGAGAATGGGACACATAAATCCAAGGAAGATGAATCATCTCATACAGAATGATTTGGTCAATGGAGTTAATGTCAAAAACTTTCAACTTCTGGATTTCTGTGTGGCGTGTAAGAAAGGGAAACAGACCAAGAAATCTCACAAGGCAAAGACCGTCAACTCTATTGAATTGCCTCTCGAACTTCTACATATGGATCTGTTTGGTCCTGTGAGCACCAAGAGCATCGCTGCAGATCTGTATTGTTATGTAGTCACCGATGACTATTCCAGATTCTCTTGGGTAATGTTTCTGAAATCCAAATCAGAAACATTCGATTCGTTTAAACAACTTGTGACCACATTGGAATCTCTATACAAGTTAAAGGTAAGTTAGATTTGCTCAGACAACGGTACAGAATTCAAGAATCAGTGGATGGAGGCATTCTGCAAAGAAAAGGGAATTGTACATCAGTTCACATCTGTCTACACTCCACAGATGAACGGAGTTGCTGAACGGAAGAGCAGAAGCTTGATAGAGACAGCCAGGACGATGCTTGCAGACTCGAAACTGCCAATCCAATTGTGGAATGAGGCAGTAGCAAATTCATGTTATACTCTGAATCGAGTCTTTGTGGTTAAACGACATAGTAAAACGTGTTACGAGTTGCTCCAACGACGTAAACCTAATCTGGAGTATCTTGAACCGTTTGGCGCACCATGTACACTGCTGAAGAAACATCAGTCAGGAAAGTTCAGTGAAAAGGCTGAAGAAGGTATTTTTCTAGGATACAACATACCGAATAAGAGGGTTTACAATAACTCATCGGGTCAAGTATAAGTGTGGTGCAACGTCGATGTTCAGAGATTCACCACGCCCCTGCAGGAAAAGGACCCGCCTTCTTTTTCGATTATGATGGATTCTTCAAGTCCTTCAACATTACTCTCACTCCTTCTGATGATGAGCTTCGACAAAGATGATGTATGATGTCTTACACACACCGCCCGTAGACTCGACAATATCCAGGTCACAAGGTCAGTCTTCTAGTAACTCAGGGGGAGCACTGAAGGTAAGTGACTCCTCTTCTGACAATGAAGAAGTAGAAAACGTTCAGGTGGATCACGAGACATAGGTTCCCACTATACAAGTACACAAGCATCAGATGTAGATGCCTTAGATATTGAACCTGCGCTTCACAATCTGGATAATGAGGTAGTTATACCCACCACTTCTGGATCTAGACTAAATGTTTATCATCCTCTGGACAATGTCATAGGGGATGTACAATCGGGAGTACAGACAAGAAATCAGCTCTACTCAGCTGATTATGCCTCAATCATGTAAAAAGGCTACCTTCACGATGGTGCTTATCAATGTTTTGTGTCTCAATTTGAGCCAAAATATGTAAGTGACGCCTTGAATGATGATGCTTGGGTGAGTGCCATGCAAGAAGAACTTCTTCAATTTAAGAACTTAGGAGTGTGGACTCTGGTTGATAAACCTAAAGGTGCTAAGGTCATTGGCACTAAATGGGTTTTGAAATGCAAGAAGGATGACCAAGGGGTCATTATCAGAAACAAGGCTCGACTAGTAGTTTAAGGATTTCGACAAGTCGAGGGAATTGATTACAAAGAAGTGTTTGCACCTGTGGCAAGAATGGAAGCCATCCGTATCTTCCTAGCCTACCCATCGTATATGAAGATTAAAGTCTATCAGCTTGATGTGAAGAGTGCATTCCTTCATGGTAAAATTCGAGAGACAGTGTATGTCAGTCAACCTGAGGAAATTGAGGATCCGTATCATTGGGACAACGAGTACAAGCTTGACAAGGCTCTATACGGGCTTCATCAAGCCCCAAGAGCATGGTATGAGAAGCTCTCGACTCATATTGTGAAACATGGCTTTCGCAGAGGAGTGATTGATTGTACATTGTTCATCAAAGAAAAGGATGGTGACTTACTGCTTGTACAGATTTATGTCGATGACATAATCTTCGGTTCCAAAAACGAAGATTTATGTAAAGAATTTGAAGCAGTAATGAAAGCTGAGTTTGAGATGAGTGCCATGGGAGAAATGAAGTTCTTTCTCGGGTTACAGGTGGATCAGACACCAAAGGGAATATTTCTACATCAGACCAAATATGTAGGTGATATCCTAAGTCGGTTCGATATGGAGAACGCTTCGGCAGCTGGAACTCCACTTGCTACAAACCACGATGTGGCACCCGAAGAAAATGGTGATCTAGTGGATGCCACCATGTACCGCGGAATGATCGGATCACTCATGTACCTCACTGCCTCACGACCTAATATCATGTACGCGACGTGTCGCTGCTCCAGATATCAGACGAAGCCGAAAGTCAAACATCTCATAGGAGTCAAAAGGATATTTCGTTATCTGAAGGGTACTCCAACACTTGGGTTGTGGTATCCTCATGATGATGATTTCGAGCTTACCGCGTATAGCGATTCGGATTATGGCGGCTGCAAAATGAACTACAAGTCAACCTCAGCGGGATCTCAATTCCTTGGGAGAAGATTAGTCACATGGTAGTGTAAGAAGCAGACATCGGTTGCTCTGTCAACTTGTGAAGCTGAATACATTGCTGCTGCAAGCTGGTGTTCACAAATCATCTGGATTCAACAGCAAATGTGGGACTACGGTTTGAAATTCTCAAAAACTCCTATATTTGTTGATAATCCTGCTGCTATAGCTGTAACTAAAAATCCGGTCCAACATCCTAAGACCAAACACACCGGAATTAAATATCACTTTATACGTGATTGTTTTGAAAAGAATTTAATCGATGTTGTTAAAACTAATACGGACTTTCAACACGTTGACCTCTACACAAAAGCCTTTGATAAACCAATATTTTATATCTGTTAGAGGTCAACGGGGTGAAAATGAAAAGTGATGTGATCACAGAGGATGAACATGCTTAGTCCGACAACGTTTTATTTTTATTTTCTTTTATTTTATTTTATTTTTCTTATTTTAATTTCATGTCTCTTTAAAATTCAAAAACACAAAATATATTTTTGGTTTTAGAATTTTAGGGGGAGAATAGGTTAAATTATTATGCAATTAGTTGTTTTAATTTCAGTACTTAAAAAATTGAGGGAAAAGGACAGTCTAGCTAATAGAAATGAGATCGTATTTGTAATACTGATTAAATGCTTATGGAAAATGATAGTACACAAGAACAAAGAATTTGGGACTTTAAAAGAACTTAACAGGTTAAGATGCAAAATTCGAAGTATAAGTCTGAGAAGTCTAAGCAAAATAAAAGGAAAAATGATAGTAAAACTAGTATGCTAATAAGGTAACATAAAGAAAGTAGACCTAGAGGTTGCAAGTTCATTATATGATGTGTGGGTAGATTCAACACAATAGATGAGTAGACCTCATTGGTGACTTATATTCAAACTAAGTTGTTGAACAAGCTGTGGGTTATCATCTTATCCCTAGTTAACACAATCAACAAAGTTCCAATAAGGGGTAACGAGCAAAATAAACGCCATAAATGTGTGCGGATGACCATAAAAAGAGCAAAGCATGAAAAAAAACGTGTAAACGCAATCAAGCTAATAACAAATATTGTTGGTGCGTTATGTGCAAAAAGAAAAGAAAAATGCTCTCATAAGAAGATAGGTTGTGTGCCTCTCTGCTGTGCGATGGCACTGACATGAGGATAAGCATAACCTAAATATTCTAGAATTCATTGTTGTTTGCGCCTCTCTGCTGTGCGATGGCACTGACCTGAGGCTTGGCATCTCCTTAAAAGCTCTTAGAATAGTCTCTTCTTGTCAAAACACCCGTAGACCGCTCAAAAATCTCCTGAGGAATGTTGATTACCATACAAGCATGGGATCCACAAATGTTTGTTGACATAATTAAACCTTAATTCATCACAAATGAGTGTCAAAAATCTTTGTATGGATTTAAGAGGACAAGTATACTGACAATCATCGTCAGCAGCAACTCTTGAAAGTCCAAATCAGTGTGTGCATCTTATAGATTTAGTATAATTTCCTAAACTTGCCAATGACTCTCGATAAAAACAAGAATATAGCATCAAAAGGCTTTGGTAACATGTCCCAAATGACTTGATAAACTTGTATGATTCCATAATGAATTGATCCAGTTATGATCACTGTAACTTGATGCTATACTGTTTAGAAAGAAAAATCTGGTAGATACTTATCTTAGGATTTCAACCTCTCACAAAAAATACAAAATTATGTTTTAGTTTTGTTTATTTCTAGTTGGTTAAGTTAGTTAATTTCAGTTAATTTAGTAGTTAAAAGTTGGACTACGCATCGAAACTCTATCTGGGATTTAATCACTTAATAGGGTCATGTCTGAGGTGACCAAAATTTTGTTATAAGAGTCACATCTAAGGTGACAAATTGTTTTGTTTTAAAAAGATCACGTCTGAGGTGATCAAAGGTTTTCTAAGTTAAAATGATCACATCTGAGATGATCGAATGCTCGAAATGTTTTATCAATTGTTAAAAAGGGCTAAGTGTCAAATGGTCATAAAGTCAAAATAATAAGTATGAGTCATTCGTACGATTGGACCATGAGTATGGACCAGCCATACGATTGGACCATACTTATGAGGCCAATCGCACGACTAAACCACACGTATGGCCCAGACGTGCGATTGGACCATAAGCATGAGTAAACTCACACGATTGGATCACAAGATTGAACCAATCGCATGAATGTAGGTGACCGAATGAGACAGTCGCATGACTGACATCTAGTCACACGACTGAAGGTGACCGACTGTGCCAGTCGCACGACTGACGTCTAGTCGCACGAATCAAGTATGTGACTGGGCTCAGTCGCACGACTGAAGGAAACCCTAGTATAAAAGGAGGGGGGGTCGGTCGCAGTCATTCATCACTCCTAAATTGCCCCCAAATCGCACGACTACATCGTTACTCTGCCCGATTTGCATTTGATCATTCTAGACCACTGGTTGTTGTGTACTAATGATTTCTAGTGATTATACAGGTAAAGTGAGGTGTAATCCACTCAAATGTCCATCGATTTGTGCCCTAAATGATTACATTCAAGCCGTAAACAGAACCGAGACTTAGTTTGCCTAAGAAACTAATAAAATTAAGAACACTGTGAAATTAAAGGTTATTAGGTGTTCTGTTGGTCATTTGCAAGACTAATGAGCCAAACCACGACGTCTAACATTATATTTTGCTCAAAATTTGAATTTGAATTGAATAGTAAGTCTGGCATGCGAATGGACACCCTGATGAACTTCAGTCGCACGACTGAGCTAGGCAAATGGCTAAAGCGCACGACTGAACCATTCGTATGAGTACAGTCGCACGACTGGTGTAAATACATGAGATAGCATACGACTAAGCCCAGTCACATGCTCAGTCGTACGTATGAGCTCATTCGCACAACTAGATTTCAGTCGCACAGCTCATTCGCACGACTAGATCTCAGTCGCACAGTTTCATTCGCACGACAGAACAGAAGATTTCAAGTTAAATGAATCAAATTGTTACTCATTGACCCACACTAACGTTTATTTACATTTTGTAACAGATGGCGAGTCGGTGGACGATGAGCACAAAGCACAACATATGTGCACATCTTGATTTGACATCCCGGAATGCACCCGAGTTCGTAGGCATTATTTCATTTCTGAGAAGATCGAGGATCTTCAGAGCGATCTCTACCCCGTGCACACCCTACAGGTCGACACAGTAGGCTTTCTAGGAAAGCGTTGTTGTAGATAGGTCCTCAGAGCCTCACCGGATTCGGAGTTCTATCTTTAGCCAGGCCATTGACATCAGTGAGGAGGACCTACGAACAATGCTAGAGTTGGGAGACGATAGCGATTGCCCCACCAGACTACATCCACTGACGGTTCGTAGATGCTTTCTACGGGCTAAGTACTCAGGGATATCAACGCAGGTGTGCTCAACAAGAGCAACATGTGCCCCCAGTTCAAATACTTAGCCCATGTGCTGTTGAGATGTATAGCCTCAAGGAAGGGAGGTTTTGATGAGCTCTCTAATCAGATTCAGAATGCCTATGTGGCTCTGATTCTGAATCATCTTTTCAGCTTTTCGAGGATGATCTCCACCTATTTGGTGGAGAACATAGAGGCCAAGGGAAAGGAAGGCTTCTGCATGTACCCTCGCTTCATACAGATGATCATAGATCAGAAGCTTCCTTTGCTCCCAAGGAGAGAGAGGACGCAGTTAACCTAGAGGTGATGGACGATACCACCCAAGGAAGGATGAGGGTATACCTGGGGAAGTAGGTGAAGCCCCTAGTAAGGAGGTTGTTTGGGCATCGGGCTCGAGAAGACTATGTGGCGCCAGCGAAGAGGAAGTGGCGTCACGATGATAGTGACACTGACTCTGAGCCGATTGTGGTCCCATCTGATGATTCTGATGACGATGACAGTGGTGATGGTTGAAATACTGGCCCTACCCAATCTAGGGCCACTACCACATATACTACATCTCCACCATCCACCCACGGAGGAGCTGATGTGGCAGGATTCCATCAGGACTTTCGTCCTGATGAGGAGGAGGAGAGTGATGAGGAGCCGTTAGTTAGGATGGTGGGTAGCAGGGTGGTTGCCACCGAGAGGGGGATTAGGGCGGTTGGTGGACGCCACGGGGAGTCTGAGAGGCTACTACTGATCCATCTTATACCCCAGACCCGCCCAGTAGCAAAGGGGGAGCCTCTGCATCCAAGGGCTCGAGGAAAAAGAGAATGGCCCAACCATACGGCAACAAGGGGAAGAGGCCAAGGTGCACATTGACCACCACCACCACAGCTACCTCCACTACTACCACACCATCCACCACTCCTACCACCTCACCCACCATCACTACCATAACCACTCCACCATCCATCTACACTACTTCCACCATCACTACAGCCTACCCATCACCACCCACTCAGATACCACCACCCATATTCACCACTGCCACCACCACCACCACCACTAGCCACCAAGCCGGACCATCATCCCACCCATCATTCACTATTGGATCATCTCTGCCCCCCATTGGGGTAGAGGAACAGCTGTCAGCACTCAACAGAATGGTGCTGAAGCTGTTGGCAGCAGATGAGGAAAGAGCTGCACCAATCAGACGGCTTGTGGAGCAAAACGTTGTCCAAGCACAACAGATCTCACAGCAGGCCCAACTACAAGAGGACCAGGCTCAGCAGATGGCTGCTCAAGGTCAAGAGATTACCTAACTCCAGGAGCATAAAGTTCTATCAGCAAAGAAGATAGAGGAGTTGGAGGATGCCAAAAAGACCAACGTGCTCAAGCTCAAAGGAACAAAGGATGAGCCTATGAAGATAAGGGAAAGGGATGGTGATGACGATGGTGATGAAGATGATGATAAGGATGAAGATGATGATAGTGATGACGATGAGGCAGTGATGATGAAGAGACGAGGGAAAGGCAGAATGATGATGATGAAGAAGAAGGAGATGCAGCTGCATCTGCCGCAGCTCAGGGTCAAGAGAGACGTACAAAGAGAAATCAAGACCAAGGAGCCTCATCTTTTGCCTCACCTACGGAAAAGCCCGCGATTCAGGGCAAATGTAATGATTAGATATTTATGTATTTGAAAGCTTTTGTACTTGAATCATGTATTAAACTTTTGTACTTAATGTTTATATATATTTAATGTTTAACTGTCTTGATTATTGACTAATGATGGATGTGTTACATGTTTAAATCAAGCAGATCAAGCATATCAGCAAGATGAATACGATGTTGCTCCCCTTCAGCAAATCAAGTCTCAACTGACAATGATTCTTGATTTGCAAGGGATAGTCAGAAGGTCTGTAAGCTATACTCCTGAAGAAGGAGAAATCATTCATGACCTTACTGGTGACCAGCTTGCTGAGATGTTCCGGCTCAACTCGGACGAGATTGTCAAGGACGCTCCTACTGTTGAAGTTACAAGTGATGATGAGCTCAATGACATAGATGAAATCAAGATCGAGGACGTCACTGCTGATCATTATCCAGAGTATGCTGACAAAGAGGGAAATGTAGTCCCCAATCCGGGTGACACTCTTGTCAGTGATACGTTTGCAACACTGGAACAGATGGAGCAAGAGTCCGAGAAGAATAAGGATCAAGCCCAAGCCTCAGACGCTGATGTCAACATCAGAAAGGCTGAATGGGTGGCATGTTTTGCAGAGATCAGAGCCCAACGCACTGCTCCAAAGCCGAGTGCCTACACCAAGCTCTACAAAGTGAAGAAGCATCTGAAGGTGTCAGGAAAGATCATAGCATGGGCATATTCTGATGATCTAAATGTATATGCTATCAAGTGGGAGAAGGGAATCGAGTACTTCAGATTCCCATACGATATGAAGACTCTACCCGGTTTTGAGCTCAACCAGCTGGCCAAACTAAAGCTGTTGTATGCTGACCCAAGAAAAATGTCAAGCTGGTTTGAAGTTGCATTGAAGAGAGAGTACCACACCAGGTGGGTTAACTTCAGACCCCAACAACCTACAAGGTACATCAGAAGGACTGAAGTTGATGCCATTACTGGAAATCCAAAGATAGTGCTGAAGTGGAGTCCTCCGCGCACGATGTCAAGAATCCCTCTAAGGGAAATGCCTCAAAACTTCACTCCACCCTTTAAATGGTGGTACTATGATTGGAGAACAGGTGAGGCGGTCATAATTTTGAAGAGAGTTAGAAATATGGAAACTATCAGGGTACTTGACCCAATGCGGCTAACCAACTTGCCGGCTAAGGATGTTTACACGTTATACAAGTGGCCACTGTTCTATGACGCGTAAGATATAGTACAAGCCCTCCAGTTCCAAAATGTTATAAGGCTCTGTTTCGCATTTGAGATATATGCTGGAGCTACAATAGAGGAGAAGTCCAAGAAGCTTGAAGAGCTGATAAAGAATGTTAGACAATAGAGTAAACTAGGTCCAAGGGGGAGTTTGTAGATACATATGTACCTAGTTTTGGAACTAAATGTAAATGTCTTTCATGTCTTACATATATGTAATTGAATGGGTATGAATGAAATACAATGTGTGGTTGATGCATAAAATGTTTAATATTTCATTGTTTATTGTGTGATAACACATATTGAACTAACTATATAGGTTGGTGGTTGTTTACATAATTCTTAGTCAAGAATGGTTGAGAAATGTGTTTAAACTTAATCGTATGAAGTATTCATGCGAATGGACCATGCTAATGGACCATACGCATGAAAACTTCATGCGAATGAACCAATCGCACGACTGAACTAGGAGACTGGATTAGTCGCACGATTGTGACATGAGATTGACTCACTCGCACGACTGAACATTCAGTCGTACGGATGGATCAACCACATGCTTCAGTCGCACGATTGACCATGCTAGTGGTTCAGTCGTACGAATGGAAAACCCTAACCTATAAATACCACTTAATTCGTAGAAAAGCGGAACAATTCGATTACCTACGCACATAATCGTACCCTAGCCGTCCAGAGACTCAAGAACACCTGTTCCAAGTTCATAGATCGCGGTTAATCATCTAGCAATCGTTCATAACATTTAGATTCATTCTTAGATCGATTATACTTGCGTTCTCACTGATTGGATCGCCAATCCAATAGGATTCCGCACTATTTAGTTTGGTATACACGTAAATCAGTTAGTACTCCGTACCTAAACGGTCCTAACATACATATGCACATGCACAACAAGCACAAGTCATCAAAGAACATAAGCGACCCTTCGCGGGATAGCGGGGGTTCGGGGGCAGCAGCCTCTAACAGCGGGGTTCTAGGGGCAATAGCCCATGGGGTCCAAGGGGCAACGCCCCTGGCTGGGGTCGCGCTGACCTGGTATGCATTTCCAGCCCCAAACAAGTATAAAACCTTTAAAATAGGGGATCTAGAACTCACCTGGACCAATGAGTAGCTTCTCAATCTAGCTTTTTAAGCAAGGGTCACACTACACAACCTTCATATAAGTTAACACTTAAAGGAGTTAATTTTTGCCTAATTTCCCTCCTAAATTCGCTGCAGGATTAGCAGTTTCGCTGCTAGTTTTACTAGCAGTTTCGCTGGCAGTTTCGCTGGCATCTTCGCTGCCAGTTTCACTGCCAGTTTCACCCAACTTTCATTGGAAAACCATGTCAGCGAAACTACCTGCGAAACTATAGTTTCGCGGGAAGATCCATAGTTTCGCTGGATGACTACATAATTTCGCTGGATGAACACCCAGTTTCGCAGAACGGGCTGAAATTACGAACCAACCCATTTTTGACCCAAATCTTCAATCTTTTACACCCAAATCCTTGGTTTATCGACCAATAAGCTATATCTAAGCTTCTTACATGTTTTCTTACACAAAAACATGAATTTTGGGCAATTCTTTGCCACTTTCAAAAACCCCAAGCCCTAGAATCCGGGTTTACATCAAAAGGAACGATTAAACGATGTTTTTTACCTGGATTCTTGGTCTTTTCTTGTTGTTTGGATGCCCACGAACACCGATCTTCAATCTCTTGATCAACCGAGCCTTAAATCTCCACTATCTCTCTTGAAATTGGTGTTGACTTGCAAATGAGATTGGCTCAAGCTGGTCCGTTTATATTTATCGGGCGTTCCGGGACCTTAAACCCGTCTAACACATAACCGAGAGGTTTACTCGGTCCATACTCCATCCCCCGCTTATTTTCTTTTAAATAATCCCCGCTAGGCCTATTATTATTAATTGGCTCGTTTCGACTTTATTCGGGGCGTTACAAGTCCACCCCTCTTATTTAGGTTTCGTCCCCGAAACCTATTATTCTTCAATTATATGTGGGTAATGCTGTCTCATCTCTTCTTCGGTCTCCCACATAGACTCAGATCCCTTTCTGTGCTTCCATTGTACTCGCACAAGTAGAACCACTTTATTCCTTAGCCTCTTCTCCTTGCGATCGATGATCGCCACTGGTTGCTCCACATAATTGAGCCTTTCATCCACATCAATGTCTTCCAGTGGTATGATCATATCTTCGTCGGCTAAGCACTTTCTCAAGTGAGATACATTAAATGTTTTTCGGCATACGACTTTTGCCTATCCTTAACTCATTGGGAAACTCCAACCTATAGGCCACCTAACTCATTGGGCAACTCCAACCTATAGGCCACCTCTCCTACTCGAGAAATGATTCGGAAAGACCCTATGTATCTCAGTCTCAACTTGCCCCGCTTCCTAAATCGAGTGATGCTCTTCCAAGGTGAGACTTTCAACATGACCCTGTCACCCACGTGGAACTCAATCGGTCTACGCCGTTTTTCGGCATACGACTTTTGCCTATCCTTAGCTGCCTTCATAAAGGCTTTGATCCTTTCCAGCTTCTCAATCGTAACCTCGACCACTTTGATGCTCCCTAACTCTTTATGGCCAATATCTCCCCAACAAGCGGGTGTTCAACATCTCCTACCGTATAGCATCTCATAAGGGGGCATGCTAATGCTGGCATGGTAGCTATTGTTATATGAGAGCTTGGCTAACGGTAAGTGGGTGTCCCAACATTCTCTAAAGTCAATGACGCATGAACGAAGCATATCCTCAAGCATCTGAATAGTCCTTTCTGACTGACCATCTGTCTGGGGATGAGAAGTCGTGTTGATATGTAACCTCGTCCCCATAGCATCGTGAAATCTCTTCCAAAACTTTGATGTAAATCGGGTGTCACGATCGGACACGATAGACACCGGTACACCATGGCGACTTTCAATCTCCTTGATGAATAGATCTGTGAGTCTCTCAGAGGAATACGTCTCACGGATCGGTAGGAAGTGAGCACTCTTCGTCAAATGATCAACTATCACCCATATGGCATCATACCCTTTCATGGTACGCGGTAATTTCATGATAAAGTCCATGGTGATATACTCCTACTTCCACTCGGGTATATCCAAAGGTTGGATCTTCCCGTATGGCTTCTGATGCTCCGCCTTCACTTGCAAGCAAGTAAGGCACTTACTCACGTACTCCACTACATCACGCTTCATACCTGGCCACCAATAACCTTTCTTCATGTCTTGATACATTTTCGTGGCACCAGGATGAATGGAGTATCGAGTCTTATGAGCCTCATCCATGATCTTTCCACGTAGATATCCATAACGAGGAATCCACATCCGCCCGAATCGGGTTCTAACACCGAGTGTGTTTTCACCCAACTCCGCGACTAGACCTCTGATCCTTTCGGAGTTAAGACGATCATTCTTCAAGGCCTCATCTGGAAACTCCTTTACCAATGTCATCACATCAGAGGCCATGATCAACTAATAAGCCTTCACCAGAATCGGCTCGGGTCTCTCCTTTCGGCTAAGGGCATCTGCCACTACGTTGGCCTTTCCTGGATGGGAATGGATCTCGCAATCGTAATCCTTTATGAGCTCCAACAATCGCCTCTACCTCATATTCAAGTCTTTCTGCTTGAAGAAGTACTTCAAGCTCTTGTGGTCGGTGAAGATGGTGCACTTAGTCCCGTATAGGTAGTGCCTCCAAATCTTAAATGCAAAGACCACAGCCGCTAACTCCAATTCTAAGTAGGGTAATTAACTTCATGAACCTTCAATTGTCAGGATGCGTAGGCTATAACCTTTCCTCTCTGCATCAACACGCAACCCAACCCCGAGTAAGAAACATCTGAATAGACCACCAAATCCTCGCTTCCTTCGGGTAATGACAAGACAGGAGCATGAGTCAGCCTTGCCTTTAGCTCCTCAAAAGCCTTCTCTTGATCTTGACCCCATACTAACTTCACATCCTTACGGGTCAACTTAGTCAATGGGGAAGCTATCTTAGAGAATCCTTGGATGATTCTTCTATAATACCCTGCCAACCCCAAGAAACTACGGATTTCGGATGGCGTCTTTGGAGACTTCCATTGCAACACCGCCTCCACCTTTGTCGGGTCTACCATGATCCCCTCGGGATTCACCACTTGACCCAATAACTGAGCTTCGCGCAACAAGAACATGCACTTAGAGAATTTAGCATATAATTTCTCCCTTCTAAGCGTCTCAAACACTTCCCGAATATGACCGGCATGCTCCTCTTCGCTCCCCGAGTAAATCAGGATATCATCAATAAACACAATCACTGATTTATCCAACATCGACCGGCACACTCGATTCATCATGTCCATAAAAAAGCTGGCGTGTTAGTTAAACCAAAAGACATAACAAGAAACTCGCAGTGTCCATAACGTGTGCGAAAAGCTGTTTTAAGAATATCTTGCTCCTTCACCTTCAACTGATGGTAACCAGATCAGAGATCTATCCTTGAGAACCAACTGGCACCTTGGAGCTGATCAAACAAGTCATCAATACTCGACAATGGATACTGATTCTTCATTGTCAACTTGTTCAACTCACGGTAGTCAATGCACATCCTCATACTACCGTCCTTCTTTTTCAAGAACAGGACCGGAGCACCTCAAGGATAGATACTCAGTCTAATGAACCCCTTATCAAGCAACTCCTGCAATTGTTCCATCAGTTCCTTCATCTCGGTCACCGATACGGTGCCTTAGCTACCGGTTGGCCACCGGGCAACAAGTCAATCTGAAATTCGATTTCGCGGTCCGGTGGCACACCTAGTAACTCATCTGGAAACACGTCTATCGGACAATTATGGTGTTGACATATCCACATCCTTCACATAATCCACATCTCATGCACTTCCCCGCCACCGCCATCGAAATCACCTACGGAATCGTAGTGACTCGGTCACCGTAGATCGTCACTGAACTCCCGTTAGGCGCTGTCAATTGGATCATCTTCTTGCGATAGACAATGTTCGCCTTGTAGTCCGCCAACCAATCCATTCCCAAGACTACATCGAACCCGCCTAAGGTCATCACGAACGGTCTAACAAGAAATTTATGACCTTCTAGCTCTATGTCATAGCCTTCTATCATATAAGAAATCCTGGTAGACTTACCTATGGCAGTTTCTACATCGAAGGGCTCATCAATGCTTCTACTCCTAATGGGCAACTTAGCATAAAAGGTAGCAGAAATGAAACTCCTACTAGCACTAGAATCAAATAACACGGAGGCAAGAGTTTGGTTTACTAGAAACGTACCTGTCACAATATCGGGATCCGTCCTAGCCTCCTCTCGAGTCATCGTGATGGCTTGGGCGCTCGCCTTCTGCCTTTCCGTCCCGATCAACTTTTTCGCTCTGGAACTCTCTGCTCTCGGTTTCTTGCATCCTGCCTCATGTGGCCCTCCTCGCCACAATTATAACATCTCCTTACCCTGCAGTTCTTCGCCACATGTCCTGTCCTCCCGCATCTGAAACAGAAACTGGATCCCCATCTACACTCTCTTGTGTGCTCCTTCCCGCACTTACCACACTTCTTCGACCCCACACCGGGTGTAACCACACGCCGGTCATACACCCTCGCAACCTTATTGTTCGGAGCAGCCCCTCCACGTCCAAATCGTTTCCCATTCCGGTTCTTGTCACCGCCACCTCTCTTATTCACCTCAGCCACCACCACTTCCCGCTCGTCATACAGTCTCCCAGCCAGATCAACCACCAACCTAAACGTGCACGGTCGGGCGGCGATCATATTGCAGGACCGATGAAGGGTGGTCACTTACAACACAACAACACAAAGAGGAGATTAACCAAACTTAATCAAACAGTAAATTGGATTAACCACAAGTATGATACTAAGAACACAAGTAATAAGTAAGAGACAAAACAAGAGAACACAAGTGATTGGTTTTCAAGGATGCAGTATATTGCTTTCTCGAGTTCTATTACAAGTGTTACAAAGCATAAAGGAAAGATACAAGAAAATGAAATACTTATACTACATCTTACAGCTGGCAATACTTTGATAGCCAGCTGGATAAAATTGACTAGACAACTACAAAATCAATTGTAAAGTCAAAAGGCAGTGACTATCACATGCCATAGCTCACATCCTACTATATTACAAAAAGGATAAAAGTACATAAAGTAGAGAGCATGGACTCAAGACCTCAATGTACAGTTACCAAAAGCATGGACCTTTCACCAACTCATGTAAGTTGGTGACTTTACAGAGTTGCAGCGGAAAGGTGGTCCAGCTTTATGGTAAAGTAAATCAGATAAAGGCATATGTTGGTCCATGTGATCAAATAACAATGCAAATGATGTGAAGAATCGCTAAATATCCAACAAACATGCTAAACAATGATAATAGAGAAGATTGAACACATTAATAACTCCTTCATGATAAGACAATGATCAATGACAATCAATAACAAAAAGCACAATGATAATTCTGTGTAATAACTGCTTGAAAAGGCAACTTGCAACAATGATTCACGATTAGGGTTTCGCAAGCTTACCAAACAATGAAAATTAACATGAGTATATATAACAGTCTTAGTTTCGCAGACAGTTTCACTGACAGCGAAACTGTCCTGCCGAAACTATAGTTTCGCCCGGCAGAACATTAAATTCGCCAGGCAAACAAAACAGCAAACTGTGAGCAAACTTACAGTTTCGCTCACAGTTTCGCTAGACTGCTAAAATACATAAATCTAAGTACATACAAAAGGAAACTAAAAAAAGTCCTATTACAAGTAAAATAAACAATCTAAACTAAGGTGAGTTCAACCTATACATGATCTTCAATACTCCCCTAAGGTTGGATCTCACCGTTTTCACTCTTCTTGATTTGTCTTGTCAGCTCCGGTTTCCTCTGCTGCATTTGATTTGTCTTCGTCACCTCCTGCAGTTACTTCCTCAGAAGCTTCAGCACATGATCCTCCATGGTCTCTTCCTGCATCACTAGCTCCTTCGGGATGACCACTAGCCCTCTCAAATTGCTTGGTCAAATCTTGAACATCCATATTAAGGTCATCCTGAGCCCTTACCCTTTCAGCTAACTTCTTCACCTCAGATCTCACTCCTCTAATATTGTTGGCAACATTCATAAACAAACTGGCTTCTTTCCGAGTCTCTTCTCCAGCCCTAGCCTTTATGTGATTCTCACATAATACCAATAGATCTTCATCACAGAAACTGAACAACTCCATAAGATCAAAGACCCTAAACTCTTTGCCATTCTTTACTCTAATCACAACTTCTCCAGTGTTATTATCATAAAACCATTTCTCAAAGTCCTGTAATTGTTGGGGAAGGGGATCAGCCAATCTTACTCTGTTTACAGTCTTTGGTGGTTTAACCCTCAGAACAATTCTTCCCTTTCCCGTCTCCCAGTCTTTATCTTTCTTTGACCTCCTCCTTTCTGCCTTCATATACCCAAACGACTCAAAGTTGTCATTAAGCCCGTTTTTTATCTCTTTTTCAAGAAAAGTGGCTCTTTCACTCAGATGGGCATTAATAAGTGGTAGAGTTGCCAACCGCCTTAGATCCCACTTAGGCAAGGTCTTAAAAGCCTTCCTCTTAAGCATGTAACTGATACTACCTCCCCTTCTCTTTATCATGAACATCTTTAGGCCAGAGTTCTAGCACCAGCTTATAATCTTCTTGTATGCCTCCTTCCTACTCAGCCCCTCCATGTGTTGGAAAAGAGGAGTGATTTCTTCTGGCTCCTTCTCTTTCACAAACCAGTCATCTTTATCCATCTCAAACACATCTGCAGCATCCTCTCCCTTCTTAGCCACATAGATCAATGGTCGCTCATCAACTTCATAGAACTCAGGTTCTGAATCATAATCTATGAGCTGTTCATCATCCTCTTCCTCATCAACCAATCCCTTTCCTTTCTCAGAGGCTCCTTCAGCAGTTTTCGTTATTATTACTTCTTCACCAACTAATTCCTTTTCAAAGTCAAAATGCATATTAACAAACCCAGCTTCTATAATATCCTCTTCATTTTCTCTTCCAACATCCTCTCCTCTAGCTCCACAATCTCCAGCATCAGTGGTTGCTGCACTAGATGTGCCCTCTCCTGCCTTGGATGAAGTGCCCACATTCAGAAATGGGTACTTTGATGTGTCAGTCAGATCATCTAACTCAGATTGAGTTAGTTGATCAGATAGGCCGGCTGCAGCTTTCAGTAGGGTAACTTCATCTCTCGAATCTTCATCTAGTCTCAATATCCTCGATACAGTCTCAGCAGTGATGATCACTTCTTGATGAATGACTTTAACAGTAATCCTCTGTGAATCTCCTCGAGTGTCATACTCTGCAGATCGCCAGAAGTCTCTGATATGAAGATCTTAAATGGTAGTCGTATGAGATATAGCATGGGCTATGGGTAATTTTTATAGCCATATGATACAATCTCTGAATCCAGCAGCCTTTGGATGTGTATCATCTAGAATAGCAGTGATATTGTTCCGCTCATCGAACTTTAGATTAGCCATGATAACCTGAAGAAGAGATTAGATAAGTTGAATGAGAGATTAAGAAGATAAGAAAAGAATAAAAGAAAAAATTAAAAAAAAATTCACTGACAGTTTCGGCAAGCGAAAAATTAGTTTCACTAACTTAAACATATCAGTTTCGCTGACCAAAAAGATAGTTTCGACCAGGCAAAAATTATTTAAAATAGATTCGCTGACAGTTTCGGCAAGCGAAAACATAGTTTCGCTAACTAAAACATATCAATTTTGCTGTCCAATAAGATAGTTTCGACCAGGCGAAACTGTACAAACTTATGTCCAAATCCAGCGAATCTGAAAATATGTCGGCAAAACTGTTAGGTTCGCACGGACAGCATAACCTCACAGTTTCGCTGAAAAGTGAAGAACTTTCGTTCAGTTTCGCAGGATAATCAGTAGTTTCGCTGGATGAACAGCGAAGACATCGAAGAGTCAAAATTCAATCGCCTTATAATAAGTTAATTTTAACATGATTAGAAGAATGTTCAATGATCGAAACTCACAGGCGAACAAGAAACAACACACAATCAGTATGAAACAACACAAATATGCAAAATCGCCAAAATAGGTCACGGATAAACCCTAAAAGACTACACAGGTCGATAGTGCGAAAATGAGAAAATAATTTCGCAAAACGACTTATATAGCATATAGTTTCGCAGACGACGAAACTATAGATTCGCCAGACGAATTTACAGTTTCGCCAAGAGAATTTGCAATTTCGCCTAGAGATATACAGTTAAAAATGATTAGAAAGCAGAGCGAAATTGCAGTTTCGTCAAGCGAAACAAGGAGCGAAAGGGTATTTTCGCCTTTTATTATTATTTATTTTTATAATTATAAATAACTTCACACACGAAGATCTAAATCAATCAGAGATCACATCCTCTAGATATTCATGAACACGAAGCTGATCGTAAATCATCGACCGACAATGAGATCATACTAATTACTAGATCTTATCACAATCTCCAAAGGAATAGTTAAAATTTGTGAACAAATCAATAACGATTGTTGATATAGTTGTCCACTTAAACCCATGCCTTATCATTTTTCAACAAACAGCTTATGATTTGTTAAGGTTCAATTAGATGCTTTAGAATGTTAGGACCCCACAATCATTTGGCAAAAACCCTCACCCAACCTCAGGATTTCATGAATTTTGAATCAATCTATACAGAGCAATGCTTGTGCCTTAGTGTGCAAGTGATTATAAACAGAATATTACATTATAAACAGAATCAATCTCATCGTTTAGATGATTTGACACAACTTAGATCAAAATGGTGAGAGCTCCATGTCTATACTCACGTATAACAAAATAGATGACCAATTAATCATGTGCTGATGAGAGCTCCAAGTCAGTACTATCGTACAGCAGAGGAGATCATCACTCCAGGTAGGTACTTCCGTACAGCAGAGGAGATTAGCACAAACACAAGACACATAAATACACCAAGCATGGTCCAAGGATATGGCTTATATGATCATGATGGGTGAAAGATTCATTCTCAATCCAATTTTTGTCAGGACTCAGTTTTTGTGCAGGCCAAAACGATTGCGTAAATCCAGACCTTAAGCATGATGTTTTAATTTAAATCATATTGCTGTTGTATACTTTATTCTTCAGGCTGAGTCTATCAAGCATATCGTTAAAGAATCTGTTTGATTCTTTTTTTTTTAAGTATAAGATGTGAAACAGAAACCAGCATCAGTTACTATCATTTCTCATTTTAGCACCAGTCATGTATAAAGAATATATCTAGAAGATATACAATCATTTCTCGTCATTTTAAATTCCGAACTCAGATTATGAAGTTACTCCCCCAAAAGTTTATTTTCAAAGGATATAAAATTTATTTAAATTATTAAAATCATTTATTATTTATTTATTTATTATTATATTATTATTATTATTTTTTATTATATATTTTTTATTTTTTTTATATGTATTAATGACTTTAAAGAAAATTTAAAAGGATATTATCCCGAGCATAGAGATCAATTCATAAAAACAGGGATTATCAAAAGTTTTTGTGAAAAGATCAGCTTTTTGATGTTTTATATCAATGGGTATAATATCGATGAAACCCTTTTCTTGAGCATTACGAATTGCATGAATCCGTGTCTCGATATGCATGGTTCGAGAATGATGAATAGGATTTTTTGCAATCCCAATGGCTGCTTCGTTGTCACAAAATAATGGTGTGTGGAAAAAATTAATTCCGTAATCAATCATTTGGTGTTGTATCCAAAGAACTTGAGAACAATAGAGAGGCAGCAATATATTTTGCTTCTCCTGTAGAAAGAGAGACAATGGTCTGTTTCTTGCTCTGCCAGGACACTAAACAATTTCCCAAATATTGACACCCTCCGGACACCGATTTTCTGTTTAACCTGCAACCATTGGAATCACTATCAGAATAAGCATGTAAATCAAAATTCCCTCTATATGGATACCATAGCCCTAAATGGGATGATCCTTTGAGATAACGAAATATTCTCTTGACTGCTTTCTCATGAGATTCTTTTGGGGCCGACTCATATCGAGCACAGTATTCAACAGCAAAAGTGATATCAGGACGACTTGCGGTAAGATACATGAGAGAACCGATCATGGATCTATAAAGATGAGGATCAACTGGTTTCCCGTTCTCGTCAGGAGTGAGACAAGTCTGAGCAGTAAAAGGAGTCATCTCAGGAGAGGCATCATCCATCTTGAATTTCTTCAAGATATCTTTAATATACTTCTCCTGATGAATAAGAATTCCTTCTTTCTGTTGTTCAACTTGTAATCCAAGAAAGAAACACATTTCTCCCATCATACTCATTTCAAACCTTTGGCGCATCACCTCTTCGAACTCTCTACATAATAGAGAATTGGTAGATCCAAAAATAATATCATCAACGTAAACTTGGACAAAAAGCATTTCACCATTCACTTCCTTTTAGAAGAGAGTCATATCGATGGTACCACGAGAGAAACCATTGCTTAGAAGATACTGTGTGAGGGTCTCATACCAGATCCTAGGTGCTTGATGAAGACCATACAGAGATTTGTCAAGCATAAAGACTTTATCGGGAAAGTCAGGATCCTCAAAACCTGGTGGTTGACACACATATATCTTCTCATCAATGTCTCCGTAGAGAAAAGCACACTTCACATCCATCTGATAGACCTTGAACTGTTTATGAGCAGCTTGAGCGAGAAAAATTCTGATTGCTTCAAGACGAGCGACTGGAGCAAAGACTTCAGTATAGTCAATCCCTTCTTCTTGAGCAAAACCTTGCACAATGAGTCTAGACTTGTTACGCACCACTACACCACGATCATCCGGTTTGTTCTTAAACACCCATTTTCTACCGATTGGGTATTTGTTAGGAGGCAAGTCAACCAAGGTCCAAACTTTAAACTTTCTGAATTGTTGAAGCTCCAATTGCATTGACTCCACCCAACATGGATCCTATAGAGCAGCATGCACATTTTTCGGGACAGTTTGAGAAATGAAGCATGAAAAAAGACAAACATTAATCAAACCAGATTGACTCCGCGTTCGAACACTATCAGTGATAGATCCAATAACGTTATCAAGAGGATGATCTTTCAAAGTTTTGTAGTCGCCGGCCGAGGGAAAGATGTTTGGAGCAATTTCACTCATAGATGGTGAAAGATTAGATGAGGGAGAATCAGGTGTTGTTGCTGGATCAAGTAGTGGAGAAGATGTAGGAGATAAAGAATCAGATGTTGGTGCTGGATCAAGCACTAGAGAAGATGAACTAACATCAGCTGAAATAGCTTCATTTACTGACGAGTTGGAATGATCAGGTGATGGAGATGAGGAAATAATATTGGTTTGAGCATTTGGAGTGGACGCATCATCATCGAAAACTGGAAGATTGAACGAATTAATCACAGTATCGGAGTCAAAGAACCATGCAGGTTCAGATCGAACTTCAGAGGAATTAGACTCCTGCCAATCAACATAGAACAATTCTTGAACAATACGTGTTCTTTTGTTATAAACCCGATATGCCTTTTGAGAAGAAGAGTAACCAACAAAGTAACACTCATCAGATACAACACCAAACTTTGTCTTTGGAGATTGAGTATTCAGAAGAGTGCAAGAACAACCAATGGCTGAAAGAAATCAATTAGAGGTTTCCTCTTATGAAAAAGTTCATAAGGAGTCTTCATTTTATCTTTCACAATCAACACTCGGTTTAGAACATATGAAGCACAGTTTACAGCTTCAGCCCAAAAGATAATGGGTAATGAAGATTCTATCAGCATTGTACGAGCAGCTTCAATGAGAGTGCGATTCTTTCGTTCTGCTATACCGTTCTGTTGAGGAGTTCTTGCAGCACTAAATTGTCTCACAATCCCCTTTTGAGCACAAAATGAATCAAGAATCTGATTTTTGAATTCAGTGCCGTTGTCACTTCTCAGGCCCATAACCTTTCTCTTGCTGATTGTTCAATAGAAAGAATTAATTTCTGCAATTCCTCAGCAACCTTGCCTTTGTGTGCAAGAAACCTCACCCATGAATATCTAGAAAAATCATCTGTAACAACAAGACAAAATGATTTTTTAGCAATAGATTTAACACTAATTGGGCCAAACAAATCAGTATGTAACAACTCGAGAGGACAGGATATGCTATTTAGAAGTTTGGGTTTATGAGGTTTCTTATGTTGTTTGCCCTTGGCAGAAGCCATACATTTTTCATTAACAGAAAAATCTATTAAATGGTGTCCTTTAACGAAATTTTTTTTTACTAATTTGTTAATTATTTTAAAATTAACATGACCTAATCAAGATGCCATAAGAGAGACTCAAAAGTTGAAGCTTTAGAAAGAGGACAAGTTGTAGTATACTTTGACTCGCTTGAGTTTATATCAAGAAGATATGTATCATGTTTTCTTGGAGCACGCATAAGAATCAAATCATCTGGGATAACAATCTTTTATTTTAAAAATAGACATTCATCAGATTTAAACAGAACGGGAATGTCTTTATCACAGATTTGAGAAACACTCAAAAGATTAAATGTCAGCTCAGGAACATAGTTGACTTTTTCCAAAGTTAGAGAACCATTGGTAACTTCTCCTTGTCCAATCATTTTTCCACATTTTTGTCACCAGCAAAAGCAACATATCCTCCATCAATAATCCGATAATTGGTCAGTAAATCTTTCAGCCAGTCATATGTTTGGAACATCCGCTATCTACATGCCACAAGTTATTTACAATCTTAGTGGATGACTCCTGAAATGAATGAATAAATCAGTTAACTAGGTGTAATAGGAACCCAAGATTGAACGACTTTATTTTTTGATGAAACAGATTTTTTATAGAAGAAATTATTAACCAATTTTGTTAATTTATTTCCAAAGCAGTTCCTATTAGAATGACCATGAATCAAAGTAGGACAATTCTTGACAAGATGGTCCTCTTGACCACACCTGAAACAATGAGGTTTGAGTCTAGGTCTTTGATATGATGGGGTAAAAATAGGATCAATGATAATTTCCTCATCACATTCAGATAAAGTAGAATCAATGTCACTGAATGTCTCATACAAGCCATGAGTTTGACGTTTATTTGAACAAGAATTATTATTTACAAAAATAGATGAAGATTCGTCCGATGTACCAGTAGAACTAGTTCCACTGGTACTGGTTTCAGATGAAGAAGAAATTCGTTCATCAGATGAAGTCATATTTAATGGAGTGAAAGATGGATTAGGGTGAGAAAAGAACTTTTCAAAACAATTAGTTTTAATTTGCTCAGTTGGTTTTGAAGAAAGATCAGATGCATCATAATCATTACTAGAACAAAAGACATCACCACCATGAACTGAATTACAAGATGAAATAAAACTATCATGAGAACATGAGACAACAGAGTCTGTTACAGGCGAACTAGAAACAAAAACAGAATTTAAACTAGACTTGTGGTCTAAAACAGACTGCTGACAATCAGGTGTACTAATACTAGTGCATCCAAGCCCACTAGTTGGTCCATAGTCGTAGTCTTCACGAACGTGCTTAGAGTTAATCCCCTCTAAACCTGCAGACATACTGTCAGTATCTGTTTTGATTAAATCATTAGAAGGATGAGGAACAGACATAAGAGAATAACAGTATGTACTAGGCAGAGGATAAACCTTTACGTTTTCATAACCTAATCCTGTTTTAATCCTAGCTCCCCGTTGAGATTTACAGAGATCATCATGTTTCATCCCTGATATAGTCCATTTGTCTAAATTTGGCTGAAGTTTGCTTGCTTCAAATTCAGCAAGGGCAACCCTTTCGGTCAAAGTGTTAATCTCGACATTTCTTTCCAAAACGATTCGTTTTAAGTGATCATTTTCTTTTAAAGCCTCATTTAATTTTACAAAATATTTTGATTCATTGATTTTAAGTTCATCATTAATTCGCTGTAAATCCTTTTCATTATCAATTAATAGACGATTAGCTTTATAAATCCCAAATAATCTAATTTTACAAGCAGATGAGCACATATCCTGTATTACCTCATATGGAAGTCCCATTACCATCCTTTCAGCAGCTAAGGCTTTGTCACATTGGCATACTGGAGTACTTGACTTCTTTTCCTCAACAGTAGCAGCATCATCATCATTATCCTTTCTTTGCCCAGTGCATGAACTTCCTTTCTCACTTAAACCTGCAGTTTTATCTTTCCAAATTCCATCATCTTTTTCTTCTTTCTCATTCACAGATGACACATCTTCTCTTTTGAATTCTATCTTTACCATCTTCCTTCTCACTCCTTTCAACAAACTCAGCAACTAAAGCATGATTTATCTCAGTTCTAGTTTCCTCAACCTCAGCACTCCAATCAAAGTTAGAAATCAAAGCAGTCTCCTTTTTGTGATTCACGTCTTTCTTCTCTTTCTCAGCTGTCAGTCTTGGGACTCCAGAATTACTAGGATTGGTGACAATTAATAATGGACATTCACGTTTGAAGTGCCCCAATTGTTTACAGTTAAAGCATCTCAATTTGGACTTATCAAATCCCAGTTTTGAATTAGATGTTTGACCACCAAAGTTCTTTCGTCCGGTTCTTTCCATAAATCTTCGAGCTCTAAGGGTCAACATAGCCATCTGCCATTAAATATAAGTTTCTTCAAGATCATCGGATCCACCTGATACATGTTTTCCATATTCATTCCCTTCCCTTTCAATTCTCCAGCTAGAAGTGCTTCATAGCTTTGAACGAACATTCCAAAAAGAGCCATTGTTTCTAATGGGATTGAAGTTTCAACATTGGCCTTAGAATTACCCAGATCTCTTCCAACACTACTGTTTCCACCCGAGAAAGTACTTGTATTGATCCCTCCCTGAATTGGATTCTGTATTTGAGAGTTTGAAGCGGATGATAATAAAGCAACATTTTGAGAAAAACCAGATGTGGGCATTATAGTCTGGTTAAATTCCCGTCTCTTCATGTCCAACTCAAAGGATTTCAACTTATTGATAATATCCATCAGCTTGTAGTCTTTGAACCCTCTTTCTTGTTTAAGCATCCTCACCTGAAGACTCCACTGAGGTGGAAGAGAATCAAAAAGCCTGTTAACTTGTTCACTGTTGGAAAGCCTTTCATCATATTTCTTTAAGGTGCTTGAAACAGTTAAGAAACGATTTGTGAGATCTATCAGACTCTCATTCTTGTATCCCACAAATGAATTGAATTCCTTTTCAGCCTGAATGCTCTTATCCTTTACCAAATCTGCATTACCATCATAAAATATACATAGAGCATCGTAAAGAGATTTAGCATTTTTATGCTCTACAAAACGGTTGTAAATGTCTGGTGCTAGACAGAGAGTTGGAGCACCAAAAGCCTTTTGGTCACGATCGATCAATTTCAGATCCTTTTCAGTATAGGAAGATGGGTCCTTGTTTTGAGAGACAACATCACCAACAGTAACCGTTGGTATGTGAGGACCAGAAGTAATCGATTCCCATTGGTTATGATCAGTGTAGAAGAAGAAGGCTTTGAGACATCTCTTCCAATCTTAAAAATTGTCTCCGTTAATGAGTCTTGGAGGCCTATTGGGTGCAACACTTTCAAGATCAGCAAGTGTGAGTGTGGTTAACTTCGACATTCTAGTTTCGGCAGAAAAGAAAATAATTTCGCTAACACTTTCGCAGAAAATGATGACTTTGTAAACAATTTCGCTGAAAAACTACTTTCGCTGATACTTTCGCAGAGGAAGCTAATTTCGCTAACAATTTCGGCAGCACTTTCGCTAACCCAAAGTCACAACAGGCTTAGTTTCGCTGGTAAATTCGCACGAAACAAGCTTGAACTTTCGTTCAGAAACAATTTCAGCAGTAATTTCGCTTGTTAACCGTTCATAATCACTGATGAACTTTCGTTCAAAAGACTAGGTTCGCAAAACAACTAGAAAAAAGTTTCAGAAGCAATATAACCCATAGTTTCGCTGAAAGAAGATTGGCAGTTTCGCTGAAAGAACCGTAATTTCGCTGATCGATCCCAAAACCCTTTTTCAACCCAATATCAATCTGAAATCATCCAATACTCAATGAATTTGAAATCCGATGATTATGAGATCTTCCTCAATCAAAAACTAGCAGAATTCAATCAATTTCCATATCAAAAACACCTTATAATCCAATGAAAATTGATTGAAACTAGATATTGAATAAAAACCACCAAAACTAAACAAATCAAGAGCGCTAAGGCTCTGATACCATATTGTTGGTCCATGTGATCGAATAACAGTGCAAATGATGTGAAGAATCGCTCAATATCCAACAAACATGCTAAACAATGATAATAGAGAAGATCGAACACAATAATAACTCATTCATGATAAGAAATGATCAATGACAATCAATAACAAAAAGCACAATGATATTTCTGTGTAATAACTGCTTGAAAAGGCAACTTGCAACAATGATTCAAGATTAGGGTTTTGCAAGCTTACCAAACAATGAAAATTAATATGAGTATATATAACAGTCTTAGTTTCGCAGACAGTTTTGCTGTCAGCGAAACTGTCTTGCCGAAACTATAGTTTCGCCCGGCAGAACATTAAATTCGCCAGGCAAACAAAACAGCAAACAGTGAGCGAACTTACAGTTTCGCTCACAGTTTCGCTAGACTACTAAAATACATAAATCTAAGTACATACAAAAGGAAACTAATAAAAGTCCTATTACAAGTAAAGTAAACAATCTATACTAAGGTGAGTCCAACCTATACATGATCTTCAGCATATCTCTAAAAGTATTCGGAAGAAATCTGTCTTCACTCTTTGGCTTCAGAAGACTTTGTCTTTGAAGCTTCGGAAGACTTCACTTTTGGATTCGGAAGATATTGGTCTTGGCTTTAGAAGATTTTACACTTAGAATATTTCTAGTGCATGGTGTAAAACTTCCAAAGCATTTCTACTTCAGTTCTTAGTGCATGCTTGCAGAGAGACTTTGGATGTTTTGGCTGCATCAGACTTATAGGAATCCTTACAAACTCCCCCTAGGCTGATGCTACCAAAACATTTAGAAGATCTTCAGATGTTTGTAGTCTTCACCACAATGATGACCATACCCTTCTTCATTAGATGGTCAGGATCATTCAGACTATCATAATATCTTCTCATCCCAAAGAGATCATGCAGAAGTAAGTTGATTATGTCTTGCCATGTATAGACATTCTCAACACCTTGATCTCTGATCACATGCCATCTCTCTGGATTAGTAGTGAAGGTCCAGGATAAGATGGTTGTCTCACCTGCAAGAGGAGCCACTTGAATTGGAGTTGATTGGACTGCCTCTTCATGCACTTCCTCAAGTTGATCTGACTCAGCCTGAGGTGTAGAGGTGGATGATTCAGGCTTCTTCTTCTTAGACTTAGGTTTAGAAGCCATCCTCATCTTCCTCTTAGAAGACTTTAACTGAGAATACTGGTCTACAGCACCTTGTTGATCATCCTTGTTTTTCTCAGTTGGGTGTTCCTCCCTCACAGGTTCAGAAGGAGAGGGAGTTTGACCCTGCTGTGGATCAAAAGATAAAGCTTGCTAAGGCTTAGCAGGAGGTCCAGGTTGTGTTGTCTCAGGTTGTTCAACCTTAACCTCTACTTCAGGTGGGATTTGACTTGGAGAAGAGTATAAGTCAATCAGCTCTCCACTCTTGATATTCTGCTTGATTACCCTGATATGCTCATCCATTGTGGATAGAGACATAGGGCCAAGTCTCCTTCCGAAGAATCCATACAGCTTCAAGAAGCTCATCATCCTTTGTCTGTCAGCAGACTTTTTCATACTCTCTTGGATGATAGCTCTTGAATTTGCAGCATCTTCCCTCATCTTTCTCTTTGTTTCCTTTTTTAATTTGAGAACTTGAGGTTCCAGTTGTTTGAGATACTCAAACTCAATATACTCAAAGGAAAAGGGTAGAAGTGCAGATGCCTGGTAGAGACCTCTGGCACGCAGGTAGTTGATCATGTTTTGTCTATCTGTTTCGTTGTCTACCTGAGGTTCTTATGTAGCAACCACATCCTCTTGCACAGGACTTTCCTAAACTGGGGAGAGAGTTGGAGCATGCTTGTATAATCTTTTCTGTCTCTTCTCTTCTTTGAATTAGATAAGTAATCTTGCATCCTCTTTTTCCTTCATCTATCTTGACACTTACATGTGAGCCAGTTCATTTAACTGCTCTAAAGGAAGAGATATAATCTCATCTATGTCATAGTTCTAGATCTGCAGGTAAGTAATCCTGACTGCCCTCAACTCATCTTTTTGAGTGTTTGGTCTGGGGGCAGCCCTGATTGCAACTTGCATAAATCCTGAAGACCCAGAGGAACTTTCTCCCCTTAGCTTCCTCTTCCTCTCTCTCTCCTCCTCCTCACTCTCCTCAGGAGTCAAAATCCTTTTCCCTTTGTCACCCACAGACCTTTGTGACTTGGGGTGGATAAAGGTTTGGCCTTCATTGCTTGGTGTAGCATCCAAGCTCTGGCAGAGAGAGGCTGTGAAACACCTTCACCAGCAGGTGTTTCATTGAGGGAATGAATTTCTGAAGCAGTTGTTGGTGTGACAGGGCTCTCAGGCTCTATCACTATGCCTTCAGCCAAGGTTTTCCCTTTGAAGCTAATCTCAGGGTCTGCCTCAGCATCTAGTTGACCAATGACATTAATTGATTGCCTTTGTCTCCTTCTAAGGCTGAACACTTCAGTAATTCTGTCTTGAATCCTGAGTGCTAACCTGTCAGCTTGTCTTGATTTGCTTGGGTTGACAAGTGGCATGTTGATCAGGTCAAGACCTTCATAGTAGTCCAAAGTCTGAAAATTGAACACTTCTTGGTGCCCTTGAACTCTAAGAAGAATGAGGGCTCTTCTATCAGCATCATACGTCGCCCAATAATGTAGTTTGAAGTTCCTTGAGGTGGAGATGACACAGCCCTTGGAATGCCTTCCACAAAGAGACTCCTAATGACTCAATTATGTCCACATTAATGTGAACTTGAGGAAGTTACTGAGTATGCACAGTTGCAAGTGAGGATGGTGAATCCTTAATGTCCATACTCTCTGAAGAACTCCCAGGTTCTTTGACTGTAATGACATTCTCCCCCTTTTTGGTAGCATCACCCTCTTGCATAGGTGAGCTAGAGGTTAGGTCAACCACATTCACAGGTTCTTGTGTTCCTGGTTGAGCTCTTCTTAAAGGTCTCCTAGCTAGTTGTTCCCTAAGATATGATATCTCAAATTGCTGATCATTGACCCTATTTTGAAGGGTAGTCACCTGAGATTCAAGGTGACTAACCTTAGAGACTAAATATGAGCATGTTTTTGACAGTTTTTGCACCTTTAGTCTCAGATTCCCCTCTTCTTCATTAGAAGAATCATTCGGGGATGAGATTATTGGACCAAAGTCCTCTTTCTCACCACCAGCTTCAGGTTCTTGGCTGCTTGATTTCCTCTGCACATTGACATCCTCTGTTTAAGGTGTCAATGGGCTGAGTTGCCATGGTTGAGGTCTTAATAATGTAATCACTTGCGGAAGTGAGAGCCTCTTCCAAATGGATATCCTGAACCGGTTTAGAAGTATCCACCTCAGTTATGGGTGATTGATGTGGGCTAGACTGTGGAGATTCAGGAGTACTCATCTCTCTTTGAGTAGGGGAAGAGAAGAGAGACTCATGCTACTCACTGAAACCTAAGTCTTCATCAGTATAGAATGAGAGGTTGGGAATGGGTTGATTTAGATGTAAAGGCTGGGGATGGTAACTGTCCCCTGAAGGTTATTCACATGAGTGTTGAGACTCAGAGTGAAGGCTTAAGGCAATTGGGCTTGTGAGCTCATCAGGGTGAGCATGAGGAACCTCAGCCCTGATTGTTGAAGAGATGGGAGTGGTTTGCTCGTCAGGGGAAGTGTGAGCTCTAGTGTCCACTTCCTCCTGTATTGGTGAGTATATGGGGACCTGCACAGACTCAATAGCTTGAGCAGGGGTTCGTTTGAATTTTCTTTGGTAGGTGAGGGTTACTTGTGGCATTTTTGGTGGTTGAGAGGTAGAAGGTGTGGGTTCAACACTAGCTTGTGTTGCTAGGTTGTCACCTTGAGCAATGAGCTCTAATATTTTTGGAACTAGGGCTGTTTCTACCCCTGAGAAGCCTACAGTTGGCTTCTTTATAATTTAAAGATGCCGGCCTTCATCTGTCCCAATTTAAGAATTTTATTTGTTTCCCTCAATTGTGAGCCCAGTTCACAGTTGAGAATGTGTTGAACATATCTAGGAAACATATAATACTCTAAGGAGTCCAAGTTAGCAAGCAAATTTGTATAGACAAATTGAGAGTACCTGAACTTGACCCCTTGAACCATTCCATGTACTATGAAGGAGAGATCCTCAGGAATCTGGTCCCACCCTCCATGCTTGTTTGACAAGCTATGGATAACCACATGAGCAGGTATTTTCCACTAGGATGGGACCTTCCCTTTCCTAAAGGTCTTTACAGAGAAATCTCCCTCATAGCCCATCTGCTCAAAGGAATGATTTACAGCTTCCTTTGGGAAGGACAACTCACCTTCTTCATCATCCAGCTGCAAATGAGTGTTTATGATGGCCGGAGTGATGAAGATTGTCCTCTCTTGCACTGTGGCAGGCAGTGCCTTCTCCCCATCCATAATGACCTCTTGGCAAGTCTTCCAAAATTCAAGCAGATGATCCTCATAGAGAGTAGGATCAATGGTTAGGGAGGTGGAGTAGTTTGATAGAGCTAAGAAACGGAAAATCTCTGAGAAACTTTCATCTTTCTCAAAGCTTAATAGAGCAACTTGGTTATGTTTCCTGTGAAGTTGCATAGAGAAATCTGGGTTGTTTCTGATGTTTAGGTTGGCCATTTTAGAAGCTTAAGGATGAAGAAAGATGAAGAACAAAAGGCGGTTTGGGAGACTTTAGGTTTAAGGAAAAGTGTAATTGAGGAAGATAGTGAAAGAGGGGGGAACCGTTGGGCATTTATGTGAAAAGGATTTGAGACAATGTTAATGAAAGAGGATAAACTTTGAAATCCGAATGTCCTTCCCACCTCGGAAAACTAGTTTACTTTTGCCAAAAAGTAGTTTTCTTAGAAGTCGAGACATCTTCCAAAGTTTATTTGCTTCGGAAGTTCCGAAGAAAAAGCTTCCGAAGGCAAATTGGCTTCGGAAGAGATTTCAAAAGTTTTTTTTGAAAATTTTGCTTCGGAAGAGAGTTTTACACTCAGAGATTTTTATTCTAAGAAGAACAAATGCTTTCGAAGGTAAATTGCATTCAGAAGAAACTTGCTCTTTGAAAACATACAAAGTACTTAAGTTGATTTTAAGCTTCGGAAGATATTTCAGAAATTTCTTCCGAAAGTAAAATTTACTGAAGCAATTATTTGTTTACAAAGACATAAACTACTTCCGGAGGTAATTTCAAACTTTTCCGAAGAGATCAGTATTTTCAAAAATCTAAGAAAAGTCTTTTGAAAAGATTTTCTTCCAAAGAAAACAAGGGCTTATGAAGGTGATAAAATAGACAACTTAGGACACAAAGGTTTTTGAAATAAATATGATTAAGTTTTAAGAAAAGCTATTCAAAGTTAATCATCCCAATAGCTGATACAAGATATTTAAATATCTGCTCATCAAAACCTTTGGTGAACAGATCAGCATATTGTTCATTTGTGTTAACTTTGACTAGTCTGATTAATCCCTTTTCAAAGTTATCTCTAATCAAATGATACCTGATATTGATATGCTTTGTCCTTGAGTGCTGCACAGGATTCTCTGTGATGGAGATAGCACTATTGTTGTCTATGTGGATGGGAGTCTCTTTAAAGTTAAATACATAGTCCGGCATCTGATTTTGAATCCAAAGCACTTGAGCACAGCAACTTGCAGTAGCACTGTATTCAACCTCAGCAGTTGATGCAGACACACAGGATTGTTTCTTGCATTGCCATGAGACAACCCTTCCACAAAGGAATTGACATCCCCCAGATGTAAACTTTGTAGTCATGTTGCAACCACCATAATCACTATCTGTATAAGCATACAGATTGAAGTCAGCATTCTTTGGATACCATAAACCAAGTGTTGAAGCACCTTCGAGGTATCTTAGAATCCTATTGACAGTGATGAGGTGAGACATCTTAGGGTTGGCTTGATATCTTGTACAAATACATGTAGCAAACATGATATCAGGCCTGCTAGCAGCAAGATACATAAGAGACCCAATCATAGCCCTGTATAAGTGTTCATATACACACTCCCCCTCAAGATCAGGTCCAAGGGAGTGGTTTCTAGCTATGGGTGTCTTAGCAATCTTACAATCAGTCATATTGAACCTTTTGAGTATGTCCTGAACATACTTTGACTGACTTATGAAGATACCATCTTCAACTTGCTTCACTTGAATTCCCAGAAAGAAATTGAGTTCTCCCATTGCACTCGTTTCAAATCTATCTTTCATCAGCTTCTCAAAGTCTTTGCAGAACTTTGAATTAGTTGAACCAAAGATAATGTCATCCATATACACTTGAACTAGCAATATGTCATTTCCCTGTCCTTTGATGAAGAGAGTTCCATCTATAGTACCTCTACTATATCCATGTTTGCAAAGATACTCAGACAATGTCTCATACCACTTCCTGGGTGCCTGATGCAGCCCATAAAGAGCTTTGTCAAGGTTGCAGACATAATCAGGATGATCAGGGTCTACAAAACCGGGTGGCTGTTTGACATACACCTCTTCATCAATCACTCCATACAGAAAAGCACACTTCACATCAAGCTGAAAGACCTTGAAGTTCTTGGATGCAGCGAATGCCAGGAATATCCTAACAGCTTCTAGTATTGCTACTGGAGCAAAAACATATGTGTAGTCAATCCCGTCTTCTTGTGTGTATCCTTGAACAACTAGTCTAGCCTTGTTCTTGATGATAATGCCTCTATCATCCTTCTTATTCCTAAACACCCATTTGGTTCCAATGGTAGTCTTCCAATGAGGTAGAGGACAAAGGTTCCAAACTTTTTGCCTTTTGAATTGAAGCAACTCTTGTTGCATAGCTTCAACCCAGCTTCAATCCTTTAGAGCCTCATCAACTTTCTTTGGCTCTATCCGGGATAAGAAACAATAGTGAAGACAAACATTTGCTTCATGGGTTTGTTCTCTTGTTCTTACCCCTGTGACAACATATCCAATGATGTTTGTGGTGGGGTGAGATTTGTGGATCCTAAGCTGAGGGATCACAGCAAGTTGCTGAGAAAGATCTAAATTTGAGAAATTTAGATCTGGCATAGATGTTTCACCCTCCACATCACCACACTTATCAAGATTGACTTGATCCAATGAGTGTGTGACATCATTGATGTTGTCATCTAAGGTGTGGCTATTAGCATCAAGAAATTCTTGATCACTATCACCACCACCATTGTTGTCTTCCATAATTGAGGTATCCTTATCTAGTTGTGGAGATTCTGAGCTAGAATTTGAAGGCACCCCAGATGTATCAGCTGAGTTTGTCATTGTAGTACTAATAGAAACCTCATTTGCAGAAGTAGTTCCAACTGAAGCTGAAGATGTATGAGTTGAAGGTCTTCTTAGCTCAAATCTTGGATCAGGATCACCTATATTTAAATTTTCTGCAGATCCTGAAACATTCTCACAAGATTTGTTAAAACAGTTGGTAACTAAATCAAGATCAAATAGCCAATCAGGACCAGAACCAACCACACAGGGTGTGTGTTCATTGAAAGTCACATTGGCTGACTCCTCAACAATTCTAGTTCTGAGATTGTATACTCTATAAGCCTTAGCCTGGGAAGAGTATCCAATGAAATGTCCATCATCTGATTTCTCAGCAAATTTGGCAATTTGATCTTTGGTATTCAAGATGGCGCAAGGACATCCAAATGACCTGACAAAACCAATGAAAGGTTTTCTCTTGTGCCAAAGTTCATAAGGAGTCTTACCATGTGTCTTAACCACTAAAACTCTATTTTGCACATAGCAAGCAGTGTTTACTGCCTCTACTCACAAGTTGATGGGCAGTTTAGAGTCAGACAACATAGTTCTTGCAGCTTTAATTAGTGTCCTGTTTCTCCTCTCAGCAACACCATTTTGCTGAGGAGTCCTGGGAGCACTATATTGTCTTGTATTACCTTTTTTATCACAAAATGTATCAATGGTTTGATTCTTGAATTCAACCCCTTGATCACATCTTATGGTTTTGACCTTGTGCTCACATTGATTCTCAATCTTTAAGATGAAATTCTTCAGAGTCTCAGGGGTCTCATCCTTAGTTCTAAGAAAGAAAACCCAAGTGAATCTTGTAAAATCACCTATGATCACCAAACAATAGGAGGTCCTTCCTAGACTCATTACACTGGTGGGGCCAAAGAGATCCATATGTAATAAGTGTAGGGGAGTGGTGATAGAGTTCCTTTCTTTAGGCTTGTGAGATACCTTATGCTGCTTCCCTTACAGGCATGCAACACAATGATCATCACTTGTAAACTCTTTCTTTGACATTCCAGTTACCAAATCATGTTTAATTAGTTTATTCATGTTCTTAAAGTTTACATGGCATATTCTTTTATGTCATAGTAAAGAATCCTCACTATTGGCTTGAGACAGAAAGCATGAAACTTCTCCAAAGGGAGATGTTTCTTGCAAGTCCATCTTGTACATGTTCCCTTTCCTAGGGGCTCTAAGCGGGATGTGCTCATACGGAATAACCACTCCAGGCTTGAAAACAATGCACTCATGCTCAGTAAAGAGCATGTTTTGACTCTGATCACAAAATTGGGATACACTCAAAAGATTGTACCCAAGCTCCTTTACAAAGTTCACCTTTTTCAATGCTGAGCTTACCATTTGTGACCTTGCCCCTTCCAGAAATGTAACCACCTTCATCTCTTCCAAAAGCAACTGGTCCTCCATCAATCCTTTCAAAGTTATGGAGTAGTGACCTATTGCCTGTCATGTGCCTGGAACAGCCACTATCAATGATCCAGACATTCTTGTTTGTCTTGAGCTGTTCCTGCACAAAGAAAATGATTAGTTACATTTGGAAACCCAAGCCTTATTCGTCTATGGCTCACTAAGTATAACAAAAGGTAATGCAACAGTAATAGATCCTATGGTTGTGCTAGGAGGAACTTGAGCTATTGTTGATGGAGAATTTTCAGTCACATGGTCTTTCTTAGACTTTCACACCACCTTTTGAGTCTTGGACTTGACCTTCAAAACTTCGGAAGTTTTGGGACTTTGGAAGTTTTGATGACTGAACCTTTGGAAGATTCTACAGTCACTGCATCAGACTTCAGTGCTTCGGAAGAATTCCTTTCTTCCGAGACCAACTTCTCTTCCGAAGGTAATTTTCCATTTGCCCTCTTCTTAGATTTGGAGCTTCCGAAGGAAATAGATTTTCCTTCCGAAGCTTGAATCTTCTTGGAACTCTTTGAAGTCTTTGTCTTGGTCATATGGATTGTACTTTTAGGATTGTATGGACAATCCTTAGCAATGTGAGAGGTACTTTCACACATGACACACATTATTTTCTTCTTCACAATAGTCTTCTTCTGAGAACAAGATTGTCTTTGGTCACATCCCTTCTACACCTTCATCTTTGCAGGTGCTGAGACAGTCCTTTTGGGCTGGGAACTGTTCTTGAAGTTTGATGGTCCAGGCTGTGCAGCAGTGGTACACAGCAGATCAGTCTTCTTCTTGGTACTGAGATGGTTTTAACAAGAACCAGAACTCTTAGCTGAAGAGTTTTGGTTGATGTCTTCAGTCTTTACTACTTCAAACCCTGCAGAGATAAAAACTTGTTTCTGCTTAGAGTCAAAAGTAGCCTTGATCTCTTGAGCCTTCCTTGCTTTTCTTTTGCTCTTCCTAATCAAGTTCTTTCTCATTGACTTGGTCATCACATTAATCTTCTTCTCCTCAGAAGGATACTGGCCCTTCTTAGAATCCCCCTCTTCACACTTCCCGGAGGAATTCTTCAGTATCTCTTCTTCATCCTCTTCACTTATAGGATCTATGAGAGCAAGCTCATCTTCACAAGTTCAACACCTAGGAGATCTTACAGACAAGATTGTGTGTGGAGGAGCTATCTCATTGGATCCTAGTCCCTATCTTTTTTGATAACACACCTTGTTGTGCAGGGATGAGGATATCATGTTCTTGAAGGTCTCTTCTTCAAGAACATTCTTTTCTGCCCTAGCTTTGCTGATTACAAGCTCAGCCTGGCACTCAGTCTGCTTGGTTATGAGATCTTTGATTTGAGTCCTAAAATCTGTATGCTCATGTTTTAGAACCGAAATGGTTTTCCTAAGTCCTCTATCTTCAGTTTATAATCATTTTCAGACTTTCTAAAATCAGATTTTAAAATGTTTAAGGACACAAGATCAGATCTCATCTCCAAGTTATAAGACCTGTATCTATTAACTTTAGCAATGCATTCAGGAGTACAGAGATGTTCCAATACCTTGGCTTCATCATGATCTGCCATTAGTGCTTGGTTTGGAGAAGCATCTTCCACCTGAAAGCTCCAGTCAAAGCCTCCTTCTTCAACAGCAACTGCAGCTTGCTGCTTTGGCTTCACATTCTGGGGGGCTTTTTCAGTGTAGTTTGGTCTTGTTTGTGCTTGGCCACCATTTGTTCTAGGTGCCTTACACTCTCTGGAAAAGTGGCCCATCAAGTTACAGTTGTAACACTTGACTTTGCCTTTGTCCAGGCCAAACTTTCCACTGGTTGCATTGCTTGGAAACTTCCTTCCAGTTCTCTTATACGACTTCTTGGCTCTGTGAGTGAGAAGAGCCATCTGCTAGACTATTTCCATGTATTCCAGATCATCTGGATGGATACAGTCCAGGTCTTCAAGAGTGAAAAGAGAGTTGCCACAGCTTTCATTAGAAGACACAAAAGCTTGAGAAGAGCTTGTCTCTTGAAATGGGCTTCCTTGAGTGTAGTTCTCCTTGGGTGTCTCTGGGAAGGTGATGAAAGAACCCTTTGGTGAGTTGTCAGGGTAGCATATGAGATGATGTTGAGGCTCTATGCTATCCCTTTCAATCACGTGCAGGGCTGAAGCCAATTGATTGTTGGAGTTGCCAGATGAACCTTGCATGTTCATCTCCATCTGGTAGCCACTGAGAATCCCATATAACTCTTTCAGAGTAAGCGTTTTGAGTTTTTTAGTCCTCTTGATCACCACACAATAGTGTGTCCATTGCCAAGGAAGTTAGGACATGTACTTCCCTACAATGTCCTTGTTCTCAAGAGGAACTCCTCCATCCACAAGAGTATCCACTATCTCAACATACCTGAAGTATTGCTGAGTCATGGTTTCACCTGCTTTGAAGGTGAAGTTTTCAAACTGCTGCTTCAGGAGATCCTTCTTGTTCTCCTTGGCTTCAGAAGAACCTTCATACATCAGTTTTAGTGCATCCCACAGCTGGTTAGCCGTTTTGCACTTCTTGAAACCTCTGTACACAGTGTTTGGAAGGGCAGTTGGAAGGGCTGTCATGGCTTTTCTGTCAATCTCTAGTCTCTTCCTATCTTCATCAGTGTAGTTAGCCACATCTTTGGGAATCATACCAGCACCAATAGCAGAAGGAGTGCTGGGTATGAAAGGTCCATTTTCAACAGACTCCCATATTCTTGAGTCTAGAGACCTGATGAAACCTTCTATTCTCAACCACCAGGTATCAAAGTCATCAAGAGTGATCAGTGGGGACTTGTTCATGGTTCCAGTTTCCATATCAGTCATGGAAATGGCTCTCATTTGAAAAGTTTAGTATTTATGTGTGTGTGGGATCTTAAGATGGTGAGATCTTATATCAAGAGCCTTAAATGCTCTGATACCAAATGCAGGACCGGTGAATGGTGGTCACTTACAACACAACAACACAAAGAGGAGATTAACCAAACTTAATCAAACAGTATACTGGACTAACCACAAGTATGATACTAAGAACACAAGTAATAAGTAAGAGACAGAACAAGAGAACACAACTGATTGGTTTTCAAGGATGCAGTATATTGTTTTCTCAAGTTCTATTACAAGTGTTACAAAGCATAAAGGAACGATACAAGAACATGAAATACTTACACTACATATTACAGTCGGCCATACTTTGATAGCTAGCTAGATACAATTGACTAGACAACTACAAAATCAATTGTAGAGTCAAAAGGCATATTTGCATTTTGACTTGTGACTATGACATGCCATAGCTCACATCCTAATATATTACAAAAAGGATAAAAGTACATAAAGTAGAAAGCATGGACTCAAGATTTCAATGTACAGTTACCAAAAGCATGGACCTTTCACCAACTCATGTAAGTTGGTGACTTTACAGAGTTGCAGCGGAAAGGTGGTCCAGCTTTATGGTAAAGTACATCAGATAAAGACATATCTCTAAAAGTCTTCGAAAAAATATGTCTTCACTCTTTGGCTTCGGAAGACTTTGTCTTTGAAGCTTCGGAAGCCTTCACTTTTGGCTTCGGAAGATATTGGTCTTGGCTTCGGAAGATTTAACACTTAGAATATTTCTAGTGCATGGTGTAAAACTTCCAAAGCATTTCTACTTCAGTTCTTTAGTGCATGCTTGCAGAAAGACTTTGGATGTTTTGGTTGCATCAGACTTATATGAATCCTTACACATATGCCTGCGAATGTCTACCAGCAGGCCCTGGATATATCTCTTGATCTTTCGTGACACAGGCGTCACCTGATCCGGCACCAACCTTGCCATCTCATTGAATTTGGTGGTGTATTGCTGATGCGTCATGGTTCCCGCCTCCAGCTGCAAGAACTTCCTCTCAACCTTGTCCATCTCCCTATGAGGACACAACTCCTCAATCACCAACTTCTTCAACTCCAGCCACCTCATTCTCCCGACAGCCCTTCTACCCTCGGCTTAGAAAATATTGTCCCACCAACACAACGCCGAGTCCACGAATGAGTGGGTGGCAAACTTTACTTTCTGATCTTCCCGGCACTCGTTGGTGTCGAGAACAGCTTCCATCTCTCTCACCCACCGGTGACAGCAGCAGTAGTGCCATTGCCATCGAAGGTTGGGGGCTTGCACCTTTGAAATGCCCCATAGTTACAGCCTCGTGCTGCTTCAGGCACAGGCTCTTCCTCTTCATCAGTAGAGACAACCGTCTCAGTCTCGGGCTGTCCCCTTTCACCCGTAGGCATATTCCTTTCCTTCCTTTCTCCTTCTCTCACGGCCTTGATCACTTCGGTCACCACAGATGATAAGATCGTCTGCATGACCTGATGCACCTCTTCCACAACAGCCTCCTTCACTGAGACTCTCAAGTTAGCACTCTCATCCCCAGCCTTCGGATGAGGGGTCTCGAGCTCTTCATGAACCACCTCTTCTGCTCTAGACCTTCCTCTCATGGCCCGTGGTCCCGCACCACGTCCACCACGACCTCCACCACGTGAAGCCTTTGACGATCTACCACCGGCCATCCTCTAACACACTATAAGATTCAAGCACTAACACAGTCATTCAAGGTAATAGCTCAGTTTATGTTATGTATAGTAAGTCCCTAATTATAGTGGCCAGTTGTGATTAGCCACTTACTTTACTCTTCATACCCGAAGCATTTCCTATCCTGACTACATCAGTATCTAAATCTACTAAAAGCACGTAAACCACATAACATGTGCACGTAATACCGGTTAACATTAAGAAAATACCTGATGGCACGCAGCTACTCGGACTAACATCCCTTTCCGTTGTCCCATTTTCAGTTTAGGTTTCTTTTGAAAATATTTACCCGTTTCACTTAAACTTTGGCTCTAATACCAATTTGTAAGACCCGATCCCGGGACGCTTACAGTTGGACAATCATCGCACATAAAACATAAAATATACATTTAAGTATACCAAAACAACGCAGCATAATAATTTTAAATCATTTTATCATTGCTTTTGAAAAATAATACAACATTCATAATCGTTACAAAATATTGTTTGTTCACATTACAATACAAAACCATCATAATTTAAACAAATGGATGTCATCTCAAAATGCCAAGTAGCTGCCCCGTACCATCCTCAGCAACATTCACCTGCCAACAGGAAAATACATAAAAGTCAGCATTGTTGAGTGAGTTCTAGTTTTATAAATAAAATACTTTATACCCTTTTACAACAATTCATTACTTTCGTTCGCGATCATGCATCATACGTACATATAGATAATCTCATTATTATTCTCCATTAACATTCGTTATCCATCTTTCATTTATTCTTTCCAAATCAGTGTCATCAGCTATACCCCAAACGTAAGCACAAAGCGTGCACCGGGCCAAAGTTTATAAAAAGACTTCCATAACGCACATAGCCTGGCACCAGCACTGGGGTAGGCGACAAAGATCCCTCCTTTATACTGTACCCCAAATGTAAGCACAAACGGGTATTGGGCTGAAGTTTATCAGACTTCCATAATGCACATAGCCTGGCACCAACACCGGGGCAAGCAACAAGGATTCCATACATAAGTTTACCCCAAACGTAACACAAAGCAGGTACTCAGCCGAAGTTGATAAGAATTCCATAACGCACATAGCCTGGCACCAGCACCGGGGTAAACATCCAAGGTCATATCTGTAAGCTGTACATTTGGCCAGTCACAAAGACTAGACCCCTGTGTCTATCCTTACGGGTCAGCTAAACCACACACAATTAAGCTAACGACATTTTAGATTCGTGCACCTCCTCATATTTGCTTGCCAGACTTTCCATTTCCTCATTCATTAATGCACACATTCTTTCATTGTTTATGTTCCACTTTCATTATCTTTCCGCTTTGGTTACATAATACTTTACGTTCATTTCATGCCCATAACACGTAAGTCACGGAATAATACATAATATGAACATAAGATCATTATAACACATTCATGCATGGCAGCACATAAACATCACATACCCCATCATACATTATCATAAACCTCATGCATCATCCATTCACATACATATGCACATGCACAACAAGCACAAGTCATCAAAGAACATAACCGACCCTCCGCGGGACAGCGGGGGTTCAGGGGTGGCAGCCCCTGACAGCAGGGTCCTAGGGGCAGTAGCCCCTAGTAGGGTCCAAGGGGTAATGCCCCTGGCTGGGGTCGCACTAACCTAGTATGTATTTCTAGCCCCAAACAAGTTTAAAACCTTTAAAATAAGGGATCTAGAACTCACCTAGACCATTGAGTAGCTTCTCAATCAAGCTTTCTAAGCAAGGGTCACACTACACAGCCTGTAGATAAGTTAACACTCAAAGGAGTTAATTTCTGCCTAATTTTGCTGCTAAATTTGCTGCAGGATCAACAGTTTCGCTGCTAGTTTCGCCAGCAGTTTCGCTGCTAGTTTCACCAGCAATTTCGCTGGCAGTTTCGCTGGCATCTTCGGTGCCTGTTTCGCTGCCAGTTTCGCCCAACTTTCGTTGGAAAACCATGTCTGCGAAACTACCTGTGAAACTATAGTTTCGCAGGAAGATTGTAAGGATTCCTATAAGTCTGATGCAACCAAAACATCCAAAGGCTCTCTGCATGCACTAAAGAATAGAAGTAGAAATGCTTCGGAAGTTTTACACCAAGCACTAGAAATATTCTAAGTGTAAAATCTTTTGAAGCCAAGACCAACATCTTCCAAAGCGAAAAGTGATGTCTTCCGAAGCTTCAAAGACAAAGTCTTCCGAAGCCAAAGAGTGAAGACAGATTTCTTCCGAAGACTTTTAGATACATGCTTTTATTTGATGTACTTTACCATAAAGCTAGAACACTTTTCTGTTGCAACTCTGTAATGTCACCCACTTACTTGAGTTGGTGAAAAGGTCCATGCTTTTGGTAACTGTACATTGAGGTCTTAAGTCTATGCTTTCTACTTTATGTACTTTTATCTTTTTTGTAATATATTAGGATGTGAGCTATGGCATGTCATAGTCACTAGTCAAAAGGCAAATCTGCCTTTTGACTCTATAATTGATTTTGTAGTTGTCTAGTCAATTGTATCCAGCTGGCTTTAAAAGTATGGCCGGTTATAGGATGTAGTATAAAGTGTCTCAAGTACTTGTAACTTTTATCGTGCTTTGTAACATTTGTAATAGAACTTGAGAAGCAATATACAACATTCTTGAAAACCAATTACTTGTGTTCTTTGCCATCTTGTTCTATCTCATATTTACTTGTGTTCTTAGCATCTTTCACTAAAAGTTAACGAGTTCCCCATTTGATCTGTTAAGTGTTGTAAGCAACTCTCCTCATTGTGTTATTGTGTTGTAAGTGCATACCCTTCAACGGTCCTGCATTTGGTATCAGAGCATTTCAGTCTCTTGATATAAGATCTGACCATCTTAAGATCCCTCACACACACAAAATACTTAACAACTCAAATGGCAGCTATTACAAAAGCTGATATGGAAACAGGAACCATGACAAAGTCTCCACTGATCACTCCTAAAGACTTTGATACTTGTGTCAAAGAATGGAAGGCTTCATCAAGTCTCAAGACTCCAGGATGTGGGACTCTATTGTTGAATGACCTTACATACCAACCACCACTTCTGGTACTGGTGGTGGTATGATTCCTAAGGCTGTGGCTGATTACTCTGAAGAAGACAGTAAGAGAATAGAGATTGATCAGAAAGCCATGATAGCCTTCCAAAATGCTCTTCCAAACTCTATGTACATAGGCTTCAAGAAGTTTAAAACTACCAAGCAATTATGGGAAGCACTGAAGCTGATGTATGAGGGGTCTACCGAAGCAAAGGAGAACAATAAGGATCTCCTCAAGCAGCAGTTAGAAAACTTCACCTTTAAGGTAGGTGAAACCATGACTCAACAATACTTCAGGTATGTTGAGATTGTGGATACTCTAATGGATGTTGGAGTAACTCTTGGGAGCAGGGACATTGTAAGAAAGTTTATGTCCTCTCTTCCTAGACAATGGATACATTATTGTGTTGTTATCAAGAGGACAGAAAACCTTAAGACTCTTACTCTTACAGAGTTGTATGGTATTCTTAGTGGCTACCAGATGGAGATGAACATGCAAAACTCATCTAGTAACTCTAGCAATAAACAGAGTTCAGGCCTCCATGTGGTTAAAAGGAAAGCATTTAGCCACAACATCATCTTTTGTGCTACACTGACAACTCACAAAAGGGCCCTTTCATCATCCCAGAGACTCCAACGGAAAGCTACAAAAGTAGATGATGCATCTCCAAACCAAGCACTCATGGCAGACCACAATGAAGCCAAGGTATTGGAACATTTTTGAACTCCTGTATGCATTGCTAAAGTCAATAAATACAGGTCCTATAACTTAGAAATGAGATCTGATCTTGAGTCCTTAAATATCTTAAAAGCTGATTTTAAAAGAGTTGAAAATGATTATAAACTAAAGATAGAGGAGTTAGAGAAAACCATTTCAACTCTTAAACATGAGCATATAAACTATAGGACTCAAATCAAGGACCTCATTACTAAATTAACTAAATGCCAGACTGAGCTTGTGATCAGGAAGGCCAAAAGAAAGTCCAAAAAGGCTCAAGAGATCAAGGCCACCTTCAATTCTGCACAGAAATAAGTCTTCCTCTCTGCAGGATTTGAAGTGGTGAAGGCTGAAGACACCAACATGAACTCCATCAACAAGAGTTCTGGTTCATGTCCAAATCATCCCATCATCAAGAAGAAGGCTGATCAGTTGTGCACCACTACTGTACAACCTGAACCATCTAGCTCCAAAGGTAGTTCCATCCCCACAAGAACTGCCACAGCATCTGCAAAGATGAAGATGGAGAAGGAAAGTGATCATGTTAGCTTTGTTTACAAAGGAAAACTCCTAGAAGGAAGAAAATGGACTGTGTTATGTGTGGGAGTAGTTCTCATCTTGCTATGGATTGCATTTACAATCCAAAGAGTACTCTCCACATGACCAAGAAAGAAACTTCTAAGAGTTTGGAAAAGAAGAAGCAAGCTTTGGAAGGAAATTTGTTTCCTTTGGAAGCTCCAAAATGAAGAAGAAGACAAATGGAAACTTGCCTTTGGAAGAAAATTTAGTCTCGGAAGAAAGGAATACTTCCGAAGCACTAAAGCCTGCTGCAGTGAAAGCAAGATCTTCCGAAGGTCCAGTCATCAAAACTTCTGAAGTCATCAAAACTTCCGAAGTATTGAAGGTCAAGTCTAAGCTTCCAAAGGTGGTGTGGAAGTCAAAGAAAGACCAAGTTACTGAAAGTTCTTCATCAACATCAGCAAATGATCCTTCTAGCATGACTATAGGATCAATTACTGTTCCATTGTCTTCAACTTCTTTTGATGAGCCCAAGACCAATGAGGCTTGGGTTTCCAAATGTAACTAACCATATCTTTTGTGCAGGAACAGCTCAAGACAAACAGTAATGTATGGATCATTGACAGTGGCTATTCCAGGCACATGACAGGCAATAGCTCACTACTCCAAAAGTTTGAAAGAATTGGTGGTGGTGAAAGTGATTAGGAATTTCTTGATGTTGATAACCACTCCATTGAAGAAAACATCAATGATGTCACACACTCATTAGATCAAGTCAATCGTGATAAGTGTGCTATGTGGAGGGTGAATCTTCCTTGCCAGATCAAAATTTTTCAAATATAGATCTGCCTAAGAAACTTGTTGTGATGCCTCAGCTAAGGATCCACAAGTCTCATCCTACCACAAACATCATTGGATATGTTGATTCAGGGGTGAGAACGAGAGGACAAACCCATGAAGCAAATGTTTGTCTTCACTCTTGTTTCTTGTCCCAGATAGAGCCAAAGAAAATTGAGGAGGCTCTAAAGGATGGAAGTTGGGTTGAAGCTATGCAAGAGGAGCTACTTCAATTCAAAAGGCAAAAGGTTTGGAACCTATGTCCTCTTTCTCAAGGGAAGACTACCATAGGAACCAAATGGGTTTTTAGGAATAAGAAGGATGATAGAGGACTTGTAATCAAGAACAAGGCAAGACTAGTTGTTCAAGGGTATACTCAAGACGAAGGAATTGACTACATAGATGTTTTTGCTCCTGTAGCAAGACTTGAAGCTGTTAGGATATTCCTAGCTTTTGCTGCATCCAAGAACTTCAAGGTCTACCAACTAGATCTCAAGTGTTCTTTTCTTTATGGGGTGATTGATGAAGAGGTGTATGTCAGAAAACCACTTGGGTTTGCAGATCCTGATCATCCTGATTATTGCAGGCTTGATAAAGCTTTTTATGGGTTGCACCAAGCACCAAGGAAGTGGTATGAGACTCTATCTTAGTATCTCTGTCAACATGGCTACAAAAGAGGTACTATAGATGGAACTCTCTTCATCAAAGGAACATGAAATGACATAATGCTAGTTCAAGTATATTTAGTTGACATTATCTTGGGTCAACTAATCCAAAGCTCTACAAAGACTTTGAGAAGCTGATGAAGGACAGGTTTGAAATGAGTGACATGGGGGAACTCAATTTCTTTCTAGAAATTCAAGTGAAGCAAGATGACAATGGAATATTCATAAGTCAGTCAAAGTATGTACAAGACATACTTAAAAGGTTCAACATGACTGATTGTAAGGTTGCTAAGACACCCATAGCCAGAAATCACTCCCTTGGACCAGATCTTGAGGGGGAGTGTGTTGATGATCATCTCTATAGGGCAATGATTGGGTCTCTTATGTACCTCACAATTAATAGGCCAGATATCATGTTTCCTACATGCATTTGTGCAAGATATCCCGCCAACCCCAAGATATCACATCTGGTCACTGTCAAAAGAATTTTAAGATATCTCAAAGGTGCTCCATCACTTGGCCTTTGGTATCCAAAAGAATTCTGACTTTAATCTGTATGCTTATACAGATAGTGACTATGGTGGTTGCAACATGACTGCAAAGTCTACATAAGGGGGATGTCAATTTCTTGGTGGAAGAGTAGTCTGCTGGTAATGTAAGAAACAATCTTGTGTGTCTGCATCAATTGTAGGGTTTGAATACATTGTTGCTGAAAGCTGTTGTGCTCAAGTGCTTTGGATTCAAAATCAGATGTTGGACTATGGATTCAACTTTAAAGAGACACCCATTCACATAGACAACAACAGTGCTATCTCAATCACGGAAAATCCTGTGCAACACACAAGGACAAAGCATATCAATATCAGGTATCATTTGATTAGAGATAACTTTGAAAAGGGATTATCAAACTAGTCAAAGTTAACACATGTGAACAATATGCTGATCTGTTCACCAAAGGATTTGATGAGCAGAGATTTAAATATCTTGTATCAGCTATTGGGATGATTAATTTTGAATAGCTTTTCTTAAAACTTAATCATATTTATTTCTAAAACCTTTGTGTCCTAAGTTGTCTATTTTATCACCTTCATAAGCCCTTGTTTTCTTTAGAAGAAAATCTTTTCAAAAGACTTTTCTTAGATTTTTGAAAATTTTCATATCTTCAGAAGATTTAAAAATTACCTTCAATAGAAATTTATGTCTTAGTAAACAAATATCCGCTTCAGTAATTTTACCTTCGGAAGAAATTTTTGAAATATCTTCCGAAGCTTAAAATCAATTTAAGTACCTTGTATGTTTTCGAAAAACAAGTTTCTTCCGAAAGCAATTTACCTTCAGAAGTTTTTATTCTCCTTAGAATAAAAATCTCTGAGTGTTAATTCTCTTCCGAAACAAAATTCTTAAAAACCTTTGAATTTTCTTCCGAAGCCAATTTGCCTTCGGAAGCTTTTTCTTCAGAACATCCGAAGCAAATAACCTTCGGAAGATTTCTCGACTTCCAAGAAAACTACTTATTGGGCAAAAGTAAACTACATTTAAGAGGTGGGACCGACATTCGGATTTCAAAGTTTATCCTCTTTCATTAACTTTGTCTCAAATCCTTCTCACATAAATACCCAACAGTTCCCCCCTCTTTCACTATCTTCTTCAATTACACTATTCCTTAAACCTAAATTCTCCCAAACCGCCTTTGTTCTTCATCTTTCTTCATCCTTAAGCTTCTCAAATGGCCAACCTAAACCGCAGAAACAACCCAGATTTCTCCATGCAACTTCACAGGCAACACAACCAGGTTGCTCTGTTAAGCTTTGAGAAAGATGAAAGTTTCTCGGAGATTTGTCGTTTCTTAGCTCTATCCAGCTACTTCACCTCCCTAACCATTGATCCTACTTTCTATGAGGATCATCTGCTTGAATTCTGGAAGACCTGCCAAGAGGTCATTATGGATGGGAGAAGGCACTGTCTGCCATAATGCAAGGGAGGAAAATCTTCATCACCCCGGCCATCATCAATACTCACTTGCAGCTTGATGATAAAGAATGTGAGTTGTCTTTCCCAAAGGAAGTTGTAAATCATTCCATTGAGTAGATGAGCTACGAGGGAGATTTCTCTGTAAAGACCTTCAGGAAAAGGAAAGTCCCATCCTAGTGGAAATACCTGCTCCATGTGGTTATCCACAGCTTGTCAAACAAGCATGGAGGGTGGGACCAGTTTCCTGAGGATCTCTCCTTCATAGTACATGGAATGGTTCAAGGGGTCAAGTTCAGGTACTCTCAGTTTGTTTACACAAATTTGTTTGCTAACTTGGACTCCTTACAGTATAACATATTTCCTAGATATGTTCAATATATTCTCAACTATGAATTGGTCTCACAGTTGAAGGAAATAGGTAATATCCTTAAATTGGGACAGATGAAGCCTGACATCTTTAAAATAATAAAGAAGCCAACTGTAGGCTTCTCTGGAGTTGAAACAGCCCTTGTCCCAAAAATGTTAGAGCTCATTGCTCAAGGTGACAACCTAGCAACACAAGCTAGTGTTGAACCCACACCTTCTACCTTCCAACCACCAAAAAGACCACAAATCACCCTCACCTATCCAAGAAAATCCAAACGAACCCCTGCACAAGTTATTGAGTCTGCGCAGGCCCCCATACACTCACCCATACATGAGTAAGTGGACAGTAGAGCTCCCACTTCCCCTGAGGTGCAAACCACTCCCATCTCTTCAAGAATTAGTGGTGAGGTTCCTCATGCTCACCCTGATGAGCTCACAAGCCCAACTGCCTTAAGTCCTCACCTTGAGTCTCAACACTCAAGTGAACAACCTTTAGGGGACAGTTACCATCCCTAGCTTTTAGTCTTAAATCAACCCATTCCCAACCTCTCATTTTATACTGATAAAGACTTAGGTTTCAGTGGATACCATGAGTCTCTCTACTCTTCCCCTACTCAAAGAGAGATGAGTACTCCTAAGTCTCCTTTGCCTAGCCCACATCAGTCACCCATCACTGAGGTGGATACTTCTGAACCTGTTCAGGATATCCATATGGAAGAGGCTCTCACTTTTGCAAGTGATTACATCATTAAGACCTCAACCATGGCAACTCAGCCCCTTTACACTTCAATTGAGGCTGTCAATGTGCAGATGAAATCCAGCAGCTAAGAACCTGAAGCTGGTGGTGAGAGAGAGGACCTTGGTCCAATCATCTCGTCCCCCAATGATTCTTCTGATGAAGATGAGGGGAATCTGAGACTAAAGGTGCAAAAACTATCAAAAACATGCTCCTATTTAGTCTATAAGGTTAGTCACCTTGAATCTCAGGTGACTACCCTGTAAAATAAGGTCAATGATCAGCAACTTGAGATATCTTATCTTAGGGAAAAACTAGCTGGAGACCTTTAAGGGGAGCTCAACCGGGAACACAAGAACCTGTGAATGTGATTGACCTAACTCCTAGCTCACCTATGCAAAAGGGTGATGCTACTAAAAAAGGGGAGAAAGTCATTACAGTCACAGAATAGACTCACCGTCCTCACTTGCAATTTTGCATACTCAGCAACTTCCTCAAGTTCATATTGATGTGGACATAATAGACTCTGTCATTAGAAGTCTCTTTGAGGAAGGTATTCAAAGGGCTATGTTATTCCCACCTCATGTAACTTCAAACTACATTATTAGGTGGAGGTATGATGCTGATAGAAGAGCCCTCATTCTTCACAGAGTTCAAGGGCAGCAAGAAGTATTTAATTTTCAAACATTGAACTACTATGAAGGTCTTGACCTGATCAACATGCCACTTGTCAACCCAAGTCAATCAAGACAAGCTGACAGGTTAGCACTCAGGATTCAAGACAAAATTACTGAAGAGTTTAGCCTTAGAAGGGGACAAAGGCAATCAGGTAATGTCATTGGTCAACTGGATGTAGAGGCAGACCCTGAGATTAGCTTCAAAGGGAAAACCTTGGCTGGAGGCCCAGTGATAGAGCCTGAGAGCCCTCTCACACCAACCACTGCTTCAGAAAGTCATTCCCTTAGTGAAACACCTGCTGGTAAAGGTGTCTCATAACCTCTCTCTGGTCAGAGCTTGGATGCTACACCAAGCAATAAAGGCCAAAGCTCTTTCCATCCTGTGTCACAAAGGTCTGTGGGTGACATAGGGAAAAGGATTCTAACTCCTGATGAGATTGACAAGGAGGAGAAAGAGAAGAAGATAAAGCTAAGGGGAGAAAGTTCCTCTATGTCTTCAGGCTTTTTTCAAGCTGCAATCAGGGCTGCCCCCGTACCAAACACTCACGATGATGAGTTGAGGACAGTCGGGATTACTTACCTACAGACCAGGAACTATGACATAGATGAGATTATATCTCTCCACTTAGAGCAATTAAATGAACTTGCTGACATGGAAGTGTCAAGAGAGATGAAGGAAGCAGATGATGCAAGGCTACTTCTCCAATTCAAAGAGGAGAAGAGACAGAAAAGGTTATACAAGCATGTTCCTACTCTCTCCCCAGTTCAAGAAAGCCCTGGTCAAGAGGCTGTGGCAACTACACAAGAACCTCAGGTAGACAAGGAAACAGATAAGCAAAATATTATCAACTACTTGGGTGCCACAGGTCTCTACCAAGCATCTGCACTTCTCCCCTGTCCTTTGAGTACATTGAGTTTGAGTATCTCAAATAGCTTGAACTTCAAGTGCTCAAAAGACAAAAGGCAACAAAGAGAAAGACGAGGGAAGATGCTGCAAAGCCAAGAGCCATCATCCAAAAGAGTATGAAGAAGAATGCTGACAGACAAAGAATGATGAGCTTCTCGAAGCTGTATGGATTCTCCAGAAGGAGACTTGGCCCTATGTCTCTATCCACAATGGATGACCATATCACGTAATCAAGCAGAAGATCAAGAGTGGAGAGCTGATGGACTTACACTCCCCTCCAAGTCAAGCTCCACCTGAAGTGGAGGTTAAGGTTGAACAACCTTAGACAACACAACCTGGACCTCCTACTGAGCCTCAGCAAGCTTCATCTTTTGATCCACATCAGGGTCAAACTCCCTCTCCTTCTGAACCTGTGAGGGAGGAACACCCCCGCTTCTAAGCCAAAGTCTAAGAAGAAGAAGAAGCATGAATCATCCACATCTACACCTCAGGCTGAGTTAGATCAACCTGAGGAAGTGCATGAAGAGGCAGCCCAATCAACTCTAATTCAAATGGCTCCTCTTGCAGCTAAGAGACCCATCTTATCCTGGACCTTCACAAATAATCCAGAAAGATGGCATGTGATCAAAGACCAAGGTGTTGAGAATGTCTACATATGGCAAGACTTATTCAACCTACCTCTGCATGATCTCTTTGAGATGAGAAGATATTATTAGAGTCTGAGTGATCCTGACCATCTGATGAAGAAGGGCATGGTCATCATCATTATGAGGATTGTCAACAACTGAAGATCTTCAAATGTTTTGGTAGCATCAGCCTAGGGGGAGTTCATAAGGATTCCTATAAGTCTGATGCAGCCAAAACATCCAAAGTCTCTCTACAAGCATGCACTGAAGAACAGAAATAGAAATGCTTCGAAAGTTTTACACCAAGCACTAGAAATATTCTAATTGTAAAATCTTCCGAAGCCAAGACCAACATCTTCCGAAGCCAAAAGTGAAGTCTTCCGAAGCGTCAAAGACAAAGTCTTCCGAAGCCAAAGAGTGAAGACAAATTTCTTCCGAAGACTTTTAGAGACATGCTTTTATTTGATGTACTATACCATAAAGATGGACCACCTTTCTGCTGCAAATTTGTAAAGTCACCAACTTACATGAGTTGGTGAAAAGGTCCATGCTTTTGGTAACTGTACATTGAGGTCTTAAGTCTATGCTTTCTACTTTATGTACTTTTATCCTTTTTGTAATATATTAGGATGTTAGCTTTGGCATGTCATATTCACTAGTCAAAAGGCAAATCTGCCTTTTGACTCTATAATTGATTTTGTAGTTGTCTAGTCAATTGTATCCAGCTGGCTTTCAAAGTATGGCAGGCTGCAGGATGTAGTATAAAGTATCTCAAGTACTTGTAACTTTTATCGTATACTTTGTAACATTTGTAACAGAACTTGGGAAGCAATGTACAACATTCTTGAAAACTAATTACTTGTGTTGTTTGCCATCTTGTTCAGTCTCATATTTACTTATGTTCTTATCATCTTTCACTAAAAGTTAACTAGTTCCCCATTTGATGTGTTAAGTGTTCTAAGCAACTCTCCTCATTGTTTTGTTGTGTTGTAAGTGCATACCCTTCAACGGTCCTGCAAAGATCCATAGGTTTGCTAGATGACTACATAATTTCGCTGGATGAACACCCAGTTTCGCAGAACGGGCTGAAATTACGAACCAACCCATTTTTGACCCAAAACTTCAATCTTTTACACCCAAATTCTTTGTTTATCAACCAATAAGCTATATCTAAGCTTCTTACATGTTTTCTTACACAAAAATGTGAGTTTTGGGCAATTCTTTGCCACTTTAAAAAACCCCAAGCCCTAGAATCCGGGTTTACATCAAAAGGAATGATTAAATGATGTTTCTTACCTTGATTCTTGGTCTTTTCTTGTTGTTTGGATGCCCACGAACACCGATCTTCAATCTCTTGATCAACCTAGCCTTAAATCTCCACTCTCTCTCTACACTCTCTCTCTAGAATTTGGTGTTGAGTTGCAAATGAGAGTGGCTCAAGCTGGTTCGTTTATATATATCGGGCGTTCCCCTGACCTTAAACTCGTCTAACACATAACCCGCGAGGTTTACTCGGTCCATACTCCATCCCCCGCTTATTTTCTTTCAAATAATCCCAGCTAGGCCCATTATTACTAATTGGCTCAGTTCGACTTTATTCGGGGCGTTACACCTTGGAATTCCTTCCTCAAAGAGACTCTGAATGAAATAGTCTATAGAGTCTACATCATTGTGAACTTGAGGAAGGTGCTGAGTATGCACAATTGCAAGTGAGGATGGTGAGTCCTCAATGTCCATACTCTCTAAAGAACTCCCAGATTCTGTGATTGTAATGACTTTCTCCCCCTTTTTAGTAGCATCACCCTCTGCATAGGTGAGCTAGGAGTTAGGTCAATCACATCTACAGGTTCTTGTTTTCCTGGTTGAGCTCTCCTTAAAGGTCTCCCAGCTAGTTTTTCCCTGAGATAAGATATCTCAAGTTACTGATCATTGACCCTGTTTTGCAGGGCAGTCACCTAAGATTCAAGGTGACTAACCTTAGAGACTAAATAGGTGCATGTTTTTAACAGTTTTTGCACCTTTAGTCTTAAATTCCCCTCATCTTCATCAGAAGAATCATTGGGGATGAGAGAATTAGACCAAAGTCCTCATTCTCACCACCAGTTTCAGGTTCTTGGCTGCTAAATTTCCTCTGCTGACAAACAGCCTCAGTTGAAGTGTCAATGGGCTGAGTTGCCATGGTTGTGGTCTTAATTATGTAGTCACTTGCAGAAGTGAGAGCCTTTTCCATATGGATCTCCTGAGCAGGTTCAGGTTGATGCATCTCAGTAATGGGTGACTTATGTGGGCTAGACATAGGGGACTCAGGAGCACTCATCTCTCTATGAGTAGTGGAAGAGTAGAGAGACTCATGGTACTCACTGAAACCTAAGTCTTCAACAGTATAGAGTTCAAGGTTAGGAATGGGTTGATTTAAGTCTAAAGGCTGGGGATGGTAAATGTCCCCTGAAGGTTTTTCACTTGTGTGTTGATACTCAGAGTGAAGGCTTAAGGTAATTGGGCTTGTAAGCTCATCAGGCTATGCGTGAGGAACCTCAACACTGATTGTTGAAGAGATGGGAGTGCTTTGCTCCTCAGGGGAAGTGGGAGCTCTAGTATCCACTTCCTCCTGTATGGGTGAGTGTTTGGGGGCCTGCACAAGCTCAATAGCTTGAGCAGGAGTTCATTTGGATTTTCTTTGGTAGGTGAGGGTGATTTGTGGTCTTTTTGGTGGTTGACAGGTAGAAGGTGTGGGTTCAACACTAGCTTGTGTTGCTAGGTTGTCACCTTGAGCAATGAGCTCTAACATTTTTGGGACAAGGGCTGTTTCTACTCCTGAGAAGCCTACAGTTGGCTTCTTTATTATTTTAAAGATGTCGGGCTTCATCTGTCCCAATTTAAGGATATTACCTGTTTCCTTCAACTGTGAGCCCAGTTCACAGTTGAGAATGTATTGAACATGTCTAGGAAATATGTTATACTCTAACGAGTCCAAGTTAGCAAGCAAATTTGTGTAAACAAACTGAGAGTATCTGAACTTGACCCCTTGAACCATTCCATGCACTATGAACGAGAGATCCTCAGAAATCTAGTCCCACCCTCCATGCTTGTTTGACAAGCTGTGGATAACCACATGGAGCAGGTATTTCCATTGGGATGAGACTTTCCCTTTCCTGAAGGTCTTTACAGAGAAATCTCCCTCATAGCCTATTTGTATAAAGGAATGATTAACAGCTTCCTTTGGGAAAGTCAACTCACCTTCTTCATCATCCTGCTGAAGATGAGTGTTGATGATGGCCGGAGAGATGAAGATTGTCCTCCCATGTATTGTGGCTGATAGGATCGGATCTAGTTTGATCAATTAGATTGGAATTTGCAGTGGAATAAAACAGAAATTAGATCAAATTTAAGCAAGACAAGTATGAATATGCAATCACACTATGACGATTATAGAGAGATAAATTTTCTGTTAATGGAAGATTTTCATTCACGCAAATGCTTCGGTTTCAAAACAATTAGGTCAACATTCCTTTTATAAAGGAATGTGACGTCAGCTGATGTCACTTGATAGTGACATCTAACTGATTTAACAAACTACTGAAAGTAACTAATCTACTGAAGATGTCCACAACAACTGAGGACACCTTCACAAAAAGCTATGTGTAAACCAGAATTACAACTACTGAAACTATAACATCTGAAGTGTAAGAACTTCAGACGTTTTACAATAATAAAACTACTGAAAGGAAGCTACTTAAAAGTAAAACATTACAACTACTGAAAGGAAACACTTCAGCTGTTTGAGACAACTTCTGAGAACTTGGTCTTCAGACTTTGTCTTCAACATATGTCTTCAGACTTTGTCTTCAGCTATTGTCTTCAGACTTTTATCTTCAGACTTTGTCTTCAGACTTTGTCTTCAGACTTTGTTTTCAGACTTTGTCTTCAGACTTTGTCTTCAGCAGATGTAGATCTCTTCAGTTGTTGTGATGTCTGTGGGACTTAAAGGTTTTTCTGATCTGGCTCATTGGTTCTTTTGGTCCAACAAACTCCCCCTGAACCAATGCAGCCAAAACCTTTAAGCTTATTGAAGTCCCACTTATTGGCAGACATATTTTCTGGATCAGCTCAGAAATCACCAAGTCAAGCTCAGGCCAGGAAGAGGTTTCAAAAAGTTTGATTGGCAAAATATGAATGGGAACTCTGTCTTGGGGAATTTGGACACAGAGCTGTTACCCCAATCATTAAACCTACTTTCCAATGATGAGTCTGTAAGACTCTCTGACATAGGCCTCAAGAAGAACAACTTTATCTTCTATTGTGAGTTCTTTAGCTTCACTCTCAAAGAAGAACTCAGGCCCATAATACTCAGACAAGTATCTAACAATTTTTCAATTCTTCAGCTCCACAGTTGTTATTTCTCTGTATGCAAACTCATCAGGATGAGTACCTTCAAGTAATAACTGGAGCTCATTTCTTCTAATTTCTTCAAGCTTCTTGTAAATTAACCCCTTGTTCACCATTTTGTTTTCCAACAAGGTTTGTGGAGTCATCTTAGTCTTGTAAGCTCGCTTGAAATCATCAAGGATTTCCCAGGGTGACACTACAATGGCCAGCATTATCACAGCATCCACAGTCTTTCTCACTTGGCCATTGTATCTACTTGGAACACTTTTCCTATGAATTCTGTCACTAACTCTGGGGTCAGGCCAAATCCTTACTCTCTCTTTCTGATACTGAAATGTAAATCTGAGAGCATACAACCTCTGACCATGTTTCTTCATAGCTTGTATGGATGAAGACTTAGGAAATTCCTTATCAACCATCCTTAACAGCTGCTCATCATGTTGTTTCTGCTATTCTTCTTCTTCAATCTTCACTTTAACCATTTGCCTTTGAGTGTCAGGAGTGATTGTTGTTGGTTGACTCCTAGGCTCAGGTTTCTTCATTTTAATCACAGCAGAGATTGGCAGACTATCCTCTTCATCATCTTCTTCTTCTTCTTCCATCCTCAACACCCTTCTCTTTCTCTTAGGTGCATCACTGGTGGTTGATTGAGTGGGTTTCTTGGGTAAAGGAGTTGGTTTTGAGGGTTGTGAGGTTGGTTGTTTTGAGGGTTGTGAGATTGATTGTTTTGGGGGTTGTGAGGTTGATTTTGAGGGTTGTTTTGGTAAGGTAGGTTGTAAAGGCTGCTCTATCATTTTGGTTGTGAGGGTGGCTTTGGATAACTTTGCCATGTCAGACCTTTTCCCAGCACCAGCTTCATCCAGAGCTTCTATGATCAATCCTTTGTTGAAGGTTTCAGAAGAACAGATTTTGGTGGCTATCTCCAAAATACAGTCTATAGACCATGACTTTACTTCAATGATCGGTCTTCCCAAGTGTTTTGACAAGAATCTGATCATAGCTTCCAACCTTTCCCTTTCTTTCTCATTGCAGTTGGCCCATCAATTTTCAATCTCTTGAATCTCTAGCCGTCTGATCTCAGAATCAAGTTTGGCAGTGTTAAAGCCTTGTCTGAAGAGCTGATCAATGATATTATCCATAGATCTGCTGTGTTGCTCATCAGCTTCTTTGATCAGTTCATCCAGCTTCTTCTCATCCTCAGTTTGTTCAGTACTTTTCTTTCTCTTGTAAGTGATTATCTCTTTTCCTTTCTTCTCTTTGGCTTCTTCCTCTTCAACTCTCTTTCTTTTATCTTCTTTCACTGACTTAGACTCCCCCTTTTTGGTTGCATTGGGTTCAGGGGTTTGAATGTCAGAAAGTTTCTTGGAAACAGCATCATCAACAAGGGTTTGAAGATTTGAGGAAATCCTCTCATCAATGGTTTGATGGTTAATAGTAGTGATGATTGGAGTGATGAGAGGTAAGGAAGATTTAAATACAGCAACCATTTGCTCAAAGGGGTTCTGTCCCTGAGAAATGGTGCCTGGAACAGAGGCTCGTAGCTGATTTATTGAAAGTGGCTCAGTGTTTGGGAGAGCTTCAAAAGAAGTTGCCATTTGTGGGTGAATTGGGGCAGATGGACTTGATTCTTGAGACATTTTGGCAAGCAGTTCTTGTAGTCTGCATACCTCAGCCTCAAGAATGGTGTTTTAGGCTAGAACTTCAAAGAAAAAGCCCAGGTCATCATCAGTTTTAGCTGAATCTGCTGACCTCCTGAGTAAATCAGGATGAACATGTGCTGAGTGTAGATCAGTATTCACATGTGCCCCTTTATCTTGGAACTGGGGACTTCCTGCCTCAGGATTAAGTCCTTCATTGGCAGTTGCCTCTGGTGACGTCTTAGAGATGATACCACCTTCATCCTGTTCATGTGCTGAAACAGGGGAAGAGGTAGCCTCACCAGATGTTCTAATCTCCTCCTCTACACTGGGAGATTGAACTTTGTAATCCCTATGCTGTGGGTTGTCAACTACATTATAATCCTCTCCCTCAGCTGTTGAGGTTTTCCCAGTGTTAATTGGTTTATGGGGAGCGGTAGAGGAATGTAGTTGAGTCAGCACTTGTGCAATGACTGCAGTTGGGCTTGTAGGGGTGGTTTCAGTGGGAGATAAAGGTGAAAAGGATTGCACCTGGGGTGAATGGTGCTCTTCAATGGCAATCTTCTCAAGTGAGAGAGATTCCAGTAATGTGGTTTCCCCAATGTTGGTTGCATCAGGATCCTGTTGAGAGGATACTTGAGCGGTTTCAGCTGGTAGAGTCTTTGAAACTACAAGGGGATTAAGGCTAGTAGTTTCATCATGCGTTCGTGCTGCAGGGGCATCATCAGGGGACTCAACTCCCTAAGTAGCATTTTTGGTTTTCTTGGATTTTGGTTTGGAGGAGACTTTAGATCTGGAGGTGGAGGCTGTGGGTTCCTTCTGCTTGGGTTTTAGCAGTTTGGCAGCCTCTTTGAGTTGTGGATTTGAGTTGTGCTTGGAGTATACTTCTAGCAAAACTACCATAGCAGGGACTCCAAGGCCAACAAGGCCATCAGATTTTAATTGATTAATAATTATGGCCATAAGAAACCTTGGATATAATATCCATCTATTAGCCACAGGTTTCATTGCCAGATCTTTTAAATCCAAAAATATTATTTCAGAAAAATTTAAGCTTTGGCGTTCAAGGATAGAATACAATACCTGTTGCCACCTGGATGACATTTGATCCCATGAAGATGTTTTGGGGGCAAGACAGACATTGATCATATGGAAAATGAGACGCTCAGCATCATGGAAGTGCTTCTTCATAATAGTAGTAGCACTTAGGTCACCCTCATATCCAGGGTAACAAATGATAAAACAAAAATAAATGGTGCCTTTGGGGTATCTGGTGACATAGGTGGCATCATTCAGGTCTAGGGTTTGGCGAATGATCTCAGAAGTGATATGACCCACCTTCTTCAGGTTGACAAACGACGGGAGAGTGATCGAGTCATCAGTCTCAGCAGTATGAACGTGAAGATGGGGCTGCGATTTGATGACCAAAACATCAAGAATAGATGTCCTCAAGTGTTCATACCCACAAGCCTTCAAGAAACACCATATTTGCTAGGATTTGACACCAAAAACGCATCAAAAACCCTGCTGAAAAACCTTTTTCAGCCGTGAAACATCAAGAAGATGTCGCCTCCTTTGTTCCAGCCGTATGACTTCTCTTCCATAAGAGAAAAAACGAGTTCTTGTGCGATTTCATGTGAGAAAGAGGAGGAGATCAGATGTGTGTGTGTTCATAAAGAGTTTCTTGTTTCAAAACAAGAAAAAGGAGGAGAGGGGAAGGTCCCCTTTGCGGCCGAATCCAACAAACCCTCATTAGGGTTTTCCCCCTTTTAAAACTCTTTTAATTTGACTAAAACTATAAATTACATAATTAACCTTTAATTATATAAAATATGCACACACACACTTTTATTATTTGATGTTGCTTGATTAATTTAAACAACATAACAAATAATATCCATGAACAAAGTATCCTCATAATTTGTTCATTCTCACATATAATTTATTTAGAAAACCCATTTTTCTAAATGGTGTGTAATTATTTAATTGCATGATCATATCATCAATTAAATATTAATTGGTGTTCGCTAAGCTTGTTATTGGGTATGACCCGACTTGGATCACAACGTACTAACCACATCAATGTTCTATGTGTCTTGGGCATACAGAATCCAACAATCTCCCACTTGCACAAGATACATAGAAGATTGATGCAAGCAGTAAATACCGCCTAACAACGGTTTACTACCCTTAATACGCGTGACTTAAAGCCATTCAATAACATCATCCCCTTCAAGTATCCAAGTATCCAACTTGAAATGATTTAGGTGAATCAATCATCTATCCTTTTGTTACAGATGTCATGTTAAATCCAAGGACACAGAATGATCATTCCTTGTTGATTTAACTTAATCAGGCCTTAGACATCATGCTCTCAACGAATAAGAGGAACAAATTCCATCTTGACTACATACGTTTCTCACAATCACCTTATGTTGTACCCAAACATAGCCTTATGTACTGACCATTATTTCAGAGCAGCGAAGAACTAGCTCAAGGTATAACACTTGGTGAATATCAAAACCCAATATGTATCTCAGGTCAGAGGATACCAAATGATATTCGCCTTTACTCAAATTTACTTATGATCAATCTAAAGATTCCATGTAGTAAAATTGAGATGCGGGTCAGTCCAATATTTGCATCCCACAAATATCTATGAACCTTGGTAGCAACCAATTGCTCTATATTCATACCTTATGAATATCTACCAATCCATGTTCATAATAGTCTTACATTCATATTTGTTCCCACAAATATGACCGACTACGGACATTTAGAATAATAAAACATTCATGGATGTAAACATGCTAAAAGGGAACACGACTCAAAGGTCAAAATTACAATGTTCCATACATTAAATACTAAAAGATCATTTCCAATCGCTAGAATATCGAAGTCCTAAGGCACAAGTATGACCCTCATACTTTGCCTTCGCAAGGAGCTTCGTGAGTGGATTCGTAACGTTTTGATCTTATGAACTTTACGAATACATATCTTTACCCTTTTCAACTCCATACCTTATGATGTTGAATCTCCGCTCAAGGTGCTTAGTCTTTTGATGAGTACGGGGTTCCTTGATTTGAGCAATCCCACCCACGTAATTACCAAAGATCTTTAGGGAGTCTTGAATGGTAGAGACCACCCCTAGATAAGCAATGGACAAGCTTATCCATGCAGCTTCCCAAGCTGCCAATGAAGCGGCTATGTATTCGGATTTTGTAGTGAACAATGCTACCGTGTCTTGCTTTGAACCTTTCAAGGACACTTCTTCTCCATTCATAATGGAAGTATACCCCGATTGTGATCGAAAATCATCTCGATCAGTTTTGGAAGCCTGCATCCGTGTAACCCTTTACAACGACTTCCTTTTCAATAGATCCGTATATTAGAAACAAATCCTTAGTCCTACTAAGGTATTTCAATATACTTTTAAGAGCCATCCGATGGTTATTTCTATTGGTATCTACTTTGTCATACTTAATAAGCATGACTCGTCCGGTCTAGTGCATATCATCACATAAATGATGGATCCTATAGCAAATGTGTATGGGATATCCTTCATTTGATTTTGCTCATCCTATGAGCTTGGACATTGAGACGTAGTCAACACTGTCCCTCCTTGAATAGGTACCATACCTTTCTAAGAGGTTTTTCATCTTGAACCTTTTCAAGATTTTATCAATATATATGCACTTTGGTTTAACCCTATCAACCACCTCGATCTATCCTTATAGATCCTTATTCCAAAATATGGGTGGCTTAAATGAGATCTTATATGAAAAACATCTTCCAAGCTAGGTTTTAACACCTTCCAAGGTTGGAATATTATTTCCATATAGTAGTGTGTCATCAACATACAACACTAAGAATACAATTATGCTCCCACTAGCCTTCATATATATACACAACCTTCTCGATGCTTGTTTCAATCCATAGATTGATCACTTTAACTTATATATATTATTAGGATGTCATGGATCGACAAAACCATCATGCTGAACTGAATGGACAATCTCTTCGAGATGTTCATTGAGAAAAGCGGTTTTGTCATCTTTTTGCCAAAACTCATATTCAGAATATGCAGTTATGGCACATGATATCCTAATCGACTTTAGCATTGCCACGGGCGCAAGAGTTTCATCATATTCAACCAATTGAGTTTGATGGAAACCTTATGCTATAAGTCTTTACTTATAAGTATTCAAGTCTCCATGTATGTTTGTTTTCATCTTGAAAACCCACTTGTATCCAACCGGTTTGGAGTTAAGTGGAGGTTCAACCAATTCCCAAACTTGGTTGTTATACATGAATTGCATCCTTACGTTCATGGCTTCTAGCCATTTGTTCAATCCAAATTGGACATAACATCTTGGTATATGGTTAGCCTTCAGGGGTCAACCACATAGTATCCATTCTTTGAATATTCATATCACTTAGATGGAATACTAACTCTACCAGATTTGTGAACGTTTTTTTGTGTATATTTATCAACCTCTTGATTATCATCAACAACCTCTTGTTGGTAGCTAGTGTCAACCAAAAGTGTACCGGCTTGTGGATTTTGATTCTTATCAAGTTCCACAGTTCTATACGTCATTCCTTCCATAAAGAACTCGGTTTCCAAGAACTTAGCCTTTCGAGCAATAAATACTTTTGCTCTGTTGAGTCGAAGAAACAGTATTCCATACAGTCTCTGTGGATTCTCAACTTATATACACTTTCTTTGTCCGGGTCATATTCATAATATGAGCCTTAGAGAGCAATGCGAAAACCCAAAGTGATAAAGATGGTAAGCTCATAGCCATAATAAATTGAACCATATCCAAATAGGGTTCAGTTTCTTCTTTATCAGAATGAAGAGCATAGATAATTATGAGGAGTTGATTTTCTACTTCATTATTGAAGATTTTGAACATTTCAAAAGCTTCATACTTATGTGTCATCAAGTGCACACAATAATAGCGACTGCAATCGTCGGTAAAATAATGAAGTATCTTTCACCAATCTTTGTCATTGTCTTAAAAGGATTACATACATCCAAATGTATCATTCCTAGTAAGTCTTTTGGTTCACACTTATCAAATGAAACATTTTCATTTGTTTCCAAAAGACCATTCTTTTGAAGTGTTTGAATCTAATTCTGGTTAATGTGACCAAGGCGACAATGTCAAAGATAGTAATAACTTAAACCCATTTTAAGTTTTTTTATGCTAAATGTGTATCAATGAGTTATAATAGGATGATCTACCATGAACCAATTCATGGATGTCATTAAAAGGCATATCCTTAAAATGAAATACATCATCCATAAAACTTAATACCATTATTTAAAACTTCTAGTTAAACTAGATGCATATAAAAGGGTTTGAGAACAACTTCCAAACAATTTGAAAGTCTCAAAATAGAGTTTCCTTCCTTGTAGCGCACATTTCTTTTGAACCCCTTTGCAACAATTGCAAGAATGAGTTTCACATCCGGTATCCAATACCCATGTGTTTGAAGAAATGATATTTAACACAATGTGTGAATCATGGAAATTGTATTTGAGGTTTGTTCAACATCCCTCTTGTCTTTCAACTCCTTGAGATAGGAGGAATAATTCCTATTTATTGTCCTATCTCTCCATACTCAAAGCATGGAACGTTCTTCGTTACCTTAGGCTTCATAAGCTTAGGCTTTTCGAGGTTTCGCATTAACCTTTGCTTTGATGTATTCCTTTCCTTTGGCAATAATTGCCTTAAGATCGGGATTGGCCATTTATTATAGCCTTCCTCATTGATCGAGAGAATAGGTAGAACCTCTCTACCCATCCCTGCCTCGGTTGCTTTGAGAATTGCGTGAAGTTCACCGATACTCTTGTCCCATCGTTCATATTACAGTTTATTATGAATCTCTCAAACCTTTAGTTAGGCAATCAAGGATCAAATCCTTGGCCAACTACTTTGAGACAGGACAGTTAAGCATCTTGAGGCTATCAATGTGGCTTTTCATCTTAAGAATATATAAGATGATATCGATTGGGTTTCTTCCATGTGACATGTATAAAGTGCTTGAACCGTTTTGAAGCAATTTTACTAAAGTTAGTTGAAGGAACATTTCCTCTTTAGATTATCATGTCATGTGCCCCATGAGGCTCCAAACCCTTTTGGAGTCTGGGAATCATATTCCCACCATGAGATCGGATGCTTGCACAGAATCCTAAGTGTGCTTAACTCAATCGTCTAAAGGCCATAACATCAACAGCGTGGGTTGGTGAGGTATGGGATCGTCTAGGACATAGACCTTTACTCATTCTTGAGAACGATTCTCAAGTTTCAAAATGAGTCCATAAGATAATTATGGTTAGGACTATCCCTCTCGAGAATAGGTCTCAGTGATAGGGAAGGGACGATCGGGGTGGTAGCATTATAGTTAGAGGTCATTATTATAAAATTGACAAAGTTCATATTAGTATTTCTCATAAATTTATTTTAATTGTTAATACCCTTAAATGTCTCATAGACAATTAACAATTAAAATCTAGAATCCAACGTTACATTTAAATGATGGTTAGGTGACCTTTATCCCATTATTTAAATTAACAAGGTAGTCAACAGTTGACAATTGCAACCTATTGCAACTTCTAGTCTTATGGGATCGGTTAAACATCATATGTTTAGTCGGCATGTTTAATCCCATCAACACCATTGTACGCCATGCTTCGGTGACCCTAATCACATGGTTTCCAATTCAAGTCGTCCTACTTACACACACGTGTGAGTTTTCACATACAAGCAGTTAGGTGACCTTTATCCCACAAGTACGTTAGACTCACCTCAAAGATACAAGTTCCCTACAAGTGGTTAGGTGACCTTTATCCCACAAATAGTTCCCAAGAAATTCAAGTGTCGTGTAAAAGGATGGTGTTAGACTTGTTACCAAAGGGATTTAAGTTTCCATTAATTCTAGTTATGAAAACTCTATGTACCTTGTATTCGCATGCTTTCAAAATACATGGTACCCTATGGTTCTCTTTTAATAAAACTTCTTTTATTAAATCATTAATCCTTTTAATAACATTTTATTAACCACTTAATGATTAGAAACCATAAAATTTTAGCTTGTTAAGTTTGTTAATGAGTTGGTTTTGCATATCCAAATATCAAACAACAATCATACAACAAACAACCAAACAAGCATAATCATACAAACATATGTGCATAATCATAGCCACTAAGTTGACTACACTTGTTTGCCATCACAAGTGTTGTCATAAGGTCATTCCTAAGGGTTCAACACAACACAAACGATGAGATCTCCAAAGACTCCCACTTGAACTTGCATCCAAATGCTTCAAGTCCATCCTTTGTGTCTTCCTTTTGTGCTTCCTTCCCGAGCATCTTCTTTTACAAAATATATACATCCTAATACATATTTTCTAGTAAAAAAAAACTCCTAATCTATTTATTACATTGCCAAATGAATAAAAGAATTACAAACCAAATGGAAACACAAAAGAAATTATTACAACCCATAAAGAAGGAATACAATCAACATGACAATTCCATAATCAACCAAACCCAAAACAACCATGGTCAAGGCTATGTTATGCACTAAAATTATGTATCCATATACATCATACTAAGAACCAAAATGAACCCCATTGACCCTAAATTTTCAGCCAACATAAACCAAAAATCTAGGGTCTTTTGTCCAAACAAAACACAATCAATCAAATTGATATCTTTCCTTTCAAGGTTTAATCACTAGCATGTTTGATATAACCTTGAAAGATTGGGGTATCATCAAATCAATACAAAACAGCCCTAAAATTGGTTGTTAAACCTTATATAACCAATTATACAAGAACTCATGAAACTAATCATCCACATAACCGGCTCTTGATGCCAATGTTGGGTTTGTTGTACCAAAACAATGTTGTTTAACCATTTAAACAAGAAAAACGCAGCGGAATAATAGATTAAAATCATGTTCTAATCTGAAAATTAAAGGTTCATAACTTTGTTTCAACAAACCCAAAACCATAGGATCATATATATGTGAATAAACTAGTTATCAAGAAGCAAACAAAACAACCAAAATCATCACAACAAACTACCTTTTAGAAGCTGTCAAAAACGTTGATATAAGTGAAGATGGGGCTGCTATTTGATGACCAAAACATCAAGAATAGATGTCCTCAAGTGTTCATACCCACAAGCCTTCAAGAAACACCATATTTGCTAGGATTTGACACCAAAAACGCATCAAAAACCCTGCTGAAAAACCTTTTTCAGCCGTGAAACATCAAGAAGATGTCGCCTCCTTTGTTCCAGCCGTATGACTTCTCTTCCATAAGAGAAAAAACGAGTTCTTGTGCGATTTCATGTGAGAAAGAGGAGGAGATCAGATGTGTGTGTGTTCATAAAGAGTTTCTTGTTTCAAAAACAAGAAAAAGGAGGAGAGGGGAAGGTCCCCTTTGCGGCCGAATCCAACAAACCCTCATTAGGGTTTTCCCCCTTTTTAAAACTCTTTTAATTTGACTAAAACTATAAATTACATAATTAACCTTTAATTATATAAAATATGCACACACACACTTTTATTATTTGATGTTGCTTGATTAATTTAAACAACATAACAAATAATATCCATGAACAAAATATCCTCATAATTTGTTCATTCTCACATATAATTTATTTAGAAAACCCATTTTTCTAAATTGGTGTAATTATTTAATTGCATGATCATATCATCAATTAAATATTAATTGGTGTTCGCTAAGCTTGTTATTGGGTATGACCCGACTTGGATCACAACGTACTAACCACATCAATGTTCTATGTGTCTTGGGCATACAGAATCCAACAATACAGACATTGATCATATGGAAAATGAGACGCTCAGCATCATGGAAGTGCTTCTTCATGATAGTAGTAGCACTTAGGTCACCTCATATCCATGGTTAACAAATGATAAATAAATGGTGCCTTTGGGGTATCTGGGGACATAGGTGGCATCATTCAGGTCTAGGGTTTGGAGAATGATCTCAGAAGTGATGACCACCTTCTTCAGGTTGACAATCGACTGGAGAGTGATCGGATCATCATTCTCAGCAGTATGAACAGTGACGTTTGTCCAGAATTAGCGAAGGGTATCGGGATAGATGGTAGGATTCAAGAGGAAGGCTGTGTGATATTGGGAATCAACCATCAGATCAATGGCAGCATCAAACTTGATCCAAAAGGCTGATTTGGTGAGGTAAGCGACACAGTTGTGTCGAGGTTTGATTTGCATGGTCGCCATTAATGGAAGATGAACGTTTGGAAAGTGATTTATGAAAAGTTTGAAGTTAGGGTTAGGTATTTATAGGTTATGAAACGGCTGAAAGAAAACAACTGAAAGTTTTGGTGTGGGTCATCAGTTGTTAGAAAACAACTGAAGACATGGTTTTAACTTTCAGATGTTGTAAACAACTGAAGACTTGGTGTTAGTCATCAGTAGTTGTAAACCACTGAAGACTTGGTTTTGGCTTCAGTTGTTTTGAAATGAAACAGTGGTTGTTGTCGTCAATTCACAAAGTTCAGTTGTTTCAATGACCTTAACACTTACTCATCAGATCATCTGATTTTCAGATGTTTCATTGGTCATCAGTACTTATCAATTAGAAAAGACAGCAGTAGTTTTAACTACATCAATACTTTTCAACAAATGAAGTACTTCAGTACTTTTAAGTAATTTACTCTTCAGTAGTTATAAAAACTACTGAAGATAAAATAACTTATCAGCACTTATTTTTGACAGATGTATACTAATGATCATCAGTACTTATTAACTAAGAGCATCAGTAGTTGTCAAATCATTCTAGTTGCAGCATACCAAGCCTTGAGCACAAGATTTGGAAAGTTGCACTTTCCAAAGGCTTAGTAAATATATCTGCAAGCTCATCAGCACTAGGCACAAACTTTGGATCAATAAGACCTTTTTCATAACAATCCTTGATAAAATGATTTCTGATCTCAATATGTTTGGTCCTAGAATGCTGGACAGGATTCTTTACAATACAAAGAGCTGAAGCACTATCCATTAGTAAAGGAGTCTTAGTCCCTGTAATGTCATAATCCAATAATTGATTTTGAAGCCAGAGTACCTGAGATGTACAGCTTGCAGCTGTAATGTACTCTGCTTCAGCTGTGGATGTAGCAACTGAAGTTTGTTTCTTACTCTACAAAGAAACTAAACAGTTGCCTAGAAATTGGCATCCACCAGAAGTTGATTTTCTGGTTAACTTACACCCTGCATAGTCACTATCAGAGAAAGCAACTAATTTGCAAGAGTGCCCAGTGGAATACCAAAGTCCTAGAGAATGAGTTCCTTGCAAATATCTAAAGATCCTTTTGACTGCAATCATATGGGATTCTTTAGGTGCAGCCTGAAATCTAGCACAGACACAAGTTGCAAACATAATGTCTAGGCTAGAAGCTGTAAGGTACATCAAGGAACCAATCATACATCTATAAAGAGTTTCATCAACTGCTTTACCTTTCTGATCAGCATCCAGTTGTGTGTTGCTGCACATGGGAGTAGAACGAGGCTTACAGTTTTGTAAATCAAACTTGGTTAACAAATCCTTTGTGTATTTTGACTGATGAATAAAAGTTCCATCAGCCATTTGTTTGATTTGCAAACCCAGAAAGAACTGTAATTCTCCCATGGCACTCATTTCAAACTTTTGTTGCATCAATTTAGTAAAGGCATCACACAACTGTGGATCAGAGGATGCAAAAATAATATCATTGACATAAATTTGAACAAGGAGCTTATGCATGCCTACTTTCTTAATGAACAAAGTTTTATCTATGGAGCCTCTAGTGAAATTATTTTGAAGAAGAAAGTTAGATAGTGTTTCATACCAGGCTCTGGGAGCTTGTTTTAACCCATAAAGAGCCTTATCAAGCTTATACACCCAATCTGGATGTTTATGATCTTCAAAACCTGGTGGTTGACACACATAAACCTCTTCTTTTATTTTACCATATAAAAATGCACTTTTGACATCCATTTGAAGAACTTTAAGTTTATGGAAAGCAGCATAAGCTAAGAACAATCTGATTGCCTCCAGTCTGGCTACAGGGGCAAAGGTTTCATCATAATCAATACCTTCTTCTTGTGAAAACCCCAATACAACCAGTCTGGCTTTGTTCTTGACAATTTGGCCTTTTTCATTAGTTTTATTCCTAAACACCCATTTAGTGCCTATTGCACACTTACCTTGGGGTAGAGGAACCAGTTCCCACACTTGCTGCTTTTGAGACTGAAGAAGCTCAAGCTACATGGCTTCAACCCATCCATTGTCTCTTAATGCAACATAATAGTTCTTTGGCTCTTGCTGACTGATGAAGAGAGCATAGAGACAGAAATTGGACAATTGGCTTCTTGTTGAAACACCAGCATTAATGTCACCAATGATCTGGGACATGGGATGATTCTTCAGTTCTTGATACTCAATAATATCTGTGCAAGTGTTTGTAGGAGATTCAGCAGCAACAGATGTTGATTCAGACTCTTGAAACCTACAATGAGATGGCAGTTCAAATGAAGTAGAGGATTCAGAGATTTCATCAGCATTTATTGTGGATGGAACTGCTGAAGCTACAGGAACATCAAGTGTAGTAGACATAGGCAGATGATCACTACAACTTGCATTTATACCATCAGATGGAGATGATGGATCCTCATAAACAATAACAGATGGAGACTGATATGGAACATATTGCAGTATGTCCAAATCAAACAACTCCACAGGGTTTTGAGGAATTTTGTCTTTTGGAGATTCATTAAACTTGACATGCAAAGTTTCTTCAACAATCTTTGTTTTGCAATTAAAAACTCTGTATGCCTTGCAAGTAGATGAATACCCAACAAAATACCCTGCATCCACCTTTGATTCAAACTTCTGAAGTGGATTCTTTGTGTTAAGAATATAACAGGGACACCCAAATGCTCTAAAGAATGAAATTAGAGGGGCCAAATGATGTAATAACTCATAAGGAGTCTTCATCAACCTCTGATTCACTAACACCCTATTCTGTACATAGCAAGCTGTGTTGACAGCTTCAGCCCAAAAGGTTAGTGGCAAACCTGAGTCAGCCAACATTGTCCTTGCGGCTTCAATAAGGGTCCTATTCTTTCTCTCCACCACTCCATTTTGTTCAGGAGTTCTTTGAATGCTATATTGTCTCTTGATTCCCTTAGACAAATAGAATTCATCAAGAGTGTGATTCCTAAATTCTGTGCCATTATAACTTCTCACACATTTGACTGGAAGTGAATGCTGCTTTTCCACATACAACACAAAATAAATGATGATTTGAGTAGCCTCATCTTTGGAATGTAAGAAGAAAGTCCATACATATCTTGAATAATCATCCACAATTACCAGACAGTATTTTTTCTTTGCCATACTCATTACTCTTACAGGACCAAAGAGATCCATATGCAGTAATTGCAAGCAGGCAGTGGACTTTGGTTCTTCTATTGGAGGGAATGAAACTTTGTGTTGCTTTCCTTTTAAGTAAGCTGGACAGTTGTCATCACATTTGAACTCCTTAAATGGCAAACCTCTCACTAAACCATGATGAATAAGCTGATTCATGTTTTTAAGATTCACATGACCAAGCCTTCTATGCCATAGTTCAGATTCTTGAGGAGAGGCTTTAGAGAACAGACATGGATGGCCTTTAAGATCAATTTTCTTTGATAAATCTAAGGCATATACTCTTCCAATCATATTGGCCTTCAGGAGAGTATATTCATCCAATATCTTGTCAATCCTGTTCAAAACTGTGGAAGACAGAATCCGGCAGTTCTGACTTGTGAAAAGTGCAACATGCCCTTTATCACACATTTGACTGACACTCAACAGATTATACTTGAGGTTCTCCACATGGTTAACATCATCAAACCTTATTTCACCATTTGATACAAACCCTTTTCCTATGATGTAACCCTTAGCATCATTTACAAAAGAAACAAATCCCTTCTTCCCTTGAGAGTAATCATGAAGAAGAGAGTTGCTCCCTGTCATATGCAGAGATCCTCCACTGTCTACATACCAGATGCTTTTTTGCTGAAGACCTTGCATTTTCCACAAAATTTAGTTAGCCTTTGAGACCCAAAAAATTTTGGTTTTGGGTCTGTATTCATCAACAGATTTTAAACTAACTGATTTTGCATGATTGACAGCCTTTGAAGGTGTAGATGGTGCTGAAAAGGATTCCTTTGATTTTGGCTTAGTTTTTCTTTTCAGTGGTTTAATCACAGAAACATCTAATTGGTTAACTCTCCCCAACAGATGTTAAACCATCATAACAAGTTGTGTCTGATTGGTTGTCAAAGCTTTCAAATAAGTTGACACATCAATACTTGTTGGTGATTTGTTCTTGTGATTCACCACATCCCCCCTTTTAAAAGACACAGACATAGTCTGGGTTTTTGATATTCCATGAGGAATATTTTCAGCTATTTTGTGATAAACCCCTTCCTTCTTTTTAACTTTTTGCAAAAACTTTGGGTTATCAGATTGAGATGTTTGTGGTACAAACTTGGTTTGAAATTCATTTTTCATTTTATTCATTTTCTTCTTAATGATTTTCTTTTTGTTGAATTTTAAACCCTTGTTATACCAACATTCATCTGTAAGATGATTAAACAAACCACATATTTCACATGGCTTTCTTTTCATCTTTTGTTGATCAACTGCTGAAGATGATGAAACTACTGAAGATTTGTTCTTCAGTACTTTCTTCCTTTCAGTACTGTTGGTAATTACTGAAGGATTTGCAACAACTGAAGATTTGTTCTTTAGAAGTTTCCTATCAGTACTTTTGAATTTCCTGATAGACTTTTCAGCAGTTATCAAACAATGCTTGTTTTCCTTTGATTTGAAATGCTCTTCAGGTGGTGTGTTTTGCCCTTCAGTACTTTGAGTACTTTGTGGGACAACACCTGAATTACTCAGTTTCTTTTTGATCATGTGTTTAGAAGTAGTGAGACCATCAGCAATTTGATTAGCTGAGGTAATAACATTGACTTCATCCTCTGATTTTGAATTATCACTTGAGGATGAGACACACGATGATGTGGTTTGGGAATTACAATCACCTTCAGATTTTACTTCTAGCTTGGGAGTAAAATCTGTAGGAGGTGTGGTATGATTATACCCAATCCCAAACCTCATATTTGAAGCTGTTTGCTTACTGAGAAGCATTTCAAATCCCTTGCATGATGTTACCTAACGTTCACAATTAACTTGAGTAGCTGCAAGTGTTTCTTTGAGATTCTTATGATTCTCCAAAATGACCTCTACCTTTGCTTTTTCATCAGTGATTTGACATTTTAGTTTGTAAATCTCCTCATACTTTTCTTTTAAAACAGACTCAAACTCAGCTTTTTTTTTGGAAATTACTTTCTCTAGGTCAAGGTTTTGATTAACTAAGGCTACATTTGCTCCCCTAATTGAAACAAAAGCAGCTATGCATGACTCAGAACATAACTTGGCCTTAGCCAGAGAAGATACCTGTGGTACCTGTGATGATGAAGTATTTCCATCAGTAGACTCTAGGGCCATTAGAGCAAGATTTCCAAAAGGGTTTTCACCACCATGTTGACCAGCACCAGCAAACAATTGTTCAGAATAACCAGAGACATCATCTGGTAAGCTGCTCCAGTCAACAACCTCAGGGGTGAAAAAGCTCTGATGTGATTGAGATTGAGATTGTTGATTTGTTTGAGATGGTTGAGGATCAGGTAGAGCATGTGGTTGTTGAGCCATGGGTACAGGAACCTGACTAGACTGAGGCATGTAAAAACATGGATAAGGATATGGCATTGGACCTTAAGGAACAAAAAATGCAGGAGATGATTGAATTTGTGAGTGATGATGAGAACTGGTAGAATGTTGCCCTTTGGTTTGTGAGCTATTGCTTGGAAAAGTCACAAAGGGTGCAGATGAGTTAGATCCAGATGATCTACAGTCTCTAGCAAAATGTCCAAGTCTATGGCACTTGTGACATCTCAACTTGCTCTTATCAAAAGCAACTTTGGTTTTGCCAGAGAGACCAGGGAATTTTCTACCTGTTCTTTTGTAAAACTTTTGAGATCTGATATTGATTAATGCCATTTGGCTCAAAATATCCATCTCTTCCAGATCATCATCAACAATTCCTTTCAAATCATCCATCAAAAAGCACAAATTATCAACACTAAAACCTGAGTTACCATCAACTCCAACAAAAGCATGATATCCATTGTTTGAAGAGAAATCTATATGCTCATCATAGGAACTTTCTGATGTAGCATATTCTGACTCATGACCAACCAGAGCAGTGTTTCCTGGTACAAAGTCATCAGTGAGCTTTCCAGATGAAGCCAGTTTCCTTTTCTGTTCTATCTCTCTCTCAAATGTTAAGAGTTTCCCATGAAGTTGGGTAAGAGATAGAGTATCCAGATTTGCACTGGAGCGTAGGACAATGGTATATGTGTCCCATCTCTCAGGCAGGGATCTGAGGAATATGTTGTTCATCTGGCTGTTTGTATATTCATGTTGAACCATTTTTAGCTCAGATATCAAACAGGAAAATCACTCAAACTGTTGAGTTAGTGACTCAGCCTTTCTATGAGAGAATGTCTCATATTGCTAGGCAAGGATTTCTCTATTGTTTGCTAAGACCTCATCAGTTCCTCCAAATTGTTCTTTCAGAGCAACCCAGAGATCATGAGCAGTTTCATGATGCATAAGTCCAGAGTAGATTTCATTAGGCAGTGCCATGGCCAGAATTCCATGGGCTTTAACATCAATTTCAAACAGTTTTAAATCCTCATCAGAATATTGTTCCTTCTTCTCTGGAACCATCTCATTGGTTTCAGGATTACTCACCATAGGCTTATACGTTCCATGAACCACTAACTTCCAACAACCTGAACTGTTAACAGACATGTGATGAAGCATTTGGCGTTGCCATATGTTGTACTCACTCCTAACAAGCATCGGAGGCTTTGTTAAGGAGCCAGTATTATGAGGATCATTGATTGATGTAGTCATTTTCACCAATTCAATCCAATTTCAAAGAGATTATAATAAATCTAGCTCAAAAACTCAACAACACAATTTGAATCTCAAATTAATTGACCAGAAGCGACAGAAAATCAAACTCTATAACCAATTCTTGCAAATTTGCTAATTCGATCAAACTTAGATGTCATAAGAGCAGTTTCAATGATCAATTGTTAAATCGATCAATGATTAACCAGCTCTGATACCATTTGATAGGATCGGATCTAGTTTGAACAATGAGATTGGAATTTGCAGCGGAATAAAATAGAAATTAGATCAAATTTAAGCAAGACAAGTATGAATATGCAATCACACTATGACGATTATAGAGAGAGAAATTTTCTGTTAATGGAAGATTTTCATTCATGCAAATGCTTTGGTTTCAAAACAATTAGGTCAACATTCCTTTTATAAAGGAATATGACGTCAGCTGATGTCACTTGATAATGACATCTAACTGATTTAACAAACTACTGAAAGTAACTAATCTACTGAAGATGTCCACAATAACTAAGGACACCTTCATAAAAAGCTAAGTGTAAACCAGAATTACAACTACTGAAACTATAACATCTGAAGTGTAAGAACTTCAAACGTTTTACAATAATAAAACTACTGAAAGGAAACTACTGAAAAGTAAAACATTACAACTACTGAAAGGAAACACTTCAGCTGTTTGAGACAACTTCTGAGAACTTGGTCTTCAGACTTTGTCTTCAACATATGTCTTCAGACTTTGTCTTCAGCTATTGTCTTCAGACTTTGTCTTCAGACTTTGTCTTCATACTTTGTCTTCAGACTTTGTCTTCAGCAGATGTAGATCTCTTTAGTTGTTGTGATGTCTGTGGGACTTAAAGGTTTTTCTGATCTGGCTCATTGGTTCTTTTGGTCCAACAGTGGCAGATAGTGCCTTCTCTCCATCCATGATGACCTCTTGGCAGGTCTTCCAAAATTCAAGCAGATGATCCTCATAGAGAGTAGGATCAATGGTTAGGGAGGTGAAGTAGTTGGATAAAGCCAGAAAACAACAAACCTCTAAGAAACTAGCATCTTTCTCAAAGTTCAACAGAGCAACCTGGTTGTGTTGCCTGTGAAGTTGCATGGAGAAATCATGGTTGTTTGCGGTTTAGATTGGCCATTTTGAGAAGTTTAAGGGTGCAGGAAGGTGAAGAGCATAGGCGGTTTGGGAGAATTTAGGTTTTAGGAATAGTGCAATTTGAAGAAGATAGTGAAAGAGGGGGAACCGTTGGGTATTTATGTGAAAAGGATTTGAGACAAAGTTAATGAAAGAGGATAAACTTTGAAATCCGGATGTCGGTCCCACATCTGAAAAAGTAGTTTACTTTTGCCCAAAAAATAGTTTTCTTGGAAGTCGAGAAATCTTCCTAAGGTTATTTAGCTTCGGAAGTTCTGAAGAAAAGCTTTCGAAGGCAAGTTGGCTTCAGAAGATAATTCAAAGGTATTTGAGAATTTTTCTTCGGAAGAGATTTAATACTCGGAGTTTTTATTCTATAAAGAATGAAAAATTCCAAAGGTAAATTGCTTTCGGAAGAAAATTGTTCTTTTAAAACATAAAAGTACTTAAGTTGATTTTAAGCTTCGGAAGATATTTCAGAGATTTCTTCCGAATGTAAAACTACTGAAGTAGTTATTTGTTTGCTAAGACATAAGTTTCTTCTGAAGGTAAATTTAAATCTTCCGAAGGGAAAAGAGATCAAAATTTTCAAAAATCTAAGGAATATCTTTAAAAAAACATTTCTTCCAAAGGGAACAAGGGCTTATGAAGGTGATAAAATAGACAACTTAGGACACACAGGTTTTAGAAATAATACGATTAAGTTTTAAGAAAAACTATTCAAAGTTAATCATCCCAATAGCTGATACAAGATTTTTAAATCTTTGTTCATCAAAAGCTTTGGTGAACAGATTAGCATATTGTTCATTTGTGTTAACTTTGACTAGTTTGATTAATCCTTTTTCAAAGTTATCTCTAATCAAATGATACCTGATATTGATGTGCTTTCTCCTTAAGTGTTGCACTGAATTTTCTGTGATTGAGATAGTATTGTTGTTGTCTATGTGGATGGGAGTCTCCTTGATGTTGAATCCATAGTCCAGCATCTGATTTTGAACCCAAAGCACTTGAGCTTGGTAGCTTGCAGTAGCAATGTATTCAACCTCAGCAGTTGATGCAGACACACAAGATTATTTCTTACATTGCGAAGAGACTATCCTTCCACCAAGAAACTGACATCCCCCTCATGTAGACTTTGTAGTCATGTTGCAACCACCATAGTCACTCTCTGTATAAGCATACCGATTGAAGTCAGAATTATTTGGATACCAAAGGCCAAGTGATGGAGCATCTTTTAGATATCTTAAAATTCTTTTGATAGTGATTAGGTGTGACATCTTGGGGTTGGCTTGATATCTTGCACAAATACATGTAGCAAACATGATATCAGGCCTGCTAGTTATGAGGTACATAAGAGACCCAATCATTGCCCTGTAGAGATGCTCATCAACACACTCCCCCTCAAGATCAGGTCCAAGGGAGTGGTTTCTGGCTATGGGTGTCTTAGCAACCTTACAATCAGTCATGTTAAACCTTTTAAGTATGTCTTGTACTGGACTAAGCTCTTTATGAGAGTAACCTCAGAGCATAGAAGGTTATCCTCTCAATCCTCAAATAATGCTCAGCTTCTTCTTTCTTTATTTTCTTATCCTCCTCCTTGGCCAACTAGCTGCTTCCTCTTTTTCCTTTTGCTGCAAGATTGCCTTTCCTAACATCACTAGATCTTCCAATGGGAGAAGTAGCATTTCCTCATTTGCTACACCCATATTGATAAGTCTGTCAATAACCTCAGTTCTTCTTTTGTTGTTGATAGCCTCTTGGGCTGCTGCTGCTGCTGGCTTGCTACTTGCAGCCACTAATTTCCCGATGCCGAGTCTACCATCTAAGGGAAGATGGTTGAAGATTGTTGTTGAGAGGGGTAAAAAGAAGATAACTTAGAGATTGCCAAAACTGGTTTCTCTTGAGCTTGAATCTGTACATTCTCCCCCTTTTTGGTAGCATCATCTTGAGAAGTAAATGAACTAGAGGAAGAAGTTAAAAAGACTTGAACAGGTAGGTGCCTGACAGACTTTTCAATCTATGTCTCGGCTAGTTTAGCCTTGAGATTGTCAATCACAAGTTGCTAAGTGGCAGACCTAGCCTCTAAAGTCTTAACCTTGAATTCAAGATTTGAGACTTTAGAAAGTAGGTCTCTGATGGTGAGTTGCATACTTCCCTCATCTTCTTTTGAAGAATCATAGGGGGATAAGATTACATACCTAGTATGTTCATCCTCATCACCAGATGTTGTTTTTTGGCACCCTGGTTTCCCTTGCAGAGTGATGTCTCTTTCAGATGCATCAATAGGCAATGTTGCCGTAGACTCAGTCTTAGAGATGTTAGCACTGTCTTGAGAGCCCAATGAGACACTCTCAGTAGTGGCAGTTAAGTCTACATGAGTCCCCTCTATATTTGTGGGACTCACCTCAGTTTGGCTTTGCTGATGGGGGCTAGAAGTCAGACGTTCCTTGGGGCTAAGTTGATCCAAAGATTGGTGTGGTAGATTAACATCATTGCCCTGAAGGAACATGAAATCTTCATCAGTTTTTGTTAAAAGGTCACTAAAGGATATATAAGTTATACCTAGTGACCCGGGATCTTGATCAATATCTAATGGCATAGAGCCAATGATTTGGTTGTCCCTTTTTGGTTGCTCAGGGGAGTATTAGGACTCATCCTGAGGGCTAACGGTTTAGGTTTCAGGCTCATCAGGTTGAGACTGAGGAGACTTAACATTGATATTGAGGTCAATGGTGGAGGATGGTTGGACCTCAGGCTGAGTGGGAGCCCATCTTTCCACTCTAGACTTTTTGGCTTGAACATAAGGAGCTTGATCAATCAGAGTAGATTGAACAAGGGTTCGTTTGGAGCATCTATGGTACATGAATTTATTTGGGTGGGGAGTGACAATTGGCATTGATGTGGTGGTGTCTGGTGTGGGTTCATCACTTGTTGGGTTTACAGGGATGTCACTAGGAGCCATTGGCTCAATCATACCTGGAAGAAGTGCAGTGTGTCTTCCAGTGAAGTTGGTGGACACCCTCTTTAGAACTTTGATGATGCCCGGCCTCATGTGTGGGACAAGAAGAGTGTCTTCATAGAGAAGCTTGTCTTGGTCCAGCTCACAGTTAACGGTGTGCTGAATGAACCTGGGATGCATGTAGAGTGTTTCCCTTTAAAGATTTTCTCTTAAGTTGTTGAGCACAAACTTGGAGTAGTTGAATCTGAGGCCTCTTACCAACCCGTGAACAAGGCATCCTAAATCATACGGAATCTGATCCCACCATCCTGACTTGTTTGATATATAGTGAAGAACAATGTGAAGCAGGAACCTCCAATTGTATGAGAAGTTGAATTTGTACACCGTTGACCAGCTTACATCACCACCATATCCCATTTGGGCGTATGTGTCTTCCAAATCAGATTTGGGGAATTCAATAGGAGTGCCTTGATCGTGAAGCTCTAAGTGCTCCCTAATGGTCTGTTCAGATATGATTAACTCTTGACCACAGATCCTCGACATGATAACCCTAACTCCATTCAGAGTGTCAGTTTGACTAGTTGCCTAAAATTCGGTCATATGGTTGTAGTAAACAGTGGGGTTTACAGTGAGGGCGGTGTAGTAGGTAGATTGGGTTAGAAACTGGATGATTTCGGGAAAGTCGGCATCCTTTGAAAAATCAAGTAGTACGACTTGGTTGTGCTGGGGATTTAGAGCCATTGTTGGGAAATTCCAAAGAAACTTTGAGCAAATTTGGGAGAGTAAAGTGAAGATGAAGGAGACTTAGGGCTTTCAAATGGGTAAAAAGATTAAAGAGAGAGGTTAGAAATATTTAAATGGGGTTAAATGGCGGATAAATAAGTTGAAATGACAGTTTGGCGTATGATTTGACAGGGGCGGTAAGGATAAGTCATTTAAAATATTCCGGCATCATTAATAAAATCTTTACCTTTTTACAGTGTGGGGCCCAAAGATTTCTGTTACACATAAAGTTTTCTTCTGTAGGTAAGAGTTTTTCCGAAGGTAATTTCTTCCGAAGTCATCTTTACTTCCGAAGAAAAATTATATCCCAAGACAAATTTTAGCTTCCGAGAGTAAAGGTGTTGTCCGAGAAAAGAAGTTTTAAAGCTTTGTAAATAGATTTAATATACCATAAAATGTTCTTCCGAGGCTAAAAACTCTTCAGTAGATAATACTGACTTAGAGGAATTTTCCTTTGGAAGATAGATAAGATATATTCCGAGGGAAAATTTCTCTTCGGAAGAACTCATACACAATAAATTTTCAAGAAAGACCTTTTGTAACCAGGCTTAGATTGTAAATGAACAACAAAAACAAGACAAACATTTTAAAAAGGTTTTTCAAAAAGAAATAAACTAATCAATGTTTATCATCCCAATAGCTATAATCAGATATTTAAATCTTTGTTCATCAAATGCTTTAGTGAACAAATCAACATATTGTTCATCTGAGTAAACTTTAACTAGTTTAATCATGTTTTTCTTATGAATATCTCTAATGAAGTGATACATGATGTCAATGTGCTTTGTCTTGAAGTGCTTGACAGGATTCTCTATGATAGAGATGGCAGTCTTGTTGTCAATGTGGATAGGGGTCTCCATGAAGTTAAAGATGTAGTCTAATATCTGATTTAAATCCATAGCAGTTGAACACAACAACTTGCAGCAGCAATGTATTCAGCTTCAGCAGTTGATGTAGAGACACACGATTGCTTCTTGCATTGCCAGGAGATGATTCTTCCACCAAGAAATTGACATCCTTCGGAGGTGGATGTCTTGTTAATATTACAGCCATGATAGTCACTATCTGTGTAGCCATAGAGGTTGAAATCTTGATTCCTAGGATAGTAGAGACCCAAATTGGGAGCTCCTTTAAGGTATCTAAGGATTCTCTTGCCATCAACTAGATGAGACACCTTTGGAGAAGCCTAATATCTTGCACATATGCAAGTTGCATACATGATATCTGGTCTATTTGTTGTAAGATACATCAGAGATCCAATTATTGCCCTATATGATGTTGATCAGTATCCTCCCCCTCAACGTCAGGACAAAGGTTGTGCTTTCTAGGTACACTGTTTCATTTCAAATCTTTCTAAAATGTCATTGACATGTTTAGATTGATTGATAAAGAACCCATCTTTCATTTGCTTCACCTGAATTCTAAGGAAAAGGTCTATTTTCCCATTGAACTCATCTGAAATGTCTTCTTCATAGTGCTTTCAAAGTCTTTACACATTTGGTCGTTTGAGGAACCAACTATGATATCATCAACATAGACTTGACAAGCAGAATGTCTTTCCCAGACTTCTTGATGAACAAAGTTTTGTCTATTGTACCTCTGTTGTAGCAATGCTTCAGGAGAAACTGAGAAAAAGTCTCATACCACAACCTAGGTGCCTGGTACAGCCCATTGAGAGCTTTATCTAGTTTGCACACATAGTTGGGATGTTGTGGGTCTTCAAATCCTAGAGGTTGACACACATAGACTTCTCTGTCGATATCCCCATACAAAAAGGCACACTTGACATCAAGTTTGAAGACAGTAAAGTTCTTGGAAGCTGTATAAGCAAGGAAAATTCTCACAACTTCAAGTTTTACAACTGGTGTAAATATATCAGTGTAATCAATTCCTTCCTCTTGTGTGTACCCTTGAACTACCAGTCTTGCCTTGTTCTTGATAATCAATCCTCTATCATCTCTTTTGTTACTGAATACCCACTTTGTGCCAATGGGTACCGATTGCTAGTGGACATAGGTTCCACACCTTTTGTCTCTTGAATTGAAGCAATTCCTCTTGCATTGATTCAACCCAACTACTATCCTTCAAGGCTTCCTCCACCTTCTTTTGATCCATTTAGGAAAGGAAGCATGAGTACAAGCAAACATTCCCATTATGGGTTTGTCTTCTACTTCTCACGCCTTCAGAGACTTCTCCAATGATGTTCTCAGCTAGATGGGTGTTATGAATTTTGAGCCTTGGGATAACATCTAATTGCATAGATAAATCCAGTTTTAAAAGTTTTGCTTAGAATTTAGGAACATCATTTCCATCTGATGTCTCAAGCTTATTCAATGAGGACTGATGGAATGAATTTGAGACAACATCAATAGTGCGGTGCTATGAAGCAGCATTGACAGTTTCTTGTCCCTCCAGAATGCTACCTTCATCAGCTTGGTGTTGAGAAATGTAAGTTGTCAGCCGATGAGTTTTGAGGCTCACTTTGATGACAACTTTTTGAAGCTAAACTGGTTCCTGAGATAGTCATGCTTTCAGGACTACCATTTATAGGAGCTTGATCTTTAGCAATTCTTGGAGAACTCGAAATAGGTCTGAGTTCTTGTTCCAGCTGAAACATTCTCATAAGAAGGTTTAGAATAGTTTGGAAATAATTCTAAATCAAAAATATGGTCAGGTCCATTCCCCTTAACACAAGGAGTGTGCTCATTTAAAATAATGTTAGATGATTCCTCAAATTGTTGATTTTTAATGTTATAAACTCTATAAGCAATAGAGTTGGAGGAATATCCAACAAATATAGCATCATCTGACTTTTAAGCAGATTTTCCAAATTGTCCTTTGTGTTAAGTATGGTACACCTGCAGCCAAAGGACATAAGAAAGCCAATGAACGGTGGCCTCTTGTTCCATAACTCATAAGAGGTTTTTCCATAGGGCTTAACAATAAGAACCCTGTTCTGCACGTCGCATGCAGTGCTGACTGCCTCTGCCCAGAATGTTAGAGGCAGCTTTGAATCAGGTAACATAGTTCTAACAGCCTCGATAAGTGTCCTATTTCTCCTCTTAGCAACACTATTTTGTTGAGGAGTTCTAGGAGCACTATATTGTTTGGCAATCCTTTTTGAGTTACAGAATGCGTCAAGAACTTGATTCTTAAACTCAGTCCCTTGATCACTTCTTATGATCTTTACCTTGTGATCAATTTGATTTTCTATTTTAATAATAAAAGATTTTAAAGTTTTAGCAGTTTCATCTTGAGTTTTAAAATAATATACATGTAAATCTAGTAAAATCATCAACAATCACAAGGCAGTATGATTTCCTTCCAATGCTCTTTATACTTGTGGGACTAAATAGATCCATGTGTAATAAGTTTAATGGAGTGGTGATAGAGTTAACTTCTTTGGAATTATGAGATGACCTATGCTGCTTCCCTTTTAGACAAGCAACACATTTATCTTTACAAAAAAATTTCTTTTAGGCACACCATGTACTAAGTTACTTTTGACCAAATTGTTCATGGTTTTAAAATTAACATGACATATTTATTTATACCACAGACTTGACTCATCACTAGTTGCTATGGAAAGAAAGCCTGATACTTCACCCAGTGTGGAAGCATTGTTCATATCCAGCTTGTATATATCCCCTCTCTTGGGAGATCCAAGAAGCACCAATTCCTGAGGAATTGCCATCCCGGGTTTGAGGATAATGCACTCTTGTTCTGTGAAAAGCACTTGTATGCATGAGGGTTCAATTGTGGTTTGTGAAGAAGAGGTTTGGGCTGCAACACCTTCTCTGATCTTCCAGTCCATCCTTTGGTTGATCGAAGTAGATGAGTCTGTTAAGACTTGAGCAGCAAGACATACTTCCGAAGCTTCTTTCTTTTCGGAAGTAGTTATCACCACCTTTTCTTCCGAAGCAGTCTTCTTCTCGGTAGGTTTCTTTTTGTTTCTTCTCTTTTGCTTTGACTTGTCTTCCGAAGCCATTTTCTTTTAGGAGGAATGAGTTTCTTTCAAAAGCAACTTAGCTTCAAAAACAAATTTTCCTTTCTTCAACACTTGAACCGTATGGTAAGGTCCAAATGTGATACCCTCCTTGAATCCTTCTTTCTTAACATTGTTTGCATAATGTGTGCTTGCTGGATTGTAGTAACAATCTTTTGCTAGGTGGTTATGCAGACCACATATTATGCACTTAATGTTATTCTTCATGTGGCTTGAGGACTATTGTTTCTTGCACTTCTTTTCTTCTACAACAGCCATTTTCCTTTGACTTTTGATCTTTCAACTGGATAGGAGTGCTGGTACTACACTTCTTTCCTAGTTCAGAGCTTCTAACCACATGCAATCCTACTGAGATAAACACATCTTTTTCTTTGGGTCTATGTTCAACTTTGACTCAACCAACTTTTTAGCAGTTTTTCTTGTTGCCTTGATTTGTTTCTTTTGGCTTTGGTGGTGAAAGGTTGATCAACAGTGGTGTGGATAAGGTTTTCTACCTGATCATTCTCTAGTGTGGTAACCATTGCTGCATCATTCTTCTACTCAATAGGCAGTGGGTCAGTAGTTGGAACCTCTTGCTGTTCAGTACCACATCTAGGTTATCTTACAGACATGTAAGAGTGTGGTGGAGCAATTTCATTGGTTCCCAACCCACTTTTGTTTTGATAGCAACCTTTGAGTGGGAGCATGATGCATTAATGGTTTTGAAGTTATGCTCTTCAATAGCATACTTCTTTGCTTTAGCCTCAGCAATTTCTAGCTAGGCTTGAGCCTCGATCAACTTGGAAATCAAATCCTTTATTTGAGCCCTGTAATTTGAGTGTTCATGTTTTAAATTAGACACAGTTTTCTCTAACTCTTTAATTTTTAATTTTTAGTTAGATGTTGCCTTTTTAAAATTAGATTTTAGTACATTCAAGGACTCAATATTAGATCTAAACTCCATGTTGTAGTCCTGAATAAAGTTTAACCTTAGCTATACATGTTGGGGTACAGAGATGTTCATATACCTGATTATCTTCTGTTCCTACCATGAGAGCTTAAGGTGGGGTTACATCCTGCACCATGAAGCTACTGTCAAATTCTTGAGCAACAACAAAATATTTGTTATTTAGTTGGCTTTGCAGCAACTTTTGGAGTAGCAAGATGATGTGGAGAGGTGTCACACCCCCGCTAAAAGCGGAAACACGGGGATGTAATGAGACCGGGATCGTCATAACACATGGTAAGCGATAGAGAGCAATATAAATAAATGATGACTTGCGTGTCATGACGACACCCGACAACAAGGGGACTTGTGTCGTGTTTAGTCAATGTTCACGACAACATAGCCATAAGCAACATGATAATGATAACACATAATCACATAAAGATGAAAATGTAAATGTTAATTCCCACAACCCGGGAACAAGTTTCAAAAGTTGATAAATGTTTACACGCGTTAACATTGTTCAAAAAGATTGTTTATCAAAATGAGCTAAGTCCCAAAAATGCATCCTAGGGTCTCCACTAAGGCAGCACACCTAGATTCCTGGACTTGCATGATCACCTGAAAAGATATGCTTAAAATGGTCAACATAATTGTTGGTGAGCTCGCAGGTTTATGTAATAAAAATGTAAGTGATGCTGTAATAAATAAGCGCGCCGGAATACCGTGAATACAGTTATTACACAAGTAAATATCACATGACATGAGCTTTGCAACCAAACCTAGCGACGTACACAAAGAAATTGTCGGCATATATTCACCCAAGGGCCTGTTCCTGGCCACTGATGGTACCAACTAGTATACCATCGAACAAGGGTGGGGGTGTCAACCCAGTACTACTACCAATACCTAACCGTCGGTTCCCACACTGGAATTAAATAGTTGCAAAGATAGAACCACACAGCAGACCCAAGCATGTATCAAATAGTACTTGCAACACAGTATCATGTTGATTCCTTGTATGTAAAATGTATGTAAGTTGTACAGCATAAAAATTGTGTAAGCATACTTTTCCCCCAATTTGTAAATGATTGAAATATTGTATAAGCGTAAAAAGGGGCCACGAAACTCACTTGTTAGGTGGTAAGTATGTATGATTGATGTATCCCAAATGTTGAATGCAAATAAACAGTCAAACACCTATTGACAGTTATTGTATAGCATTAATGATATGACATACGTATAAGCGCGCAATAATGATGGGTCGGTTCGGGTCGTATCGGCTGCGTCGCGTATAACACACACAGACTGACACACGTACTAGATCTTATGTAGATCCAAGTACAAGACATTGTCGCCATTAATAATGATGTTTAAGTAAAAGTCTCGTTGTTATTGAAGAAGCATTGAATAAGTGTCAATAGTTATAAGTCAATTTGATCGTTGTAAAGCGTTAATTCAATTCGTTTAAAAATAGTTTCTGTGCCCTATCTCGCGTTGACTTTAATATTTGTGGCCGAACAATGGCATTATTGTGTTAGTGTTACCTCAACACCACACGACTTACTCACACCACGCATAAGGAATCAAACACAACAATCTCAGTCGCATAACAAGGTCAGACGCACGACTCAACCTCCATTCGTGCGAATCAACCCTCAATCGTGCGAATCAGCTTAATTCGTACGAATGAGCCTTCATTCGTATGACTGGCCTTCAGTCGTACCACACAATACCCAATCGCACGACTCAACTCCCATACGCACGAATCAACCTTCAGTCGTGCGAAATAGCTACTTTCGTACGATTGAACCTTCATTCGTGCGATTGGACTCCAGTCGTGCGAATCAAACACATTCGCACACATTCAGTCGGTCACCTGACTCAATCGCACACAATCACTCAATCGCATGACTCAATCGCATACACTCATTCGCACGCATGACTCAATCGCATACAGGCACTCAGTCGCACAACTCAGTCGCACGACCTGCCTAGTCGCACAACTCAGTCGCGCGATTGACTCAGACGCATGATCCAGTCGCACGACCCACTCAGTCGCACGTCTCAATCGCATGGATGACCCAGTCGCCTGATCTGCAGAATCGCGACTGTGGTCGGGATGAGCAGCCCCCGAGCTGCTCTAAACACGGGTTTTACACCATAAGGACCTCCAGAAACACTCAACAAGGATACACAAACATGAAACACAAACAAAGAGACCTCACACGCACCCATACGACCTTGTGTGTTCGGGTTGACCCGAACACCCGAAACCCTAGTTTTGGACAGCCGTGAAAAGGCTAGAAAACGGACAACCAAAGACTACTACCTGCTAGAAAGGGGTAGTCTAAGCTGTAGACGGTGTCAAGACGAAGAAAACAAGACCTCTCGGGTTGGATTTGGTGCTAGAATGGTGATTTTGTGTGTGTAGAGGGTGAAGATGAAGAAGATGGTGAAATGGGTTTCTAGGGCTGGTAAGTGGGTATTTATACCCAGCCCAAGTTTACAAAATTACAAGTTTAGTCCCTGCACTTAACCCCCGAGTTTTCCCAAATTTTGTTCGGTTGAAAAACGACTTTGTTAGGTGTTTTATATTAATTGTAAAAGTTTATTTAATGTTATTATGACTTAAGAAATGGTTATATTAAAACATTTATTATATTTATAAAATGGTATATTTGACGTTTTCAAAAATGAAAGTTTTAAAAGCCTTTTTAAGGTCATCACATGGTTATAACGAGTGCACACACAACGATAAATAAGCACACATGATATCCACATAATGAGTCAAATAAAGATGAGGAATGACCAGACATAGAATAGATGACGGACAAACATGTTAATTGACGGACCTTAAAGTGACGGATGTCACAGTATCCCCCAGTTGAGAGAATTTCGTCCCGAAATTCAGCTGGAGTTAGGTCCAAGAGTGTCATCCTCGAAAAGATGTGGATATTTGAGTTTCATCTGATCTTCACGTTCCCATGTAAACTCTGGCCCTCGTTTTGAATTCCACCTTACGCGAACAATAGGTATCCTACTGCGCTTCAGTTGCTTGACCTTTCGATCCATGATCTCAATGGGTTCCTCAACAAAATGAAGCTTGTCGTCAATCTTGATTTCCTCAATTGGCACGTGAAGGGATTCATCGGCCAAACACTTCTTGAGGTTTGATACGTGAAAAGTGTCATGCACACCGCTAAGCTCTTGTGGCAACCTTAACCGGTAAGCCACTAGACCGATCCTTTCAGTGATCTCAAATGGTCCGACGTATCTTGGGGCTAACTTCCCTTTCTTTCTGAATCGAACGACTCCTTTCCAAGGGGAAACTTTGAGTAACACATGATCCCCAACATTGAATTCTAGAGGCTTCCGACGATTGTCGGCATAGCTCTTTTGGCGATCTCGCGCGGCTTTCAGTCGATCTTTGATTTGGAAAATCTTGTCTGTTGTTTCTTGGATGATCTCTGGGCCTGTCAGTTGACTTTCACCAATTTCGGCCCAACAAACGGGAGATCTGCATTTTCTTCCATACAACGCTTCAAATGGAGCACATCCAATGCTTGTATGGTAGCTGTTGTTGTAGGAGAACTCAATCAACGGTAAATGAGCATCCCAGCTACCTCCAAAATCGATTACACACGCTCTCAACATATCTTCTAGCGTCTGTATAGTGCGTTCACTTTGGCCATCTGTCTGAGGATGATAGGCTGTACTCATGTCTAATCGAGTGCCCATCGCTTTCTGTAGTGTCTGCCAAAAACGTGAAGTGAATCAACTATCACGGTCGGATATGATCGACACCGGCACCCCGTGCCGTGTCACAACCTCTTTGATGTACAATCTCGCCAACTTATCCATCTTGTAATCTTCTCGGATAGGCAAGAAATGTGCTGACTTTGTCATTCGATCAACAATGACCCATATCGAGTCATGACAGCTGCTTGTTCTAGGGAGTTTGGTAATGAAATCCATGGCTATGTTCTCCCATTTCCACTCGGGAATTTCAGGTTGCTGTAATAATCCCGATGGTTTCTGATGTTCAGCTTTGACTTTCGAACACGTCAAGCATTGGCTGACGTATAAGGCAATGTCTTTCTTCATGCCTGGCCACCAGTATAGATCCTTAAGATCATGATACATCTTGTCTGCACCAGGATGAATAGAATATCGCGTCTTGTGGGCTTCATCCATGACTAAGGTACGAACACCTCCCCATTTGGGTACCCATATGCGATCCATGAAGTACTGAATACCGTCATCCTTGCGAATCATCTGTTTATCTAACCCCCGGAACTCTTCTCCCGCAAGGTTTTCTTCTTTTAATGCCTCACTCTGTGCAATTTGAATCTGAGCTTTCAAGTTGGTTTGAATGGTCAATCCCAACGCTCGTGCACGTAGTGGTTTCACACGTTCTTTACGGCTTAAGGCATCAGCCACCACGTTAGCTTTCCCCGGATGATACCGGATTTCACAATCGTAGTCACTAAGAAGCTCTACCCAACGTCGTTGGCGCATGTTGAGTTCCTTCTGATCCAGAATATGTTGAAGGCTCTTATGATCAGTGAAGATGATGCATTTGGTTCCATACAGGTAATGCCTCCAAATTTTGAGTGCAAATACTACAGCGCCCAACTCAAGATCATGAGTGGTGTAGTTCTTTTCGTGCACTTTAAGTTGTCGCGAAGCGTAGGCAATCACCTTGTCCTTCTGCATTAGTACACATCCCAATCCTTGATGTGACGCATCGCAGTAAACCACAAAATCATCTGTTCCGTCTGGGAGAGACAGTATAGGCGCGTTGCACAACTTCTCTTTCAACGTTTGGAACGCTTGCTCTTGTGCATAACCCCAATCAAACTTCTTGTCTTTCTGAGTAAGCAGGGTTAACGGTTGCGCGATCTTTGAGAAATTCGCGATGAAGCGACGATAATAACCGGCCAATCCTAAGAATTGCCGTATCTCTGATGGTGTCTGGGGCGTATCCCATTTCTTCACCGCTTCGATCTTGCCGGGATCTACGTGAATCCCGTCCTCATTAACCACATGACCCAAAAACTTCACTTCCCGCAACCAAAACTCGCACTTTGAGAATTTGGCGAAAAGTTTCTCTTCACGTAGCAGTTCCAGAATTGCCCGAAGATGTTCTACATGATCCTCTTTTGATCGGGAGTAGATAAGTATATCGTCTATGAACACGATCACGAACTTATCCAAGTAAGGTTTGCACACCCGATTCATTAGATCCATGAACACAGCTGGTGCGTTAGTCAGCCCGAACGGCATGACCAAGAACTCATAGTGCCCATAACGAGTCCTGAACGCAGTCTTCGGTATGTCGTCCTCGAAAACCCTTAGTTGATGATAACCAGATCGCAGATCGATCTTTGAAAAATACGAAGCTCCTTGCAGCTGATCAAATAAATCGTCGATCCTGGGGAGAGGATATCGGTTCTTCACCGTCAACTTGTTCAGTTCACGGTAATCGATGCACATGCGGAACGATCCATCCTTCTTCTTGACAAATAGTACCGGCGCTCCCCACGGTGAATGACTCGGTCGAATAAAACCCTTCTCCAGTAGTTCCTGTAACTGACTAGACAACTCTTGCATCTCGGATGGCGCTAGTCGATATGGCGTTTTCGCTACCGGTGTAGCTCCAGGAACCAACTCAATACGGAATTCCACCTGTCGTGGAGGAGGTAAACCAGACAAGTCATCTGGAAATACTTCTGGGTAATCCCGTACCACTGGAATATCCACCAGTTTCCTCTCTTCGTCTTTTCTTTTCAACCACATGAGCCAGAAAAGCGTAGCACTGCTTTCGTAAACTCTGGCGTGCTTTCATGCAGGAAATAAGCTTTAAGTTCTTACCCGGTCGTTCTCCCTGAACCTTGAGTACTTCCCCGTTTGGCATAGGGATACGTACTACCTTGTCTCGACAGACAATCTCTGCTCCATTCTGCGACAACCAATCCATACCCACAATCACATCGAAGCTCCTAACTCGAAGGGTATCAAATCTATCTCAAAGGTATGATCCTCCAGCGTCAACGAGCACTTCCTAATAATCTCATCGGCCTGAGCAACCCTACCATTGGCCATTTCTACGGAGTAGCTAGTTTCTAGCCTACTAGGACTCAAATCAAGTAATTGCACAAACTCAGAAGATATGAAACTATTGTCTGCTCCAGTATCAAATAATATAGATGCGAAGTGATGATTGAGTAAGTGCGTACCCGTGATAACATTCGGGTCCTGACGAGCATCATTAGCTCCAATGACGAATGCACGTCCCCGAGCTGCATTTCCCTGAGTAGCTGGGCCTTGATTCCCAGCGATAGCCAACACCTGCTGCTGGTTGTTCCCCTGTTGACCCGGTGCCCGATTCAGCCTGGGGCACATATTCCTGTAGTGATCGGGGCTCCCACACTCAAAGCAAGCCCTTGCATTCCCGGCGGGGTTAACCGCGTTGACGGGCGCTACAAGATTCGGCGCAGTTCTGCAATCTCTTGCCAAATGACCCGGGCGCCTACAGTTAGCGCACACCCGGCACTGCGTCCCTGGGGGATGATGATAATTGCACCTTTCACATTTGGGGTGCGGCCCCACATACTCTTTTCTGGCCTGAGACACGGCCACAAAGTTCCTGGTCGGCTTAGACCTCTTCTCAAACCTTCCGGCACTCGACCGGCTCGACTCCCCAACATCTTTCCTCTTCTCGGCCCCTCGGCCCAAAACCCCTGTTCTAACCATCTCATCAGTCAAAGCGCCAGCTTTCAGAATTGCGCTCTGAATAGTAGGAGGAGCGGCTGCTGTGACCATAGCTCTAATTTGAGGCGCAAGTCCCCAAATGTACCTTTCGATCCTCTTTGATTCCGGCGTAACCAGATGCGGAACCAATCTTGCCAGCTCATGAAAACGATCAGTATAAGCTGCATGCCCTGCCCCCACCATGGCATGATTCCAGAACTCATGCTCCAGTTTCTGCATCTCGTTGAGAGGGCAGTATTCCTCGGTAATCAAGGCTTTGAACTCGTCCCACGACATTGCATCGCAGACTCTCTTCCTCGTGCTTGAATCTGGGTGTTCCACCAGGTTAGGGCTTTACCCTGTAGGAACAAGTGGCATACTTGATCCTCTGGCTGTCGAGGCACTCACTGATGTCGATCACTGCCTCCATCTTTTCCAACCACCTGGTTAGGGCTATCGCCCCACCTTTCCCATCGAATTCCCTTGGCTTACAAGCCACGAACTCCTTGTACGAACATCCCGACGAGCATTAACCACCCCAGTTTCTATACCGGCAGTACCACCATTTCCGGTTTCCTGGTTGCTCTCGTTTCCAGTCGGGTTTCCGTTTCCCGTCTCAGTTTCTATCCCACCTTGGGCTCCATCATCGTTGCCACCATCCCCGTGAGGGTGGTGTTGTTGGAGTGCGTCGCTCACTTGGGCCACAATAGTAGGAATAAGCGCGGCCAATTGCTGAGCGATCAGGGCTGCCATGTCGGCGTTCCCTGTTCCTTGACTGTTACTGGCAGGAGCATCATTTGCTCTTGGTGCTCTGCCTCTGCCTCGGCCTCTACCCCTTGGGGCTTCACTCCCGCCACTACTGCTATGGGTGACTCTTCGAGGCGGCATGTTCTAATCATAAAAGAGGTAACATATAAACTTTAGTCACCATAAGATACACAAGTATTCCACTTATCAAATTCCAATGTTCATGTTCCGGTCACTCAAGACCACCATGCAGCCCATTTCAAGCATATTCTCGGTATACCGGTGATGTTTATATATAGGGTTCCCCGCAGCGTTCCCACCACACCCACGATGTACCGAGAATGATGCCCGATCCGGTTACATGACACCCGACTTTCCTTTACATCATATCCATAATAATCCATCAAGTCCATGTATTTCATGTCAATATCATACTTATTGTCATCACACATCACAACAGTTGTAAGTCCATGTATACAATCACGTTTAGTCTAGCGGAGGTTGTCTATTCCTCATCTTTCGAGGTTTCAGACATATTCCTCCTCAGAGTTAATCTCAATGTCCAAGGTCAAGCGCAATAGCATGATCTGTGAAGATTCTTCGGGTTTAATACCCGGATCTGATAAACTAACTCGGCGCGCAGAGGGAACGGAAGATCCAATAGAAGCATCCCCATAAAAGAGTGAGCACAAGGGCTCTCTCATAGGATGGAAAGATCACATAACAAATAGATGAACAAGTCAAGCAGCGAGGAACACATACACGAGATATAATATGCATACAGAGTCCTAGCATGCAAATCTACATGAAGGTTCCTAGTTATAGTCTAGGTCAAGCGTATTGCCTAATTCTCTATAACCAATGGCTCTGATACCAATCTGTCACACCCCCGCTAAAAGCGGAAACACGGGGATGTAACGAGACCGGGATCGTCATAACACATGGTAAGCGATAGAGAGCAATATAAATAAATGATGACATGCGTGTCATGACGACACCCGACAACAAGGGACTTGTGTCGTGTTTAGTCAATGTTCACGACAACATAGCCATAAGCAACATGATAATGATAACACATAATCACATAAAGATGAAAATGTAAATGTTAATTCCCACAACCCGGGAACAAGTTTCAAAAGTTGATAATTGTTTACAAGCGTTAACATTGTTCAAAAGATTGTTTATCAAAATGAGCTAAGTCCCAAAAATGCATCCTAGGGTCTCCACTAAGGCAGCACACCTAGATTCCTGGACTTGCATGATCACCTGAAAAGATATGCTTAAAACGGTCAACATAATTGTTGGTGAGCTCGCAGGTTTATGTAATAAAAATGTAAGTGATGCTGTAATAAATAAGCGCGTCGGAATACCGTGAATACAGTTATTACACAAGTAAATATCACATGACATGAGCTTTGCAACCAAACCTAGCGACGTACACAAAGAAATTGTCGGCATATATTCACCCAAGGGCCCGTTCCTGGCCACTGATGGTACCAACTAGTATACCATCGAACGAGGGTGGGGGTGTCAACCCAGTAGTACTACCAATACCTAACCGTCGGTTCCCACACTGGAATTAAATAGTTGCAAAGATAGAACCACACAGCAGACCCAAGCATGTATCAAATAGTACTTGCAACACAGTATCACGTTGATTCCTTGTATGTAAAATGTATGTAAGTTGTACAGCATAAAAATTGTGTAAGCATACTTTTCCCCCAATTTGTAAATGATTGAAATATTGTATAAGCGTAAAAAGGGGCCACGAAACTCACTTGTTAGGTGGTAAGTATGTATGATCGATGTATCCCAAATGTTGAATGCAAATAAACAGTCAAACACCTATTGACAGTTATTGTATAGCATTAATGATATGATATATGTATAAGCGCGCAATAATGATGGGTCGGTTCGGGTCGTATCGGCTGGGTCGCGTATAACACACACAGACTGACACACGTACTAGATCTTATGTAGATCCAAGTACAAGACATTGTCGCCATTAATGATGATGTTTAAGTAAAAGTCTCGTTGTTATTGAAGAAGCATTGAATAAGTGTCAATAGTTATAAGTCAATTTGATCGTTGTAAAGCGTTAGTTCAATTTGTTTAAAATAGTTTCTGTGCCCTTTCTCGCGTTGACTTTAATATTTGTGGCCGAACAATGGCATTATTGTGTTAGTGTTACCTCAACACCACACGACATACTCACACCACGCACAAGGAATCAAACACAACAATTTCAGTCGCATAACAAGGTCAGACGCACGACTCAACCTCCATTCGTGCGAATCAACCCTCAATCGTGCGAATCAGCTTCATTCGTACGATTGAGCCTTCATTCGTATGACTGGCCTTCAGTCGTACCACACAACACCCAATCGCACGACTCAACTCCCATACGCACGAATCAACCTTCAATCGTGCGAATTAGCTACTTTCGTACGATTGAACCTTCATTCGTGCGATTGGACTCCAGTCGTGCGAATCACACACATTCGCACACATTCAGTCGGTCACCTGACTCAATCGCACACAATCACTCAATCGCATGACTCAATCGCATACACTCATTCGCACGCATGACTCAATCGCATACAGCACTCAGTCGCACAACTCAGTCGCACGACATGCCTAGTCGCACAACTCAGTCGCGCGATTGACTCAGACGCATGATCCAGTCGCACGACCCACTCAGTCGCACGGCTCAATCGCATGGATGACCCAGTCGCCTGATCTGCAGAATCGCGACTGTGGTCGGGATGAGCAGCCCCCGAGCTGCTCTAAACACGGGTTTTACACCACAAGGACCTCCAGAAACACTCAACAAACATACACAAACATGAAACACAAGCAAAGAGACCTCACACGCACCCATACGACCTTGTGTGTTCGGGTTGACCCGAACACCCGAAACCCTAGTTTTGGACAGCCGTGAAAAGGCTAGAAAACGGACAACCAAAGACAACTACCTGCTAGAAAGGGGTAGTCTAAGCTGTAGACGGTGTCAAGACGAAGAAAACAAGACCTCTCGGTTGGATTTGGTGCTAGAATGGTGATTTTGTGTGTGTAGAGGGTGAAGATGAAGAAGATGGTGAAATGGGTTTCTAGGGCTGGTAAGTGGGTATTTATACCCAGCCCAAGTTTACAAAATTACAAGTTTAGTCCCTGCACTTAACCCCCGAGTTTTCCCAAATTTTGTTCGGTTGAAAAACGACTTTGTTAGGTGTTTTATATTAATTGTAAAAGTTCATTTAATGTTATTATGACTTAAGAAATGGTTATATTAAAACATTTATTATATTTATAAAATGATATATTTGACGTTTTCAAAAATGAAAGTTTTAAAAGCCTTTTTAAGGTCATCACATGGTTATAACGAATGCACACACAACGATAAATAAGCACACATGATATCCACATAATGAGTCAAATAAAGATGAGGAATGACCAGACATAGAATAGATGACGGACAAACACGTTAATTGACGGACCTTAAAGTGACGGATGTCACAGTATCCCCCAGTTGAGAGAATTTCGTCCCGAAATTCAGCTGGAGTTAGGTCCAAGAGTGTCATCCTCGAAAAGATGTGGATATTTGAGTTTCATCTGATCTTCACGTTCCCATGTAAACTCTGGCCCTCGTTTTGAATTCCACCTTACGCGAACAATAGGTATCCTACTGCGCTTCAGTTGCTTGACCTTTCGATCCATGATCTCAATGGGTTCCTCAACAAAATGAAGCTTGTCGTCAATCTTGATTTCCTCAATTGGCACGTGAAGGGATTCATCGGCCAAACACTTCTTGAGGTTTGACACGTGAAAAGTATCATGCACACCGCTAAGCTCTTGTGGCAACCTTAACCGTAAGCCACTGGACCGATCCTTTCAGTGATCTCAAATGGTCCAACGTATCTTGGGGCTAACTTCCCTTTCTTTCCGAATCGAACGACTCCTTTCCAAGGGGAAACTTTGAGTAACACACGATCCCCAACATTGAATTCTAGAGGCTTCCGACGATTGTCGGCATAGCTCTTTTGGCGATCTCGCGCGGCTTTCAGTCGATCTTTGATTTGGAAAATCTTGTCTGTTGTTTCTTGGATGATCTCTGGGCCTGTCAGTTGACTTTCACCAATTTCGGCCCAACAAACGGGAGATCTGCATTTCTTCCATACAACGCTTCAAATGGAGCACATCCAATGCTTGTATGGTAGCTGTTGTTGTAGGAGAACTCAATCAACGGTAAATGAGCATCCCAGCTACCTCCAAAATCGATTACACACGCTCTCAACATGTCTTCTAGCGTCTGTATAGTGCGTTCACTTTGGCCATCTGTTGAGGGTGATAGGCTGTACTCATGTCTAATCGAGTGCCCATCGCTTTCTGTAGTGTCTGCCAAAAACGTGAAGTGAATCGCTATCACGGTCGGATATGATTGACACCGGCACCCCGTGCCGTGTCACGACCTCTTTGATGTACAATCTCGCCAACTTATCCATCTTGTAATCTTCTCGGATAGGCAAGAAATGTGCTGACTTTGTCATTCGATCAACAATGACCCATATCGAGTCATGACAGCTGCTTGTTCTAGGGAGTTTGGTAATGAAATCCATAGCTATGTTCTCCCATTTCCACTCGGGAATTTCAGGTTGCTGTAATAATCCCGATGGTTTCTGATGTTCAGCTTTGACTTTCGAACACGTCAAGCATTGGCTGACGTATAAGGCAATGTCTTTCTTCATGCCTGGCCACCAGTATAGATCCTTAAGATCATGATACATCTTGTCTGCACCAGGATGAATAGAATATCGCGTCTTGTGGGCTTCATCCATGACTAAGGTACGAACACCTCCCCATTTGGGTACCCATATGCGATCCATGAAGTACTGAATACCGTCATCCTTGCGAATCATCTGTTTATCTAACCCCCGGAACTCTTCTCCCGCAAGGTTTTCTTCTTTTAATGCCTCACTTTGTGCAATTTGAATCTGAGCTTTCAAGTTGGTTTGGATGGTCAATCCCAATGCTCGTGCACGTAGTGGTTTCACACGTTCTTTACGGCTTAAGGCATCAGCCACCACGTTAGCTTTCCCCGGATGATACCGGATTTCACAATCGTAGTCACTAAGAAGCTCTACCCAACGTCGTTGGCGCATGTTGAGTTCCTTCTGATCCAGAATATGTTGAAGGCTCTTATGATCAGTGAAGATGATGCATTTGGTTCCATACAGGTAATGCCTCCAAATTTTGAGTGCAAATACTACAGCGCCCAACTCAAGATCATGAGTGGTGTAGTTCTTTTCGTGCACTTTAAGTTGTCGCGAAGCGTAGGCAATCACCTTGTCCTTCTGCATTAGTACACATCCCAATCCTTGATGTGACGCATCGCAGTAAACCACAAAATCATCTGTTCCGTCTGGGAGAGACAGTATAGGCGCGTTGCACAACTTCTCTTTCAACGTTTGGAACGCTTGCTCTTGTGCATAACCCCAATCAAACTTCTTGTCTTTCTGTGTAAGCAGGGTTAACGGTTGAGCGATCTTTGAGAAATTCGCGATGAAGCGACGATAATAACCGGCCAATCCTAAGAATTGCCGTATCTCTGATGGTGTCTGGGGCGTATCCCATTTCTTCACCGCTTCGATCTTGCCGGGATCTACGTGAATCCCGTCCTCATTAACCACATGACCCAAAAACTTCACTTCCTGCAACCAAAACTCGCACTTTGAGAATTTGGCGAAAAGTTTCTCTTCGCGTAGCAGTTCCAGAATTGCCCGAAGATGTTCGACGTGATCCTCTTTTGATCGGGAGTAGATAAGTATATCGTCTATGAACACGATCACGAACTCATCCAAGTAAGGTTTGCACACCCGATTCATTAGATCCATGAACACAGCTGGTGCGTTAGTCAGTCTGAACGGCATGACCAAGAACTCATAGTGCCCATAACGAGTCCTGAACGCAGTCTTCGGTATGTCGTCCTCGAAAACCCTTAGTTGATATAACCAGATCGCAGATCGATCTTTGAAAAATACGAAGCTCCTTGCAGCTGATCAAAGAAATCATCGATCCTGGGGAGAGGATATCGGTTCTTCACCGTCAACTTATTCAGTTCACGGTAATCGATGCACATGCGGAACGATCCATCCTTCTTCTTGACAAATAGTACCGGCGCTCCCCACGGTGAATGACTCGGTCGGATAAAACCCTTCTCCAGTAGTTCCTGTAACTGACTAGACAACTCTTGCATCTCGGATGGCGCTAGTCGATATGGCGTTTTCGCTACCGGTGTAGCTCCAGGAACCAACTCAATACGGAATTCCACCTGTCGTGGAGGAGGTAAACCAGACAAGTCATCTGGAAATACTTCTGGGTAATCCCGTACCACTGGAATATCCACCAGTTTCCTCTCTTCGTCTTTCTTTTCAACCACATGAGCCAGAAAAGCCTAGCACTGCTTTCGTAAACTCTGGCGTGCTTTCATGCAGGAGATAAGCTTTAAGTTCTTACCCGGTCGTTCTCCCTGAACCTTGAGTACTTCCCCGTTTGGCATAGGGATGCGTACCACCTTGTCTCGACAGACAATCTCTGCTCCATTCTGCGACAACCAATCCATACCCACAATCACATCGAAGCTCCCTAGCTCGAAGGGTATCAAATCTATCTCAAAGGTATGATCTTCCAGCATCAACGAGCACTTCCTAATAATCTCATCGGCCTGAGCAACCCTACCATTGGCCATTTCTACGGAGTAGCTAGTTTCTAGCCTACTAGGACTCAAATCAAGTAATTGCACAAACTCAGAAGATATGAAACTATTGTCTGCTCCAGTATCAAATAATATAGATGCGACGTGATGATTGAGTAAGTGCGTACCCGTGACAACATTCGGGTCCTGACGAGCATCATTAGCTCCAATGACGAATGCACGTCCCCGAGCTGCGTTTCCCTGAGTAGCCGGGCCTTGATTCCCAGCGATAGCCAACACCTGCTGCTGGTTGTTCCCCTGTTGACCCGGTGCCCGATTCAGCCTGGGGCACATATTCCTGTAGTGATCGGGGCTCCCACACTCAAAGCAAGCCCTGGCATTCCCGGCAGGGTTAACCGCGTTGACGGGCGCTACAAGATTCGGCGCAGTTCTACAATCTCTTGCCAAATGACCCGGGCGCCTACAGTTAGCGCACACCCGGCACTGCGTCCCTGGGGAATGATGATAATTGCACCTTTCACATTTGGGGTGCGGCCCCACATACTCTTTTCTGGCCTGAGACACGGCCACAAAGTTCCTGGTCGGCTTAGACCTCTTCTCAAACCTTCCGGCACTCGACCGGCTCGACTCCCCAACATCTTTCCTCTTCTCGGCCCCTCGGCCCAAAACCCCTATTCTAACCATCTCATCAGTCAAAGCGCCAGCTTTCAGAATTGCGCTCTGAATAGTAGGAGGAGCGGCTGATGTGACCATAGCTCTAATTTGAGGCGCGAGTCCCCAAATGTACCTTTCGATCCTCTTTGATTCTGGCGTAACCAGATGCGGAACCAATCTTGCCAGCTCATGAAAACGATCAGTATAAGCTGCATGCCCTGCCCCCACCATGGCATGATTCCAGAACTCATGCTCCAGTTTCTGCATCTCGTTGAGAGGGCAGTATTCCTCGGTAATCAAGGCTTTGAACTCGTCCCACGACATTTGCATCGCAGACTCTCTTCCTCGTGCTTGAATCTGGGTGTTCCACCAGGTTAGGGCTTTACCCTGTAGGGAACAAGTGGCATACTTGATCCTCTGGCTGTCGAGGCACTCACTGATGTCGATCACTGCGTCCATCTTTTCCAACCACCTGGTTAGGGCTATCGCCCCACCTTTCCCATCGAATTCCCTTGGCTTACAAGCCACGAACTCCTTGTACGAACATCCCCGACGAGCATTAACCACCCCAGTTTCGATACCGGCAGTACCACCATTTCCGGTTTCCTGGTTGCTCTCGTTTCCAGTCGGGTTTCCGTTTCCCGTCTCAGTTTCTATCCCACCTTGGCCTCCATCATCGTTGCCACCATCCCCGTGAGGGTGGTGTTGTTGGAGTGCGTTGCTCACTTGGACCACAATAGTAGGAATAAGCGCGGCCAATTGTTGAGCGATCAGGGCTGCCATGTCGGCGTTCCCTGTTCCTTGACTGTTACTGGCAGGAGCATCATTTGCTCTTGGTGCTCTGCCTCTGCCTCGGCCTCTACCCCTTGGGGCTTCACTCCCGCCACTACTGCTACGGTTGACTCTTCGAGGCGGCATGTTCTAATCATAAAAGAGGTAACATATAAACTTTAGTCACCATAAGATACACAAGTATTCCACTTATCAAATTCCAATGTTCATGTTCCGGTCAGTCAAGACCACCATGCAGCCCATTTCAAGCATATTCTCGGTATACCGGTGATGTTTATATATAGGGTTCCCCGCAGCGTTCCCACCACACCCACGATGTACCGAGAATGATGCCCGATCCGGTTACATCACACACGACTTTCCTTTACATCATATCCATAATAATCCATCAAGTCCATGTATTTCATGTCAATATCATACTTATTGTCATCACACATCACAACAGTTGTAAGTCCATGTATACAATCACGTTTAGTCTAGCGGAGGTTGTCTATGTCCTCATCTTTCGAGGTTTCAGACATATTCCTCCTAAGAGTTAATCTCAATGTCCAAGGTCAAGCGCAATAGCACGATCTGTGAAGATTTCTTCGGGTTTAATACCCAGATCTGATAAACTAACTCGGCGCGCAGAGGGAACGGAAGATCCAATAGAAGCATCCCCATAAAAGAGTGAGCACAAGGGCTCTCTCATAGGATGGAAAGATCACATAACAAATAGATGAACAAGTCAAGCAGCGAGGAACACATACATGAGATATAATATGCATACAGAGTCCTAGCATGCAAATCTACATGAAGGTTCCTAGGTTATTGTCTAGGTCAATCGTATTGCCTAATTCTCTATAACCAATGGCTCTGATACCAATCTGTCACACCCCCGCTAAAAGCGGAAACACGGGGATGTAACGAGACTGGGATCGTCATAACACATGGTAAGCGATAGAGAGCAATATAAATAAATGATGGCTTGCGTGTCATGACGACACCCGACAACAAGGGGACTTGTGTCGTGTTTAGTCAATGTTCACGACAACATAGCCATAAGCAACATGATAATGATAACACATAATCACATAAAGATGAAAATGTAAATGTTAATTCCCACAACCCGGGAACAAGTTTCAAAAGTTGATAAATGTTTACACGCGTTAACATTGTTCAAAAAGATTGTTTATCAAAATGAGCTAAGTCCCAAAAATGCATCCTAGGGTCTCCACTAAGGCAGCACACCTAGATTCCTGGACTTGCATGATCACCTGAAAAGATATGCTTAAAACGGTCAACATAATTGTTGGTGAGCTCGCAGGTTTATGTAATAAAAATGTAAGTGATGCTGTAATAAATAAGCGCGTCGGAATACCGTGAATACAGTTATTACACAAGTAAATATCACATGACATGAGATTTGCAACCAAACCTAGCGACGTACACAAAGAAATTGTCGGCATATATTCACCCAAGGGCCCGTTCCTGGCCACTGATGGTACCAACTAGTATACCATCGAACAAGGGTGGGGGTGTCAACCCAGTAGTACTACCAATACCTAACCGTCGGTTCCCACACTAGAATTAAATAGTTGCAAAGATAGAACCACACAGCAGACCCAAGCATGTATCAAATAGTACTTGCAACACAGTATCACGTTGATTCCTTGTATGTAAAATGAATGTAAGTTGTACAGCAAAAATTGTGTAAGCATACTTTTCCCCCAATTTGTAAATGATTGAAATATTGTATAAGCGTGAAAAGGGGCCACGAAACTCACTTGTTAGGTGGTAAGTATGTATGATTGATGTATCCCAAATGTTGAATGCAAATAAACAGTCAAACACCTATTGACAGTTATTGTATAGCATTAATGATATGACATATGTATAAGCGCGCAATAATGATGGGTCGGTTCGGGTCGTATCGGCTGGGTCGCGTATAACACACACAGACTGACACACATACTAGATCTTATGTAGATCCAAGTACAAGACATTGTCGCCATTAATAATGATGTTTAAGTAAAAGTCTCGTTGTTATTAAAGAAGCATTGAATAAGTGTCAATAGTTATAAGTCAATTTGATCGTTGTAAAGCGTTAATTCAATTCATTTAAAAATAGTTTATGTGCCCTATCTCGCGTTGACTTTAATTTTTGTGGCCGAACAATGGCATTATTGTGTTAGTGTTACCTCAACACCACACGACTTACTCACACCACGCATAAGGAATCAAACACAACAATCTCAGTCGCATAACAAGGTCAGACGCACAACTCAACCTCCATTCGTGCGAATCAACCCTCAATCGTGCGAATCAGCTTCATTCGTACGATTGAGCCTTCATTCGTATGACTGGCCTTCAGTCGTACCACAGAATACCCAATCGCACGACTCAACTCCCATACGCACGAATCAACCTTCAGTCGTGCGAATTAGCTACTTTCGTACGATTGAACCTTCATTCGTGCGATTGGACTCCAGTCGTGCGAATCAAACACATTCGCACACATTCAGTCGGTCACCTGACTCAATTGCACATAATTACTCAATCACATGACTCAATCGCATACACTCATTCGCACGCATGACTCAATCGCATACAGGCACTCAGTCGCACAACTCAGTCGCACGACCTGCCTAGTCGCACAACTCAGTCGCGCGATTGACTCAGACGCATGATCCAGTCGCACGTCTCAATCGCATGGATGACCCAGTCGCCTGATCTGCAGAATCGCGACTGTGGTCGGGATGAGCAGCCCCCGAGCTGCTCTAAACACGGGTTTTACACCATAAGGACCTCCAGAAACACTCAACAAGGATACACAAACATGAAACACAAACAAAGAGACCTCACACGCACCAATACGACCTTGTGTGTTCGGGTTGACCCGAACACCCGAAACCCTAGTTTTGGACAGCCGTGAAAAGGCTAGAAAACGGACAACCAAAGACAACTACCAGCTAGAAAGGGGTAGTCTAAGCTGTAGACGGTGTCAAGACGAAGAAAACAAGACCTCTCGGGTTGGATTTGGTGCTAGAATTGTGATTTTGTGTGTGTAGAGGGTGAAGATGAAGAAGATGGTGAAATGGGTTTCTAGGGCTGGTAAGTGGGTATTTATACCCAGCCCAAGTTTACAAAATTACAAGTTTAGTCCCTGCACTTAACCCCCGAGTTTTCCCAAATTTTGTTCGGTTGAAAAACGACTTTGTTAGGTGTTTTATATTAATTGTAAAAGTTCATTTAATGTTATTATGACTTAAGAAATGGTTATATTAAAACATTTATTATATTTATAAAATGGTATATTTGACGTTTTCAAAAATGAAAGTTTTAAAAGCCTTTTTAAGGTCATCACATGGTTATAACGAGTGCACACACAACGATAAATAAGCACACATGATATCCACATAATGAGTCAAATAAAGATGAGGAATGACCAGACATAGAATAGATGACGGACAAACATGTTAATTGACGGACCTTAAAGTGACGGATGTCTCAAGAGGCATGAGTGGCTCTAGGGTTAGACTTGAGCTTTGCATTCCCTTACAAAATGACCAAGTTGATTGCAGTTATAGCACTTGGCCTTTGATTTGTCTAACCCAAATTTACTATTGGTTGTGTTCTGAGGGAACTGTTTTCTAGTTCTTTTAAAGCAGAACTAAAAGTCACTAGATTGCCTATTTCCTAAAACAAAGTCACAACTGTCTTGGAATGGACTTTGTTGAGCCTGTTGAGACCTGTGAGTCTCAAGAAAGGTGACGTACGGCCCAGAGGAGGATGATGGCTTTTGAGGATAGCTCAGGTACTGCTAGGGCTGTGTAGTTCTTGAGCCTTCAGCAACAAGTAAAGCATTTCTAGCAGGTAGGCTAGAAGTTCTGCTCATCTGGTGGCCTCTTTGAGTCTCAATCACTACACGGTATCCATCAATGATGCCATATAGTTTGGTCATGGTGAGAGTGTTTAGATTCTTAGTCATCTTTATAGAGACACAATAGAAAGTCCATTCATGAGGAAGTGCACTCATAAACTTTCTTACATCCCTCTTCTCAAGAGTTACTCCCACAGACTGAAGTGATGAGATTAAGTCCATATACCTGAAGTATTGCTGGCTCAGGGTCTCTCCAGCAATGTGTGTGAAGTTCTCAAACTGCTGCTTCAAGGTATCTCTCTTGGACGCTTTGGACTCGGTTAAACAAGAGTACATCAATGTCAAAGCATCAAAAAGTTCTTTGGCTGATTGAAAGTACTCAAAGCCTACCATTATGGAGTTTGGTATGGCTGTAAGCAGTACTGTCATTGCTTTGCTATCAATATTCATCTTCTTAAAGTCTTTATTGGAGTAGTCTTTGACAACTTATCATTGCACCGTTCCCAGTCGAGGACTCCACCTTTGGCTTGTATGGTCCATGAGTGATAGGTCTCCATATTTTGCCGTCTTGATACTTGATGAAACCTTCGATACGTTTACACCATGACCTGAAGTTATTAGGGGTGATTATAGGAGCCTTGTTCATTGTTCCATTTTAGATTCAGAAGAGTTCTGGTTGAGGACCATTTTGAGTGTAGTGAGTGAAGAAACAAGGTGATTTGGGATGGTTAGATCTCACAATCAAGGGTCTAAGAAGCTCTGTTACCAATTGCATGATCGGTTACGGTTAATCAACACATGATTATCTTACAAACGAATTTAGACACACTTAGATGATGATGTAGAATCTCCAAATGAGTTGATAATAATATACTAAGTCAAAGAACACAACAGATGGTTTTCAAAATACTTGTATATATTACTTCACAACTCAAACTGTACAAGACTCATACAAGCATACTAGTTGAGTAACAATGAGAAACTATATATACCACTATCTACAGCCGGTTATCCTTAGATTACCAGTTGGGACTTTCTACTAAACAAATATGACATTGCTAGAATTAAGGTATCTAAGATAAAATATTATCCTAGACAAGGTAGTCATGAAAGGTCCATGACTTACCTTTTGTCATCAACTAAACCTATACTAACTGATAAAAGGTAAACAGTGGAATAAAGTATGGCCAACGACACGGCGTGAGAAACCACCATGCAGTATATCAGATATTGCAGTGGCTTTTCAGACAGACTATACTTATGTCCAATGTTTCATAGTTGGTTCTTCCGAAGGTAAACTGGCTTCAGAAGAATAAGTTCTTCTGAAATCAATTATACTTCGGAAGAAGCAACTTCTTCTGACACATCTGCTAGTCTTCTAGACTTTGTTTCATAGTTGAACTTTCCAAGTGTTTGGCTTCGGAAGAGGAGTAACTTAGTCTTTGGAAGACTTAGTTTCTCTTTGGAAGTTCTTTATACTTAAACTTCGGAAGTTTTTCAACTTGGCTTCAGAAGTGCAGATAAGCTTCGAAAGACTTTCTTCAGTCGCACCAAAAATTCTTCTAAGTGTTGTTTTGGTTGCACCAGCCTTATCTGACCCAACAGATTTCAAGGTCTACCAACTTGAGGTTAAGTGTGCATTTTTATATGGAGTGATAAAGGAAGTGTATGTCAAGCAAACACCTGGCTTTGCAGACCCAAGTCATCATCATTATGTATACATGCTTGACAAAGCTCTCTATGGCTGCATCAAGCTCCAAGGAAGTGGTATGAGATACTTTCACAGTACCTTGTTCAATATGGCTAAAAAAGAGGTACTATTGACGACATAATCTTTATCAAAGGAACATAGAATGACTTAATGCTGGTTAATGTTTATGTAGATGACATCATGTTTGAGTCAACTAATCCAAAGTTCTTAAAGACTTTGAGAAGCTGATAAAGAATGATAAAGAATGGATTTGAAATGAGTGTCATGGATGAACTCAGTTTCTTTCTAGGAATTCAAGTGAAGAACATGATCTTGAGGGTTAGTGTATTGATAAACATCTCTATAGGGCTATGATTAGGACGCTTATGTACCTCACAGCTAGCAGGCCTGATATCTTGTTTGACACATGCATATGTGCAAGATATCAAGCCAACCCTAAGATGTCACACCTGATTGATGTCAAGAGGATTCTTAGTAATCTCAAATGAGCTCCCAAGCTAGGACTTTGGTCCAAAGAATTTTGACTTTAAAATGTATGCTTATACAGATAGTCACTATGGTGGTTGCCACATGACTGCAAAGTCTACATCAGGGGGATGCCAATTCCTTGGTGGAAGGATAGTCTCATGGCAATGCTAAACAATCCTGTGTGTATGCATAAACTACTGAAGCTGAATACATTGCTGCTGCAAGTTGCTATGTTCGAGTGTTTTAGATTCAAAATAAGATGTTAGACTATGGATTCAACTTCAAGGATGTTCCCATCCACATAGACAACAACAGTGCTATCTAAATCAAAGAGAACCCTGTGCACCACTCAAAGGTAAAGCATATCAACATTAGGTAACATTTGATAAGAGATAATTTTGAAAAGTGATTGATAAAACTAGTCAAAGTGTAGGTACATGTGTCCCTACTTTTTGAACTGAATGTAACATGTCTTTAGTGTCTTACACTTATGTAATAGTTGGGTACTTAATGAAATGTAAATGTTTGGTTATGTTTATAGTGTTTAATATTTCATTAATGAGTTGTTTAACGCATATTGACTTGATTATATAGGTTTGTGGTTGTTTGAATGAATCTTGATAATGTAATGATTAATAAATACATTCAAACTTAGTAATATGAAGTTCTCATGTGAATGGCCCATGCGAATAGACCATACGCAAGAACAACTTCATGCGAATGACTCAGTCGCACGACTAAACCAGGAGACTGGATTAGTCGCACGAGTGTGACATGAGATTGGCTCAGTCGCACGAATGAACACTTAGTCTTGCGGATGGATCAACCGCATGGCTCAATCGCACGACTGAACCATACTAATGGCTCAGTCGCCCGAATGAGAAACCCTAACCTATAAATACCACTTAATTCGTGGAAAAACATAAGAATTCAGATCACTTCGACTCCAGACGTACCCTAGCCATCCAGAGACCTCTAAGAACCTGTTCCAAGTTCATAGATCGCACTAGATCGATTCCATATCGTTCTTAACATTTAGATTCAATTCATAATTGATTCTACGTGCGTTCTCACTGATTGGATCGCCAATCAAATAGGATTCCACACTATTTGATTCGGTATACACGTTAATAAGTTAGTATTTCGTTCAATACACGATCCTAACACAAAGTGACTTAGTATGAGAATTATATTCTCAATTGATGTGAATCAACTAGGATTGAATATGATGATTGATTCAGTGAATATATGGCGGAATCATATAAACACAAAACACTAAATGCTTGAAATACTCATAAATTCTTTTGTATTAATGGTGGTGAAAGGTTACAATGAATGCTATGGTTTAGCAATAAACAGTAACAAGACACCTCTGAAACATAAGACTATCAAAAATATTCTACATGTCAAAAGTCTAGTCGTCCACAAAAGTGGGGTTTTCTATTCTATTTATAGGCTGACAAGATGCCTTTACAAAATGACTAAACTACCCATGTACTATACATCAGGAAACTAGTCTAAGTCTTCATATGCATTTTCTTCTGTTCATCCGCATTAACTAATGTAGACGTGTTGAACTTCATCAGCATTTCTTTTTCTTCTATCGCATTGGTGTTTGGTCATCAGCATTGAGAAATGCGGATGAACAAACACTTGGCGCATTTGTTGCTGAGCATCCGTATGAGTTAATGTGGATGTACATTTCCTTGGCCACATTTGTTCGACTGTCTGCATTTGTTAATGCGGAAGAACAAACACTTGTCAATTTTGTTCTATGGTCATCCACATATACAAATGCAGATAGCCGACACTTGTCTTCTTTTGTTGAGCAGATTCTTCATCCGTATTAGTTCTTGGACTTGTGCAATTTCCAGCAGAACAACCATCAACCACCACTTGAATTGGCATGTATGACCCTTTCAGGGTCCAACAATACTCCCCCTAAGGATTATACAGCCTATGTACTTCAAGGGTTTGATGGTGGATGAGGTTGTGAAGATTCTGCTGGTTCTTGTGCAGCAAGAGGAGGTACTATTGGTTCTGTTAGAGTTGGATCCTAAATGGCCTTTATCATGTTGACAAAGTCATTGGCTTCGGAAATCTTCTATCTGTTAAGCACATGGATCTTCATTTGGCTCATGGAGTATATGGCTTCAATTGGCAGCTTCTTCAATGAAATGGGTTCCTAGATTGACATTTTAGACCACCCATCTCTATGAATCAATAAAGCTCCTTCCATATCAACCTCCAACTTTACTATATTGCCCAGTTGCAAAGGAGATTTCTTCTTCTTCCTTCGCTCTCTGTTGGCTATAATTCTATCATAGGCCATCTTCAGTATTTTGATGCACTTGAGAAAGAAGTGCATATCAGCTTCTCCTACATTTTTGTTTATTTCCCTGAAGTATCTGGTGTAGATATAATGGATGTATGATTCATCAAGTAGTCTCACCTCATATCCACTAAACAGCCTGATCTCAGCACCCTCCTTTCCTCCCCATCTCCTTTTAATCACTAACTCATAGATCTTCTCATCATATAAGACATTTGAGATTGGTTCGGAGGAGTGAGTGCCTGCTACCATCTTTCTTTTCAAAGACTCAGTTGGCTTCACCTTCAACTCGGGGAATACCACTCTTTAGCCTCTTTAGTCTTTTTCTTCTTCTTAAGAGGGTTGATGAAGGATCTGTCCTTCCTTGTACGTATAGCCTTTAGAGATTTAAAGTTGTCTGCCCTTTTGAACATCTTTAAGATATCTTGAAGATCATGCATAGGTTGGACTCACCTTAGTTTAGATTGATTACTTTACTTGTTATAGGTCTTTTGTTAGTTTCCTTTTGTATGTACTTAGATTTATGTATGTTAGCAGTCTAGTGAAACTGTGAGCGAGACTATAAGTTCGATCACAGTTTGTTGTTTTATTTACCTGGCGAATTTGATGTTTTGCCGGGCGAAACAATAGTTTCGGCAGGACAGTTTCGCTGATAGCGAAACTGTCTGCGAAACTAAGACTGCTATATATACTCATGTTAATTTTCATTGTTGGGTAAGCTTGCAAAACCCTAATCGATTATCCTTGTTGCAAGTCACCATTTCAAAGCAGTTAATATACAGAATTATCCTTGTGCTTTTGTTGTTTATTGTTATTGATCATAGTCCTATTATGAATGAGTTAGCATTGTGTTCGATCCTCTTCATTATTGTTGTTTAGCATATTGTTGGATATTGAACGATTCTTCATATCATTTGCACTGTATTTCGATCACCTGGACCAACATATCTTCAAACTCATACCCTCTGAACATATCCTTGTGATTGATTAACTCCAGGTTGGCTAGTTCTTTTAGATCATGAACCTGCAGGGAGTTCACCAGAGCAGTGTACTCTATGAAGAATTAAACTAACCCTGAGATCCTTTTAACCATGAACATGTTACAGTCACTATCATACTTCCTGGTAATGATTTTTTTATCAACTTTTCCTTGTGGAGTAGACACACCCTTGATCATCTCTGCAATTGTGAGACCTTCTTCAAGTGTTAGTTGAGAAGGCTATGCAAACCACTCAGGATTTCTATACAGAGCATGTGCCAAAGAGTCATGATCTCTATGAGTGAGTTGGATATCTTGAGCTGATACTCTTGTTCTTGGTTTCTTGCTTGTGATTTCTTCTTCTAGCTTCTTCAATCTCTCATTTTTCTCATTAATCAACCAGAGGATTGTAGCTCTTAATGAATTTGTCTTCATGTTACCAAGCTTTCTCTTGGTGTAACCTTGATCAGAGAGATAATCCTTCATTCCCTGTCAGTCATGGAGTAGGGATTAGGATATAATGATTGAGGAGCTTCAGTTTGTTTGGATTTTAAGATGGAGTGAACCACTAGTGAGTTGGAAGCTTGAGTCTTTTCATACTCAGTCACATATGAAGGGTCCAGCAGCTTGTTTAACTTTTCTTCTTCTGCTATCATTCCCTCATAGGTCATTCCAAATACCTCATGTGCATCATAACCATGATTGATAAGAAACATAGCCTTCACCATTAGATTATCTGTTTGAGCTTTTTCCACCATCTCTTGAACTGAGGATTCCACCTTTACAGGGCTTTCTCTTGCTATTGATTCATCAATCACATAGCATCCCTCTATCTCTCCTTCTTCAAGGTCTATAAATTCAGCTCTATTCTTTAATTGTGCCTCAGCCTTCTTATGTTCATCAAGGAATTCAGTAATGGTTGCTAGGCTTCGAGGATCATCCTTTTGTTTCTTCTTAACTAGTTCTTCTTCATCTATGGGTATTTTTCCTTGGCCTTTTCTGATAAGTATTTCCTCTTTATGGTATATGTCTGCATACTTGGACCATAAGAGGTTTCTGCCATTTCAGTTTCTTGAGGCAATGTTTCAGCCTCTGCTCTTTCTTTTTCTTTGTGCTTGATCTCTGATTCTTTTTGTTGTTGTTCTTTGCAAAGTTTTCTAATCAGCTTCTTTTGTTCATCAATCAAAGACACAGCAGGTATAATCTGTAAACTCAACTCCTTTACAATTGGCATAGGAGATTGAGGAATTACCACAATTGGTTCAGTAAATTGTCTTTGATCTCCAATAAAGTCCCTTAATTCATCATCAATGATGAATTCCTCCGCTGTGAAGGTATCTAGAGCTTTGATCATATAACTGAACTCTGATTCTTAAGTTTGAGATTCTTCCTGTTGTTTGCTTGTATAAACCACCATAGCCAAGCTTGATTCATCATATTTTGTTCCACTAGATTCATTCTCTTTCACAGACTCAGTGAATCTCATCTTCTTGGCAAGAGGAGAGTCATCATCACTCTCTCCTACAGAACTTCATCCTCTTTCTTCTTTTCCACTTCCTCTTTAGCCCCTTTATCTTCCTTCTCCTTTTCTAATTCTTGTTTAATAATGACCAACAGCTCCAACTCAGAAATTCTCTTGTTTAGAGATTCTATTTGTTTTTGCTCATCCATGATTATATAAAATTGTTCTTCAATCAGCCCTTCTTACTCTTCCATAGCAATGGTTTGAATAGTCAAAGTGTCCACATGACCAATGACTTCATCCCTAGAATGTTGATGAGCTGCCTTCAATTCATTTATCTCCCTATCTTTCTTTGCTTTTTCAGCCTTATATTTTTCTTTCAGCTCTTTCAGTTCTTTCTCATTCTCATCCAACTCTAGAAGTCTGTCCTTTATGATGCCAGACATTCTTTCTAGAGTTTTTTCATCTTAGCCACTTTCTTCAGAAGCTCAGAGATCATATCATCTTTCTCATCAGGCTTGTTCATCTCTGATTCAGCAAAAGTTTTAGAGGGAATTGCTTCTGAAGTGACTTGTCTTACAGGCATTTGCATTTGATGGTCCTCCTCATCAGAAGATGATTTGGACTCCTCTGAAGAGCTGGCAGAGTCACCAAACTCAACAGTCTTAGTATTGGTAGGTGATGATGGAATGGGAGATGTATGGGGAGGATGTATGGGTGAAACAAGAGGTGAGTGGATGGGTGATGTATGTGGTGAGATGATTGGTATTGTTTGTGATGATGGGATTGGTGATCTTTAAGGTTATAGAATAGGAGTAGGCATGAATGGTGATGCTATCTCTGCTTCTTGAATAGAAGGCCCAGTATGAAGATCACCACCTACATCCATCTGTGGTGACACTGGCCTTAGTCCTTCTTCACCTAACACAACATGCTCATCAACATGTTGTTGATCATGAACAGCTTGTTCTTCTTCTTCATGACCAGGCTTATCCATATGAGCCTCTTGTTCTTGTTCCTTTATATTCTCTTCTTGATTAATCTGCTGAAGCATCCAGGGTAGTAAAGGAAAGAAAGTGCCACTGTAAAAGTTTCTAGGGTCTCTCTTCTTTATGTATTTGTAGGACTTTGCATTGTAGTGAGGAATATCCATCACCGGTCCTACAGGCATTATTTTTTGGAATGCTTCATTGATAAAGCATTGTATAAACCTTGGATACATTAGGAACATATGCCTTCTTCCTTCTTGAAAAATGGCCTGTTTGTGCACAAAGCACATATGACAAAAGAGGATGTCACTGGGATATCATTCCATCCTCTCTTCCTATTTGACAAACAATGTTGGTATAAGTGAATGAGAAACCTACATTGTAGGTCAACCAATCCTTTGACAATCTGCTTTCCTTCATAACCTACTTCATAGCCAATGTTGGCAAAGAAGGTCATAATATCATCATCTTCTAATTCCAAGGGAGTGTTGGCATCATCACCAAACTATAGACACTGTCTCACAGTCTGTTTGGGGATAGCTAAAGTATGATCCTCATTGATTCTTCCAGACATAGTCCTCTCACCATCAATCTTTGTTACTTCAACAATACTCCAAAAAGATCTTATGAAGTTCTCATAGATGATGGGTCTCACTGTAATAACATGTGCTACTCTGGTGGTATTAATGAATCTGATCATATCCCTAAGACCTTGTGCGTCAGGTACATCAGGGTCAAGATAACCACTGACATTATGGAGCTTGCTCCATGTGAGATTAGCCATTGTACCCTACATTAGATGCACATGAATTAGAATATTGAATAATTATTATCATATTGTAAATCATCAATCAAGTTGACTTTTCTTAGTTTGACTTTTGATGGTCAAAATTGAGTGTTCATAGGAATTTGACCTAACTTGATTTACTGATGCATGACCATCTTTTATTGAGTTTTTCATGTTGTATTGATCATTTTTTCTAATTTTAACCCTTTTCAATACTTGAAATCAGCTTTTGATTTCAACATTTTTAGTTTTTCGTTTTGCCCTGTTCATGTGATGAACAAGGTTTATGAAAATCACTTGTTTGTTGTTATCTTCATAGTTAACAAGTTCATTGCAGTCAAAAATGTTCATTATTCCTTAATTTCAGTTTGATTTTGAGGTTTCTTTCTTTACCTAGGGTTCTAAGTTCATCATGAGTCCGATGGTTAGGTTATGTATTTCATTGATTATCACCTTGTTTTGATACTACTATTGTTGAGAATCGAAAGCGAGGAGAAATTATGTAGAATGAACACTAGAATCAGTAGGTAATGGATGTTGTTGAAGATGGATGAAGAACAGTGATAAAACGCTCGTCGCACTTTGAAGTCTCTCAAATTTGAAAAGATTAAATGACCTTTTGAAGTGGGTTTAAATAGCCAATTTAATGTCTTTTACAAATGTTACAAGTTTCAAAAGAAATGCGGCCAAAATTTTTAATTTGACTATAGCAAATACGGATGGATTTTGTTCTTCAGCATTTGTGTACTGTTACAAATGCGGGAGTATAAAAACTTAACAACATTTGTTCACTGTGACAAATGCTGTAGAACAAAGATTGTCAGCATTTGTCCACTGTAACAAATGCGGTTGAACAAAGATTGTTAGTATTTGTTCACTGTAACAAATGCGCTTGAACAAAGTTAGTTATCATTTGTTCACTGTAACAAATGCGGTAAATCAAATTCCTTTGTCCATATTTACTTCAACAAATGCGGCTGAACCATGAAGTTGTCCATATTTCTTGACTTTCATTCATCATCATTGATAGAAGAGATTAAGCATATTTTTAATCATTTTTGATTCACATACAACAAAAATTTTAGCATTGATGTCAACTACATCAAGAAATGCGGTTGAATAAACTTATTTGCATAAAGAAATGCAGCTGAACAAACTGTTAAACCTCATAAAGAAATGCGGTTGAACAACTTTGTCCGCATAAGTTTTCAACACTTAAAAATTTGTATGTGCATTTGTTGTTGAAACAAATGCGGTTGAGTTGCCTTGTCCGCATTAGTTTCACTTGCTTTTTCAATGACTTAAGCAAGTTACCCGCATTGGTTATATGTCCGTGTTACCTTCACCCGCATTAACCAATGCACTTACCCGCATTAATATTTGAACTTATTCAAAATTAATGTTTCTGCAGAGTAAAATCTTTTCTGTTTTTCTGCTAATTCATTGATTGTTATGAAGAACTATCTTTGTTTTTGACTTGTTTCTTATGAAGTTTTGACTGTTGTTGGGGTTGTCAATTCTTGCTTGGATTGACTTGTATATCAGATGTTATACAAGTTTCCTATTGTTTGACTGATCTTGGACTTTTATGCTTCCAGGTGTCTGCATAAGATGAGATACTATAGTATAACTTCTGCACCAACATAATCAATTCCTTATTTTTTGATTTTTATACTTTTAAGAAAGGAAATGCCGGTACAAACTGATCAAAATATTAAATTACTCCCCCTAAAGTTTATATCCATAACTAGATAGAAACTTTAAAGATTTAAAACTTTGAACATAAAATATTTTTGCCATGATTTTGTTTTCTTATTTGTCCATGAAGAGGAAGTATACTTTTCTTGGGATCATATCAATCTTACATTACACAAGTGCAATCTTTTGTTAGTAAAATGGACATGTTTATGATCTTATTCATTGAAGGTATGTTTGTATTCTTAAACTCATACCTAGTTAATATTATAATGCATGTGATATGTATCTTGTTTTAATTAGTTTGATTATTCAACATGTACCACACACTCAACAACATGGTATGATCAACCACCCTCATGTAATGCATGGTTGAACTTTTTCATAACTTACTTGATCATGTTATTTAAAATATGAGATCTAATTTTTACTGATCCTCATTAGGATTCTTTTACTTTGATTGTTTTCATGATTTGATCCACATTGGGATTCTTTTTCACTTCACTTTGGAAGGTGATCCATGTTGGAATTCTTTTTGTTCATTCATAAGGAATGTATTCTTTTGTTGATTCATCCAATTTGGATGTGCTACATATTAGGAATCTTTTGGTTCATGACATTAGCACTATGTGCTTGTTTCTCCAGGTCTTTGCTTAGCAAAATAGAGAAGAAACTGATGTAGGTGAAAGAGGTTCATACGATATCATTACCTGGTGTGTTTAGGTTACTACACACACATAACCTTAGATAAGCCAATACGTATCCGTACTCTGAGATGAGTGCTTTACAGTTAAATAGGATTTTAATTCATCGCAACATGTATCTTCTTTTCCAAGTTGAGCCTACCCACACATCAGGTAAGCCATGTCAGTCTTATGAGATTTTGAAATAAGCACAGTGAATGATATAACGACTATAATTATATCATTTCCCATTTAAAGTATATATCATATTCTTCAACAAAATGACTTCTTTTTGTAATTTTCTGAAATTTTTGAATTGTTTTTTATGTTTTTCATTTTATTAAAGGTTATTCATGCCAATTGATTAAACTAGAAATTCAAACCTACTAGGTTCACATGTTTTGGTAAATAAATCAGCCAATTGATTAACAGTGTGAACTTAAATAAATTTGATTAACCCTTTTTCAGCACAATCTCTCGAAAATTGATTTATAATTTCAATATGTTTTGTTTTTGAGTGCTGAACAGGATTATTTGTGATAAAGACTACTGATGTGTTGTCAATATGAATTGGAGTGTGCAAGAAGTTTAAACCATAGTCAAGCATCTGGTTTTGAATCCAGAGGACTTGAGAGCACCAAGCTGATGCTGCTATATACTCAGCTTCTGCTGTTGAAACAGATACGTTTGTCTGCTTCTTGCACTACCAGGAGACCACACTAGGACCAAGAAATTAAAAACCGCAAGTTGTGGATTTCATATTGAAGTTGCATCCCCCATAATCACTGTCAGTGTAGGCATAAAGATTGAAATCTCCTTCCTTTGGATACTATAGTCCAAGAGCAGGATTGTCCTTAAGATATCTGAATATCCTCTTGACAACATTTAAATGAGATTCCTTGGGATCTGCTTGATATCTGGCACACACGAAAACACCAAACGTAACGTTAGGCCTACTGGCTGTTAGATATATAAGTGAACCTATCATAAATCGATAGTGGATCTGATCCACTAATTTGCCTTCTGGATCTGGACCAATCTTCACTTTAGTATCAACAGGTGTTCTGATGGACTGACAATCAGCAACATGGAATTTCTTCAACATTGTTTCCACATATTTTGATTGTTGATGAAGATTACATCTGTTGTTTGTTGGACTTGCACTCTTAGAAAGAATGTGAGTTCCCCCATAGCACTCATTTGGAATTTAGAATGCATATGGTCTTCAAAGTCTTTGAAGAGCTGCTTGTTTGTCGAGCCAAAGATGATATCATCCACATAGATCTGAACCAACAACAAGTGTTTTCCTATTCTTTTTCTGAAGAGAGTCTGATCAATCTTTCCTCTTTCATACCCGTGTTTAAGAAAAAAAGATGATAGAGTCTCATACCACTTTCTTAGGGCTTGATGAAGACCATACAAAGCTTTGTCAAACTTGTATACCCTGTGTGGAAAATTTGGGTCTTCAATGCCTGGTGGTTGACTCACGTAGACTTCTTCAGCAATCTTTCCATACATAAAAGCACATTTCACATTCATTTGATAAACAATGAATTTCATGGATAGGAGCAAACACTTTGTCATAATCAACTCATTCTTCTTGGGTATACCCCTGAGCTACTAATGTTGCTTTGTTTCTGATGACAATCCTTTGGTCATCAGTTTTGTTTCTGTATAGCCACCTGGTACCGATAGGTATTCTCCTTCGGGAAGATCTACTAGTTGCCATACTTCTTGTTTCTTGAATTGTAGCAACTCTTCCTGCATTGCCTCAATCCAGCTATTGTCTTGAAGAGCCTTTTTGATATTTTTGGGTATTGTTTGACACAAAAAGTAAGAGAACAAACAGATGTTTGCAATGCTTGACTTGCTTCTTGTCACCCGTTCATTGAGTTCACTAATGATGCTTTCCACTAGATATTCTTGTGTATTCTGGTGGTTGGAATTGAGTCACCAGCAATGGTTACATCAAGATTCGAGACATTCATATCATATTGGTGCGAGGCACCTTCATCTTGTGTAGTCGGACAGTTGTGAAAGTGATCAAAGTCTTTTCCAATTCTTGCATCAGCATCAGCAACACATTGTAGACTTTCATCATGGAAGTTCTTTCAGTTTCAACTGGTGGTGTAGCTTGATCTTGATTTCTAACTTTAGTTGATGGTTCTTCTGAAGGAGAGGGGATTGTACTAGGACTAGATTTAGTTGAAACACTCTCATTTTAAGATGTTTGCCTGACAGGATTAGCTTGCAGTGGGACATCTTCATTTAGTTGCTCAATGAAAGTAAGAGGAATCATTAGGAAGTCATCTCTTTTTTCTACTGGTGGAGAAGATTCAGCTGATTGTAGGTTTCCTGTAGCAGACAAATGGAATTGATCAAATGATCTTGTAAATGAGTCAATATCAAACAACCAGTCTGGTTTATTTGTTGATTTGGGAAAGGAATGCTCATTGAATCAAACCTTGGCTGATTCATCAATGATGTTTAATCGAGGATGAAACACTCTATAAGCCTTTGATATAGAAGAATAACCTACAAAGAATCCTTCATCAGAATCTGAAGAAAACTTTCCCAAATGGTCTCGAGTGTTCAATATTGATACAGGGCTACCAAATGACTTAAAAAATCCAATAAATGGTTTTCAGTGAAAGAGAAGTTCATAAGGAGTCTTGTTGCTTTCTTTTACAATCAAAGTTCTATTTTGTACAAAGCATGATGTGTTAACTGCTTCTACCAAAAGGTAATTGGCAGTTTAGCATCGGCCAGCATAGTTCATGCTGCTTCAATTAGTGTTCTATTTTGCCTTTCAGCTACCCCATTTGTTGAGGAGTTCTAGCTGCACTGAATTGATGAGCAATGCCTTTGGTTGCACATAATGAACTCATTTCCTTATTTTTAAATTATGTCCCATTATCACTTCTAATTTTTTTAACTTTATGATCAAGTTGGTTTTCAACTTTAGTGATAAAATCTTTTATTAGTTGGAACGCTTCATTTTTTATGAAGTAAGAAGAAGACTCATGTAAATCTAGAAAAGTCATCTATGATCACCAAACAATACTGTTTCTTTCCAATGCTCATAACATTAGTTAGTCCAAAAAGATCCATATGAAGTAACTTCAATGGAGAATTGTTTGTGTTCATAAGTTTTGGCTTGTGGGAAGAATTATGTTGTTTCCCTTTGAGACATGCTGAATAGTGATCAATAAAGTGAAATTCTTTTTGGGATAAACCAATGACATGATTTCCCTTGATCAATCTGTTCATGTTTTCGAAATTTGTATGTCCCAAACGTCTATGCCAAATTTATGACTCATCAAAAGATGCTTTTGACAGAAGACATGTTTCTTCTTTTGGTAAATCAGAATTAAGGTTTAAGACATAAGTATTATTCTTCCTCGGGGTCTTCAAGACAACCCATTCTTCAGGAATTTGAAATCCTGGTTTCAGAATGTAACAATGATTGTTAGTGAATTGAGTGGACTATTTCTTGTCACAAATCTAAGACACGCTGAGCATATTGAAGTTTAATTGTTCGCAGTAGTTCACTCTATCAAAGCTCAACAACCCATTTTTTATAGATCCTTCATGGGTGATTCTACCACCTTGTGAATCTCCACCAGATGCCACAGTAGTTCCTTAAATATGCTTGAAATCACGAAGGAGGGAACGATCTCCAGTCATGTGTTGGGAGCACCCACTGTCCACATACCATAGGCTATTGGACCTGTATGGACGACCTTGCAAGCATAAAAGAACAAATTAGAATGTGGAACCCAAGCCATGATGGTCTTGGGTTTCCCGTTCCTATCCATGACAGTAACTTCTTGATATTTTCCTCTAAATTGTGGCTAGAGGATGGAGCTTTATTGGATTTTTGTTGATATCTTGCTGATTTCATCTCATCAACTTCAACTGAAGAGTCAGAAGTGTAGTCAAACCTTTGGTCCCTGTTTTTTTTAAGAAATTGGACACGCTTTTGATTGTTGAACTCAAGTTTGATTTATGAAAATCATGAGTTTGTTTGAAGTTGTGATTTATGTTTCTTTGAACTTTCTTTAACTCTTTAAGATTACCCAAATCATCATCAGAACTTGAAGTCTTGGATTGCTTAGACTATTATGATGAAGACTACAAACGGCTGGACATTGATAGCAAAGCTATGACTGTTCTAAGGACTGCCATACCTAACTCAATCATGGTGGGTTTTGAGATTTGCCAGTCAGCCAAAGAACTCTTTGATGCTTTAAATCAAATGTACTCTAGCTCCAATGACTCCAAGAAAGTTTCACTAAAGCAACAATATGAAAATTTTACTTACATTGCTTGAGAGACCATTAGCCAGCAATACTTTAGGTACATGAATCTTATTTCTTCACTTCAGTCTATGGGAGTGACTCTTAAGATGAGAGATCTCTCAAAAAAGTTCATGAGTGCACTTCCAAATGAGTGGACTTTCTACTATGTCTATATCAAGAGGACAGAGAACTTGAACTCTCTCACTATGACTGAACTATATGGCATCCTTGATGGGTACCATGTAGAAATGGAGAACAAAAGAGGCCACGAGGTGAGCAGACCCTAAAGCCTTCCTGCTAGCAACGCTTTAATGGTTACTGAAGGCTCAAGAACCCCCTAACCTCAGTAGTACCTTGACTTACTCCCAACACCCATCCTGTTCTTCTGGGCCATACATCACTTTTCATGAGACTCCAAGGTCTCAACCGGCTCAGTCAAGTCCCTTCCAGGACTATAATATGGAAATTAAATCTGATATTGAGTCTTGGAATATCCTTAAAAGTGATTTTAAAAGGGCTGAATCTTACTACAAAATGAAAATTGAAGAGTTGGAGAAAACTGTGTCCTATTTAAAACATGAACATACCAACTATAGGACTCAAATCAAAGATTTAATCTCCAAATTGACTGAGGCTCAAGCCAGCTAGTAATAGCTGAGGCTCAAGCCAGGAAGCATGCTATTTCTGAGCAAAATTTCCAAGCCATTCTTGCATCATCTTCCCACTCAAAACTTTGTTATCAAAACAAAGGTGGGCTGGGAACCAATGAAATTGCTCCACCACATTCTTATGAGTCTATTAGACAAGCAAGATGTGGGACTGAAGAGCAAGATGTTTCATATGCTGACTCACCATCCCATGAGTTGAAGAATGATACAACTATGGAGACCATTACAGGGAAGGTCCAGGTAAATCAACCCATTTCCAACAGTAATGATCAACCCCTAACCACCAAAGCCAGAAGAAACCAGGCTAAGGTAGCCAGAAAAACTACCAAGAAAGTGGCTGAATCCAAACTAAATATCGACCCAAAATAGAAGGGTGTGTTCATTTCAACCGGATTCCAGGTGGTTGGAAACTCTGATCTAGGAAAGGAGTGTAGTACCAGCACATCCCATAAAGATTAACATTGCATGCATAATGTGTGGTCTGCAAAACCATATGGCTAAAGATTGTTACTAAAATCCTGTAAGCACACACTATGCAATTAATGTTAAGAAAGAAGGAGTCAAGGAAGGCTTCACATTTGGACCATATCACATGGCCCGAGTGATGAGGAAAGGAAAGCTTATCTCCAAAGCAAAGTTCCTTTCGGAATAAACTCATTCTTCAAAAGGGAAAATAGCTTCGGAAGATAAGCTGATGAAAATTCAAAAGAACAAAACAGTTCCTATGAACCTTTTCGAGATGAAGACTGCTTTGGAAGAAAAGGTGGTGAAAGCTTCTTTCGGGAAGAAAGAAGCCTCGGAAGCATGCCATGTGCTCAAGCTTTAACAAGCTCATCTACAATGATCATCCAATGGATGGAATGGAAGATAACAGAAGATGCTATAGCCCAACCTTCTTGTTCACAAACATCCATTGAATCCTCATGCATACATTTTGGTTCAATTATGTCATCATCATTAGAAGAGCCCAAGACCAACAAGGCTTGGGTTTCTAATAAAAACTAACTTTTCACCTTGTGTGTAGGGACATCCACATGACAATAATGACAATGTATGGATTATAGATAGTGGATGGTCCAGGCACATGACCGAGAACAAATATCTTCTTCAACAATTTAAACATTGTGATGGAGGTCCTGTTCAATTTGGAGGTGAGGCCGGAGGATATATTTCTGGTAAAGAAAGTATATCCAATGGTGTCACACCCCGGGCCCAGGTAGGGTGGGACGTCACAGACTAGCAACAACATATTGCAGCGGAAACAAACCATTACAAGAGCTCAAAGGAGAGAATATCACATGGCATTTAAAAATTTTCAAAAGATACCGGGGCTAGAAACATACAAGCCCCAAAATGAGTTTTACAACCAACATAGAAATAAACTGTACTTGTTCAATAGAGATGTAAAATTGTTAAAATTATTCATTAAGTAAAATAAGCCAATGCCATGGTCGCGGGGATAAGTCTATGTCTTCACAACAGCTAGGATCTCTTCATAAAAAACATGCTCAAAAAGAAATTTGTGTCAACTAAAAAGTTGGTGAATTCATGTGCTTAAAGTTTAGAAACAAAAAGCACTTAACAAATCCTCATTTGATAAAAAGGAATGAATCATAGTTTCAACATCGTGGGAGAATCATAATCAACCCTGCACTTAGTCCCGGTTGGCCTCTTCTAAAGTTGTGTTTAACCAGATATTCCCGAAGGAAGAACTGAGCCCCAAACCAGTGAACCATACCTGCTCGGATGGTTCACCATAGTTTCTTAACAAAACCTGTCAAATGCCACAAACGAACCCTCAGGATCTCAGTGGGGTACCCTTCCTAGAACGGAAGCCACTATGTGTGTGGGATTCCCTAAATAGATCTATCCATATAAAACAAGCGGTTCACCAAAGAATTAATGATCATGATATCAGTGTCAGCAGGTAACCATAAATCCCACATACAATCACCAAGTAAAGCACAAATATAGTTCATAAATAACAAAGCATGTTTCACCCCAAAACAGTTGTAAAAAGGGGATCACTAGAACTCACCTTAGGTGTTAAGCCAAAAATAACTTTTCGTGTGCCGAGAGTGTCTCAAGTCTAGCACCCTAACATGAATATATTAAGTGATAAGCTACTGCTCTAAACTTATTTAAGGTGCAACAAGCGGGTCAAAAATTTAGTTATCGGATAAGGCTTTGATTTCGCGAGGTTTTGTATAAAAAGTTTCCTTTTATGGCAGGTCATGGTTTCTCCATGTAATTTAGGATTTTACATCATTATGTTAACGATATAAGGTAAATATGTTGTTCAAGTGATTATTAGTTTCATAGGAATCGGTTACAAAGTTTGGTAAAATTTTATAGTTTAGTCCCTCAAGTTTCAAAATTGACAGTTTCTACCCTCAAGTTTGGTTTCTTGTTCTTCATGACACTTAAGACCAAAAATCAGGTTCTTAGAGTAAAATTGAGTTATTATTGAGTAAGTCTTCCAAATTTCCAGTTTATGGATCTGGTTTAAAACCTATGCGCTTAACATTCCCGGCTGTGGTAAAACCGAAGAGTTTTAACGGTTAATTTAGAATTTCCATAAATTTGAGTCTTGGGCCAGTAGGTATCATCATAACGATATTTTTATAAGTTTTAAGTCCTTTAATTGTGAAATTTTGCCTTTAATAGTTTAAAGCCTCGTTTTTACGTTTAACCCGTTAAAACACGTTTTTAACCGAATTTGACCATTTAAAAGCTTGTTTGACCAATATTTCAAATCCTGTAGGTCTTTTATCACTTACCTTGCTGAAATGACATGGTTTTTATAAATCTTAGCTTTAAACTCCTTTTTCTTGGATTTTTCTCAAAAACGTTGCCCAGTTGGTACCCGTTTCTAGTTTAAACGCCATTTAATTTATTCTTTTGACCATTTAAATTACCCATTGACTCCAAAACACTTTATTAACCATTTTTAAGCTTGGAATACTTTTCAAGATGGTTAAACCCATGTTTTACTATTTTTAAAGTTGTTTTACCATGTTTCGGGTCCCGAAAATAACTAAAGTGGGTCTAATCTTAACATTTCTTTAATTTCCAGAGATTAACCATTTATCAAACACTTAATATTCATCAAAACTTTCTGAAATCATGTCCCAAACTCACGGCTAGGTCGCCCAACACAACAATGAACCATCAACTTAGGGGTTTAGCCATAACCGACCATAGCACATGTGTAAATCCGTACAACTTGCGTTTAAACATTACCAAAACCTTGTTTAACTTTATCTCAGATTATTAGGGTGTTACAAAGTCGTTCATGAGCAGGTTATAAACCTTGGTTGGGAGGGTTTTCAAACAAGTGCTTAAATTGTATCATTTGATGTAGGAAGAAGGTTTTTAAGGTGTAACTTGTGCTATAACCACATGTTCACGGTGTATATTCTTTTGTAACTTTCAAAACAGGTTATTAGGATTCCATAAAACCATTAGCAAGCAGATTACAAGTTTTGCTTTTAAAGGTTACAAGATTTACAAGTTAGATGGTGCAAAACGCCCAAAAAGAGGGTTTTCATGGTGGAAATCGGTTTTCACCTCAAGAATGACCAATATAATGTGTGAGATACCTTTTGTGAAATTGAAAGCTCCTCAAGAACAATATAATGGTGTCGGTTTTCTGCTACAACAAAGAGAGGAGGTGTTTTTAAAAGGGAAGTGAAGAAAACACATGAAATGACCATTTTCGGGTGACATGAAGGTTACACTTGGTATTGTTCACGTTTTGGAGAGTGTAGATGGTCGAGAGTGGTCTGGGAATCCTTGGAAGAAGCTGGAGAACTCGAACAAGTGCTGTAGGGTCTCGGACTTGCAAGAAGCAAGCACCAAATCTTCACAAAATGGCACCTTCTCGCTTGTTTGAGCTTGGCCGATGGATGTATGGTGTTGTTCTTCGAGTTTGGGAGCTGAAATGGTGCTCAAAACCGTGGTGTGTGTGTGTTTTCTGGAGAGAAACCAAGAGAAGAGAGTGAGAGAGTGATTGTTGATACATGTATGTCCCTAGATCATGATTTGTAATGTAATGAACTTGTCTGTCTGATTTTGATGTAATTGTAATCGATTAATGAAATGATATGAATTGGTTGTTACTTGTAATGTTTAATATTTCATTAATGAGTTGTGATTGAATTGATTGGGTTTATGAATGTTTGAATGAGTGCACATTAAGTTATATTAAATAGAACATTCAAACTTAAGTTAATGAAGTTCTCATGCGGTTGGCCCATGCGAATGGACCACACGCATGAATGACTTCATACGATTGACTCAATCGCACGACTGAACCAGGAGACTGGATCAGTCGTATGATTGACACATAAGATTGACTCAATCGCACGACTGAACACTCAGTCGTGCGGATGAATCAACCGCATGGTTCAATCGCACGACTGAACCATACTTATGGCCCAGTCGCACGATTGAACAATACTAACCTATAAATAGACCCAATTCGTGGGAAAACGTAAGCATTCATCCCATTACGACTCCAGACGTACCCTAGCCGTCCAGAAGCCTCCCAAATCGTTCTCCAAGTTCATAGAACACATCAGATTGGTTCCTAATCGATTTCTGACGTTGAAATCAATTCTTGATTGATTCATCGTGTGTTCTCACTGATTGGATCGCCAATCAAATAGGATTCCGCACTATTTGAGTTGGTTTAACACGCAATCACTCGGTATTTCGTTCAAATACCAGGTCCCAACAAGTGGTATCAGAGCATAGGCTCTTGATTTCGTGTTGATTCAATCAAGATTGCATAAAAGTTTGTGTTTTTGCACGAAAAACGCAATCTTTTGCATCAAAAGTGATCTTGGACGTTCCCTGCTCATTGAAGTTCAGTTTCTACGGACTTAGACGATTTGGACTTGCAAAATTTCGAATTTTTACGGCTGAAACCCGTCAAACCTAGAAATTTTCGCAAAACAGCAGCTTCAGTCGCACGAGTGACTCATTCGCACGACTAGACTCATTCGCAGTGTTCATTCGCACGACTGGACCTAGTCGCACCTTCATTCGGCCGACTGAACCGTTTCGTTCGCATAGCTCACACACACCAGATTCATTCGCACGACTGAACCATTCGCCCTGTTCAGTCGCACGGTTGAACCAATCGCAGAGTTCATTCGCACGAAAGGACCATTCGCATCCTTCAGTCGCATCAGTTAAAGTTGATTTGATTAGACTCTAAGTTTAGTAACCATGGAAGATCAAATGTCAGCCTTTACTGCGGGGAAGGACTCAAGAATTCAGAACCTGCTGCTGCTAGAGAGTGAGGTGGGTATTCACAATAAACCACCAAAGCTCTTGACTTTAGATGAGTTTCCTCACTGGAAACAACGTTTTGAGATCTACCTCAATGGAGTAGATCCCAATCTGTGGGAAGCTATTGAAGTAGGGTATAGTACACCGGTGGGAGCAGATGGAGTGAAATTAACGTTAAGTGGGATGACCGACGCACAGAAAGTAAAGTATAATGCTGAGAAAAGAGTTTATGCTATGATAACTCAGTCTATCCCCAAAGACATATTCCACCAGTACTCAGAGAACAAGCAGTCAAAGAAACTATGGGATGAGCTAGAGAAAAGGTATGATGGGAATGCATCGTTAAAGGCAATCAAAGCAAAGGAGTTAAAGAAGGAATTCGATAACTTCTCATCGATTGGTAACGAGAGTTTAGATGAAGTCATTGACAGATTCTACCATTTGATGAGCGAGTTGCATACACATGGAGTGGAGACAACTATGGAAGAAAAAGTAAGCAACTTCGCAGATGGATTGCCTGATAAGTGGGCCTCTTTCGTGTCTAATCTTAGACAGAATGGCATACTTATAAAGCTGGATATAAATGACTTTATTCTTAGACTGCGTGAAGAAGCTCTAAGGATGAAGTATAGAGCACAGAAGTCATCATATACACAAAACCCAGCTTTATACAATGCCACGCCTCAAGCTAAGACATCTGGAGCACCTCTCCAGACAGCATTTGTGTCTAGCTCGTCAGGACCTTCACATGCTTCTCCTTCTGGATCAGACACGTCAGGATCGTCATGTACCCATTATATTGGATCAGAAGCAAGTGCTACTAAATTGAAGACCGAGAATCTTGGTAATGTGACTGTAGAAGTAGCACGAGAGCATATGGATCTTCTCGCCGCAGTAGTTCATTCATATGATGGACTTGTGGCTGGGAAGATTGGAAACTGTCATTTGGCAGATGAAGACTACGAGCAGGTAGATGAAATGGAGCTTGAAAGAATGGATATAATGTGGGCCTTAGCTAGCGCTGTCCGAAGGGCGAAGAAGTTTGTTAAGAAGACTGGACAGAACTTGATAGCTACTAAGGATACCACATTTGGTTTTGACAAGAGCAAGGTGACTTGCTTCAACTGTGGAGAGAAAGGGCACTTCAAGAGGGAATGTGTCAAACCAAAGAAGACGGGTAATGGGAACCCGTTCTCATCCTTTACTCATCAAGACAAGCAAGCTTCCAGCTCTACTTCATCAAACAAGGACCCAAAAGCCTTGACTGCTCATGATGATGAAGGACAGGACTGGAGTTTTAGATTTGTCAACCCAGAATCTAACATTGCCAGTGTTGAAGATATTGATGATGATTCTGCGAGTGAAGGTGATTTAGCAGTTGATATAGCAATGTCACACAGTGAAGAAACAACTGCAGCTGAAGTCAGTTACACACCAAAGGAGGAAACTTCCAAGTCAGATTCAGAAAAGTCAGAATCACCAGAACCAGAGACGTCTGATGCTGCGTTGATGGCTAACTCTTCTGAAACAACACAGGTAAGTACAACTGACCAATTGTTTAATAATCATGCTTGTTCTAACTGTGATTTGTTTAGGAATAGCATTGATGAAAAATTTGCTAGGTTATTAGATCACAATGATAACTTAGTAAAGGACTTACAACTATGCACTGAGGCCAATAGAGTACTAAAACAAAATGAGCATAGTTATAAAGAAAAGATAGACCTATTGACTAAGCAACTTAGGGAAACCGAAGTAGTTGCCTTTAATCAATCAAATGACATTAGGTACTATCTAAACTCCCTAGAGGACACTAAGAAACAAAAGGCAGTTCTAGAAGTAGAAGTTAATTCCTTAAAACAGAAACTGCATAGTTGGACTAGTTCTTCACACATAGTTCAACACTTAGTGAGAGAAAGAAATAATGGGGAGGGATTAGGCTACAAAGTGGTTCCACCACCACCTGAGACCTTGATGAACACCAAGTCTAAACCAGTAAACAACAACCCAATCAAGGATCATGTGGTGACCACTCCTCTTGTTACTGATCCAGACACATCATGTTCATCTACTGAATCTGGACAGAAACAAAAGGAGGCCACTTCAAAGGCAAAGGGTAAATTGCCTTGTGTTAATCTGGAAAATGAATTTGAAAAGGTTAACTTAAAGTCAGGTTCAAACAGAGTCAAATCAGAACTGAAAAGGACTTCAAACGTTAATTTTCTCACATAATACAAGTAAAATACCAGTTAACCAAAAGGTTGAACAAGTTAAACAGGTTAAAACAGTTAAATTTGTTAAACCAGAGAAAACATCAAACATGCAAGAGTCAAAACCTAAAGTGATTGATGTTACTAAAGTGTCACGCATTTCTCCACAAAGAAAGTCAAACTATAAGGTTGATAGCAGATTGTGCTACAACTGTGGAGAATGTGGACATATTGCTTCCTTTTGTCCTTTCTATCAGACACCTAGGAAGAAGATTGATCTTCAGGACTCTAGACCTAGGTCTTCTAAGAGGAGTTCTCTAACTCCACCTAGAAGATCTAGTGAACCTAAAGTCCAACCTGTAAGCCAGACGACTGTTTATCATAAACAGGCATTGCACAAATCTGGCTTATGGAAAGAGAAGTCTACCTGTGTGACTGATACTGATGACAAGAAGGAATCTGAGTTACCCTCACCTTCTAAAGGTCAATGGGTAGAGTTTATGATGTGTGATGCCTCTGGGAAACCCAAGACAGTAAAGGCTTGGGTTCCTAACCTAAACTAATACATTTACTTGATATGTGCAGGGTGTTCGGTATAGCGCTGAAACTAACACGTGGATTATAGACAGCGGAGCATCCAGGCACATGACAGGAAATAGAGCCCTTTTATCAAATGTCAAACAAATAAAAGGAGGGCATGTTTCCTTTGCAGGAAACAAGGGAGGATACATCACAGCACAGGGAGAAGTGGGAAATCAGAAAGTTAAGTTTGATAAGGTGAACTACGTTCAACAACTTCAAAATAACTTGCTTTCTGTTTCTCAAATCTGCGATAAAGGATTTAAAGTCATCTTCGACAACAACAAGTGTTACGTGCTGAAGAAAGACTATATGATTCCAGAGGACCAAGTTCTGATGACTGCTTCAAGATATAAGGACCTATATGTCTTGGATCTGTCAACAGCTGCTCCAACGGATCATGAGGTGCAGTGCTTTCTATCAAAGCTACTGAGAAGGACTCAATCTCCTGGCATAGGAGAATGGGACACATTAGTCAAAGGAAGATGAATCACTTGATTCAGAAGGACTTAGTGAGAGGAGTAAATGTCAAGAACTTCCAACTTCCTGACTTTTGTGTAGCTTGCAAGAAAGGCAAACAGACAAAGAAGTCTCATAAGGAAAAGAAAGTTCATTCAATAGAACTTCCTCTTGAACTTCTTCACATGGATCTGTTTGGTCCAGTCAGTACAAGGAGCATTGCAGGCGATCTGTACTGTTTTGTGGTCACTGATGACTACTCAAGGTTCACTTGGGTAATGTTTCTGAAATCCAAATCAGAAACATTTGAGTCATTCAAGGAATTAGTCACCACTCTGGAATCTCTCTACAAGCTAAAGGTTAGACAAGTACGCTCAGACAACAGGACGGAATTCAAGAATCAATGGATGGAGGCATACTGCAAGGAAAAGGGAATTGTTCATCAATTCACTTCAGCATACACGCCTCAGATGAATGGAGTTGCTGAGAGGAAAAATAGAAGCTTGATAGAGACTGCACGGACTATGCTGGCGGACTCGAAACTGCCTATCCAATTCTGGAATGAGGCAGTAGCAAATGCATGTTATACACTGAATCGGTCCTAATAGTCAAGCGCCACGGAAAGACATGTTATGAGCTACTACAAAGACGCAAACCGAATTTGGAGTATCTTGAACCTTTTGGCGCGCCATGTACACTTCTGAAGAAGACGCAAGAAGGAAAATTCAGCGAGAAGGCAGATGAAGGAATCTTTCTAGGATACAACATACCGAATAAGCGAGTTTACAATAACTCAACGGGTCTTGTAGAAGTGTGGTGTAATGTCGACGTTCAGAGATATACCACACCACCTACAGGAAAAGGACCTGCCTACTTCTTCGACTATGATGGATTCTTCAAATCCTTCAACATACCTCTCTCTCCCTCGGACGATGAGCTAGCAACAGGATGATGTATGATATTCTGAATACACCATCTAGCACACAGGGAGAATCATCTACTCAGTCAGGGGGAGTAGTCGACGACAGTGACTCCTCCTCTGAAGATGAAGCTGAAGAAGATGACCAGAACAGTCAGGAGGAACAGGTTCCAGTTCCAGCAAGTCCACAAGCATCTACGAGTGATGCACCTTCGACTTCAGAACCTCAAACTCCAACTACCTCAGATGCAGAACCAAATGTTCATAATCTTGGCTCTGAGGTAGCTGTTCCTACTACTCCAGGATCACGACTAAATGTTTATCATCCCCTTGACAATGTCATTGGAGATGTCAGATCAGGAGTACAAACCCGAAATCAGTTGTACTCAGCTGATTACGCCTCGGTTATGGAGAAAGGTTACATTCATGATGGTGCCTATCGATGTTTTGTCTCGCAGGTTGAGCCAAAATATGTCAGTGAAGCACTCAATGATGAGGCGTGGGTGAGTGCCATGCAAGAAGAACTTCTGCAGTTTAAGAAGTTAGGTGTATGGACACTGGTTGATAAACCTAAAGGTGCTAAAGTCATTGGCACTAAATGGGTACTAAAATGCAAGAAGGATGACCAAGGGGTCATTATCAGGAACAAAGCTCGACTGGTGGTTCAAGGTTTTCGCCAAGTCGAGGGAGATGACTACAATGAGGTGTTTGCACCCGTGGCAAGGATGGAAGCTATTCGTATCTTCCTTGCCTATGCATCGTACATGAAGATCAAAGTCTACCAATTAGATGTAAAGAGTGCATTCCTTCATGGAGAAATCAGAGAAACAGTCTACGTAAGTCAACCCGAGGGTTTTGAAGATCCTTATCATCGTGATAGAGTTTACAAGCTTGACAAAGCTTTGTATGGACTTCATCAAGCTCCTCGAGCTTGGTATGAGAAACTCTCAACTCATCTTGTGAAACACGGCTTTCGCAGGGGAGTAATTGACTGTACACTGTTTATTAAGGAAAAGGATGGAGACCTACTGCTTGTACAGATATACGTTGATGACATAATCTTCGGGTCAAAGAACGAAGAGTTATGTAAAGAGTTTGAAGCAGTAATGAAGAAAGAATTTGAGATGAGTGCCATGGGGAAGATGAAGTTCTTTCTCGGGTTACAGGTGGATCAAACACCTAATGGAATCTTTCTACATCAGACCAAGTATGTAGGAGACATTCTCAGTCGCTTTGACATGGAGAATGCTTCTGCTGCTGGGACTCCACTTGCTACTAATCATGATATAGCACCGGATGATAATGGAGATCTAGTAGATGCCACTATGTACCGAGGAATGATCGGATCCCTCATGTATCTCACTGCCTCAAGACCTGATATTATGTATGCTACATGTCTATGCTCAAGATATCAGGCTAAACCAAAGGTCAACCATCTGATCGGGGTCAAGAGGATTTTTCGTTATCTGAAGGGTACACCCACACTTGGATTGTGGTACCCTCATGATGATGACTTTGAGCTTACCGCGTATAGTGACTCGGATTACGGGGGCTGCAAGATGAACTACAAGTCTACATCAGCGGGTGTCAATTCTTTGGGAGAAGATTAGTTACCTGGCAGTGTAAGAAGCAGACATCGGTTGCCTTGTCAACCTGTGAAGCCGAATATGTTGCTGCTGCAAGTTGCTGTTCACAAATCATCTGGATTCAACAGCAAATGCGGGATTACGGTTTAAAATTCTCATCTACTCCTATTTTTGTTGATAACTCTGCTGCAATTGCAGTAACTAAAAATCCGGTCCAACATCCTAAGACCAAACACATCGGTATTAAATACCATTTCATAAGAGATTGTTTTGAAAAGAACTTAATTGATGTGGTTAAAATTAATACTGATTTTCAACGCGCTGACCTCTATACTAAAGCCTTTGATAAACCACGTTTTCAATATTTATTAGAGGTCAACGGTGTTAAAAAGAAAAGTGAGGTAATTCCTGATGATGAAAATGTGTAGTCCGATGTCGTGTACTTAAATTTTCTTTATTTTATTTATTTTGATTTGTCTATTTGATTTTAATTTTATTTAAACTCATGTTCTCTTGCTGTTTATTAAAATCCTAAAATAATTAAACCAGAAATGATTTTAGTATTTTAGGGGGAGAATATGTCAGCAAGTTAACATTAAAAAAAAAAAAAAAAAAAAAGAAGGAGTAGCGAGCTGAAATAAGGTAGATTGTATCTGTGACACCGATTCAATACCTTTGGAAAATGATAGTACACAGGAACAAATCAAGAGGGACTTTAAAATTAAGTGTTAGTAATGTGCAAAAGTTCAAAGTAATAAATCTGTGTAGTCTAAGCAATACTAAAAGGAAAGATGATAGAAAACTGGCAACTCCTAAGGTGACACAAAGAAAGTAGACTTAGAGGCTGCTAGACCATATATGATATGTTGGTAGATTCAACACAATAGACAACTAGACCGGATTGGTGATTACAAGATAAAACTAAAGTGTTCAACTGACTGTGGGCGTCCATCTTATCACTGGTTAACACAATCAACAATATTCCAATAAGGGGTAATGAGCAAGTAAACGCCACAAATGTGTGCGGATGACCATAACTAGAGCAAAGCAAAGAAAAAATGAAAGACAAATGCAATAAAGCTAATGACTTATGTTGTTGGTGCATTTTGTGCAAAATAAAATAAGCTGCTCTAACAAGGAGATAGGTTATGTGCCTCTCTGCTGTGCGATGGCACTGACCTGAGGATAAGCATAACCTAGATATTCTAGAATTCATTGTTGTTTGCCGCCTCTCTGCTGTGCGATGGCACTGACCTGAGGACAGGCTTCTCTTTGAAAGCTCTAAGAATAGTCTCTTCTTGTAATAATACCCGTAGACCGCTCAAAAGCTCCTGAGGGATGTTGATTACCATATAAGTGTGGGATCCACAAGTGTTAGTTGAAATAATTACACCTAAATAAGTCACCAGTCTGTGTCAAAAGTCTGTGTATGGATTTAAGTGGACAAACATACTGACAATCATTGTGGCTACATTCTCAAAGGTTTAAATCAATGTAAGAATCTAAGAGTTTCAGTATGATTTCCTTATGTTGCAAAAGACTCTGGATGAACATCGAGAACTTGAGCATCAAAAGGTTTCATAACGAGTCCCAAATGATTTGAATTGCCTGTATGATTCCAAAAATTGAATTGGTCCAGATGTGATCAACCTAAGTTGAAGCTATCTACTCCCGATCCAAATCCCGTAGATATCAATCTCTGGATTTATCTCTCACAAAAAGCCAAAAATATGTCTGATTATGTAATTAGTTTAAATTCTTAAATTAGTTAGTTTGTTTTTTAAGTTTTAACTTGAGTCAAGTGTCGGACTACATCAGGAAAATCAGAAGGAATCAACTCACTAAAAGGGTCATGTCTGAGATGACCATATGTTCTTTGAAAGGTTATATCAGTCACGTCTGAGGTGACAAAGTATTTTAAAAGGGGTCACGTCTGAGGTGACCAAAGTGGTTAAAAGGATCACGTCTGAGGTGATCAATGTGTTTTCTAGATAAAAGGATCATGTCTGAGATGATCAGAAGGTCATAACGTTTAATTTAATTAATATAAAAGAGTCTAAAGGTAAATTGGTAAAATAGCAGAAAAATTAACTAAGTATGACCCATTCGCACGAATGGACCATACGTATGGACTAACCATACGAATGAAGTCCATTCGCACGAATGGATCATACGATTAGTCCAATCGGAGGCTCAAGTGCGAACGAGTGAGTCAGTCGCACGACTGAACTTCAGTCGGACGACTGGAGAAGGGCGACTGACCCATTCGCACGACTGAGTCCCACTCGCACGACTGAAAGGTGCGAATGAACTCAGTCGCACGATTGGAACTAGAGTGGATATAAATAGAGGTGGAGTCGGTCGCAGAGACTCCACACTCTCAAATCGCCCCTAATTCGCATTGTGTACCGTTACTCTGCCCAAATTTTCTCTGCTTGATTTTTCTTGCTGATTCTGTGTCACTAACGTTCGTTCATCATCGTACAGGTACTTTGAAATTAATATCCATCGAAATCAGAAAGAATGAAACCCTAATCGGACTAATAAGACTGTGAAGTGCGAACCGCGAAGTCAAACCCTAATAACCTATTAAAACTAAGTAATATGTTAAAATTGGTTAAAATAGGTTGTTAGGGAAGAGTAGGCGACACTAAAGAACCGGTTAATTGAATGATAAAACTTGTTCTGCGTAGATTTGATCTTGGGACGACTGAACAAATGAGACAGACGACTGGTCGTCCAGATGAACTTCAGTCGCACGACTGAAGGGTGCGAATCAATTAATCGCACGACTGAACCATGCGAATGAGACTCAGTCGCACGACTGGTGTAACCGCACAAGAGTACATGCGCATGAGTCCAGTCGCACACTCAGTCGTGCGTATGAGGTCAATCGCACGTCTGAACCTCAATCGCACGATTCAGTCGCACGACTGTCTTCAATCGTACAACCTCAATCGCATGACAGCTACTTTTTATTCAAAGTTTAGTGTTGCTTTATACTCTTAGACAACGAAACTAACGTTTATGTTATTATGTGTTACAGATGGCGAGTAGATGGAATATGAGCACCAAGCACAACATATGTGCTCACCTGGACTTGACTTCCAGGAATGCCGCCGACTTCACAGGCATTATCACTTTTCTACAGAGATCCAGGATCGCTCACGCTATATCCACTCCCTGCACACCATACAGGTCAGTGCAGCAGGCCTTTTGGGATGGCGCATCGGTAGACAGATCCACCGAGCCTCACTGCATCAGGAGCTCGATTTTTGGTGAGGCTATCACTATTTCTGAGGAGGATCTGAGGATAGTTCTCCAGTTTGGAGATGATGCTGAGTGTCCCACACGTTTACACCCCCTCACGGTCCGTGGATGCTTCATGAGAGCCAAGTACTCTGGGGACATTAATGCCGGGGTACTCAACAAGAGTAACCTCTGTCCCCAGTTTAAGTACCTTGCGCACGTACTGCTTAAGTGCATAGCATCACGGAAGGGAGGTTTTGACGAGCTCTCGGACCAGATCCAGAACGCTTATGCAGCGTTGGTGCTGAACCATCCGTTCAGCTTCTCCAGGATGATATTCAGTTACTTGGTGGAGAACCTCGAGGGGAAGGGGAAGGAAGGCTTCTGTATGTACCCTAGATTCCTACAGATGATCATTGATCAGAAGCTTCCTTCCCTGCCGAAGGAGAAGGAGGACGCTGTTATCCTCGAGGTCATGGACGACACGACTCTCGGCAGGATGAAGGTTTACAGGGGGAAGCAGGTGAAGCCCCCTGTCAGGAGGTTATTTGGGCATCTGGCCCGGGCTGATTATGTGGCGCCAGCGAAGAGGAAGTGGCGCCACGAGGACAGTGACTCAGACATGGAGCACATTGCTATACCAGAGACAGACTCTGATGATGATGATAGTGGCGATGCCGGGGATGACATGCCTGCCCCATCTAGAGGCACAGATACAGACGTTATACCCCCTGGATCAGCCACTGCCGGAGAGGTCGCAGAGATGGCCGGCTTCCATCAGGAGTTTGTTGCTGGTGACATTGAGGAGGAGGAGTCAGACGAGGAGCCCCTCACCAGGACTGTGGGAAGCAAAGTCGTTCCCACAGACCACGGGCTAAAGGTGGTTGGTGAGCACCCAAGGGACTCCTCGGAGAGAGATACTGACCGTAACTACATTCCGGGGTCAGGTAGCAGAGTTGCAGGGGGAGCATCTACTTCCTCCGGGACCAGGAGGAAGCGGATGGCTCAACCACATGGGTTGAAGAAGAAGAAGCGTCGGTTGACCTTCGTGACTACCACTTCTACCACCACAGCCACCACCACCACCACTACTGAGATTCCACCCATCACCACAGCCACCACAGCCACTACTCCTACTACCACATCCACCACTTTACCCACCACCACTATATCTATCCCATCCATCACCAGACCATTCACCCCCACTTCACCACCATCAGCTCACCGACCCATATTCACCACAGCCACTGCCACCACCACCACACATCAGGCTGGACCGTCAGCCCAGCCCTCACAGGTACATGGATTCACTCTACCTCACATTGGGGTAGAGGAGCAGCTCTCAGCGCTTAACCGGATGGTTATGCGTCTGCTTGCTGCTGACGAGGAGAAGGCGGCGCAGATCCGCCAGTTGACCGACTTGGCTGCTGCCCAATCTCAGCAATTGGCAGAGCAAGCTCGGGTCATAGACCAGCAGAGAGTTGAGGTGTCCCAACTCCAAGATACTCAGGCTCAGTCCGTCAAACGTATTGAGGAGTTGGAGACGACCAATAAGACGATCATGCTGAGGCTGAAGGGGTCGAAGGATGAGCCCCTGAAGCTAAAGGAGGGCGACGGGGATGACGGAGATGATGATGATGAAGATGAGGATGATGATGAGGAAGATGATGATGATGAGGAGACAGAAGAAGAGAGGACAGAAGGACATGATGATGATGACGAGGCAGAAGGAGGGGATGCGGCTGCATCGGCCTCTGCCTCAGGTCAGGAGCGCAGATCCAAACGTCGACAAGACCAGTCATCCACTACTTCTGCTCCTCCGAGCGACACACCACAGATTCAGGACCAAAGTACTGATTAGACGTTTTATGTATTTATTTACTTTGTACTTGAATCATGTAATGAAAAACAAATGTATTAAATGTTTATATATATTAAGTTAATATATGTCTGTTTGATTAATTACTAATGATTTATGTGTTGAATGTTTATATCAAACAGATCCAAACTTTCAAAGGGATGAGTTTGACTTTACTCCCCGTTCAAATGGTCAAGACTCAGTTAACCATGATTCTTGACCTACAAGGGATAGTAAGACGGTCTGTGAGTTATACCCCTGAAGAAGGGGAGATAATTCATGACCTGTCTGATGAGCAAATAGCAGAAATGTTCAAACTCAATCCCGATGAACTAGTGAAGGACGCTCCAACAGTGGACTCAACCAGTGATGAGGAACTGAACGACATTGATGAGGTTGAGATTGAAGACATCACTGCAGAAGAGTATCCTCAGTATGCTGACGCCGAGGGAAATGTGGTCCCCAATTTGGGTGAATCCCTAGTCAGTGATACTTTTGAGGTACTTGACAAGATGGAGCAAGAAGCAGAGAAGACTGAAGAAACAGCCCAAGCCTCCAATGCAGATGTAGATATTCGTAAGGCTGAATGGGCTGCCTGCTTTGAGGAAGTAAGAGCCCAGCGGGCTGCACCAAAGAGAGATGCCTACACAAAGCTCTACAAAGTCAAGAAACACCATAAGGTGTCGGGCAGGATTATCTCTTGGGCATATTTTGAAGACCTTAACGCTTATGCAGTTAAGAGGGAGCAGGGCATAGAGTACTTCAGGTTCCCACATGATCTGAAGACTCTACCTGGTTTTGAGCTCAACCAGCTGGCTAAACTAAAGCTGCTGTATGCTGAACCGAGAAAGATGTCAGGCTGGTTTGAGGCTGCCCTGAGGAAAGAGTACCACACCAGGTGGGTCAACTTCAAACCTCAACAACCTACGAGGTATATCAGACGTTCTGAAGTTGATCCCATAACTGGTAAGCCAAAGATAGTGCTGAAGTGGAGTCCCCCGCGAACAATGTCAAGAATCCCTCTAAGGGAAATGCCACAGGACTTCACTCCCCACTTCAAATGGTGGTACTACGATTGGAGAACAGCTGAAGCGGTCATAGTCCTAAACAGAGAGGGCCAAATGGATACTATCAGGGTATTCGACCCAATGTGGCTAACCAACTTATCTGCTAATGATGTCTACACATTATATAAGTGGCCACTGTTCTATGACACGCAAGATATTGTACAAGCCCTCCAATTCCAAAATGTCATAAGACTCTGCTTTGCTTTTGAGATACACGCAGGAGTCACTAAAGAGGAGAAGTACAAGAAGTATAAGGAGGTAATGCAGAAGACAAGAGAATAGATAGATCTAGGTCCAAGGGGAGTTTGTTGATACATGTATGTCCCTAGATCATGATTTGTAATGTAATGAACTTGTCTGTCTGATTTTGATGTAATTGTAATCGATTAATGAAATGATATGAATTGGTTGTTACTTGTAATGTTTAATATTTCATTAATGAGTTGTGATTGAATTGATTGGGTTTATGAATGTTTGAATGAGTGCACATTAAGTTATATTAAATAGAACATTCAAACTTAAGTTAATGAAGTTCTCATGCGGTTGGCCCATGCGAATGGACCACACGCATGAATGACTTCATACGATTGACTCAATCGCACGACTGAACCAGGAGACTGGATCAGTCGTATGATTGACACATAAGATTGACTCAATCGCACGACTGAACACTCAGTCGTGCGGATGAATCAACCGCATGGTTCAATCGCACGACTGAACCATACTTATGGCCCAGTCGCACGATTGAACAATACTAACCTATAAATAGACCCAATTCGTGGGAAAACGTAAGCATTCATCCCATTACGACTCCAGACGTACCCTAGCCGTCCAGAAGCCTCCCAAATCGTTCTCCAAGTTCATAGAACACATCAGATCGGTTCCTAATCGATTTCTGACGTTGAAATCAATTCTTGATTGATTCATCGTGTGTTCTCACTGATTGGATCGCCAATCAAATAGGATTCCGCACTATTTGAGTTGGTTTAACACGCAATCACTCGGTATTTCGTTCAAATACCAGGTCCCAACAGTGATGGAGGCTTGCATGAATGAGGAGTGGAGGTTGAAGAAGGTGGTATGTAGTGGTGTAGTAGTGTGGTGATTGGGGGAGAGGGGGGCGGCCGAGATTTGGCTTTTTGTGGGGGTTAATATTAAATTTTAATTGTAAAATAATTATTAAGTGGTATAATTTTGTAGTGTTGGGTAGTATTTAGATGGTAAGAGTTTTTAGTTAGTTGATGTGTCTTGTGCATGATTATGCATGCATTAGCCAAAAATTAATGTGTGTAAGCACACATTTTTAATTGTTTCACTTGAGATTTAGCTTTGCAAGGGCGGCTAGTTAACATTCCCGAGACACCAAGTTTTAAAAAGGTAAAACTTAAATTAACTAAAAAGCACTAAAATCACATGAAATCATAAAATGGAACAAATAGCAAAAGATGATTCCAAATTCACTGATAGGGTTGGATTGTTTCTATTATTAGTACTCATAAGACGGGTAATGATGCAAGTAGATTAGGGTTAGAATAACGACCTAGAGGCCGGTTGTCACATTCTCCCAGCGTTTAGGAAATTTCGTCCCAAAATTTTAGCTTCGATTAGAATCTGAACGGGTGGGTTTGAAGAGGTGTGGATAATTCTTCCTCATCTCATCTTCACGTTCTCAAGTGAATTCAGGTCCTCGCTTTGAGTTCCATCCAACCTTGACCTTGGGTATGCTGCTCCGCCTGAGTTGCTTGACCAAGCGGTCCTGATCCTCATGGGCTCTTCCACGAAGTTCAGCTTGTCATTGATTCTTATTTCTTTCAACGGTAGCTCCAGGGTTTTGTCTACCATGCACTTCTTCAAGATCGACACATGAAAGGTGTCGTGTATGTGGCTCAACCTCTGGGGTAGTTTCAATTTGTAAGCCTCTGGGGTAGTTTCAATTTCTGAACCTCACGGTTCCCTTTTGTTGGACCAAAAGAACCAATGAGCCAGATCAGAAAAACCTTTAAGTCCTAGAGACATCACAACAACTGAAGAGATCTACATCAGCTGAAGACAAAGTCTGAAGATAAAAGGCTGAAGACAAAGTCTGAAGACATATGTTGAAGACAAAGTCTGAGGACCAAGTTCTCAGAAGTTGTCTCAAACAACTGAAGTGTTTCCTTTCAGTAGTTGTAATGTTTTTAGCTTTCAGTAGTTTCCTTTCGGTAGTTTTATTATTGTAAAACATCTAAAGTTCTTACACTTAAGATGTTATAGTTTCAGTAGTTGTAATTTTGTTTTACTCTTATCTTTTTGTGAAGGTGTCCTCAGTTGTTGTGGACATCTTCAGTAGATTAGTTATTTTCAGTAGTTTGTTAAATCAGTTAGATGTCACTATCAAGTGGCATCAGCTGACGTCACATTCCTTTATTAAAGGAATGTTGACCTAGTTGTTTTGCAACCGAAGCATTAGCGTGAATGAAAATATTCCATTAACAGAAAAGTTCTCTCTCTATAATCGTCATTGTGTGATTGCATTGCTTGAATTTGATCTTATTTCTGTTATATTCCGCTGCAAATTCAAATCTAATTGATCAAACTAGATCCGGTCCTATCACCTTCCATGGTGCTACCTTTAGCATTACTCTGTCACCCACTTGAAACTCTAAAGGTTTCCGTCTCCTATCAACGTACTTCTTCTGCCGGTCTCTGGCTGCCCTTAGTCGTTCCTTAATTTTAAAAATCTTGTCAGTGGTCTCCAACACGATGTCAGGTCCCATTACTTGGCTATCACCGATCTCATTCCAGCTCAATGGTGATCAGCATTTCCTGCCGTATAGAGCCTCATACGGAGCTACTTTGATACTTGCGTGGTAACTATTATTATAGGCGAATTCCACCAAAGGGAGATGGTTGTCCCAGTTTCCGCCAAAGTCAATCACGCAAGCTCTTAACATATCTTGCAACATTTGAATAGTCCTTTCACTCTGACCGTCGGTTTGTGGGTGGTACGCGGTGCTTAGATCCAAACGGGTTCCTAAAGCCTGCTGAAACGATTTCCAGAAACGAGAAGTTAAACGGCTTTCACGGTCGGTGATGATCGACAAAGGCACACCATGCCTAGTTACTATGTCATCGACATATATTTGGGCCAATTTCGTCAAGTCGTAGTCTTCTCTAATTGGCAAAAAGTGAGCTGATTTCGTTAGCCTATCCACTATCACCCGAATAGCATCATGGCCTCTAAACGTTCTGGGTAACTTTGTAACAAAATCCATCATGACGTTATCCCATTTCCATTCTGGGATTTCGGGCTGTTGTAAAGTTCCTGACGGTTTTTGATTTTCAGCTTTTACCATGGCACAGGTTAGACATTTCCCAACATACATAGCGATTGATTTCTTGATTCCAGGCCACCAGAAAAGTGCCTTTAGATCCTGGTACATCTTATCACTTCCAGGGTGAACCGAATACTTAGACTTAGACTTGTGTGCTTCGTCGAGGATTACTTCTCGAATTCCTCCGTGCTTCGGCACCCATGTTCTCCCTTCGTACTTGTATGTACCATCGTCCCCTGTCTCAAATCGCTTTTCCATTCCGGTTAAACCTTCTTCTTTTAACCTTTCTCTCTTTAATGCTTTGTTTTGAGCTTCCTTCAGTTTTGCGATAAGGTTGGTATACACACTCATCCTTAAGGCTTGTACACGAAGAGGCTTTTCTCTCTCCTTTTTGCTCAACGCATCTGACACAACATTGGCTTTACCGAGATGGTAGCGGATTTTGCACTTGTAGTCGTTAAACAACTCGAGCCATCTTCTCTGATGCATGTTTAGCATCTTTTGGTTAAGAATGTGTTGAAAACTTCTATGGTCAGTGTAGATGATGCACTTTGTGCCATAGAGGTAGTGCCTCCACATTTTGATAGCAAACACTACGATACCCAATTCCAGATCGTGCGTTGTATAGTTCTTCTCATGATCATTCAGCAGTCTAGATGCATAAGCAATCACCTTGTTGCGTTGCATCAATACACATCCTAGTCCTTGACGCGAAGCGTGACATGAGGGTCCCAATTTATTGTGATATACCTGTATGATTCCATATGAATCTCTCCAGAAATGATTAGAATAACATGAAGCTGTTCTGTTCAGGAGAAAAAATCGGTTAATGGATTTTAAAAGGTGTCAATCCACCTCAAACCAAAACACAAAATTATGTTTTCTCTTGTTGTTTGTGTTATTTCAAATTGTTTCTATGTTTTTATTATTTGCTTTACGTAGATGTCGGACTATGTGACTAGATGAACACTGTGAATCACAAGCTAAAAGGATCACGTCTGAGGTGATCAAATGCTTTCAAACAAAAAGGATCACGTCTGAGGTGATCAAATGGTTTCAAATTAAAAGGATCACATCTGAGGTGATCAAATGTTTTCAAATCAGAAGGATCATATCTGAGGTGATCAAATGATGTTTAGTTAAAAAAAAGGCCATGTCTGAGATGATCGTTGTTCATAATGTTATATATCACAAGTTAGATTCTAAGTGTATGAGAATGTATGAGGTCAAACACATAAGTATGAGTCAATCGCACCATTGAATCATTAATATGAATCAATCGCACGATTGAATCATAAGTATGAGCCAGTCGTACGTATGAACCATAAGTATGAACAAGTCACACGATTGGACCATGAGTATGGAAACAATCATGCGATTGGATTATAAGACTGAAGCACTCGTACGACTGGATGAAGGAGTATGAGCCCATCGCACGACTGAACCCCAGTCGCATGCTTGAATCATGCGTATGGGTCTAGTCGCATGACTGAATCTTAAAATCAGTATAAATAAGAAGGTTAGTCGGTCGTGTTCTTTATCACTCTTCAAAACTCTCAAAAATCGCTCATTCGACAACACTCAGCAAAAAAAAATTTGGTGTACTGAAATTACCACTTGATTGTGATAATAACTTGTTTCCTACTCCTCTACATGTACGGTGCAACTGAAATCGACCCAAATGAAGGGTTTAATCGAACCCTAAATGACCAAAGCTGTTAAGAACAACAACCGGGATTGAAATCTTAAAATAGATCTATTAAATGGACACTAATGGTGGTTTAAACAACACTAGGTGTTATTTCGAGTCTCTGCGGTCCAAATGATTCAAAACACGAAGTGTATGGTCACGTCTTGACAAAGATTCAAGTTTTGGTGTTAAACAGTTAGATATCCGAATGGACATGCTCATGAACTTCAGTCGCCAAACTGAACCAGACGCATGATTCAATCGCACGAGTGAATCATGTGTGTGAGTCCAGTCGCATGACTGACTCAACCGCATGGCTCCGACATGATTGAGCTCAGTCGCAGGCTCAATCGTACAACTGAACTCAATCGTACGACTGAACTCAGTCGTATGGTTCAGTCCAACGATTGAATCAGTTGATCAAAATCTTCAAAATTCAACTGTTAACTCTTACAACCAATCTAATGTATATATTTCTTGTGTTGCAGGAATATGGCTAAAAGATGAACAATGAGCACCAAGCATAACATATGTGCTCACCTCGATGCAACTTCCTGGAACGCCTCTGAGTACAGTGGGATTATTGCCTTCCTACGTAGATCGAGGATCTACATGGCCATCTTGACTCCTTGCACACCATACAGATCTATTCAGCAGGCTTTCTGGGAAAATGCCTCAGTTGACCGGTCGGTTGAGCCACACTGTATCTTGAGCTCTATCTTCGGACAAGACATAGAGATCACTAAAGATGATCTGAGGAGGGTCTTAGATCGGGGTGAGGATGGAGCCTACCCAACCAAGTTGCATCCACTGACAGTTCGAGGTTGCTTTCTAAGGATAAAGTACACTAGGGACATCAATGCTGGAGTGCTAAACAAGAGCAACATGTGCCCCCAGTTCAAGTACTTAACCAAAACTGGGAAATCAACAGAAGAAGCAGAAGAAAGAAGCTCGACCAGGGGCTCATGTTATCCTAAAGTGCATAGCTTCAAGGCGAGGAGGATTTGATAAGTTGTCGGACCAAATCCAGAACGCATTCGTTGCACTGGTACTGAACCAACCGTTCATTTTTTCTTGCATGCTCTTCTTTTATCTGATATAGAACCTTGAAGCCAAAGGCAAGGAAGGCTTCTATATGTATCCACGTTTCTTACAGATGATCATAGATGAGAAGCTTCCTATGTTGCCAAAAGAGAGAGATGATGCAGTGGTGCTTTAAATGATGGATGATACCACCTTAAGCTGGATGAAAGTATACAAGGGGAAGCAGGTGAAGCCCCCGGTCAGGAGATTGTTTGGGCATATGGCCAATGAAAACTATGTGGACCCTGCTCGCAAGAAATGGCGTCACAATGATAGTGATTCTGATGTCGAGCTTATTGTGGTACCCACCGATGAAGACGACGACGATGATGAAGATCAGGATGACAATCAAGGTGGTGGAGATACTGGTCCCAGTCAATCAAGGGCCACTGACACTTCTACTATGTCTCCACCATCTCCACATGATACTTCTTCTGCTCTAGGTGGATCTGAGCAGGCGGCTATCCACCCTGACTTTCTGTTAGATGAAGAAGAAGAGCCAGATGATGAGCCTCTTGTTAGGAACATCGGTAGCCGGGTTGTGGCTACCGAGAAAGGGAAAGAAGCGGTTGGTGGACGCCTAGCTGGTACTAGAGGTGATGATCCTGATGTCACTGATCCCACTTACACACTTGACTAGCCTATCAGCTTAGGGGGAGCTCCTATTGCCAAAGGTTCAAGGAAGAAAAGGATGGCCAAACCCCTCGGCAAATAGAGTAAGAGACCAAGGATCACATTGATCACATCTTCCACCACCACTGCCACTACCACCACAACACCCACTCCCACAACTACAACCACTGTTACTCCCTCCACCACTCATACACCTACCTCCACCTCACCCACAATACCCAATATAATTCCACCACAATCCACTCCCATTCCTCCTCCCATCTTCACCACATCCACCACCACAACCACCACTCACCAAGCCAGTACATCCACCTAATCCCAAATGACACATGGCTCCACTCTACCCACTATCGGGTTAGAGGAACAGCTGGCAAGCCTAAACCGCATTGTGCTAAAGCTTATCGCAACTAATGATCTGAGAGCTACTCAGATAAACCAGCTGATGGCGGTAAATGCAGCCCAAGCCAAGCAAATAGCTCAGCTCGGTGAGAAGAATGCACTTTATGAGAGAGCTTTAGGCCGAGCTCACCATGCACTACAGAGTCAAAACGAGTTGGTTATGGCATCAGTGAAAAGGATTGAAGGACTGGAGAAAAAGAACATGAAGATTATGCTAAGGCTGAAGGGATCTAAGGGAGAGCCCTTAAAGATCAAAGGTGATGGTGATGATGGTGGAGATGATGAAGATGATGATTCGTCTAATGATGAATCAGAAGAAGATAATGATGAGGAGGAAGCAGGAGGAAGTGGAAAGGGAAAAGAAGGTGATGATGATGATGAGGATGATCAAGAAGGTGATGCATTTGCATCAGCCTCAAATCCATCAGCAAAGGAGAGGCGCACCAAGCGAAATCAGGATCAAAGAGCCTCGTCCTCAGCTCCTCAAGCTGAAGAGACACCCGATCAAGGCAAAAGTAATGATTAGATGTTCATGTATTTGAAACTTTTGTACCTGAATTGTGTATTGCATTAATATTATTTTTGATTATTTATGTTTAAATGTCTTGATTTATGATTTATGTGTGATGTATTGAATGTTTAATCAAATAGATGAAGCTCAACATCCATATGACTATGATGTTATACCCATTCAACAAGTCAAGACTCAGCTCACTATGATTCTGGATTTGCAAGGGATTTTAAGAAGGTTTGTTAGCTATACCCCTAAAGAAGGAGAGATCATCCATGATCTGATAGATGAGCAACTGGCTGATATGCTCAGATTAAATCCAGAAGAAATTGTTAAAGATGCTCCAGAAGTTGATGTCTTAAGTGATGAGGAGCTACAGGATATGGATGAAATAGCGAATGAAGATATCACAGCTGACCACTATCCTTAGTACACTAACCCCGAGGGCAACATTATCCCCAACGTGGGTGAAACTTTTGGTAGTGATACCTTTGATAAGCTGGAGGAGATGGAGAAAGAAAAAGAGAAGGATAAAAGTAAAACCCAAGCTTCAGATGCAAATATTGATATTAAGAAAGCTGAATGGGCAACTTGTTTTGCTGAAATGAAAGCCCAACGCGCACCTCCAAAGCAAAATGCCTACACCAAACTTTACAGAGTCAAGACATCGGAAAGTGTCAGGCAAGATTATAGCGTGGGCATATTTTAAAGATTTGGAAGTATATGATGTTAAAAGGGAGAAAGGAATTGAATACTTCAGATATTCACATGATCTAAGACACTTCCTAGTTATGAGCTCAACCGATTGGCATGCTTAGATCTTTTGTATGCCAACCCAAGGAAGATGTTGGGATGGTTTGAGACAGCACTGAAGAAGGAATACCACCCAGATGGGTCAACTTCAGGCCTCAACAACCTAAGGGGTTCATTCATAAGACTGAAGTTAATCCTATATGTGGAAGACCTAAGGTGGTGTTGAAGTAGAGTCCCCCACGCACAATGTCTAAGATTTCTTTACGGAAGATGCCTCAGGACTTCACTCTACACTTCAAACGGTGGTCTTATGACAGGAGGACGAGGGAAGCGGTCATAGTTCTGAATAGAGAAGGAAAGATAGAGACAATCAGGGTATTTGACCCAATGTGGCTTACCAACTTATCTGCTGAAGATGTCTACACTTTACACAAGTGGCCACTGTTCTATGACATGCAAGATATTATACAACCTGTACAGTTCCATCTGCTTTGCATTCGAGATACATGCAGGAGTCACCAGAGAAGAGAAGTACAAGAAATTTCAAGAGCATATGAAGAAGGTTAGTAAATAGGCTAAGCGTATTGGCTTTAGAGGAAGATGTCCCAAGCTTATGAACAGCAGATTGATCCACAACAGAGCCAAAAGCTTGCTGAAAAAGTACTAAAGATCCTAGAATAAGTTGATGACCATGAAGTTGAAACTAAGCTCCTGGTGCATCTGCAGTTTGATAAATTCAGCCTGATAAAGTATCTTCTAAGGAACCAATTGAAGGCTCTGTGGTGTACTCGTTTGGCAAGAGCTGAAGACCAAGAACAGAGGAAGCAAGTTGAAGAAAAAAATTGGAACTAGAGCCTGATTTGGTTTCAATATTGGAGCAATTGCATGCCACGAGAGCAACAGCAAAAGAAAGACAAAAGAACTTGGAGAAAAGCATGTTAGACAATAGAATAAACTAGATCCAAGGGGGAGTTTATTAATACATCATGTTCCTAGTTTATTTTCTTAATGTAAAAGTCTTTCATTTCTTACACATGTGTAATGTAAATACTTAATGAAATATGATATGTTCTTGATGTTTATTTATCTTTAAATATTTCATAGTATTGGTGGTTGTTCATGCTAATGGATCATACTTATGGACCATACGCATGAATGAAACATACTTATGGACCAGTCGCACGACTGAACTAGGAGATTGGATCAGTTGTATGACTGAGACATAAGATTGACTCAGTCGCACGACTGAACCTTCAGTCGTACATATGAATCAACCGCATGAGTCAGTCGCACGACTAAACCATGCTAATTGTTCAGTCGTACGAATGAGCACATGAAACCTATAAATACCACATAATTCGTGGAAAAAAGAGAGACTTCGAAGATAATTAAATGCTAGCCGTCCAGAGCATCCTAAACAGTATATCCAACTTCAAAGTTCGTTCCTGATCGATTTCTAATCAATTCTTAACGTTTATTTCATCGTTAGATCGATCAGGTTGTCGTTCTCACTGATTGGATCACCAATCAAATAGAATTCCGAACTATTTGATCTGGTCTCGTGCAGAATCCGTTAGTACTCCGTACGAAAACAGTCCTAAGAGGTATGAGACTCAATCTCAGTATCTCTGTCAGCATGACTACAAAAGGGGTACTATTGATGGAACTCTCTTCATCAAAGGAACATGAAATGACATAATGCTAGTTCAAGTATATGTAGATGACATTTGTTGGATTCTTTATGCCCAAGACACATAGAATATTGATGTGGTTAGTACGTAATGATCCAAGTCGGGTCATACCCAATAACAAGCTTGCAAATACTAATATAAATATTTAATTGATGATATGATCATGCAATTGAATAAATACACCAATTTAGAAAATGGGGTTTCTAAATAAATTGCAAATGAGATGAAACAACTTATAAGGATACTTTGTTTATGGACTTTATTTGTAATGTTATTTAAGTTGGTTAAATAACATCAAATAATAATAATAGTGTGTGTATAAGTTATATAATTAAAAGGTTAATTAGATAACTTATATGTATAATTAGTAACACAATTTTTGAATGTTTTTGGGGGGGAAAACCCCAAACTCTTCAAGTTTGGCCGCCCCTAATAGGGGTCCAAGGCCACTTGTTTCTTTCACTTGTTTTTCCAAGAAACACACACACACACTCTATCTCTCTCTCTCCCTCTCTCTCTCTCTCTCTCTCTCTCTCTCTTACATGCAAGCACCTCAAGAACATTTCTTCCTCTCCATTGTTGAAGAATATAGGGGCTGAAATTCGGATTCCAGCAGCTCTTGTGGTGTGTTTTGCTGTTCAAAAGCCTAGCAACAAAGTGTCTTGCTTGAGGCTTGTGGGTATACTAGCTTGAGGACACTTCTACTTGGTGTTTTGGTCATTCAAGAAGCTCATTTTCTTCATCCAAATTCATTTTTCTGTAGCTCTACAAAAGAGAGTTTGTATCTTTTGTTTTTGGTTGTTTATTCTTCTTGATAGCTAGTTCATACACATGTGAATGATCCTTATGTTCTTGGGTTTGTTGTTGATATGATATGAGCCTTAATTTTCAGATTACAAATGATAATATTCAGGTTTTATTCCGCTGCGTTTTTCTTGTTTAAATGGTTAAACTACTAAAATATTGGTCCAACAAACCCAACATTGGCATCTAGAGCCGGATATGTGGATGACTAGTTTCATTTGTCCTTGTAAAATTGGTTTTATGGGGCTTTAACAACCTTATAGGGGCTGTTTTGTGGTGATGTTATAAATCCCCAACCTTTCAAGGTTATATCTAACATGCTTGTGATTAAACCTTGAAAGAAAGATATCAAATGGTTGATTGTGTTTTGTTTGGACAAAAACACCCTAAATTCTTGGTTTATGTTGGCTGAAAATTTAGGGTCATATGGGGATTTATTTGGTTCTTGAATGTTATATATGATGTTTCATATTGGTGCATAACCTAGCCTTGACCTTGTGTTGATTTGGTTTTGGATGGATGTTTTGTTTTGGTTATATTCATTCTTTATGGGTTGTAATAATTATTCCTTTGTGCTTGTATTTGGATGTAATTTATTTATTCATTCATTTGTGATGTAATAGATAGATTAAGTGTGTTTTCCTTACTAGAAAAAATTGTATTAGGATATAAATTTGGTAAATGAAGATGCTCAACATGGAAGCACAAAAGGAAGACACAAAGAGAAGGACTTGAAGCATTTGGATGCAAGTTCATGTGGGGGTCTTTGGAGATCTCATCTTTTGTGTTGCGTTCAACCCTTAGGAAAGACCTAATGACAACACTTGTGATGGCAAAGAAGTGTTTTCAACATAGTGGCTATGGTTATGCACTTGTGGTTGTTTCTTGTATGCTTGTTTGATTATTCATTTTATGTTGATTGTTTGATATGTGGATATGCTTAACAATCTTAATAAATGGTCATAACAAGCTGAATTTTCATTGTTCTTAATCATTAATATGTTAATAAAAGTTATTAAAAGGATTAATGATTTCAAATAAAAGATGTTTTATTAAAAGAACCATAGGGTACCATGTATTTGAAAGCATGCAAATACAAGCTACATAGAGTTTTCATAACTAGAATTAATGAAAACTAAAATCCCTTTTGGAACAAGTTTAACACCATCCTTTTACACGACACTCAAATCACTTGAGAACTACTTGTGGGATAAAGGTCACCTAACCACTTTTAGGGAACTTATGTGTTTGAGGTGGGCATAACATATTTGTGGGATAAAGGTCACCTAACCACTTGTATGTGTAAACTCACACGTGTGTGTAAGTAGGATGACTTGAATTGGAAACCATGTGCATAGGGTCACCGAAGCATGGCGTCCAATGGTGTTGATGGGATTTTACATGCCGACTAAACATAAGATGTTTAACCGATCCCATAAAGCTAGAAGTTGCAATATGTTGCAATTGTCAAATGTTGACTACCTTGTAAATTTAAATAATGGGATAAAGGTCACCTAACCATAATTTAAATGTAACGTTCGATTCTAGATTTTAGTTATTAATTGTCTATGAGACATAAAAGGGTATTAACAATTAAAATGTAATTTTTCAGAAATACTAATATGAACTTTGTAATTTTGTAGAAATGGCCGCAAACAACAATGCTACCACCCCAAATGCCCCTACCCTATCACTGAGAACCATCATAGAAAGGGATCTTCTTAACCATAATAACTTTATGGATTGGTTTTGAAACTTGAGAATTGTTCTCAAGGAAGAGAAAAAGGCATATGTCCTTGATGATCCCATCCCTGACCAACCCGACCCTGAGGATGTTGAGGCCTATAATGATTGGCTTAAATACACAGACGATTCCATGCAGGTTTCTTGCCTCATGTTGGGAACCATGATTCCTGAACTCTAAAAGGACTTTGAGCATCATGGGGCATATGACATGATTACCCAGTTGAAGGAAATGTTCCTTCAACAAGCTAGGGTAGAGCGCTTCAAAACGGTTCTAGCACTTCATGTATGTCGCATGGAAGAAACCCAATCGGTATCATCTTATGTTCTTAAGATGAAAAGCCACGTTGATCGCCTCAAAAGGCTTAATTGTCCCATCTTAAAGGAGCTGGCCACGGATTTGATCCTTAACGTCCTAAAGAATAAAAAAAAATGATGGATGCATTTTTTATATCTGAAAAACCGCTTGTATTGACTTTTTTTGTGTTTTATTTACTTGTTTTGTTGCCTTTTTTGGAAAAGGTTTGAGACGTTCATAATGAATTACAATATGAACGGGTGGGACAAGAGCAGTGGTGAGCTTCACGCAATGCTCAAAACAGCCGAGGCAGGGATGGGTAGAAAGGTTCTACCTGTTCTCTCGATCAATGAGGGTAGCAATAACAAAAGACCCTTCCCCGAACCCAAGGCAAATATTGCCAAAGGAAAGGGGTACATCAAAGGTAAAGGGAAAGGGAAGGCTAAAGCGGAACCTCCAAAGCCTAAGCTTAAGAAGCCTAAGGTAACGGAGAACGATCCATGCTTTGAGTGTGGAGAGATAGGTCATTGGAAAAGGAATTGTCCCACCTATCTCAAAGAGTTGAGAAACAAGAGGGATGCTAGGTAAACCTCATGTACAACTTTCATGATTCATATTGGTTTAAATGTTATTTCTTCCAACACATGGGTATTGGATACCGGATGTGGAACTCATATTTGCAATTTGTTGCAGGGGTTCAAAAGAAATAAACACTTCAAGAAGGGAGACACAAGTCTCTACATGGGCAACGGAGCAAAAGTTGATGTCGAAGCCCAAGGAGACTATATTTTGAAACTTTCAAATGGTTTGGAAGTTGTTCTCAAGAACATTTTGTATGCTTCTAGTTTGACTAGGAACATAATTTCTGTTTCCCTTTTAAGCCAATGTGGTTATGAATTAAAGTTTGTAAACAATGGTATTCATGTTTGTATGGATGATGTGTTTTATTTTAAGGCAATGCCTTTTAATGGTATCTATGAATTGGTTCATGATGATTCATCCTATAATAACTCATTATACCAATCAAGCACCAAGAAACTTAAAATGGGTTTAAGTGATTCATATCTTTGGCAATCTCGTCTTGGTCACATAAACAAGAATCAAATTCAAACACTTCAAAAGAATGGTCTTTTGAAACAAATGAAAATGTTTCATTTGATAAGTGTGAATCTTGTTTACAAGGCAAGATGACCAAATTGCCCTTTAGTGGTACTAACGAGAGGGCAAAAGACTTATTGGGAATCATACATTCGGATGTATGTGGACCTTATAAGACAATGACAAGAAATGGTGAAAGATACTTCATTACCTTTACCGACGGTTATAGTCACTATGGTTATGTGTACTTAATGGCACATAAACACAAAGCTTTTGAAATGTTCAAAATCTTCAAGAATGAAGTAGAAAATCAACTAAATAAAACAATCAAAGTTCTTCGTTCAGATAGAGGAGATGAATACCTCAGTGAGGCTTTTCAGGATCATTTAAGAAGTTGTGGGATCGTCTCACAACTTACTCCACCTGGAACACCATAACATAATGGTGTGTCTGAAAGGAGAAATTGAACCCTATTGGATATGGTTCGATCTATGATGGCTATAAGCTCACTACCTCTATCCTTTTGGGGTTTCGCATTGCTCTCCGCGGCTCGTATTTTGAATATGGCCCCAACCAAGAAAGTGAATTCGACACCTTTTGAAATTTGGCATGGAAGAGTTCCATCACTATCATAATTAAAGGTATGGGGTTGTGAAGCTTATGTTAAGCTAAACACCTAAAACAAGTTGGAAAGTCGATCCACTAAGTGTATATTTGTTGGATATTCCAAAGACTGTATAGGATACTACTTCTTTGATCCAACAGAGAAAAAAGTATTTATTGCTCGAAAGGCAGAGTTCTTGGAAGCTAAGTTCCTTATGGAAGGAATAACATATAGAACAGTGGAATTTGATGAGGATCAAGATCCACAAACCAATACACGTTTGGTTGACACTAGCAATCAATAAGAGGTTGTTGATGATGATCAAGTGGTTGATCAATACACATTAAACGTTCGCAGATCTGGTAGAGTTAGCCAACCACCTGAAAGATATGGATTTTTCATGAATGGATGCTATGTGGTTGACTCCGATAAGCCAATTACATACCATGACGCAATGTCCAATTCAGATTGTGACAAATGGCTTGAAGCCATGAACGTAGAGATGCAATCCATGTATGACAACCAAGTTTGGGAATTGGTTGACCCACCACTTAACTCCAAACCGGTTGGATGCAAGTGGGTTTTCAAGAAGAAAACTGATATGCATGGAAACTTGGATACTTACAAAGCAAGACTTGTAGCAAAAGGTTTCACTCAAACTCAAGGGGTTGATTATGATGAAACCTTCTCACCTGTAGCAATGCTAAAGTCAATTAGGATATTTTTTGCCATAGCCGCATATTATGACTATGAGATTCGGCAAATGGATGTCAAAACCGCCTTTCTTAATGGACATCTCGAAGAGACTGTCTATATGGTTCAGCCTGATGGTGATATCGATCCACAACATCCTAATAAAGTATGCAAGTTAAAGAGATCAATCTATAGATTGAAACAAGCATCAAGAAGTTGGAACCAATGTTTTGATGAAGAAATCAAGAAATTTGGTTTCATCAAGAACGCTGACGAGGCTTGTGTATATAAGAAGGCTAGTGGGAGCATAATAACATTTCTAGTATTGTATGTTGATGACATACTACTTTTTGGAAATAATATTCCAACCATGGAAGGTGTTAAAACCTGGCTTGGAATTTGTTTTTCCATAAAAGATCTCGGTGAAGCCGCCTATATTCTGGGAATAAAGATCTATAGGGATAGATCGAGGCGGTTAATAGGTTTAAATCAAAGTGCATACATTGATGAAGTCTTGAAAAGGTTCAAGATGGAAAACTCTAAGAAAGGTATGGTACCAATTCAAAGAGGGATAATATTGAGTACATCTCAATGTCCAAGCTCAAAGGATGAGCAAGATCGAATGAAGGACATCCCATATGCGTCTGCTATAGGATCCATCATGTATGTGATGATATGCACTAGACCGGACATGTCATGCGCATTAAGCATGACAAGTAGATATCAACATAATCCAGGTAATAGCCATTGGATGATTGTTAAAAGTATATTAAAATACCTGAGGAGGACTAAGGATATGTTTCTAATATACGGGTCTGGTGAAGAGGAACTCGTTGTAAAAGGTTACACAGATGTGAGCTTTTAAACTGATCGAGAATCGGGGTATGTCTTCATTATGAATGGAGGGGCAGTGTCATGGAAGATTTCAAAACAAGACGTGGTAGCGTTGTCTACTACAGAATCCGAATACATAGCCGCCTCATTAGCAGCTCAGGAAGCTGCATGGATAAAGAAATATATCGTTCATCTAGGGGTCGTCCCTACTATTCAATACCCCCTAGAAATCTTTTCTGATAACGAGGGTGCGATTGCACAAATCAAGGAACCCCGTGCACATCAAAAGACTAGACATATTGAGCGGAGATTCAACTACATAAGGGATGAAGTTGAAAAAGGAAAGATATGTATTCGTAAAGTTCACACCGATCAAAACATTGCGGATCCACTCACAAAGCTCCTTGAAAGGGCAAAGCATGAAAGTCATACTTGTGCCTTAGGACTTCGATTTTCTAGAGATTGGAATTGATCCGTGTAGTATTTAAAAATTTGGAACAATGTAACGTTTAACTCTTTATATATTTGTGATATTCTGAGATATTTGTGTAGTATTTAAAAATTTGGAACAATGTAACGTTTAACTCTTTATATATTTGTGATATTCTAAGATTGTGTTCCTTTTAGCATGTATATATCCATGAATATTTTTATTATTCTAAATGTCCGTAGTCGGTCATATTTGTGGGAACAAATATGAACGTAAGACTATTATGAACATGGATTGGTGGATATTCATAAGGTATGAATATAGAGCAATTGGTTGCTACCAAAGTTCATAGATATTTGTAGGATACAAATATTGGACTGACCCACATCTCAATTTTACTACATGGAATCTTCTAGATTGATCATAAGTAAATTTGAGTAAAGGAAAATATCATTTGGTATCATCTAACCTGAGATACATACTGGGTTTTGATATTCACCAAAATGTTATACCTTGAGCTAGTTCTTCACTACTCTGAAATAATGGACAGTACATAAGGCTATGTTCAAGTGTGACACGAGGTGATTCTGAGAAACATATGTAGTCAAGATGGAATTTGTTCCTCTTATTCGTTGAGAGCATTATGTCTAAGGCCTGATTAAGTTAAGTCAACGAGGAATGATCATTCTGTGTCCTTGGATTTAACATGACATCTATAACAAAAGGATAAATGATTGATTCACCTAAATCATTTCAAGTTGGATACTTGAAGGGGATGATGTTATTGAATGGCTTTCAATCATGCGTATTAAGGGTAGTAAACCGTTGTTAGGCGGTATTTACTGCTTGCATCAATCTTCTATGAATCTTGTGCAAGTGGGAGATTGTTGGATTCTTTATGCCCAAGACACATAGAATATTGATGTGGTTAGTACGTAATGATCCAAGTCGGGTCATACCCAATAACAAGCTTGCAAACACTAATATAAATATTTAATTGATGATATGATCATGCAATTGAATAAATACAACAATTTAGAAAATAGGGTTTCTAAATAAATTGCATATGAGATGAAACAACTTATAAGGATACTTTGTTTATGAACATTATTTGTAATGTTATTTAAATTGGTTAAATAACATCAAATAATAGTAATAGTGTGTGTATAAGTTATATAATTAAAAGGTTAATTAGATAACTTACATGTATAATTAGTAAAACAATTTGTGAAAGTTTTTGGGGGGGAAACCCCAAACTCTTCAAGTTCGGCCGCCCCTAATAGGGGTCCAAGGCCACTTGTTTCTTTCACTTATTTTTCCAAGAAACACACACACACACTCCATCTCTCTCTCTCTCTCTCTCTCTCTCTCTCTCTCTTACATGCAAGCACCTCAAGAACATTTCTTCCTCTCCATTGTTGAAGAATATAGGGGCTGAAATTCGGATTCCAGTAGCTCTTGTGGTGCGTTTTGGTGTTCAAAAGCCTAACAACAAAGTGTCTTGCTTGAGGCTTGTGGGTATACTAGCTTGAGGACACCTCTACTTGGTGTTTTGGTCATTCAAGAAGCTCATTTTCTTCATCCAAATTCGTTTTTCTACAGCTCTACAAAAGGTAGTTTGTATCTTTTGTTTTTGGTTGTTTATTCTTCTTGATAGCTACTTCATACACATATAAATGATCCTTATGTTTTTGGGTTTGTTGTTGATATGATATGAGCCTTAATTTTCAGATTACAAATGATAATATTAAGGTTTTATTCCGCTGCGTTTTTCTTGTTTAAATGGTTAAACTACTAAAATATTGGTCCAACAAACCCAACAACATTATCTTTGGGTCAACTAATCCAAAGCTCTTCATAGACTTTGAGAAGCTGATAAAGGATAGGTTTGAAATGAGTGTCATGGGGGAACTCAATTTCTTTCTAGGAATTTGACTGAGTGTGAGAATGATATTCTCTACTGATGTGAATCAACAAGGACCGAATATGATGATTGAGTAAATGATTGTAGGGCGGAATCAAACAATCAATGAACATTGAATGCTAGAAATACTCATAAATGCTCTTTGTATTAATGAAGGTGATCAGTTACAATGAATGCTAGGGTTTAAGCATTAAACAGTAACAATACACCTTGAGAACATATGACTAAACAAAATATTCTGATTGTCTATAATGTCTATCAACAGTCACCTCACATATGAGGATTTCTATTCTATTTATAGGCTGACAAGATACCTTTTACAAAAAAGACTAAACTACCCCTGACATATACATCAGAGAACTAGTCTAAGTACAAAAAGTCTTCATCAGCATTTCTTTAGTTCATCCGCATTAACTAATGCGGATGTTGTGATCTTCATTAGCATTTCTTTTGTTCTTCAACATTAGTGTTTGGTCATCAGCATTGACAAATGCGGATGAACAAACACTTAAGCGCATTTGTTGATGAACATCCGTATTAGTAAATACGGATGTACAAAGTACTTGTCAGCATTTGTTTTGACTATCCGCATTTGTTAATGCAGAAGAACAAACACTGTTTAGCATTTTTTCTATGGTCATTCGCATATACAAATGTGGGTAGCCGACACTTGTCTTCTATTCTTTATGCATATTCTTCATGCGCATTGGTTCTTGGACATGTGGGATTTTTAGCAGAACAATCATCAACCCACCACTTAAATAGGCATGTATGATCATTTCAGGGTCCAACAATACTCCCCCTAAGGATTATACAACCTAAGTACTTCAAGAGTTTGATGGTGGATAAGGTTGTGTGGATTCTTCTGGGTCTTGTGTAGCTGGTGAGGAGACAAGTGGTTCTGTGAGTGATGGATCCAAAATGGCCTTTATAATGTTGACAAAGTCATTGGCTTCAGACATCTTTCCTTTATTCAGCACATGAATCTTCATCTGGCTCATAGTGTGAATGGCTTCAATGGGCTACTTTCTCAATTAAATTGGCTCCCAGATGGACACAGTTGACAGTCCATCCCTATGAATCAGAAGATATACGTCCACATCTATCTCTAGTTTTACAATATTTCCCAATTGCAAAGGATTCTTCTTCTTCCTCCTCTGCTCTCTCTTGGCAATGATTCTATCAAAAGCCATATTCAGATTCTTTATGCACTTTAAGAAGAAGTGCATGTCAAGTTCTCCCAGCTTATTGTTTATCTATCTTAAGTGCCTTGTGTATATGTAGTGGATATAAGATTCATCTAGCAATCTCACTTCATATGCATTTAATAATCTGATTTTAGCACCTTCTTTTCCTCCCCATCTTCTTTCAATCACCAACTCATATGTCTTTTCATTATAATAGACATTTGATATTGGTTTGGAGGAATGAGTTCCAGCCACCATCTTTCTCTTTAATGATTATGTTGGTTTCAACTTTAGCTCAGGGAGTACCATTTCTTCAGTTGGTTTGGTCTTTTTCTTCTCAAGAGGGTAAACAAAGGATCTATCTTTCCTCATGCAGATAGCCTTGAGAGATTTGAAGTTGTTTATTCTTTTAAACATTCTCAAAAGATCTTCAAACTCATAACCCCTAAACATAGCCTTATGAGTAATCAATTCTAGATTGGCTAGTTCTTTTAGATCATGAATCTCCAGGGAGTTCACCAAGCAGAGTACATTGTGAAGAATTGGACTAACCCTGAGATCCTTTTGACCATAAACATGTTCCAGTCACTGTCATACTTCCAAGCAATTACCTTCTGATCAGTCTTGCCCTAGGGAGTAGACACACCTCTGATCATCTCTGCAGTAATGAGCCCTTCTTGAAGTTATAACTGTGAAGGCTCAGCAAACCACTCAGGATATTTGTACAAAACTGGTGCCAAAGAGTCATGATCTCTATGGGTGAGCTGCATGTCTTGTGCTGAGACTCTGGTTCTTGAGTTTTTACTGGTTATTTCTTCTTCCAGTTTCTTCAGCCTTTCTTTCTTTTCATTAATCAACCTAAGGATAGTAGCCCTTAGGGAATTTGTCTTCATGTTGCCTAGTTTTCTCTTTGTGAATCCTTGATCAGACAGATAGTCCTTCATTTCCTTGGCAGTCATACTATAGGGATTAGGATACAGTAGTTGAGGAGTTGAAGTCTACTTGGCCTTTGAAGACGATTTGACCAATGAAGCTTTGGGTGCAAGAGTCTTTTCATACTCAGTCTCATGTGTAGGGTCCATCAGTTTGTTTAGCTTTTCTCCTTTTGCTTTCATTCCCTCATAGGTCAACCCGAATACCTCATTAGGATCATTCCCATGGTTGATAAAAAACATGGCCTTCACCATCAGATCATCAGATTAGGCTTTCTCTACCATCTTCAGTACTATTTACTCCTCCTTCACAGGGATTTCACTAGCTATTGGTTCATCAACCACATATCCACCCTCTATCTCTCCTTCTTCTAAATTGACAGGATCAACGATCACAAGTTTGAAGTATAGGAGTGTAATGCAGCGGAATGAAGAGATGAATTAGTCAAATTATAGCAAGAGAATGTTATTTGTAAACAAATGCGAGAGAATATTTTTCTGTGATTTGGAATGTTTCAATAATGCTCAATATTATTGCTCAATCATTCCCAGTTACAATAAGGTTGGCACTCCTTATATAGAGTGCAATCACTGCTGTAATCACGGGGTGGTGATTACTAGCAGATCTAGTACAAAAATAACTATTCTTAACAAACTACTGAAATGTTCACAACTACTGAGAACATGTCAGAGTGTTAAGTATAAAACATGAAACAACTGAAAAAAGAAAACTACTGATGCTACAACGACTGAAGAACAAACTCTTCAGTCGTTTTACAAAACTACTGAAAATAGAAAATATAAAACTACTGAAAGCAAACCGTCACAACTACTGAAGAAGTCCTCTTCAGCTGTTGTGACAACATCTGATACATGTCTTCAGCACTTGTCTTCAGACTTTGTCTTCAGCACTTGTGTCTTCAGACTTTGTCTTCAGCACTTGTGTCTTCAGACTTTGTCTTCAGCACTTGTGTCTTCAGACTTTGTCTTCAGCACTTGTGTCTTCAGACTTTGTCTTCAGCACTTGTGTCTTCAGACTTTGTCTTCAGTTGTTGTCTTCAGCTGTTGTGGACTTCAGTAGTTGTTGTGACGTCTGTGGGACTTAAAGGTTTTTCTGATCCGGCTCATTGGTTCTTTTGGTCCAACAAACTCCCCCTGAACCAATGCAGCCAAAACCTTTAACTTTATTGAGGTCCCACTTATTGTTGGCAAAATGGATGGTCTTTTTCCTTCTTGATCAGTTGAGAAGATGACCCATATAAGCACCGGCCTGGAAGTAAGTCTCTGATAATTTGGTTGGCAAAGTGTGGATGGGAGCTCTGTATTGAGGAATTGGACACTGAGCTGTTCCCCCATCCTTGAGACTCACTTCCCATGTATAAGCCTGTAGGATTCTCTGGTGTATGCTCTGAGAAACATGATTTGTTCTTCCATAGTAAGATTCTCTGGTTCACCATCGAATAATCCTTCACGCCCATACAGCTCTGAGATATATTTGGCCTGTTTGCCGTTTTTGAGCTCAACAGTTGTGATCTGTCTGTAGGCAAACTCATCAGGATGATTACCTTCGAGTAACAGACTGAGCTCATTCTGTTTGAAGTTCTCAAGCTTCTTGTAGACTAACCCCTTCTTGATCACTCTGTTTTCTAACATCCTTTGGGGAGGCTGTTTAGTCTCATAAGCTTTCTTGAAGTCTTCTACAATCTCCCAGGGTGACACTACAAGGACCACTGTGATCTCTTCATCTACGATCCTCTTTATCTGGCCCTTGTATCGTGCAGGAATGTCCTTCTTCACAATTCTGTGAGCCACCCTAGGATCAGGCCACATCCTCACCTTTTCTTTCTGATATTGAAATGTGTTGGCGAGGGTGTACAGTCTCAGAGCTTCTTTCTTCATACTTATTATTGATGAGGAGGCAGCATAAGTTTTATCTATACTTTTTAGCATCTCCTCATCATGAAGCCTTTGCAGTTGCTCTTCTTCAATCTTTACTCTCACAGTTTCCATCTGTGAGGTGGGAGTGATGGGCATAGATTTGGCTTTAGGCAAAGTTAGGACTGCAGAAAGAGGCAGCCTATCTTCCTCCTCATCATCCTCTTCTTCTTCGTCTTCTAGCCTCAACATCCTTCTCTTCTTCTTCTTGGATGCATCATCGGCTGTTGGTTTTGAGGGTAAAGGAGTTGGTTTAATGGGTTGTGGTAGTGGTGATTTTGAAGTGGTGGGTTTTGCAGGTTGTTCTAGCATTTTTGTAATGAGTGAGGCTTTGGAGTATTTTGCTAGTTCGTTTCTTTGTCCAGCACCTGCTTCATTTAAAGCTTCAATCACTAATCCCTTTGTATATGCTTCAGACGTACAGATCTTGGTGGTTATAGCCAAGATACTGTCCCTGGTCCATGACTTAATCTCTATCAATGATCTTCCAAGATATTTAGCAATAAATCTGATCATGATCTCCAGTCTTTCTCTTTCTAGCACATCATAGCTTGCCCATCTTGAGTTAATTTCTTCAACTTCAAGTCTTCTAATCTCTGAGTCAAGCTGTGCAGTATCGAACCCTTGTCTGTATAGTTGGTCAATAATGGAGTCCATAGATTTACTATGTGTAGCATCCGCCATTTTGACCATCTCATCAAGCTGGAGTTCTTTTTCTTTTCTTTCCATCTTCCTCTTCTTGTATGTGATGTGAAAGTCTTTGTGACTTTCACTCACTTGATCAGTGTCAGCTCCCTTCACATACTCTTTCTCCTTCTCAGTCTCTTTCTCAACAACCTCTTCTTCCTCCTGGTCTCTTTCTATCAATATGCGCTTCCCTTTGTCTTTCACTGACTGACTCTCCCCCTTTTTGGTTGCATTGGTTGCAAGGGTTTGAGTAGTAGAAAGCCTTGTGCTCACAATCTTCTCCACCAGTGGCTGTATGATTGAGGGAAGTTTATCATCCAAGGTTTTGATCACAATGTCGGTGATCATTGGGGTGATGAGAGGTAGGGATTTTTGGAATATAGCAGCTATTTGCTCAGAGGGGTTCTGTCCCTGAGAAACAGTGCCAGAAGTAGAGGCTGGTGGATTGAATGTTTGTAGTGGCTGAGTGTTTAGGAGACCTTCAGGTGAAGGTGCCATCTGTGGGTGTATTGTGGTATCAGATGGACTTACTTCTTGAGAGAATTGGTCAAGTAGTCTTTGTAGTCTACTGACTTCTTCCTCAAGAATTGTGTTCTGGGCTAGAACATCATAAAAGAAGCCCAGGTCATCATCAGCAGATGCTGAATCACCTGACCTCTTGCTAGTAGCAAGATGTACATGCTCTGGGTGTAGACCAGATGTAGCATGTGCCCCTTTTTCTTGGAATTGGGGACTTCCAGCCTCAGGACGATGTCCTTCATCAGCTGTTGCCTCTGATGAGGTCTTAGCCATGTTACCAGCCTCAGTCTGATCATGTGCTGATGCAGAAGAGGTGGCAGCCTCATCAGATATTCTTGTCTCCGTATCTGCACTAGGAGACTGAACATTTAAACCCCTGTGCTGTGGGTTGTCAGAAGCATGTGGATCCTCTTCCTTAATATCTGTGGTTTTCCCTTTAGATAGTTGTCTGGGAGGAGGAGAGGCATGCAGCTGAGTCAGCACATTTGCAATTATAAGTGTTGGACTTTGGGGGGCATTTTCATTTGGAGATGGGGTATTATGCACCTGGGGAGAATGGTGAGTTTCAATGGCAATCTCCTCAAAAGAGGAAGATTCCAGATTTGTGGGTACCCCTTCAGGTTAATCATTGATCGATCTAATAATTGATCATTGAAACTGCTCTTCAAGATCCAAGTTTGAGTGAATTAGTATCCTTTTGCAAGAAACTGTTAAAGAGAGTGAATTTTCTGTGTTTTAATCATTCATCCTGAGACTTATTCTCGGTTTTCATTGAGTTTGTTGTGGTGTGTCAAAATTTTTGCTTGAATAAAATTGTTTTTGGTGTCAAAATGACTACTCCTTCCAATGATCCTCACAATACTGGTTCCTCAACCAAGCCTCCAATGCTGGTTAGGAATGAGTATAACATATGGCAACGTCGTATGCTCCATCACCTGTCTGTTAACAGTTCAGGTTGTTGGACATCAGTGGTTCATGGTCCACATAAGCCTATGGTGAATAATCCGGAAACCAATCAAATGGTTCCGAAGAGGAAGGATCAATACTCAGATGAAGATAAGAAATTATTTGAGATAGATGCAAAAGCTCATGGAATTCTAGCCATGGCGCTACCAAATGAAATTTATTCTGGGTTAATGCACTATGAATCTGCCCATGACCTCTGGAATGCCTTGAAAGAACAATTTGGAGGAACAGATGAGGTCTTGACAAATAATAGAGAGATCCTTGCCCAACAATATGAGACATTCTCTCATAGGAAGGGTGAGACACTGACTCAACAGTTTGAGCGGTTCTCTTGTTTGATCTCTGAATTGAAAATGGTCAAACATGAGTATACTAATGTTCAGATGAATAACAGATTTCTCAGATCACTGCCTGAGAGATGGGACACATATACCATTGTCCTACGCTCCAGTGCAAATTTGGACAAACTATCTCTCACCCAACTTCATGGGAAATTGCTCACATTTGAGAGAGAGATAGAACAAAAGAGAAAACTGTCTTCACCTGGTAAGCTCGCTGAGGACTTTGTACCAGGCAATACTGCTCTGGTTAGTCATGAGTCAGAATATGCTTCATCTGAATGCCAGTATGATGAGCATATTGATTTCTCTTCAAATATTTCTGATTCAGCATTTGTGAGTGTTGATAGTCAATTTTCTAGGTGTAATAATGACAATCTATGTTTCATCATGGATGATCTCAAGGGGATTGCTGATGATGACTTAGAAGAGATGGATATTTTGAGCCAAATGGCCTTGATAAATATCAGATCTCAGAAGTTCTATAAAAGAACTGGAAGAAAGTTCCCAGGACTCTCTGGCAAAACCAAAGTTGGTTTTGACAAGAGTAAGTTGAGGTGTCACAGATGCCAAAGGCTTGGACACTTTGCTAGAGAATGTAGATCATCTGGATCTAATTCCTCTGCACCTTTTGTGACTTTTCCTAGCAATAGTCAACAAAACAAAGGGCAACTTCCTGTCAATTCTAGTCATCAGTCTCAACTACAATCTCCTGCATACTTTGTTCCTCAGGGTCAAATGCCTTATCCTTACCCGTGTTATTACATGCCACAAACCAGTCAAGTTCAAGCTCCTATGGTACCACAACCTCATGCACTTCCAGAACCTCAACCATCTCATCAACCCCCTCAACCTCAACAACATAGCTTCTTCACCCCAGAAGTTGTTGATTGGAGCAGCTTGCCAGATGATATGTCTGGTCATGAACAACTGTTCACAAGTGTTGATCAACATGGTGGTGATACTCCTTTTGGAAATCTGGCACTTATGGCTCTGGAATCCACTGAGGGTTCCTGCTCAACTGCATCATCTTCACAGGTAACTCAGGTATCTTCAGAGGCCAAAGCCAAGTTATGTTCTGATTCTTGCATTGCTGCTTTTATCTCTATTAGAGAGGCAAATGTAGCATTAATAAATGAAAAACTTGAGTTTGAGAAAACTATTTCCAAAAGACAAGCTGAGTATGAGTCTGTTCTTAATAGTAAAAATGATGAGATTTATAAGCTTAAATGCCAATTAAATGATGAAAAGGCTAAGCTAGAGGTTATCCTGGAGGACCAGAAAAGTCTTAAAGAAACCCTTGCAGTCACCCAAGTAGAGTGTGATCGATGGGTGAAATCATGCAAAGGTTTTGAGATGCTTCTTAGTAAGCAATCAGCTTCCAATGTGAAGTTTGGTATTGGTTATAATCACACTGCTCCTCCTACAGATTTTGCTCCAAGAGTAGAGGTGAAATCTGATGGAGAAAGCAATAACCAATCCACCTCATCATGTGATTCACTTTCTGATAAAGCATCATCAAAAGCTGAAGTCAGCAATAAGCCCTCTCAGAACTTATCAGCTAATATTGATAGTTCAATTGCTGACACTCACATGATCAAAGAGTTGGTCAACTCAGGAGTTATGTCAGAAAGTCCTGAAAGGACTGGAGAGCAAGATTAAACTCCTGAAGTTCAAGCTCCAACTACTGACAGCACTGAAAAGAAGAAAACTGTCAGTAGAAAGAGTTTGAAGACTACTAAAGAGGAAGCCAAGAAAGCAAACAGTGCTTCCAAAGTACTGAAGAGCAAGTCTTCAGTAGTTTCATCCTCTTTAGTTGATGATCAACAAAAGATGAAAAAGAAACCATGTGAAGTATGTGGTTTGTTTAATCATCTCACTGATGATTGTTGGTACAAAAGAGGATCCAAACTCAAACATAAAGATGAAATTAAAGAGAAAATGGTAAAAATGAAAAATGAGTTTAAAGCCACATTTGTACCAGCAACATCAAATCCTGTAATCCCTAAGTCCAAAAAGAAATCCAAAAAGGAAGGGGTTAAACAGGTAACAGCTGAGGTTGCTCAAAAGAAGAAGGTGCAACATAAGAACTTATCAAACTCCAGTCCTAATGTGTCAGAAGAGCTGAAAGCTCTATCACAAAATCAGACACAGCTGGTTATGATGGTTCAACATCTATTGGGAAGAGTCAACAAATTAGATGCTCCCATGTTGAATCCACAGAAAAGGAGGTCCAAGCCAAAGGATTCCTCTTTTCCTTCATCTTCTTCTTCTCAAGCTGTTATTTCTAGCAAACTTGTTAGTCCACCATCTGTTGATGTGAATAGGCCCAAAACCAAAAAGGTTTGGGTCTCAAAATCTAACTAATTTGCTTTGTTCTGCAGGGTTCTTCAACATGCCACAGAGGCATCTGGTATGTAGACAGTGGAGGATCCATGCATATGACAGGAAACAGATCACTTCTTAATGACTACTCTCAAGGAAAGAAGGGATTTGTATCTTTTGGCAATGATGCAAAGGGTTACATCATCGGCAAAGGCTTTGTTTCCAATGGGGAAATAAAGTTTGATGATGTTAACCATGTGGAAAATCTCAAGTACAACCTCTTGAGTGTCAGTCAAATGTGTGACAAAGGCCATGTTGCTCTTTTCACAAGTCAGAACTGCCGGATTCTGTCATCCAAAGTTCTGAGTTTGATTGACAAGGTGTTGGATAAACACACTCTCCTTAAGGCCAACAGGACAGGAAGAGTGTATGCCTTAGATCTTTCTAAGAAAATAGATCTCAAAGGCCATCCTTGCCTATTTTCCAAGGCTTCCCCTCAAGAATCTACACTATGGCACAGAAGGCTGGGTCATGTTAATCTCAAAAACATAAATCAGCTGATTAACCATGGTTTAGTAAGGGGATTGCCCATGAAGGAGTTCAAATGTGAAGATGACTGCACTGCTTGTCTAAAAGGAAAACAGCACAAAGTTTCATTTCCTTCCATAGAAGAACCTAAGTCCACAGCCTGCTTACAACTTCTTCATATGGATCTCTTTGGTCCTGTGAGAGTGATGAGTATGGCTAAGAAGAAATACTGTCTAGTAATTGTGGATGATTACTCTAGATTTGTATGGACTTTCTTCTTGCATTCAAAGGATGAAGCACCTCAGAAGATTATCAACTTTGTGTTGTATGTTGAGAAGCAGTATTCCCTCTCAGTCAAGTGTGTTAGAAGTGATAATGGAACTGAGTTTAGAAACAACACACTTGATGAGTTCTTCCTCTCAAAGGGAATCAAGAGGCATTTTAGCATTCCAAGAACTCCTGAACAAAATGGAGTAGTGGAGAGAAAGAACAGGACCCTTATTGAAGCTGCAAGATCCATGTTGGCTGACTCTGGATTGCCAATGACTTTTTGGGCTGAAGCTATCAATACTGCTTGTTATGTCCAAAATAGAGCTCTAGTGAATAAGAGGTTGATGAAAACTCCATATGAAGTTCTTCATCATTTGGCCCCTCTAATTTCATTCTTTAGAGCTTTTGGATGTCCTTGTTTCATTCTCAACACAAGGGATCAACTCCAGAAATTTGATTCTAAGGTGGATGCAGGATATTTTGTTGGTTATTCATCAACTTGCAAAGCATACAGAGTCTTCAACTGTAGAACAAAGATGGTTGAAGAGACTCTACATGTTAAGTTTAATGAATCTCCAAAGGACAAGATTCCACAAAATCCTGTGGAGATATTTGATTTGGACATACTACAATATGCTCCTCATCAAACTCCTGCTGTTGCTAATGTCAACAGTTCTCCACCTGGTGGTACTGCTGGTGCTGATGATGATGATAGCAGTACTCACCTCTTCAGATTTACTGATCAACTGCCTGATTCAGCTAGACCTGATGTTCCTGCAGCTCCAGCAGCACAATCCACAACAAATGCTGATGAGATTTCTACAACTTCAACTTCCTTTGAACTACCATCAACTGATTGGTTTCAAGGAAATTCTTCACCATCACCATCTGTTGCTGCTGAGCCTGCTACAAACACTTGCACTGATCTCATTGTGTATCAAGATCTGAAGAATCACCCTATGTCTCAAATCATTGGTGATATCACTGCTGGTGTATCAACAAGAAGTCAATTGTCAAATTTCTGCTTCTATGCTCTCTTCATCAGTCAGCAAGAGCCAAAGAATTATCACATTGCATTAAAAGACAATGGATGGGTTGATGCCATGCAGCTTGAGCTTCTTCAGTTCAAGAAACAGCAAGTGTGGGAACTTGTTCCTCTACCTCCAGGTAAGTGTGCAATAGGCACTAAATGGGTGTTTAGGAATAAGACTGATGAAAATGGGCTTATTGTTAAGAACAAGGCCAGACTGGTGGTTCAGGGGTTTGCACAAGAAGAAGGTATTGATTATGATGAAACCTTTGCTCCTGTAGCCAGACTGGAAGCAATCCGATTGTTTTTAGCTTATGCTGCTTATCAAAATCTTAAAGTTTTTCAAATGAATGTCAAAAGTGCATTTCTATATGGGAAAATTAAAGAAGAGGTTTATGTATGTCAACCACCAGGTTTTGAGGACAACAAACATCCTAATTGGGTGTATAAGCTTGATAAGGCTCTTTATGGGTTGAAACAAGCTCCTAGGGCCTGGTATGAGACATTATCAAACTTTCTTCTTAAAAATAATTTTACTAGAGGCACCATAGATAAAACTTTATTCATTAAGAAAGCAGGGCAGCATAATCTACTTGTTCAAATTTATGTAGATGATATTATTTTTGCATCCTCTGATCCACAGTTGTGTGATGACTTTACAAAGCTGATGCAACAAAAGTTTGAAATGAGTGCAATGGGGGAATTACAATTTTTTCTGGGTTTGCAAATCAAACAAAAGGCTGATGGAATTTTCATTCATCAGTCCAAATATACAAAAAATCTTTTGGAAAAATTTGATTTGCAAAATTGTAAACCCTGTTCTACTCCCATGTGCAACACCACACAACTGGATACAGATCAGAAAGGTAAAGTGGTTGATGAAACACTTTACAGATGTATGATTGGGTCCTTGATGTACCTAACAGCTTCTAGACCAGATATTATGTTTGCTACATGTGTTTGTGCTAGATTTCAGGCTGCACCTAAGGAGTCTCATTTGATTGCAGTCAAGAGGATCTTTAGATATTTGCAAGGCACTCCATCTCTAGGGTGTAAATTGACCAGGAAATCAACCTCTGGTGGATGCCAATTCCTAGGCAACTGTTTGATTTCTTGGCAGAGTAAGAAACAAACTTCAGTTGCTACATCAACTGCTGAAGCCGAGTACATTGCTGCTGCAAGTTGTACATCTCAGGTATTATGGCTTCAAAACCAATTATTGGATTATGGCATAACTGAGACAAAGACTCCATTATTAATGGACAGTTCTTCAGCTCTTTGTATTGTCAAGAATCCTGTCCAGCACTCTAGGACTAAACATATTGAAATCAGACATCACTTTATTAGAGATTGTTTTGAAAAAGGTCTGATTGATCCAAAATTTGTTCCTAGTGCTGATGAGCTTGCAGACATTTTTACTAAGCCTTTGGATAGTTCAACTTTCCACAACCTGGTGTTAAGGCTTGGTATGCTGCAACTAGAATAAGTGACAACTACCGATAATCTCAGTAATAAATACTGATGATCATTGGTAACCATGTCATATATAAGTACTTCATTTGTTAAAACAGCTGATGTAGTTATAACAGCTGATGAAATCACAACAGCTGATGTAACTACAACTGCTGATGTCAGAAATGCAGATAAGTACTGATGACCAATGAAACATTTTAATGTGGAGGTCAGACTGAAACAGCTGAAAAGCTAAGAATTGACGACAACAGCTGATGAGGAATTCCTCTTCAGTTGTTTTTCCAACTGCTGTTTCTAAACAACTGAAGCCACAGCTATGTCTTCAGTAGTTTACAACTACTGAAGACTACCGCTAAGACTTCAGTTGTTTACATCAACTGATGACAAAACCATTGTCTTCAGTAGTTACACAACTACTAATGACAAACACCATGTCCTCAGTTGTTTCACCACCTGAAGTCGGACTTGTCCTCAGTAGTTTTAATAACTACTGAAGACAAAATCAAAGACTTCAGCTGTTTCAATGTCTGACAGTTAAAACCAAGTCTTCAGTTGTTTTATAACAACTGATGATCACACCAATACGGTCAGTCATTTCAACCTCAAAAAGTTAATGCCACGTCATCAGTTTCAGCAAATGATGACTCACCAAAAACCTTCAGTCGGTTCATAACCCTACCCTATAAATCCCTTATCTTACCAGAGTTTTTCTCACCTTCACTCTCAAACCTAACGTTCAAAAACTTTGTACCCTCTCTTCATCCATGGCGACCATGCAACTAAAACCTCGACACAACTGTGTCGCTCACCTTACTAAATCACCATTCTGGACCAAGTTTCACAACACCATTGATTTAATGGTCCAGTCACCTTACCAAACAGCCTTCCTGATAAACCCCACCATATATGCCGAATCCCTTAGCCAATTCTGGACGAACGTCACTCTTGTCTCTGAGGAGAATGACACAGAGTCACTTCATTCGTTCGTCCATAGCCAAAAGGTGGTTATCAATCCAGAGATTCTTCGCCAAACCCTCAACCTGGATGATGCCACTTTCCCAACCAGCTATCCAAAGGGCACCACTGATCTATCCTTTGCCCACCATGGATACGAAGGCAATCTGAGTGCCTCTACCATATTGAAGAAACATTTCCAGGATGCTGAACGGCTTATCTTTCATATGGTAAATGTTTGCCTGGCTCCAAAGACTTCATCATGGGATCAAATGTCCACAAGGTGGCAACAGGTATTGTACTCTATCCTTGAGCAACAACCTTTAAATTTTTCTGAAATATTATTCTTAGAGCTCAAGGATATGGCCCAAAAACAACTTTCTAACCGTTGGATACTATATCCTCGGTTTATAATGGCCATAATTGAAAACCAGCTTCAAGCTGAGGGACTTGTTGGCCTGGGAGTCCCTGCTATGGCTGTATTGCCTGAAGTATACTCCCGGCACAACTCTGACCAATCACTCAAAATGGCTGCCAAGCTGCGCAAACCCACGCAGCTGGAACCCACAGCCACCACCACAAAATCCAAAGTCCCCACCAAACCAAAAACAAAACGAACCAAAACAGCTATTCAGGAAGATGAGTCACCTGAAGATGCTCCTGTACCACAAAGACAGGATATACTCACTGGTGTTAACCCCCCAGTAGTATCAGAGACTCACCCAGCCACAGCCGCTCAGGATTCCTCTCAAAAGGAACCTGAAGCAACCAATGAAGGGGTACCCACAAATCTGGAATCTTCCTCTTTTGAGGAGATTGCCATTGAAACTCACCATTCTCCCCAGGTGCATAATACCCCATCTCCAAATGAAAATGCCCCCCAAAGTCCAACACTTATAATTGCAAATGTGCTGACTCAGCTGCATGCCTCTCCTCCTCCCAGACAACTATCTAAAGGGAAAACCACAGATATTGAGGAAGAGGATCCACATGCTTCTGACAACCCACAGCACAGGGGTTTAAATGTTCAGTCTCCTAGTGTAGATACGGAGACAAGAATATCTGATGAGGCTGCCACCTCTTCTGCATCAGCACATGATCAGACTGAGGCTGGTAACATGGCTAAGACCTCATCAGAGGCAACAGCTGATGAAGGACATCGTCCTGAGGCTGGAAGTCCCCAGTTCCAAGAAAAAGGGGCACATGCTACATTTGGTCTACACCAGAGCATGTACATCTTGCTACTAGCAAGAGGTCAGGTGATTCAGCATCTGCTGATGATGACCTGGGCTTCTTTTATGATGTTCTAGCCCAGAACACAATTCTTGAGGAAGAAGTCAGTAGACTACAAAGACTACTTGACCAATTCTCTCAAGAAGCAAGTCCATCTGATACCACAATACACCCACAGATGGCACCTTCACCTGAAGGTCTCCTAAACACTCAGCCACTACAAACATTCAATCCACCAGCCTCTACTTCTGGCACTGTTTCTCAGGGACAGAACCCCTCTGAGCAAACAGCTGCTATATTCCAAAAATCCCTACCTCTCATCACCCCAATGATCACCGACATTGTGATCAAAACCTTGGATGATAAACTTCCCTCAATCATACAGCCACTGGTGGAGAAGATTGTGAGCACAAGGCTTTCTACTACTCAAACCCTTGCAACCAATGCAACAAAAAAGGGGGAGAGTCAGTCAGTGAAAGACAAAGGGAAGCGCATATTGATAGAAAGAGACCAGGAGGAAGAAGAGGTTGTTGAGAAAGAGACTGAGAAGGAGAAAGAGTATGTGAAGGGAGCTGACACTGATCAAGTGAGTGAAAGTCACAAAGACTTTCACATCACATACAAGAAGAGGAAGATGGAAAGAAAAGAAAAAGAACTCCAGCTTGATGAGATGGTCAAAATGGCGGATGCTACACATAGTAAATCTATGGACTCCATTATTGACCAACTATACAGACAAGGGTTCGATACTGCACAGCTTGACTCAGAGATTAGAAGACTTGAAGTTGAAGAAATTAACTCAAGATGGGCAAGCTATGATGTGCTAGAAAGAGAAAGACTGGAGATCATGATCAGATTTATTGCTAAATATCTTGGAAGATCATTGATAGAGATTAAGTCATGGACCAGGGACAGTATCTTGGCTATAACCACCAAGATCTGTACGTCTGAAGCATATACAAAGGGATTAGTGATTGAAGCTTTAAATGAAGCAGGTGCTGGACAAAGAAACGAACTAGCAAAATACTCCAAAGCCTCACTCATTACAAAAATGCTAGAACAACCTGCAAAACCCACCACTTCAAAATCACCACTACCACAACCCATTAAACCAACTCCTTTACCCTCAAAACCAACAGCCGATGATGCATCCAAGAAGAAGAAGAGAAGGATGTTGAGGCTAGAAGACGAAGAAGAAGAGGATGATGAGGAGGAAGATAGGCTGCCTCTTTCTGCAGTCCTAACTTTGCCTAAAGCCAAATCTATGCCCATCACTCCCACCTCACAGATGGAAACTGTGAGAGTAAAGATTGAAGAAGAGCAACTGCAAAGGCTTCATGATGAGGAGATGCTAAAAAGTATAGATAAAACTTATGCTGCCTCCTCATCAATAATAAGTATGAAGAAAGAAGCTCTGAGACTGTACACCCTCGCCAACACATTTCAATATCAGAAAGAAAAGGTGAGGATGTGGCCTGATCCTAGGGTGGCTCACAGAATTGTGAAGAAGGACATTCCTGCACGATACAAGGGCCAGATAAAGAGGATCGTAGATGAAGAGATCACAGTGGTCCTTGTAGTGTCACCCTGGGAGATTGTAGAAGACTTCAAGAAAGCTTATGAGACTAAACAGCCTCCCCAAAAGATGTTAGAAAACAGAGTGATCAAGAAGGGGTTAGTCTACAAGAAGCTTGAGAACTTCAAACAGAATGAGCTCAGTCTGTTACTCGAAGGTAATCATCCTGATGAGTTTGCCTACAGACAGATCACAACTGTTGAGCTCAAAAACGGCAAACAGGCCAAATATATCTCAGAGCTGTATGGGCGTGAAGGATTATTCGATGGTGAACCAGAGAATCTTACTATGGAAGAACAAATCATGTTTCTCAGAGCATACACCAGAGAATCCTACAGGCTTATACATGGGAAGTGAGTCTCATGGATGGGGGAACAGCTCAGTGTCCAATTCCTCAATACAGAGCTCCCATCCACACTTTGCCAACCAAATTATCAGAGACTTACTTCCATGCCGGTGCTTATATGGGTCATCTTCTCAACTGATCAAGAAGGAAAAAGACCATCCATTTTGCCAACAATAAGTGGGACCTCAATAAAGTTAAAGGTTTTGGCTGCATTGGTTCAGGGGGAGTTTGTTGGACCAAAAGAACTAATGAGCCGGATCAGAAAAACCTTTAAGTCCCACAGACGTCACAACAACTACTGAAGTCCACAACAGCTGAAGACAACAACTGAAGACAAAGTCTGAAGACACAAGTGCTGAAGACAAAGTCTGAAGACACAAGTGCTGAAGACAAAGTCTGAAGACACAAGTGCTGAAGACAAAGTCTGAAGACACAAGTGCTGAAGACAAAGTCTGAAGACACAAGTGCTGAAGACAAAGTCTGAAGACAAGTGCTGAAGACATGTATCAGATGTTGTCACAACAGCTGAAGAGGACTTCTTCAGTAGTTGTGACGGTTTGCTTTCAGTAGTTTTATATTTTCTATTTTCAGTAGTTTTGTAAAACGACTGAAGAGTTTGTTCTTCAGTCGTTGTAGCATCAGTAGTTTTCTTTTTTCAGTTGTTTCATGTTTTATACTTAACACTCTGACATGTTCTCAGTAGTTGTGAACATTTCAGTAGTTTGTTAAGAATAGTTATTTTTGTACTAGATCTGCTAGTAATCACCACCCCGTGATTACAGCAGTGATTGCACTCTATATAAGGAGTGCCAACCTTATTGTAACTGTGAATGATTGAGCAATAATATTGAGCATTATTGAAACATTCCAAATCACAGAAAAATATTCTCTCGCATTTGTTTACAAATAACATTCTCTTGCTATAATTTGACTAATTCATCTCTTCATTCCGCTGCATTACACTCCTATACTTCAAACTTGTGATCGTTGATCCTGTCAAATGGTATCAAACAGTTGCCTAGGAATTGGCATCCACCAGAGGTTGATTTCCTGGTCAATTTACACCCTGCATAGTCACTGTCAGAAAAAGCAACTAATTTACCAGAATGTCTAGTAGAATACCATAAACCTAGAGATGGAGTGCCTTGCAAATATCTAAAGATCCTCTTGACTGCAATCAAATGAGACTCCTTAGGTGCAGCCTGAAATCTAGCACAAACACATGTAGCAAACATAATATCTGGTCTAGAAGCTGTTAGGTACATCAAGGACCCAATCATACATCTGTAAAGTGTTTCATCAACCACTTTACCTTTCTGATCTGTATCCAGTTGTGTGGTGTTGCACATGGGAGTAGAACAGGGTTTACAATTTTGCAAATCAAATTTTTCCAAAAGATTTTTTGTATATTTGGACTGATGAATGAAAATTCCATCAGCCTTTTGTTTGATTTGCAAACCCAGAAAAAATTGTAATTCCCCCATTGCACTCATTTCAAACTTTTGTTGCATCAGCTTTGTAAAGTCATCACACAACTGTGGATCAGAGGATGCAAAAATAATATCATCTACATAAATTTGAACAAGTAGATTATGCTGCCCTGCTTTCTTAATGAATAAAGTTTTATCTATGGTGCCTCTAGTAAAATTATTTTTAAGAAGAAAGTTTGATAATGTCTCATACCAGGCCCTAGGAGCTTGTTTCAACCCATAAAGAGCCTTATCAAGCTTATACACCCAATTAGGATGTTTGTTGTCCTCAAAACCTGGTGGTTGACATACATAAACCTCTTCTTTAATTTTCCCATATAGAAATGCACTTTTGACATCCATTTGAAAAACTTTAAGATTTTGATAAGCAGCATAAGCTAAAAACAATCGGATTGCTTCCAGTCTGGCTACAGGAGCAAAGGTTTCATCATAATCAATACCTTCTTCTTGTGCAAACCCCTGAACCACCAGTCTGGCCTTGTTCTTAACAATAAGCCCATTTTCATCAGTCTTATTCCTAAACACCCATTTAGTGCCTATTGCACACTTACCTGGAGGTAGAGGAACAAGTTCCCACACTTGCTGTTTCTTGAACTGAAGAAGCTCAAGCTGCATGGCATCAACCCATCCATTGTCTTTTAATGCAATGTGATAATTCTTTGGCTCTTGCTGACTGATGAAGAGAGCATAGAAGCAGAAATTTGACAATTGACTTCTTGTTGATACACCAGCAGTGATATCACCAATGATTTGAGACATAGGGTGATTCTTCAGATCTTGATACACAATGAGATCAGTGCAAGTGTTTGTAGCAGGCTCAGCAGCAACAGATGGTGATGGTGAAGAATTTCCTTGAAACCAATCAGTTGATGGTAGTTCAAAGGAAGTTGAAGTTGTAGAAATCTCATCAGCATTTGTTGTGGATTGTGCTGCTGGAGCTGCAGGAACATCAGGTCTAGCTGAATCAGGCAGTTGATCAGTAAATCTGAAGAGGTGAGTACTGCTATCATCATCATCAGCACCAGCAGTACCACCAGGTGGAGAACTGTTGACATTAGCAACAGCAGGAGTTTGATGAGGAGCATATTGTAGTATGTCCAAATCAAATATCTCCACAGGATTTTGTGGAATCTTGTCCTTTGGAGATTCATTAAACTTAACATGTAGAGTCTCTTCAACCATCTTTGTTCTACAGTTGAAGACTCTGTATGCTTTGCAAGTTGATGAATAACCAACAAAATATCCTGCATCCACCTTAGAATCAAATTTCTGGAGTTGATCCCTTGTGTTGAGAATGAAACAAGGACATCCAAAAGCTCTAAAGAATGAAATTAGAGGGGCCAAATGATGAAGAACTTCATATGGAGTTTTCATCAACCTCTTATTCACTAGAGCTCTATTTTGGACATAACAAGCAGTATTGATAGCTTCAGCCCAAAAAGTCATTGGCAATCCAGAGTCAGCCAACATGGATCTTGCAGCTTCAATAAGGGTCCTGTTCTTTCTCTCCACTACTCCATTTTGTTCAGGAGTTCTTGGAATGCTAAAATGCCTCTTGATTCCCTTTGAGAGGAAGAACTCATCAAGTGTGTTGTTTCTAAACTCAGTTCCATTATCACTTCTAACACACTTGACTGAGAGGGAATACTGCTTCTCAACATACAACACAAAGTTGATAATCTTCTGAGGTGCTTCATCCTTTGAATGCAAGAAGAAAGTCCATACAAATCTAGAGTAATCATCCACAATTACTAGACAGTATTTCTTCTTAGCCATACTCATCACTCTCACAGGACCAAAGAGATCCATATGAAGAAGTTGTAAGCAGGCTGTGGACTTAGGTTCTTCTATGGAAGGAAATGAAACTTTGTGTTGTTTTCCTTTTAGACAAGCAGTGCAGTCATCTTCACATTTGAACTCCTTCATGGGCAATCCCCTTACTAAACCATGGTTAATCAGCTGATTTATGTTTTTGAGATTAACATGACCCAGCCTTCTGTGCCATAGTGTAGATTCTTGAGGGGAAGCCTTGGAAAATAGGCAAGGATGGCCTTTGAGATCTATTTTCTTAGAAAGATCTAAGGCATACACTCTTCCTGTCCTGTTGGCCTTAAGGAGAGTGTGTTTATCCAACACCTTGTCAATCAAACTCAGAACTTTGGATGACAGAATCCGGCAGTTCTGACTTGTGAAAAGAGCAACATGGCCTTTGTCACACATTTGACTGACACTCAAGAGGTTGTACTTGAGATTTTCCACATGGTTAACATCATCAAACTTTATTTCCCCATTGGAAACAAAGCCTTTGCCGATGATGTAACCCTTTGCATCATTGCCAAAAGATACAAATCCCTTCTTTCCTTGAGAGTAGTCATTAAGAAGTGATCTGTTTCCTGTCATATGCATGGATCCTCCACTGTCTACATACCAGATGCCTCTGTGGCATGTTGAAGAACCCTGCAGAACAAAGCAAATTAGTTAGATTTTGAGACCCAAACCTTTTTGGTTTTGGGCCTATTCACATCAACAGATGGTGGACTAACAAGTTTGCTAGAAATAACAGCTTGAGAAGAAGAAGATGAAGGAAAAGAGGAATCCTTTGGCTTGGACCTCCTTTTCTGTGGATTCAACATGGGAGCATCTAATTTGTTGACTCTTCCCAATAGATGTTGAACCATCATAACCAGCTGTGTCTGATTTTGTGATAGAGCTTTCAGCTCTTCTGACACATTAGGACTGGAGTTTGATAAGTTCTTATGTTGCACCTTCTTCTTTTGAGCAACCTCAGCTGTTACCTGTTTAACCCCTTCCTTTTTGGATTTCTTTTTGGACTTAGGGATTACAGGATTTGATGTTGCTGGTACAAATGTGGCTTTAAACTCATTTTTCATTTTTACCATTTTCTCTTTAATTTCATCTTTATGTTTGAGTTTGGATCCTCTTTTGTACCAACAATCATCAGTGAGATGATTAAACAAACCACATACTTCACATGGTTTCTTTTTCATCTTTTGTTGATCATCAACTAAAGAGGATGAAACTACTGAAGACTTGCTCTTCAGTACTTTGGAAGCACTGTTTGCTTTCTTGGCTTCCTCTTTAGTAGTCTTCAAACTCTTTCTACTGACAGTTTTCTTCTTTTCAGTGCTGTCAGTAGTTGGAGCTTGAACTTCAGGAGTTAAATCTTGCTCTCGAGTCCTTTCAGGACTTTCTGACATAACTCCTGAGTTGACCAACTCTTTGATCATGTGAGTGTCAGCAATTGAACTATCAATATTAGCTAATAAGTTCTAAGAGGGCTTATTGCTGACTTCAGCTTTTGATGATGCTTTATCAGAAAGTGAATCACATGATGAGGTGGATTGGTTATTGCTTTCTCCATCAGATTTCACCTCTACTCTTGGAGCAAAATCTGTAGGAGGAGCAGTGTGATTATAACCAATACCAAACTTCACATTGGAAGCTGATTGCTTACTAAGAAGCATCTCAAAACCTTTGCATGATTTCACCCATCGATCACACTCTACTTGGGTGACTGCAAGGGTTTCTTTAAGACTTTTCTGGTCCTCCAGGATAACCTCTAGCTTAGCCTTTTCATCATTTAATTGGCATTTAAGCTTATAAATCTCATCATTTTTACTATTAAGAACAGACTCATACTCAGCTTGTCTTTTGGAAATAGTTTTCTCAAACTCAAGTTTTTCATTTATTAATGCTACATTTGCCTCTCTAATAGAGATAAAAGCAGCAATGCAAGAATCAGAACATAACTTGGCTTTGGCCTCTGAAGATACCTGAGTTACCTGTGAAGATGATGCAGTTGAGCAGGAACCCTCAGTGGATTCCAGAGCCATAAGTGCCAGATTTCCAAAAGGACTATCACCACCATGTTGATCAGCACTTGTGAACAGTTGTTCATGACCAGACATATCATCTGGCAAGCTGCTCCAATCAACAACTTCTGGGGTGAAGAAGCTATGTTGTTGAGGTTGAGGGGGTTGATGAGATGGTTGAGGTTCTGGAAGTGCATGAGGTTGTGGTACCATAGGAGCTTGAACTTGACTGGTTTGTGGCATGTAATAACACGGGTAAGGATAAGGCATTTGACCCTGAGGAACAAAGTATGCAGGAGATTGTAGTTGAGACTGATGACTAGAATTGACAGGAAGTTGCCCTTTGTTTTGTTGACTATTGCTAGGAAAAGTCACAAAAGGTGCAGAGGAATTAGATCCAGATGATCTACATTCTCTAGCAAAGTGTCCAAGCCTTTGGCATCTGTGACACCTCAACTTACTCTTGTCAAAACCAACTTTGGTTTTGCCAGAGAGTCCTGGGAACTTTCTTCCAGTTCTTTTATAGAACTTCTGAGATCTGATATTTATCAAGGCCATTTGGCTCAAAATATCCATCTCTTCTAAGTCATCATCAGCAATCCCCTTCAGATCATCCATGATGAAACATAGATTGTCATTATTACACCCAGAAAATTGACTATCAACACTCACAAATGCTGAATCAGAAATATTTGAAGAGAAATCAATATGCTCATCATACTGGCATTCATATGAAGCATATTCTGACTCATGACTAACCAGAGCAGTATTGCCTGGTACAACGTCCTCAGCGAGCTTACCAGATGAAGACAGTTTTCTCTTTTGTTCTATCTCTCTCTCAAATGTGAGCAATTTCCCATGAAGTTGGGTGAGAGATAGTTTGTCCAAATTTGCACTGGAGCGTAGGACAATGGTATATGTGTCCCATCTCTCAGGCAGTGATCTGAGAAATCTGTTATTCATCTGAACATTAGTATACTCATGTTTGACCATTTTCAATTCAGAGATCAAACAAGAGAACCGCTCAAACTGTTGAGTCAGTGTCTCACCCTTCCTATGAGAGAATGTCTCATATTGTTGGGCAAGGATCTCTCTATTATTTGCCAAGACCTCATCTGTTCCTCCAAATTGTTCTTTCAAGGCATTCCAGAGGTCATGGGCAGATTCATAGTGCATTAACCCAGAATAAATTTCATTTGGTAGCGCCATGGCTAGAATTCCATGAGCTTTTGCATCTATCTCAAATAATTTCTTATCTTCATCTGAGTATTGATCCTTCCTCTTCGGAACCATTTGATTGGTTTCCGGATTATTCACCATAGGCTTATGTGGACCATGAACCACTGATGTCCAACAACCTGAACTGTTAACAGACAGGTGATGGAGCATACGACGTTGCCATATGTTATACTCATTCCTAACCAGCATTGGAGGCTTGGTTGAGGAACCAGTATTGTGAGGATCATTGGAAGGAGTAGTCATTTTGACACCAAAAACAATTTTATTCAAGCAAAAATTTTGACACACCACAACAAACTCAATGAAAACCGAGAATAAGTCTCAGGATGAATGATTAAAACACAGAAAATTCACTCTCTTTAACAGTTTCTTGCAAAAGGATACTAATTCACTCAAACTTGGATCTTGAAGAGCAGTTTCAATGATCAATTATTAGATCGATCAATGATTAACCTGCTCTGATACCATTTGACAGGATCAACGATCACAAGTTTGAAGTATAGGAGTGTAATGCAGCGGAATGAAGAGATGAATTAGTCAAATTATAGCAAGAGAATGTTATTTGTAAACAAATGCGAGAGAATATTTTTCTGTGATTTGGAATGTTTCAATAATGCTCAATATTATTGCTCAATCATTCCCAGTTACAATAAGGTTGGCACTCCTTATATAGAGTGCAATCACTGCTGTAATCACGGGGTGGTGATTACTAGCAGATCTAGTACAAAAATAACTATTCTTAACAAACTACTGAAATGTTCACAACTACTGAGAACATGTCAGAGTGTTAAGTATAAAACATGAAACAACTGAAAAAAGAAAACTACTGATGCTACAACGACTGAAGAACAAACTCTTCAGTCGTTTTACAAAACTACTGAAAATAGAAAATATAAAACTACTGAAAGCAAACCGTCACAACTACTGAAGAAGTCCTCTTCAGCTGTTGTGACAACATCTGATACATGTCTTCAGCACTTGTCTTCAGACTTTGTCTTCAGACTTTGTCTTCAGCACTTGTGTCTTCAGACTTTGTCTTCAGCACTTGTGTCTTCAGACTTTGTCTTCAGCACTTGTGTCTTCAGACTTTGTCTTCAGCACTTGTGTCTTCAGACTTTGTCTTCAGCACTTGTGTCTTCAGACTTTGTCTTCAGTTGTTGTCTTCAGCTGTTGTGGACTTCAGTAGTTGTTGTGACGTCTGTGGGACTTAAAGGTTTTTCTGATCCGGCTCATTGGTTCTTTTGGTCCAACATAAATCAATGAATTCAGCCTTCTTTTTCAATTGGGCTTTAGCTATTTCATGTTCTTCTAAGAATTCAGCAATGACTGCAAGGCTACGGGGTCATCTTTTTGCTTTTACTTGATTGGTTCTTCTTCTACTATTGGTCTTTTCCCCTTTGTCTTTTCAGATAAGTATTTCCTCTTTCTAGTATAAGTTTTCATTCTTGAACCAGATGAGGTTTCAGCCATTCAGCTTGTTGTGGCACTTTTTCAGCCTTTGTCTTTTTTGTTTCATCAGGAGCAGCTGTTGATTTTTCTATCTGTTGTTGTTCTTCACATAATTTTCTTATCAGCTCCTTTTGTTCATCAGACAATAATACAGTAGGCACAATTTGCAGACTTAATTCCTTCTCAATTGGGACAGGAGATTGAGGAATGACTACCATTGGTTCAGCAATTTGCCTCTAATCAACAATGAAGTCCCAAAACTCATCATCTATTATGAACTCTTCTGCAGTGAAGATGTCAAGGGCTTTAATCATATCACTGAATTTAGACTATTCAGTGTGAGTTTCTTCTTGTTTGCTTATGTAGATCACCATTTCAAGCTAGATTTATCATGTTTTGATCTGCTGGTTTCTGCCCCTTTATCTGACTCAGTGAATTTCATCCTTTTAGGAGGAGGGGAGTTATCACCACTCTCCCCTGATGAACCTTCATCACTGTCATCTTTATCACTTTCTCTTTTTCTTTTCTCTTCTCTTTTATCTCCCTTATCATCTTTCTCCATTAATGCTTCTCTTTTAATCATGACCAGCAGTTCTAACTCAGAGACTCTCTTGTTTAGAGATTCTATCTGTTTCTGTAGGTCTATGATAATATCAGCTTGCTCTTCAATCAGCCCTTCTTGTTCTTCCATAGCAATGGTTTGGATGGCTAAAGTGTCAACATGACCACTTACTTCATCCATTGAATGCTGAAGAGCAGCCTATAAACTTTCTATCTCCTTTTCTTTCTCTTTCTTCTCAACCTCATACTTTTCTTTCTTCTCTTTTAACTCTTTTTCTTTTTCATCCAATTCCAAAAGTCTATCTTGAATAATACTAGATCTTATATTCAGCAGTTTCTCCATCTTTGCTACTTTCTTCAGTAGTTCAAAGATCATCTCCTCTTTCTCATCAGGTCTATTTACCTCAGATTCAGCAACACTTTCAGATGGAACAGCCCTAGAAGTAACCTGCCTAACAGGCATCTGTCTCTGATGATCCTCGATGATGATTTGGATTCCTCTGAAGAGGTGGCAGAATCACCATACTCAACATGCTCAGTAGTAGCAAGGGATGATTGAACAGGAGATATAGGAGAATGATGGATTGGTGAAATATGGGATGAGTGTATGGGTAATATATGTGGAGAGATGATGGGTTGTGATTGTGATGATGGGATTGGTGATCTTTATGGTGATGGTATTGGTGTGGGCATAAAAGGTGAGGTTATATCAGCTTCATGGACAGAAGGCCCAGTGTGAAGATCACCCCCTACATCAACCTGGGGTGAAACTGGCCTCTGATCTTCATCCCTTTCAGTAGCATGCTCATCAACAATTTGTTGATAATGAGCAGCGTGCTCGTCTTCTTGATCAGGCTCATCAACAAGAGCCTCTTGTTCTTTTGCTTGTTCATCTGGATTAATCTGCTGAAGCATCCAAGGTAACAATGGAAAGAATGTTCTACTGTAAAAATTCCTAGGGTCTCCCTTCTTAATGTACTTGTACGACTTCGCATTATAATAAGGGATATCCATCACATGTCCTTCGGGTACAATATCAGGGAAAGCTTCATTGATGAGGCATTGCAAGAACCCTAGACACATAATGAACATATGTCTTCTTTCTTCTTGAATGTTTGATACCAGACCATTAAAAATATAAGTAGACATGTTAAATGGCCTGTTAGTGCACATAGCACATATAGCAAAGAGGTAGTCACTGGAATGTCATTCCATCCAGTCTTCCTCTTTGACAGACAATGTTGTTAGAGATGAATGAGGAACCTCCATTGTGAGTCAACTAACCCCTTCACAATCTGCTTGCCTTCATATCCTCCCTCATATCCAATGTTGGCAAAGAAAGTAGTAATATCATCATCTTCAAGTTCTAAGGGAGTGTTGGCATCATCACCAAATTGCAGACACTGTCTCACAGTTTGTTCAGTAATGGCCAATGTATGATCATCAGATATTCTTCGCATATAGAGTCCTTACACCATCTATCTTTGTCACCTCAGCAGTGCTCCAAAAAGACCTTATGAATCTCTCATAAATATTTGGTCTGACTGTAATTGCATGAGCAACTCTGGTAGCGGATATGAAACTAATGATGTCTCTGAGACCTTCTCCCTTGGGTACATCAGGGTCAAGATAACCACTGACCTTATGGGAGCTTACTCCAAGTAAGATTTGCCATGTACCCTGCATTTGAGGCATATGAATTAGAAGATTTGGTAATATTCATCACATTCTAAATCATATATCAAGTGAGATTTATTAGATTGACTTTTGATAGTAAAAATTGAATGTTTATAGGTATTGTTCCATAGGAGTCATTCCTATACTTGATGTTATCATGAATAATCACTTTTATTTTTTTTCATGTTTGGAATGATCATATTTTTCGTTTTTAACCTCTTTTCACTCTTAGAATCCTGTTGGATCTAGAAAGGCTGGTGCAACCAAAACCAAATCACTTAGAAGATTTTGGTACAACAAATAAAGGACTTCTGAAACTAAGTGTGGAACTTCCGAATGAAAAAGGAGCTCTTCCAAAGACAAAGTGTAATACTTACTTCCGAAGAAAAACTCCAACTTCCAAAGACAAAGAACTTACTTCCGAAGATCAAGACTTAGAATGAAAGATCTGAAGTCAACTTCCGAAGTATAGAAGTCCTCAAGCCTCGGAAGTATAGAAGCCTCTTCCGAAGTATAAGTGGCTTCGGAAGAACTTGTTCTTCTTAAGCCAACTTACCTTCGGAAGACCCTGCTATTATCCAGTGGACATAAGTATGGTCTCTCTGACACTCCGCTGCAGACCTCTGAGATACTGCATGGCGTTTTCTCAAAACCAATGTAGTAGACTATACTTTATTCCACTGTTTACCTTTTTATGTTAGTACAGTTGCCATCCTTAGTTGGTGACAAAAGGTAAGTCATGGACATGTCCTGACTACCATATATTAGATAATACTTTATCTAAGATACCTTAACTTTAGCATTGTAGTATATGCTTTAGTCTTAGGTTTCCAGCTGGTATCAAAGTATATCCGGCTGTAGGATCTAGTATATATAGTTTCTAATTGTAACTCATGTTTCATGCTTGTAAGAGTCTTGCAATATCTTGAGTTGAGAAGTAATATATACAAGTGCCTTGAAAATTATTTCTGTGTGTTCCTTGCTACTTATGATATTATTATCAACTCTTGTAAAAGACTTTACTTCATCTGATTTGAGTGTTTTGTAAGTGAGTTTGAGAGAAATCCAAGTGTTTAAGTGACAAACCCGATCCTGCAATGGGTATCAGAGCTTTTTAGGCTCTTGATTGTGAGATCTTACCATCCTAATCAACCTGTTTTTCACTCCTCCTTATACCTCACTCAAAATGGCCCTCAACAAATCTGAAGTAGAGATGGGGAAGATGACAAAAGCACCCATCATCACCCCTGAAAACATCAGGTCATGGGGAAGAAGAATGGAAGGCTTCATCAGGTATCAAGACAGCAAGATGTGGCAATCCATTGTCAACGGCCCGTATAAGCAAAAAGTAGCTGGTGGAAACGGTGCCATGATTGAAAAAGCTGTTGAAGATTATTCTGGTGAGGACCGAAAGAAGCTGGACATCGACAGCAATGCTATGACTGTTCTCATGACTGCAATTCCCAACTCCATCATGGTGGGGTTTGAGCATTGCAAGTCTGCCAAAGAACTGTTTGATGCTCTTGCTCAAATGTACTCAAGCTCAAATGACTCCAAGAAGGACTCACTAAAGCAGCAGTTCGAGAACATCACCTATATTGCTGGAGAGACTCTTAGCCAGCAATATTTCAGGTACATGGATCTCATTTCTTCCCTTCAATCTGTGGGAATTGCTCATGAACTTAGAGACTTTACAAGAAAGTTCATGAGTGAATTACCAAATGAGTGGACATTCTACTGTGTCTCTATCAAGAGAACAAAGAATCTGAATACACTCACCATGACCGAACTTTATGGGATCCTTAATGGATACCATTTGGAAATGGAAAGTAAGAGGGGTCATCAGACAAGCAGACCCTTGAGTCTCTCTGCTAGCAACGCTTTAATGGTTGCTGAAGGCTCAGGAATCTCCCAGCCTCAATAATACCTAACTTACACCCAGCAGTCATCTTGTTCTTCTGGGCCATACATCACATTTCGTGAGACTCCAAGGTCTCAACAAGCTCAGCAAAGCTCCTTTCAGGACAGCTGTGCTTTTGTCTCAGGAAGTGGACACTCAAATGATTATCAATATTGCTTTGATGATCTAGAGTGTTTCAGCCCATATGACGTGGAATACATTGACATAGTCCAACAAAGGGCTCTTCTAACCTACAAAGCAAAGAAGTTCTTTAAGAGAACTTGAAGGCAATTTCCCCAGAACCCAATCAACAGCAAATTTGGGTTTGACAAAACCAAGGCCAAATGTTACAACTGTAACCAACTTGGTCATTTTGCAAGGGAATGCAAGGCTCCCAAGTCCAACCCGGGAACCCCACAAGCCTCCACACATCCCTCTACACCAAAGCCCATTGGAAAGTCAACAGAAACAGCTACAATGAGTCAAGAAGTTGACTGGAGCTTCATGGTACAGGATGTGACTCTTTTTCAAGCACTCATGGCCGGAACTGATGAAAATAAGGTATTTGAACATCTCTGTACTCCTGCCTGTATTGCTAAGGTTATATTGTATCAGGACTACAATATGGAGATTAAATCCGATATTGAGTCTTTAAATGTTTTAAAGACTCAGATAAAGGATTTAATATCCAAATTGACTGAGGCTCAAGCCCAGTTTGTCACAGCTGAGGCTCAAGCCAGGAAGTATGCTATTTCCAAGCAGAACTTCCAAGCCATTCTTGCATCATCCTCTCACTCAAAACTTCGTTACCAAAACAAAGGTAGGTTGGGAACCAAGGTGTGGTTCCACCAAGGTGTGGTGATGAGCAAGAGGTTCCATCTGCTGACCCACCTTCTCATGAGTCAAAGAATGATGCAACCATGGAGACCATCATAGGGAAGAACCAGGTAATTATACCCTCCCCTGCTAATGATGATCAAACCCTGACCACAGAGCCAGAAGAAGAAGAGCTAAGGCAGCCAGAAAAACTACCAAGAAAGTGGCTGAGTCTAAGCTTAAGATAAACCCAAAGCAAAATGGTGTATTCATCTCAGCTGGATTCCAGGTGGTAGGAAACTCTGATTTAGGAAAGGAGTGTAGTACCAGCACTACTGTCCTACCAAAGGATCAGAAGTTAAAGGGAAAGGTTGCTGATGAAGAGAAAAAGAACAAGAAACAGCAATCCTCAAGTTCCCAAAAGATTAACATTGCAAGCATAATGTGTGGTCTGTAAAACCACATGGCCAAAGATTGTTACTACAATCCTGCTAGCACACATTATGCAAATAATGTTAAAAAGGAAGGAGTCAGGGAAGGTTTCTCATTTGGACCATATCAAATGGTTCAAGTGATGAAAAAGGGAAAGCTTGTTTCCGAAGCAAGGCTGCTTTCGAGAGAAGATCCTTCTTCCGAAAGGAAAAAGGCTTCGGAAGCTAAAGCTGTCAAGACTCAAAAGAATAAAAGAGTCTCCTTGAAACCATTCCAGAAGGAGACTGCTTTGGAAGAAAAGGTGGTGAAGGGTTCTTCTAAAAAGAAAGAATCTTCGGAAGAATGCCAAGCTACAAAAGCTTCAACAAGTTCATCCTCCATGATCAACCAAGGGATGGAATGGAAGATCAAGGAAGATGATGTAGCCCAAACCTCTTCTTCAAAGACATCCATTGAACCCCCATGCATAAATTTTGGTTCAATTATGTCACTATCATTGAAAGAACCCAAGACCAATAAGGCTTGGGTTTCCAATCGAAACTAATCATCTCATCTTATGTGCTGGGACATCCATATGACTAGAATAACAATGTTTGGATTGTGGATAGTGGATGCTCCAGGCACATGACAGGGAACAGATCTCTCCTTCAACAATTTCAACATTATGATGGAGGTCCTGTCCAGTTTGGAGGTGAGGCCGGAGGATATATTTCTGGCAGAGGAAGTATATCCAATGGAAAATTAAAAGTTGACAAAGTTAACTTCGTCAAGCAGCTTGAACACAACCTGTTAAGTGTTTCTCAATTCTATGATCAAAAGCATCAAATGCTCTTCACAGAACATGAGGGCATAATCCTCAAACCCGGGATGACAATTCCTCAAGAATTGGTGCTTCAAGATCTCCCAGGAAAGGGGATATGTACAAGCTGGATATGAACAATGCTTCTCCAATGGGAGAAGTATCATGCTTTCTTTCCAAAGCAGATGGTGATGAGTCAACACTATGGCTTAAACGAATGTGTCATGTAAATTTTTAGACAATGAATAAATTGGCTAAAAATAACTTGGTACATGGTTTGCCTAAAAAGGAATTTTTCTACAAAGATAACTGTGTTGCATGCCTGAAAGGGAAGCAACACAGGGCATCTCATAACCTCCAAAGTCGTTAACTCCATCACCACCCCATTACACTTATTGCACATGGATCTATTTGGTACCACAAGTATAATGAGCATTGGAAGGAAATCATATTCCCTTGTGATTGTTGATGATTTTACTAGATTTACATGGGTATTCTTTTTAAGAACCAAAGATGAAACTGCTGAAACTTTGAAATCTTTTCTTCTTAAAATAGAAAATCAAGTTGATCACAAGGTTAAAATAATTAGAAGTGATCACGGGACTGAGTTTAAGAACCAAGTTCTTGACTCATTTTGTAACTCAAAACGGATTGCCAGACAATATAGTGCTCCCAGAACTCCTCAACAAAATGGTGTTGCTGAGAGGAGGAATATAGTATCTCATTGTAACTCATGTTTCATGCTTGTAAGAGTCTTGCAATATCTTGAGTTAAGAAGTAATATATACAAGTGCCTTGAAAATTATTTTTGTGTGTTCCTTGCTACGTATTATATTATTATCAACTCTTGTAAAAGACTTTACTTCATCTGATTTGAGTGTTTTGTAAGCGAGTTCGAGAGAAATCCAAGTGTTTAAGTTACAAACCCGATCCTGCAAATCTAGATTTGATTTCAACATTTTCAGTTTTTTTAGTATGCTCTGTTCATACGATGAACAAGGTTGTGAATATCACTTGTTTGTCGTTATCTTCTTAGTTAATATGTTCATTGTAGTCGAAAATGATCATCATTTCTCAAATTAATTTTGATTTTGAGTTTTCTTTCTTGGCCAATGGTTCTAAGTTCATGATGGGTTCGAAAGTCCGACATTTTAGGTTATAAACTTCAAGAATTATCACCTTTAGTTCAATACTACAGTTGTAGAGAATCAAAACTGAGGACTAATCAGGGGGAATGAAAAAAAGAACATTGGTTGAATGATGGTGATGATGATTGATGAAGAACAGTGAAATTCGCTCGCCGCACTATAAAGTCTCTCAAATTTGAAAAGTATTAAATGACCTTTTGAAATGGCTTTAAATAGTCAATTAATGTCTTTTACCAAAGTTACAAGTTTCAGGAGAAATGCGGTCAATTTTAAATTTACTGTTGCAAATGCGGAAGAGTTTGTTCATCAATATTTATGCATTGTTACAAATGCGGAAGAGTAAAAACTTAACAACATTTGTTCACTGTAGCAAATGCGGTTGAACAAAGTTAGTCAACATTTGTTCATGTAACAAATGCGGTTGAATAAAGTGGTTCAGTATTTGTTTACTTTTACAAATGCAGCTGAACAAAGTTAGTCAGCATTTGTTCATTGTAACATATATGGTAGAGTAAAATTCCTTTATCCACGTTCACTTCAACAAATGCAACAAAACAATAAAGTTTTCTGCATTTCTTGACTTTCATCATCATGACAGAAAAGATTAAGCACATTGTTTATTCATTTTTGATACACATGAAAAGTTTGTTTTGATGTCAACCACATTTAGGAAATGTGGATGAGTAAAACAATGTGGTAGTACAAAAGTTTTCCACATAAACAAATGCAATTGAACACTTTTGTCTGCATAGGTTTTTAACACTTCAAAGTTTTTATGTATACTTCTTTGAAACAAATGCGTTAGAGTTGACTTGTCCGCATTAGTTTCACTTTGTTTGAAATGACATAAACAGTTACAAACATTGGTTATATGCATGGGTTACCTTCACCCGCATTAACCAATGCACTTACCCGCATTAAATTTTGAATTTAAAAAAAAATTAATATTTCTGCAGAGAGATTATTTCTTTATTTCTGATTTTCTTTCTTGTTATGAAGAACTGTCTTTGATTGATTTGTCTCTTATGAAGTTTTTAACTATTGTTGGGGTTATCAATTCTTGCTTGGATTGACTTGTATATCAGATGTGATACAAGTTTCCCATTTTTGACTGATCTTGGACTTCTTATGCTTCAAAGAATCTGCATAAGCTGAGATACTATAGTATAACTTCTGCACCAACACAACGAGTTTCCTTTTGATTTGTTTTATAAGTTTTAAGAGCATAAATATCTATACAAACTGATTAAAAATTTTAATTACTCCCCCTTATATCCATAATTAGATAGAAACTTTAAAGATTTGAAACATTAGAACATGAAATATTTTTAGATGTTGTTGTTTTCTGATTTAAACATGAAGAGGAAGTATACCTTTTGTTAGGATCATATCAATCTTACATTACACATGTGCACTCTTTTGTAGTAAAATGGACATGTTTATGAAGTTATTGATTAAAGGTATGTTTGTCCTCTTAAACTCATACCTGGTTAATATTTTAATACATGTGATATTTATCATGTTTTGTTTGATTTGATTATTCAACATGTACCTCACACACAAAAGCATGGTATGATCAACCATCCTCATGTAATGCATGGTAGAACTTTTTCACAACTTGCTTTACTAGGTCACTTAAGGTATGAGATCTCAATTTCACTGATCCTCATTGGGATTCTTTTGCTTTGATCCTATTCATGATTTGATCCACATTGGGATTCTTTATCACTTCACTTTGAAAGGTGATCCATGATGGGATTCTTTTTGTTCATTCACAAGGAATGTATTATTTTGTTGATTGATCCAATTTGGATGTGTTCCTCATTGGGAATCTTTTGGATCATGACACCAGCACTATGTGCTTGTTTCTCAGCAAAACAGAGAAGAAACAAATGTAGCTGAAAGAGATTCATAAAATATCATTACCTGGTGTGTTTAGGTTACTACACACATATACACTTGGATAAGCCAATATGTATCCGTACTCTGAGATGAGTGTTTCACAATTGAATAAGATTTTTAATTCATCATAGCATGTATCTTCTTTTTCAAGTTGAGCCTACCCACATATCAGGTAAGTCATGTCAGTCTTTCAAAGTTTGAATTAAGCAAAGTGAATGATATAACGACTGTAATTATATCATTTCCCAAAGTATATATTATTTTCTTCACCAAAATTGACTTCTTTTTGTAATTTTCTAAATTTTTTTTAATTGTTTTTGATGTTTTTGATTTTATTCAAGGTTAATCATGTGAATTGATTGAACTAGGAATTCAAACCTACTAGGTTCAAATGTTTTGGTAAATAAATCAGCCAATTGATTTTCAGTGGGAACTTGAATCAATTTGATTAACCCTTTTACAACACAAACTCTCAAAATATGATATCTAATTTCAATATGTTTTGTTTTTGAGTGTTGAACTGGATTATTTGTAATAAAAACAGCTGCTGTGTTGTCAATGTCAATTGGAGTGTGCAAGAAGTTAAAACCATAAGCAAGCATCTGGTTTTGAATCCAGAAAACTTGAGAGCAACAGGCTGATGCTGCTATATACTCAGCTTCTGCTGTTGGAATAGATATGTTTGTCTGCTTCTTGCACTGCCAGGAGACCAGTCTAGGATCAAGAAATTGACAACCACCAGAAGTGGACTTCTTATTGATGTTGCATCCCCATAATCACTGTTAGTGTAGGCATAGAGATTGAAGTCTCCTTCCTTTGGATACCAAAATCCAAGAGCAGGCTTGACCTTAAGATATGTGAATATCCTCTTGACAACATTCTCATAAGATTCCTTGGTATCTGCTTGATATCTAGCACACACACAAACACCAAACATAATGTCAGGCCTACTAGCTGTTAGATACATAAGTGAACCGATCGTAGATCGATAGTGAGTCTGATCCACTTATTTGCCTTCTGGATCTTGACCTATCTTCACTTTAGTATCAACAGGTGTTCTGATAGACTGACAGTCAGCAAAGTGGAATTTCTTCAACATAGTTTCTACATATTTTGATTGATTAATGAAGATTCCATCTGCCGTCTATTGGACTTGCACTCCTAGAAAGAATGTGAGTTCTCCCATTACACTTATTTGGAATTTTGAATGCATAAGGTCTTTAAAATCTTTACAGAGTTGCTTGTTTGTTGAGCCAAAAATGATATCATCCACGTAGATCTAGACCAGTAACATGTCTCTTCCTCTTTTCTTTCTGAAGAGAGTCTGATCAATCTTTCCTCTTTCATATCCATGTTCAAGAAGGAAAGATGATAGAGTTTCGTACCACTTTCTTAAGGCTTGGTGAAGACCATACAAGGCTTTTTTAAGCTTGTACACTCTGTGAGGAAAATTAGGATCTTCAAAGTCAGGTGGTTGACTCACATAGACTTCTTTAGCAATATTTCCATACAGAAAAGCACACTTTACATCCATGTGATAAACAGCAAACTTCATGGATGCTGAGTATGCAAGAAAAATTCTTATTGCTTCTAATCTGGCAACGGGAGCAAACACTTCATCATAATCAATTCCTTCTTCTTGTATATATCCCTGAGCCACTAATCTTGCTTTGTTTCAGATGACAATCCCTATATCATCAGTTTTGTTTCTGTATAGCCATCTGGTACCGATAGGGTATTGTCCTTCGGGAAGATCTACCAGTTTCCATACTTCTTGCTTCTTGAATTGCAGCAATTCTTCGTGCATTGATTTAATTCAACTATTGTCTTGAAGAGCCTCTTTGATATTCTTGGGTACTGTTTGACACAGAAAGCATGAGAACAAACAGATGTTTGCAATGCTTGACTTGCTTCTTGTCACCCGTTTATTAAGTTCACCAATGATGCTTTGTACTGGATGATTCTTGTGTATTTTGGTGGTTGGAATTGAGTCACTAGCAATGGTTACATCAAGATTGGAGACATTCCGATCATCTTGGTGAGATGCACCTTCATCTTGTACTATTAGAGAGTTGTGATAGTAATCAGAATCTGTTCAAGTGACTGCTTCAGCATTAGCATCACTTTGATTACTTCAATCATTTGAGGTTCTTTCTGTTTCAACTGGAGGTGTAGCTTGATTTTGATTTCTGACTTCAGTTGATGGGCCTTCTGAAGGAGATAGTAACAGGCTAGGACCAACTTCACTTGAAACACTGTGATTTTGAGATGGTTGTATGACAGTATCAGCTTGTAGTGGAACCTCTTCATTCAGTTGCTCGGTAGAGGTCGGAAGAATCATTGGAAAGTCATATCTTCTTTCTACTCCTGAATAAGGTTCTATTGAATGTAGGTTTCCTGCATCAGACAAGTGAAATAGATCAAAAGATTTTGTAAATGAGTCAATATCAAACAACCAGTCGGGACCATTTGTAGATTTGGGAAATGAATGTTCCTTGAATTGAACATTTCTTGATTCATCAATAATGTTTACTCTAGGATTAAACACTCTGTAAGCCTTTGAAACAGTAGAATAACCTACAAAGAATCCTTCATCAAACTTAGATGAAAATTTTCCCAAATAGTCTCGGGTGTTTATTATTGAGAGAGGACTACAAATGACTTGAAAAATCCAATAAATGGTTTTCTGTGAAAAAGAAGTTTATAAGGAGTCTTATTGCTTTCATTTACAATCAGAGTTCTATTTTGCACAAAGCACGATGTGTTAACTGCTTCTGCCCAAAAGGTAATTGGTAGTTTAGCATCAGCTAGCATTGTTCTTGATGTTTCAGTTAGTGTTCTATTTCTCCTTTCAGCTATCCCATTTTGTTGAGGAGTTCTAGCTGCACTGAATTGATGAGGAATGCCTTTGGTTGCACAAAAAGAACTCATATCCTCATTTTTAAATTCTGTCCAATTATCACTTTTGATTGTTTTGACCTTACGATCAAGTTGGTTTTCAATTTTTGTGATAAAATCTTTTATTAATTGAGACACTTCGTTTTATGAAGTAAAAAGAAAACCTATGTAAATCTTGAAAAGTCATCAATGATCATAAAACAATATTGTTTCTTTCTAATCTCATAACATGAGTTGGTCCAAAAAGATCCATATGAAGTAGCTTCAATGGAGAATTGTTTGTGTTCACCAACTTTGGCTTGTGGGAAGACTTATGTTATTTCCCTTTGAGACACGCTGAACAATTATCAATAAAGTGAAATTCTTTATGGGGTAAACCAATGACATGGTTTCCCTTGACCAATCTGTTCATGGTTTTGAAATTGGTGTGTCCCAAACGTCTATGCCAAAGCTGTGACTCATCAAAAGATGCTTTTGACAAAAGACATGTTTCTTCTTTTGGAATGGAAGAATTAAGGTTTAAGACATAGGTGTTATTCTTTCTCGGGGTCTTCAAGACAACCCATTCTTCAGGAATTTGAAATCCTGGTTTCAGAATGTAGCAATGAGTGTTAGTGAAGTGAGTTGAATATTTCTTGTCACCGATCTGAGACATGCTGAGTAGATTAAAATTCAGTTGTTCACAGTAGTTCACTCTATCAAAGCTCAGCATCCCATTCATCACAGATCTTTCACCAGTGATTCTGCAACCTTGTGAATCTCCTCCGAATGCCAAAGTAGTTCCTTGTATATGCTTGAAGTCATGAAGGAGGGAACGATCTCCAGTCATGTGTCGGGAGCATCCACTGTCCACGTAACATAAGCTATTGGACCTGTATGGATGACCCTGCAAGCACAAAAACTAATTGGAATATGGAACCCAAGCCATAATGGTCTTCTGTTTCCCGTTCCTATCCATGATTGTAACTTCTTGGTACTTTCCTCAAAACTATGACTTAGAGGGAGGTGTTCTGGGAGATTTCTGATGATGTTTTGCATGTTTCATCTCATCAATTTCAGCTGAAGAGTCAGAAGAATATTGAAACCATTAGTCCCTGTTTCTTTGAAGAAATCTGACCCGTTTTTTATTATCAAGCATCATTTTTGGTTTATGAAGATCATTTTTTTGCTTGATATTGTGATATTTGTTTCTTTGAATTTTCTTCAACTCTTTTATGTTACCCATGTCATTATCTGAACTAGAAGTCCTAGATTGATTATTATGAAAATGACTTCTGATTTTGGGTTTCACAGATGATATTGGTGAGATGGGTTTGTTTTGGGGAATTCTCAACCTTTTTTGTTTGAAGAAACAATAAGATGTATTGTGGTTGGTCATATCACAGACTGAACAATATTTAATAAAATAGCAGCTTTTGGTGGAATGATTGTTCATGTCACAGATCGAGCAGTATTGATTGAAATACACTCATCTGTACTGTGATTAGACATTTCACACACATCACAATACATGTGTTTGTCTATTGATGGTGATCTTGATGTTGTAGACTCAGTAGACTTACCTGTTTTCAACTGAGTCTCAACCTTTGATTTTGGTGAGGAAGCAAGATCAACCCTTTAAGTAGTTTGTTTCACAACACTACTATGGTTGTCCTTTCTAAATTGTTTTGCTTCCTTACCCTTCTTCTTACCTCCATTTCTAATTGACTTACATGTTCTTTATTACAAATGTCAAAACCAACTTCGTGTTTTGATTTTGAAGATTGAGGATCTCACTTGATTTTTGTTTTTGATACCATTGAAATCTTGTTCTTCTTTGGCAGTGAAACTTTGTCTGATTTGATTGAATTTTTTAGAGATTTAATCTCACAATCAGAACTGCTTTCACTGATGCCACGGTTTTCTTCTTTTCTTTTGAAATTGCAGGAATAAATTTCAAAAATGGGACAATGGCTTTGATTGGACTTGTTGGTTTGATGACATTAAGTGTCTTGTCTGAACACTCCTTGATTTTAATTGGGTGACCTAATTAAATTTTCTCCTCATTTGTTTCAATATAAACATCTAGTTTATTTTGAGGATTTGTGACTTGTTTTACTATTGATTTTGGTTCAATAGTGTTAGATTCATTTTGCTCTTTGAATATGACAGATTCAGGCATGACAGTGTAGTTGTCATTGTAAGGTGGGGGACAAGAATTGTACCCAATCCCAGTCATATCCTTGGGATCCTTTTGTGAATCTAGCATCTCTTGCAGCTTGACTGAAGACATTTAAAACTTTTCAAGTTTCACTTCAGTAAGTGATTGCTCAGCATTTGATTGAGCTAACTTTTCAGTCAGCTGCTCATTTTCAGCTGCAAGAGTGTACTTTTCACCATACAATTTTTCAATGTCAGAGATGAGTGATTTGATTTTAATTTCAAAGCCTTTAATTTCTCTTTTAAGCATCTCTGACTTGACCTTTTCTTCTTTTATTTTAGCAGCCAGTTTATGATTATGCTCACGATAACCTTGCAGTTCAGTAATGCATTTATCACTACAAAGGTTGGATTTTATCTCAGACGGAATAGAAGTTGGGCCATCATTGATGTGAGCCATGAGTGCATGATTCTAAAATTGAGGCTTTACTTCGTCTACATACAAACTCCAATCACACACTCCATCTTGTCTAATGACAAGAGCATTTGAAGAGGTCTGACTGTTTCCATGTGCTTGATTTGTCAGTTGTGATTGACTCTGGTATGGTTGTTGATGTTGTTGTTGGTGATGATACTGTTGTTGATGATTGTTGGAGTGAAAGCCTTTGCTTGGGTGTGAAGATGACTGACCCTGAGAATTCCTTTGGAAATTGTTGTTGTTTCTTCTAGGAGCATTGCATTCTCTGGAGAAGTGGCCAGTCATACCACAATTGAAACACTTTACCTTGGATTTGTCATATCCAAGTTTGGTGTTTTCATTGAGGCTAAGCTTTCTCCTTTTTTTGAAAAATTTCTTGGCTCTCATTGCTATCATAGCCATTCTACATCATCTGGATCCGTTTCTTCCAAGTCTTCTTGGATCAGATGAGCAGAAGTGAGTCTGCCTCCCAGGTAAGCTTCAAAGCTAGCAACAAGGCATTGTAAGTTGCCTTTTGCTCTTCTAATCTTGGGTCTTTAGAAGTAGTTTAGGGAGTGGCAGTAAACCCTGTTGGTTGAGATGATGTTGATGGCTTGTTCGTTGTTGGAGCTGCAATGAAACCGGTTGTCTTCACTTGATCTCTTGAGGAGAGAAAATCATCATCCTTAGTGATGAATGCATTTTCCACAGAGTAAGTGTCTGATGGAAATTTATAAGCTTCAATAACTCGAGGTCCACCAAGGTTCCTGCTCCTTTCATCAAGTTCAATAGCTTCTATTTTAGCAATCATTATGTCCAAGGTGGTACTCTCTAGATCAAGAGTGTGCATAGTAACATTTTGTTTCCAACTTTCTGGAAGGCTGTAAAGCATCTTCCTGTTCAGCTCTTTGACTTTGTATGTCACTCCCATAATCTCTAAATCATTCATAAGTTGCATAAATCTATGCAGTTGTTTAGAAATTGACTCCACCTTGGAGTGATGAAAGGTTTCATATTGATTAACAAGCTTATCCTTGTTAATTTCAGCTACTTCATTGCTGCCTTCACATATTATCAGTAGTGCATCCCAAACAACTTTAGTTGTTCCATACTTCTCAAGCCTTTTTAGCACATTCACATTCAGTGCTTGAGTGAGAATGGAATATGCCTTGATGTCAAATTTTATCTTTTTGTAGTCATCATCATCAAGTGTGAGATCCTAAATAGGTATTCTTGAGGTTTTGTATAGTGCAGTATGGTCAGCATAAAGTGTCATAGGAATGTGAGGCCCCTTACATATTGAAATCCAATAGTCTGGATCTACACCTGTAATATAATTCAAGAATCTTATTTTCCATTGCCAAAACTCAGATTTGTGTTTAAGCATAGGAGGTTTTGGAGTATGACCAAGTTCAGAGAAATTATGTGAATCCATTTTAATAAGTTGTTTTTAACTTCTTTGAATAATGATTAAACTGATTGTTTAGTTCAACTAGTCCAAAACAGGCTTATATAAAACCAGATCTGCTGATGTTTGTATGTTTCTGTTGTAATTTTTAAGTTTGAGCAATTGTTCATAGATTTGTTCTTGAGGATGAGTACGGATGAACAGTGACTGTTAAAGTGTTTTTGCAATTTTTCAACTTGTATGCTGAGTATAGGTAGTCGAGCACTTTATCAATAACTCAATCACCAGATCAATCGAGTTCAGCTTAGATCTAGGCAGATCTGAAGAAGAACCGAGAGCCAAAGCTCTGATACCAATTAACTAAGTGTGAGAATGATATTCTCTACTGATGTGAACCAACAAGGACCGAATATGATGATTGAGTCAATGATTGTAGGTCGAAATCAAACAATCAATGAACATTGAATGCAAGAAATACTCATAAATGCTCTTTGTATTAATGAAGGTGATCGGATACAATGAATACTAGGGTTTAAGCATTAAACAGTAACAATACACCTTGAGAACATATGACTAAACAAAATATTCTGATTGTCTATAATGTCTATCAACAGTCACCTCACATACGAGGATTTCTATTCTATTTATAGGATGAAAAAGATGCCTTTTACAAAAAGACTAAACTACCCCTGACCTATACATCAGAGAACTAGTCTAAGTACAAAAAGTCTTCATCAGCATTTCTTTTGTTCATTAGCATTAACTAATACGAATTATGATGTTCATCAGCATTTCTTTTGTTCTTCAGCATTAGTGTTTGGTCATCAGCATTGACAAATGCGGATGAACAAACACTTAAGCGCATTTGTTGCTGAACATCCACATTAGTAAATACGGATGTTCAAAGTACTTGTCAGCATTTGTTTTGACTATCCGCATTTGTTAATACGGAAGAACAAACACTTGTCAGCATTTGTTCTATGGTCATCCGCATATACAAATGCGGGTAGCCGACACTTGTCTTCTATTCTTTATGCAGATTCTTCATCCGCATTGGTTCTTGGACTTGTGGGATTTTCTGCAGAACAACCATCAACCCACCACTTGAATTGGCATGTATGATCCTTTCAGGGTCCAACAGTTACCTAGACCTCTTCCAAGGTCTCCAAGAGTTACTAAAAATCAAGCTCCCACAATCGGCAGATCTGATAGCATAACTATCTCAGGAACCAGTGGAGCTTCAATAAGTTGTCAACAAAGTGAGCTTCAAAACTCATCCGGTGACAATGCACAACACCAAGCTGAAGGAAGTAGCATTTTGAAGGAACATTCAACCGTTAATGCTGCTTCACAGCCAACTGATACTGATATTGTTTCTCCTTCATTCAATCAGTCCTCATTGAATGAGGGAGAAACATTAGCTGGACCAAGTGTTCAAAACCTTGAGACAAACTTTCCTAATCTAGATCTATCCATGCAACTGGATGTGATCCCCAGGGTTCGAATTCATAACACTCATCCAACTGAGAACATCATTGGAGATGCCTCCGAAGTCGTGAGAACAAGAAGAAAAACTCACAATGGGAATGTCTGCCTGTAGTCATGCTTTCTATCTCAGATGGAACCCAAGAAGATAGAGGAAGCCTTGAAAGATAGTAGCTGGGGTGAATCAATACAAGAGGAATTGTGTCAATTCAAACGGCAAAACATTTGCAACCTATGTCCACTACCATGTGGTCAAGTACCAATAGGCACCAAATGGGTTTTCAGAAACAAGAGAGATTATAGAGGCTTGATAATCAAGAACAAGGCAAGACTAGTAGTTTAAAGATACACTCAAGAGGAGGGAATCGATTACACTGATGTCTTTGCACCTGTTGCAAGACTTGAGGTAGTGAGGATCTTTCTTGCTTATGCTACATCCAATAATTTTACAGTCTACCAACTTGATGTCAAGTGTGCCTTTCTATATGGGGATATAGATAAAAGAAGTCTATGTGTGCCAGCCTCTAGGATTTGAAGACCCACAGCACCCCAACTACGTGTGCAAACTGTATAAAGCTCTCTATGGGCTGCACCAGGAACCTAGGCTCTGGTATGAGACATTGTCTCAGTTTCTCCTAAAGAATGGTTACACAAGAGGTACCATTGACAAGACTTTATTCATAAGAATGTCTGAGAAAGACATTTTGCTCGTACAAGTTTATGTTGATGACATCATATTTGGTTCCTCAAGTGACCAAATGTGCAAAGACTTTGAGAGCATTATGAAGAAGAAGTTTGAGATGAGCTCCATGGGGAAAATGGACTTTTTCCTTGGAATTCAGTAAAGCAAATGAAAGACGGGTTCGTTATCAATCTGTCTAAGTATGTAAATGACATTTTAGAGAGATTTGATATGAAAAATTGCAAGCAACAAAGACTCCTATACCCAAAAATCACAATTTTTGTCCTGACTCTGAGGGGGAGGATACTGATCAACATCAGTATAGGGCAATCATTGGATCTTTGATGTATCTCACAGCAAGTAGACCTGATATTATGTTTACAACATGCATCTGTGCAAGATATCAGGCCGCTCAAAAGGTGTCTCACCTAGTTACTGCCAAAAGAATCTTTAGATACCTCAAAGGAGCACCTAAACTTAGTCTGTGGTATCCAAGGAACACCAACTTCAATCTCTATGGCTACACTAATAGTGACTATGGTGGCTGCAACATCAACAAAAAATCAACATCAGGAGGATGTAAATTTCTTGGTGGTGGATCATCTCATGGCAATGCAAGAAGCAATCCTGTGTCTCAACATCTACTGCTAAAGCTGAATACATTGCTACTGCTAGTTTGTGCTCAGCTGTTTTGGATTAAAAACTAGATGATAGACTATGGATTCAACTTCATTAGCACTCCTATCCATATTGACAACTAGAGTGCTATCTCCATTACAGAAAATCCAGTTAAGCACTCCAAGACAAAGCACATTGATATTAGGTATCATTTCATTAGAGATATTCATGAAAAAAAATTCTGATTAAACTAGTTAAGTATCTTATTACGTCTATTGGGATGATAAACTAGTTAAGAACTCCAGTAAAGCATTTGATGAACAAATATTTAAGTATCTTATTACGTCTATTGGGATGATAAACATTGACTAGTCCGTCTCATTTAAAAAGCTTTTCAAAATGTGTTTTGTCTTTATCAAACCAATCTAAGCCTTGTTAGATAATTTATTTCTTCAAAAATTGTTAAGTATGAGTTCTTTCGAAGAGAAATTAACCCTAGAAAGATATTTTCTGTATCTTCCAAAGGAAAATTCCTTCAAGATATTTTCATCTTCTGAAGAGTTTTTCGCCTCCAAAGAGTATTTGATGGTATATCAAAACTCCTTCCGAATCCTGAAAACTTCTTCATTCAGAAGACCTTCTTACTCTCGGAAGTAAATTTCTCTTAGCATAAATTTACCTTCGGAAGTAAGTTTGGCTTCGGAAGAAGAAGATTACCCTCAGATTAACTTTTACCCTCGGAAGTAAACTTTACTATGTAACGGAAATCTTTTTGGGCCCCACTCAGCAAAAAGAAAAGATTTTATTAATGATGTCGGAATATTTTAAATGGATTTAACATTACCGCCCTTGCCACATCATACCCCAAACCATCACTTCACCTTATCCATCCGCTATTTTCACCCATTTAAATACATCCGACTCAATTCTTTAATCTTTTTACCAAATTTTACTGCCCAAACCTTCCTTCGTCTTCAATCTACAAAAATTCAAACTCATTTACTCTGCAACTTTCCCCAAAATGGCACTAAACCCTCAACACGACCAAGTCGCACTCCTTGACTCTTCCAAGGATGCTGACTTCTCCGAAATCATCTCCTTTCTTACCCAATCCACATACTACACTGCCCTAACTGTTGACCCCATCGTTTACTCGAATCACATTGCTAAATTCTGGGAAAACGATCATATTGAAACCCTTAACGGAGTTAGGGTAATTAGGTTGAGCATTTGTGGTCAGAAGTTGATCATATCTGAACAACTCATCAGGGAGCACCTAGAGCTTCATGATGAAGGCTCTCCTACGAAAGTTTGCAAAACAGACAAGGATGACACATATACCCTAAAGGGATATGGCGGTGATGTGAGCAGGTCAAACGGTACAAGTTTAATTTCTCTAACAATTGGAAGTTCCAGCTTCACATAGTCCTTCACTGCTTGTCAAACAAGTCTGGGGGATGAGATCAATTCCCTATGAACTAGGATGCTTAGTTCACGGGTTGGTAAAAGGCCTTCGCTTCAACTACTCAAGATTTGTGCTAACCAATCTCACGGGGAATCTTCCAAAGGAAACATTTTATATGTATCCCTGGTTCATTCAGCACAATTGTCAACTATGAGCTAGACCAAAGCATGCTTGTCTGTGCACCTACTCTACTTGTCCAGTCACACCCCAACCATGACGGTGGAAACATCAAGATGTGAGGGTTAAGATCGTTCACAGCCACATAACGCTATTAATAAACTCAAATATATTATTCATAAGTTCCAAAGGTAACATTACAAACATAAGTCTCAAATAAAGAAATTAACATGCATAAAAGAAATATTTCAAGTTCATCCATTTATTTATATAGGTCCATTCCTAGGTGTGAATAAGCTTCAAAGATGACAATCAAACTTGCGCGTTTCCTGAAACATGTTAAAAATAAAAGGTCAACATAATGTTGGTGAGATTTCCATAGTTTTCAATACATAAGTATATAAAAGGTGGCAGTTCATGTTATGAAATTAGTGAACAAAGTAACTAGGGATGTAAGACAGATGCACAATCAAACCTTGACAGTTTACAAGTTCTCACCTTTACAAGTTTATACGATTAGCTAAGTGTACTTGGATTAACCAAGCAGGCTTGTCAGGCCCACAGATCTATGACGTCGCCAGGCTAACAATAGTTAATGATTGCACATATAATCGTCAATACATGGTAATTAAAAAGATCAACTAACCACAACATATAAGTGAATTGCCAAGGGTTTACAAGAATCAAATGAATTTACAAGTGCAATGATTATAAGGTAACATGTTTCACCCCAAAATGTGAAAATATGAAAAAAGGGTATAGAAATACTCACTTGATCAATAAATATATAATTGATTATTAATAAGAAATAATAATCATCGTTCCAACGTAAACCGTCAAAAGGCACCTAAATAACCATATTTACAAGGTTTTAACGTCCCAATAATAAACTCTATGAATTAATAGAAGACTAGGGTTTGGTGTTTAGAGGTTTTATTATTTAAATTAGACGAGATGAAATAATTGGTTAAGTTCAATTTAAAATTAAATATACTATTTAAGCATTCTAGTGTAAAGGAAAATACAAAAATAACATCAATATTAATAAAATCTTAAGCTTGAATAAATCTTGACAGTTTGCAAATTAATCCCCATTTTAACAATAACATACATTTGATGGTGGTTGTTTTTAATAATAACTTAATAATTTAAACTATTATTTGAAATCCAATTTCTTTATAGGAACAAGCTAATTGTAATATTAATTTAGAGTATATAGAAAAATACAAATAATTTTTAGAATCTATTAAATTTTCTTACAAATTAATTAAAGTTCATAAAATAATTTTCATAATTTTTAAGAATTTTCTGAGTTTATTTTAAAGGCCAAAAAGCCTTAAAACAAACGTGGGGTTCCCCGAATTCGAACCGTGGACCTTAGGTTTATGGGGCATGCATCTTACCAGTGATCTAAGGCCTCAACCGCGTTAAAGCTTCATTTTTAATAACCTAAAAACACAAAATGCTGAATCACCCCCAAATCGCATGAACCCTAGTTCTATATTGATTCAAATTGAACACTGATTCGAGTGTTCAACTCGATTAACCTTAGGGCTTTTGATCCCTAAGCTTAATCGAGTACCACGATGTATTATACTTACCTGATTACGATCAAAATGATGTGCTAAAGCTCGAGTTTGTCTCGGTTCGTTCGCGAAAAATTTGGGGTTTGAAAACGATGTTTAAGTGATGATTTAGAGGAATTGAGGTTGCAGAGAGTTGAAAAGGGTCAAGGGGAACAATTTCCCTCTGTTATATATGTTCGATTTGTACGATAGAGGGTCGAACAAGTTTCAGTTTCATTTGGATATAAAGGTTACAATCGATTGTTTAATCAATTAGTTAACTAGAATTAAACGATGTATTTAGTTTAGAAATGATTATCAAAACGTTTATGATCGTTTAATTTGTTTATTCAATCACAATGTAAACGTTGAACGGTTATGAACCGATTGGGTTATTGATTTCAATTCAATTCCCTTAAATGCTGATTGTAATGGTCCAATTGGTCATGGGTTCGAGTTCGCGGTGCTTCTCCAAGTCGTTTGGTACCTTTAACGTGGTTTAAATCATCTTAATTTGGGTGTTCGGTGGTCATCGGCGGTCGGCCGGAGCAGGGCCGGCCGGTGACCCGAAAAACGATGAAAAAGAAAAGGGGCGGGGGTTGGGTTGTAACATTATAGATTTACACTTTAGTCCCTTAGTTTTGGTTTCTTAATATTTCATGCTAAAACTTTTATTAAAAGTTTCAAAATTAGCAAATTAACCCCTTAAGTTAATTATTTTAAGTTTATAAATATATTTTCAAGATTAGTATTTTTTATAAATCAATTAATATTTTTATTACTATTATTATTACTATTGTTATTATTAGTTATGTTATTATTATTATTATGATTATTATTGTTATGCTCAGTTCAATAGTTAAATTATTAACTTTCAAATTATTTAAAGGAAACAAACATGAATAACCCTCATAGTTACATTAATGACAACAATGGCCCTTACAAGATTAAAAGATGCAAACTTTTAATTAACCAAAAATTACACGATGTTACAGTCTCCCCAACTTGAGAAAATTTCGTCCCGAAATTAAGAATGAACTAAGCGAACAAATGCGGGTATTTTGCCTTCATGTGGTCCTTACGCTCCCAACTGAACTCAGCTCCACGCTTATTCTCCCAATGAACCTTGATGATTGGAGTAGTTGTGGTTCTAGCTTTCTTCATAATGTGATCCATAATTTCAACAGGTTTCTCAACAAAGTGCAATGACCTATCGATCTGGATGTCTTCTAGTGGAACATGCAGACTCTCGTCAGCAAAACACTTTCTCAAATTTAAGACATGGAACTAAGGATGAACTCCACTAAGGTCGGAAGGTAGTTCCAGTCTATAAGCCACTTTCCCAATCCTTTTCAGGATTTTGAAAGGTCCTACAAATCTTGGAGCCAGTTTACCCTTCTTCCCAAAGCGAACAACACCTTTCCACGGTGAAACCTTAAGAAGAACCATGTCGCCAACTTGGAACTCCAACGACGTACGACGTTTACCGGCATAACTCTTTTGTCGACTTCTTGCCATTTCAAGGTTCTTGCGGATTGTGAAGACTTTATCGGTCGTTTCTTGTATAAGTTCACGACCAGTGATGAAGTTTTCTCCAACATCGGTCCAGCAGATCGGTGATCGGCATTTACGACCATAAAGTCCTTCAAATGGTGCCATGTTGATACTCGAGTGATAACTATTGTTATACGAAAATTCGGCGAGCGGTAAATGCGTATCCCAATCACCACCAAAGTCAAGGACACATAGTCGTAGCAAATCCTTGAGGGTTTGAATTGTTTGTTCGGTTTGACCAACAGTTTGAGGATAGTAAGCCGTACTTAAATCCAATTGAGTACCAAGAGTTCTTGCATAGACGACCAAAAGTGCGAAGTGAAACGAGCATCTCGGTCGGATATGATGTGCAACGGCACACCATGACGACTCACAATTTCGTCAATGTAGATGCGAGCCAGTCTTGAAACTTTGTATGTGTCTCGTATTGGTATGAAATGTGCCGTTTTGGTCAAACGGTCAACAATCACACATATATTATCATGACCACGAGGAGTACGAGGTAACTTGGTTATGAAATCCATAGATATATGTTCCCATTTCCACATAGGGATTTCGGGTTGTTCAAGTAAACCACTTGGTCGTTGGTGCTCGGCTTTGACCCTTGCACATGTGAGACACTTGGAAACATAGGACGCTATATCTTCTTCATTCCAGGCCACCAGTATTGACCACGCAGGTCCATGTACATCTTATCGGAGCCATCATGAATGGAATATCGGGTTTGATGAGCTTCGTTCATAATGAAGTGTTGAAGGTCATCACGATTCAGGATCCAAAGTCGATTCAAGAAGTACCACATGCCGTTCGGTTTTGTCTCCAGTTGTGACCGAACGTTAAACACTAAATCTTCATCTTTCCCTTCGTCGGTTAACGCCGCTTGTTGAGCCTCGCGAATGCATAACTCGAGATCACTATCAATCCTTATGTTTTGAAGCATGATAGTAGCCTCGTTAACATCCACATGAATCTCGGTATCAAATTCCCCTAGCGTATCAAACCATTGCCTTCGATCTCGGATTTCTTGAAGCGAGACAGTCTTGTTGTGGACCTTACGACTCAGCGCGTCGGCTACAACATTCGCCTTTCTAGGATGATAGCGAATGTCACAATCGTAGTCGCTAATCAGCTCAATCCAACGTCTTTGTCTCATGTTGAGATCCTTTTGGTTGAACACATGTTGGAGACTCTTATGATCGGTGTAGACTATGCATTGCGTCCCATAAAGATAGTGTCGCTAGATCTTCAAAGCGAAAACCACAGCACCAAGTTCAAGATCATGAGTTGTGTAGTTCACTTTATGAACCTTCAATTCCCTCGACGCGTATGCTATGACTTTGCCTCGTTGCATGAGAACACAACCACGACCTTGATTAGATGCATCACAGTACATGGTGAAATCGTCGTTTCCCTCGGGAAGTGTTAGAATAGGAGCATTACACAACTTGCGTTTTAATGTCTTGAAAGCCTCCTCTTGTTCGTGTCCCCATTCAAAAAGTCAATTCTTTTGGGTTAGCGCCGTTAATGGTTTAGCAATCTTCGAAAAATTTGCTATGAACCTACGGTAATATCCCACTAAGCCCAGAAAAGAATGAACCTCGGTTGGGGTTGTAGGAACACACCAATTTTTCACGGCTTCCATTTTAGCAGGATCAACATGAATTCCTTGGCTATTCACCACATGCCCTAAAAATTGAACTTTTCTAGCCATAACACACACTTGGAAAACTTGGGGTATAGTTGCTCCTTTTTTAAAAGTTCGAGAACTTGTCGAAAGTGTATCTCGTGATCAATTTTTGTCTTGGAATAAATAAGAATGTCATCAATGAACACGATCACAATTTTTGTCTTGGAATAAATAAGAATGTCATCAATGTTTGTCTTGGAGAACGTTTACATACTCGATTCATGAGATCCATGAACACGGCAGGTGCATTGGTCAAGCCAAAAGGCATAACCATGAACTCGTAATGTCCATATCGAGTACGAAAGCGATCTTTGGAATGTCGTCATCGTGAACGCGCAATTGATGATACCCAGAATGTAGATCAATCATCGAGAATTGGGTTGCTCCTTGAAGTTGATCGAAGAGATCATCGATTCGAGGAAGAGGGTATCGGTTTTTGATGGTGAGCTTGTTGAGTTCTCGATAGTCGATGCACATACGGAATGAACCATCTTTCTTCTTCACAAACAGCACAGGTGCAACCCATGGTGAAGAACTAGGACGAATGGATCCCTTATTGGTCAACTCTTGCAGTTAACTAGCCAGTTCTTGCATTTCAGACGGTGCAAGGCGATAAGGTGATTTAGCCACAGGGTTTGCACCAGGGAGCAAGTCAATCTTAAATTCGACTTCTCGCGTAGGAGGTAACCCCTTAAGATCTTTCGGAAACACTTCGGGAAAATCTCGCACGATATGTATGTCTTTTAGTTCCTTACCCTTGGCTTTCGTATTAACTACATACGCCATGAAAGCTACGTAGTTCTTACTTAAGCACTTTCGGGCCTTAATGTAGGACATAACTTTGAGTCCTTGGGATGATTTCCCCCCAGAGACTTTCAAAGTATCACCCGTCGGTAAAGGAATTCGAATGCGCTTCTCGCAACATAGAATTTTCGCATGTTGCTTGGCTAACCAATCCATGCCAATAATAACATCAAAGCTTTCCTAGTTGCATAGGAATAAGGTTGATGGGGAACTCGTGTTCGTTAAAGCTCAATGTACAATCGCGTATTACGACGTCGATGACGATAAATTTTCCATCGGCGACTTCGACCGTGAAGGATATTTCTAGATTAACACGCGGTTTAGAAAGTATAGGTTCGAACTCCAAAGATACGGGAATGAGGATAACAAAGGATAGTAATTTAAACAAGAATAAGCTAAGAGTTGTAAGGCATGTGGAATGGTTCCATTTGGTAACACATTACCATTTGGAAACGTTGACACGTCAAGGTGAATTGACCCATTTGCCTTAGAAACTTGTGTATATCGACCATAGTTTATCACACATCCCAGAAATCCCCAGGTAAGCATAACTAGTCCCGTAGGATTTATGCAAAATGCTTACCTTAGCCCGAAGGCCTTTTGCCAGGAAATCCAGAATACGGGTGTCTATGTGTCACACAATATTCCTTAGGTTCATGAAATCAAATCCTTGATGAGATTTGTATAGATTAGACATAACGTCTAAAGATCCAAGTCATAAACAATAAGTATGCGATTCCACGTGTCGTCGAGAATAAGATTAAGAAGCTTCATGTTCGGGGAGAATCAAAGAGTCAAAGATAAGTTCAGGGAGACAGGTAACAATGTTTAAGCAATCCTATGCTAAGGCATCAAGTTGCACATAAGAAGGCATAGCATTATGTAGCATGCAAACCATATATTTTTACAAGATAAAAATTTGATTCTATAAGGTTCATGCATACGCTATAGTCTAGGTTACCATTTCTAAAAACCTGAATCCCTATAGTTATGGGCTCTGATACCAATCTGTCACACCCCAACCATGACGGCGGAAACTTCGAGATGTGAGGGTTAAGATCGTTCACAGTCACATAACGCTATTAATAAACTCAAATATATTATTCATAAGTTCCAAAGGTAACATTACAAACATAAGTCTCAAATAAAGAAATTAACATGCATAAAATAAATATTTCAAGTTCATCCATTTATTTATCTAGGTCCATTCCTAGGTGTTAATAAACTTCAAAGATGGCAATCAAACTTGCGCGTTTCCTGAAACATGTTAAAAATAAAAGGTCAACATAATGTTGGTGAGATTTCCATAGTTTTCAATACATAAGTATATAAAATATGGCAATTCATGTTATGAAATTAGTGAACAAAGTAACTAGGGATGTAAGACAGATGCACAATCAAACATTGACAGTTTACAAGTTCTCACCTTTACAAGTTTATATGATTAGCTAAGTGTACATGGATTAACCAAGCAGGCTTGTCAGGCCCATAGATCTATGATGTCGCCAGGCTAGCAATAGTTAATGATTGCACATATAATCGTCAATACATTGTAATTACAAAGATCAACTAACCACAACATATAAGTGAATTGCCAAGGGTTTACAAGAATCAAACGAATTTACAAGTGCAATGATTATAAGGTAACATGTTTCACCCCAAAGTATATAAAAAAGGGGTATAGAAATACTCACTTGATCAATAAATATATAATTATGATTAATAAGAAATAATAATCGTCGTTCCAACGTAAACCGTCACAAGGCACCTAAATAGCCATATTTACAAGGTTTTAACGTCCCAATAATAAACTCAACGAATCAATAGAAGACTAGGGTTTGGTTTTTAGAGATTTTATTATTTAAATTAGACAAGATGAAATAATTGGTTAAGTTCGATTCAAAATTAAATATACTATTTAAGCATTCTAGTGTAAAGGAAAATACAAAAATAACATCAATTTTAATAAAATCTTAAGCTTGAACAAATCTTGATAGTTTGTAAATTAATCCCCATTTTAACAATAACATACATTTGATGGTGGTTGTTTTTAGTAATAACTTAGTAATTTAAACTATTATTTGAAATCCAATTTCTTTATAGGAACAAGCTGATTGTAATATTAATTTAGAGTATATAGAAAAATACAAATAATTTTCAGAATTAATTTAATCGTCTTACAAATTAATTAAAGTTCATAAAATAATTTTTATAATTTTTAAGAATTTTTTGTGTTTATTTTAAAGGTCAAAAAGCCTTAAAAAAATTGTGGGGTTCCCCGAATTCGAACCGGGGACCTCAGGTTTATGGGACGCGCGTCTTACTAGTGATCTAAGGCCTCAGCCGCGTTAAAGCTTCATTTTAATAACCTAAAAACACCAAATGCTAAATCATCCCCAAATCACATGAACCCTAGGTCTATATTGATTCAAATTGAACACTGATTCGAGTGTTTCCACTCGATTAACCTAGGGTTTTTGATCCCTAAGCTTAATCAAGTTTTACGATGTATTATACTTACTTGATTACGATCAAAATGATGTGCTTAAGCTCGGGTTTGTCTCAGTTCGTTCGCGAAGAACTTGGGGTTTGAAAACGATGTTTAAGTGATGATTTAGAGGAATTGAGGTTGCAGAGAGTTGAAAGGGGTCAAGGGGATCAATTGACCTCTGTTATATACGTTCGATTTGTCCGATAGAGGGTCGAACGAGTTTCAGTTTCATTTGGCTATAACGGTTACAATCGATTGTTTAATCCATTATGATGATTATTATTGTTATGCTCAATTCAATAGTTAAATTATTAACTTTCAAATTAAAGATTTAAAGGAAACAAACATGAATAACCCTCATAGTTACATTAATGACGACAATGGCCCTTACAAGATTAAAAGATGCAAACTTTTAATTAACCAAAAATTACACGATGTTGCCGGCCATCTTCAAAGTGCTGAAGAAGATGTCCACCAACTTTTCTAGAAGAGACACTCCACTTCTTCCAGGTATGATTGAGCCAATGGCTCCTAGTGACATCCCTGTTAACCCCATAGATGATGAACCCACACCAGCAATAACCCTCACCATGCCAAATTTACCTTCCCACCCCATCAAAATTAAATATCAGAGACGATCCAAACGAACCCTTGTTCAATCTCCTCTGATTGAACAAGTCCGCCATGTTCAACCCAAAAAGGCTAGAGTGAAACATGGGCTTCCACTCAGTCTGAGGTCACACCTTCCTTCACATTTGACCTCAATATGGCCATTGAGTCTCCTGAGTCTCAATCCCATGAGCCCTAAACCCTAGCTGAAACTCTTCATGATGAGTCACCATACTCTGCTAAGCAGCCAAAAGGGACAACCCATTCATAGGCTCAATGCCATTAGACATTGATCAAAATCTCGGATCATTGGGAATAGCCTCCATATCTTGTACTAACCTTTTAATAGGATCTAATGAGGAGATTTGTCTCTTCAAGTCCATGAGGTTGATCCACAACACCCATCTAAGGATAAAATTAGCCTATAGAGACCTCTGATCTCTAGCCCCTATTAGCAAGCCCAAACTAAGGTGCGACCCACTGGTGTGGACGAGATTCATGTAGATTCAGCTGCCACTACTGGAGTAGTCTCATTGGACCTTCAGGATAGTCGTAACATCTTTGAGACTGAATATACGACAACCATGCCCTTTGATGACTCTGAAAGAGACGTCCTTAGGCAGGGGAAACCAGGGTGTCAAGAAACCACATCTGGTGGTGAGGACACACATACTCGGTATGTTACCTCATCTCCACATGATTCTTCTAAGGAAGATGAGGAACTCTGCAACTCACCATCTACCACTGTCAAGGAAGTTGGTCAACCTAAGGCCCACATTAAACCTGAGATTGAATTCAACGGGGGAATTGGGACAGATAGTGCATCCCACAGCCTTCCAAAGCTGAGATAGAAGCTGCGGAATGGTTATTTTCTCTGTCCGATGATCTAGTTATCACAAATGCAAATCTTGAACTAGAATCTGAGGTAAATAGTGAGGACTTTCTCAACCTAACCCTCACTTAAACATCATCATTACCACATGCTCCAATCACCACCTCTCAACCTGAAACCTCTACACAAGAGCCTCCCAACTCTCAAACTTCCAAAGACACCAAAGGAAAGACAAAGATGACTGTGGAAGAACTGCTAGAGGAAGAAAAGTTGGAAAAGTTAAAAAGAAAAGGTAGACTCCCCACTGGGAAGCTACTAGCTGCAAGTAGCAAAGCAGCTATACCTAACCAGAGGCTATCAACAATAGAAGGAGGGTGGAGATCAATGACAGACTTGTCAATCTAGGAGCTGCTAATGATGATGTGCTCCTGCTATCACTGGAGGAGCTGGTTGAGTTAGAAAAGGCAATCCTGCTACAGATTGAACAAGAAGAAGAGTTGGCCTTAGAGGAAGAAAGGAAAAGAAAGGAAGAAGAAGCTGACCAACAGCTTAGGAATGAGATGATATCTTTCTTTAGCTCCAGGGGATTCTCTCTTGAGGAATTAACTCCTCACAAGAATGATACAATCTTGTGGCTTTTCAAGAATGAACAAGATCAAATGGAAAAAGAGAGAAAGAAGGCTGCTAAGGAAGAAGAAGAAGGAGGAGGAAGAAGCTGAACTTGCAGCTGTCAAGAAGATGGGTGACAAAGCCTGGATGAAAGATTATCTTAGGGCCCATGGCTTCTCTAGCAGGCAAGTGGGTCCCATGTCAAAAAAGACCTTGCAACGACATGTTAATGACATCAAGGCTGACATTCGCTCAGGAAGAAGGAAAGAGATGTACAGAAGAGTATAGGGGATGACTTCCAAACCAACATCTCAACCTCAATCTCAACCTCAACCTCAACCTCAACCACAACCTGAACCTGAACCAATCCCTTTCCATTTCCCCATCAAAATCGAGCCAACCACTGAGCCATACACTACTTAACCCACATTATCAACCTTACCTTCTTCCTCACCTACTCAATCACAACAACCACCTCAACTACCCATCCTCAAACCCAAAACAGTCCCTACAACCCAAACATGTTTACTTACCCAACATTCACCCAAGTCATCCTCTCAGTCTTTCAAATCTCTCTCCTTAGAAGAATTCAAGGAGATCAAGACAAAGCTGATCAAATGTACTACTCTGAGCGAAATATCTTATGAGGTGGGGCAATCAAGCTAACCTATGTTGATGCCTCCTCATGTTTCCTCACTAGGGAACAATTCCTTGATCTGCCAAGAGGAACACTTGACCAGGCTGTTAAACTCCTTGGCCTCAACTCTGACTCGCTAAATGAAGAAGAGAAGAAGCTTTGAAGAAGGCTGGTGCCTCTACTAGATTCAAAGAAAGGGGACAAGGTACCAAGTTAGTCTCTTGTGCCTAGAAAGAAAATAATCTAGTGGAGCTTCGAAGACTCTTCTCACAACTTTGTTGTGGAAAGAGAGAATGGTGAGATCAACATGCTAAATGCCTCATCTCTGCTACACTTAAGCAGATTTGATATTGCAAGGTTAGCAGAGAAACCATCCTCCAATCCCTCCAACTCAGAGATAGCTGCTCACATCAGAAATAATATGAGCAGTCTTCAGCTAGCTGAACTAACCGCAAGGGTCAAGATTGAAAAAGAGTTGAAGCTAAGAGAGAAAGATGAAAAGGAAGGATCAGCAACCAAAGGCAAAGCCTTTCTTCAAATGGTTGAAGGTCCTGAACTTGATTCTGTATGTAGATGGGAGTATGAGTACAACTCCCGACAACTAACTCTCTTTAAAGGATCACAATAGAGGGTACATATCATTCAAAGTGACAGACTGGATCTCCTGTCCACAAATTATTTGTACAAACTTCTCAGCACCACATCTAGGAAGAACAAAGAAACAGATAAATATCTTTTCTCTCTGGAGCTGAAAGTTTTGAGAAGTAGAAACAAGTGAGGTTTTGGTAGTATCTGCCTAGGGGAGTTTGTTGGATCAAGTAAGGCTGGTGCAACCAAAACAAACACTTAGAACATTTTTGGTGCGACTAACAAAGGAACTTCCAAAAGCAAAAAGAGAACTTTCGAAGGCAAATGCTAAGCTTCCGAAGGTCAAGTCTGTAAGAGCTTCCGAAGAGGAACTCTTGCTTCCAAAGACAAAGACTTCTGCCTTCTGAAGTTTCAACACTTAGAAGATTTCAAGACAATGACTTCCGAAGCATAAAAGCCTGAAGAACAAATCAAGCCTCGAAGAAGTATCCTCTTTTGAAGTATAAGTGGCTTTGGAAGAACTTGTTCTTCCGAAGCCAGTATAGTGGACATAAATATGGTCCCTCTGACACTCCACTGCAAATCTCTGATATACTACATGATGCTTTCCCACGCCCATGTAGTTGACCATACTTTATTCCACTATTTATTCCTTATCAGTTAGTACAGTTACCAACTTTAGTTGGTGACAAAAGGTAAGTCATGGACATGTCATGACTACCAAATCTTAGATAATATTTTATCTAAGATACCTTATCTTTAGCAATGTAGTATTTGCTTTAGTCATAGGTTTCCAGCGGGTATCAAAGTATATCCGTCTGTAGGTAGTAGTATATATAGTTTCATATTGTAACTCATGTAATATGCTTGTAAGTGTCTTGTAATACTTTGAGTTGAGAAGTAATATATACAAGTAGCTTGAAAATTATTCTCTTGTGTTTCGTCTTCTTTACTTAGTATATTATTGTCAACTCTTATAGAGGATTCTGCATCATCAATCCGAGTGGGACTTAGTGAGTTTAAATAGACCAAAATCGTGTTAAGTGACAAAACTCGATCCTGCAAAAACCTTTTCAAAATGTGACTTGTCTTTGTCAATACAATCTAAGCCCTGTTACAAAAAGCATTTCTTCAAAATTTGTTAAGTATGAGTTCTTCCGAAGAAAAATTAACCCTCGGAAGATATCCTATTTATCTTCCAAAGGGAATTTGCTTCAAGTTAATTTTATCTTCCGAAGGGTTCTTAGTCTCGGAAGAAACCTTGATGTTATATTGGCTTCGGAAGAAGAATACCTTCATAAGACCTTCTTACTCTCGGAAGTAATTTTCTCATAGGATAAATTTACCTTCGGAAATTATATTTGCTTCGGAAGAACAATACCTTCAGAAGAGCCTTTACTCTCGGAAGAAAGATTTACTGTGTAACGGAAATCTTTTGGGCCCCACTCTGTAAAAGGTAGAGATTTTTTTAGTGATTTAAGAATATTTTAAATGGTTTTAACCTTACCACCTTTGTCACATCATACCTCAAACCATCACTTCATCTTATCCATCCGCCAGTTTCACCAATTTAAATACTTCCGACTCACTTCTTTAATCTTTTTACCAATTTCACTGCCCTAAGCTTCCTTCATCTTCAATTTACCCAAAATCAAACTCATTTCCTCTATAACTTTCTCAATAATGGCACTAAACCCTCAGCACAACCAAGTCGCACTCCTTGACTCTTCCAAGGATGCTGACTTCTCTAAAATCATCTTTTTCTCTACCCAATCCACTTACTACACTGCCCTAACTGTTAACCCTATTGTTTACTCATGCCAAATGGCAGAATTTTGGGGAAACGGTCAGATTAAAACCCTAAACGCAGTTAGGGTTATTAGGTCGAGCATTTGTGGTCAGGAATTGATCATATCTGAACAAACAATCCGGGAGCACCTAGAGCTCCATGATGAGGGTTCCCCTATGGAATTCCCCAAATCAGACGTAGATGACACATATACCCAGATGGGATATGGTGGTGATGTGAGCAGGTCAACTATATACAAGTTCAAGTTCTCCTACAACTGGAAGTTCCTACTTCACATAGTCCTTCATTGCTTGTCAAATAAGTCTGGGGGATGGAATCAAATTCCCTATGAACTAGGATGCCTAGTTCGCAGGTTGGTAAAAGGCCTCCGGTTAAACTACTCAAGGTTTGTACTAACCAATATTATAGGAAACCTTCAACTCGAAACATTTTATATGTATCCCCGATTCATTCAGGACATAATACACTATGAGTTAGACCAGAGTATGCTTGTCTGTGTAGCTGCTATACTTATCCCTCACATGAGACCAGCCATCTTCAAGGTGCTAAATAGGGTGTCCACCAACTTTACTGGAAGACACACTGAGCTTCTTCCAGGTTATATTGAGCCAATGGCTCCTGATGACATCCCTGTTAACCCTACAGGTGATGAACCCACACCAGCAATAACCCCCACAATGCCAAATCTTCCTTCCCACCCCATCAAATTTACATATCATAGACGATCCAAGCAAACCATTTTTCAATCTCCTCTAATTGAACAAGTCCCCCTTATTCAATCTAAAAAGGCTAGAGTGGAAACATGGGCTCCCACTTAGTCTGAGGTCCCACCTTCCTTCACAATAAACCTCAATATAGGTATTGAGTCTCCTCAGTCTTAATCCCATGAGCCCCAAACCTAATACAAAAACCCTCAGGATGAGTCTCTATACTCTCCTGAGCAACCAAAAAGGGACAGTCCCATCATAAGCTCAATGCCATTAGCCATTGATCAAGGTCCCGAATCATAAGGCATAACTTCTATATCTTTTACAGACCTTTTTATAGGTACTGATGAAGAGATCATGTCTCTTCACGCCATGATGTTGATCCACAACACCTATCTAGGGATGAACTGTGCCTAGAGAGATCTTTGATTTCTAGCCGCCATCAACAAATCCAAACTAAGGTGAGTCCTACTGGTGTGAAGGAGACTCATGTAGATTCAGCTTCCACTAATGAAGGTGCCTCAATGGAACGTCAGGACAGTGGTAACATCTCTAAGACTGAATCTACGGCAACCGTGCCTTTTGATGACTCTAAAGAGACATCATTAAGCAGGGGAAACCAGGGCGCCAAGAAACCACAACTAGTGGTGAGGATGAATATACTAGGTATGTTACCTCATCTCCCCATGATTATTCTAAAGAATATGACGGAAGAATGCAACACAAAATCAGAGACCTACTTTCTAAAGTCTCAAACCTACATGGTTAAGACTTTAGAGGATAGGTCTGCCACTCAGCAACTTGAGATTGAAAATCTCAAGGACAAACTAGCTGACAAACAGACTGTGAGATCTGTTAGGCATGTACAAATTAAAGTCTCCCTAACTTCTTCCTCTAGCTCATCAAGCTCTCAAGTTGATGCGACCAAAAAGGGGAAGAAAGTTCAGAGACAAAACAAGTGGAGCAACAAAGTTTACCTCTTTCCACACTTTCTTCAAGATATCCAGCTCAGCAATCAACTGCTTTCCCTAAGCCTCCTCCCATCATCCTTCAAATGGACCCAAGGATGCTCATAGATTTGAATAGGTTCCTAACCAGGTTCCTAATGGGCTCATCTCTTGAACAATCGAGTCCAGATGTTGTTGTGACATACTTTGGAGCTGAAGAGTTCCAAAGGTTGAATGCACCATCTACCACTGTCAAAGGAGTTGGTCGTCCTAAGGTCCACATTGAACCCAAGATTGATTTTTAAAGGGACATGGGGACTGATGTCCCAGCAACCGAAACAGTTGGGACAGATAGTGCAATCCAACAGACTTCTGAAGCTGAATTCAAAGATGTAGAAGAATCATTTCAAACTTCCGAAGCTGTGATACAAGTTGTGGAAAGGTTATATTCTTTGTCTGGGGATCTAATTATCAAAGATGCAATCCTTGAACTAACATCCAAGGAAAATAGTGAAGACTTTCCCAATTTCTCTCTCACTCAAACACCATCATAACCTCATTCTTCAATCACCTCCTACCAACCTGAAACCTCTACAAGAACCTCCCAAGTCTCAAACTTCCAAAGACATTAAAGGGAAGAGGAAGTTGACTGCAGAAGAACTTCTAGAGGAAGAAAGGATGGAAAAGCTAAGAAGAAAAGGTAGGCTCCCCACTGGGAAGCTACTAGTTGCAAGTAGCAAAACGGCTGTAGCCAACCAGGAGGCTATCAACAATCAAAGAAGGGTGGAGATCATTGACAGACTTGTCAATCTAGGAGTAACAAGTGAAGATGTTCTCCTGTTACCACTTGAGGCTTTGGTGGAGTTAGAAAAGGAAACATTGCTACGGAAAGAACAAAAAGAAGTAACAGGGTTGGCCTTAGATGAGAAAGAGAAGAAGAAGAAAGAGGAAGCTGAGCAACAGCTTAGGAATGAAAGGGTAGCTTTTCTAAGCTCTAGGAGATTCTCTCTTGAGGAACTGGCTCCTCATGACAACGACACGATCTTGTGGCTTTTCAACAAAGAAAAAGATCAAATGAACAAAGAGAGAAAGAGGGCTTCCAAAGAAAAGCTGAAGGAGAAGAAGAAGAAAGAGGAAGAAGCTCAAATTATGGTTATCAAGAAGATGGGTGATAAAGCTTGGATGAAAGATTATCTCACGGCCCATGGTTTCTCTGGAAGGCAGGTTGTACCCATGTCCGAGAAGACCCTGCAGTGACATGTCAATGATATCAAGGCTGACATTTTCTCAGGAAGAAGGAAAGAGATGTGCAGAAGAGTACAGGGGATGACTTCTAAGCCAGCACCACAACCACAACCTCAACTTGAACAAATCCCTTTCCCTTTCCCCATCAAAACCGAGCCAACCACTGAGCTATACACTTTTGAACCCACATCATCAACCATACGCTCTTCCTCACCCATTCAATCACAACAACCACTACCACTACCTATCCTTAAATCTAACACACTCCCTAGAACCCAACCATTACCTACCAAACAGCCACCCAAGTCATCCTCTCAACCATCCAAACCTCTTTCCTAAGAAGAATTCAAGGAGAGGGGTCCATAAAACTAACCTTCATTGATGGCTCCTCATGTTCCCTCACAAGAGAAAAATTCCTTGATCTGCCTAGAGGAACACTGGACCAGACTTTGAAACTATTGGCAACCGACTCCGGCTCCCTTGGGGAAGAAGAGAAGATGCTGAGAAGAAACCTGGTGACCCTACTAGACACTAGGAAGGGAGACAAGTTACCATCTCAACCTCTCATTCCTAGAAATAAAATAGTCTATTGGAGGTTCGAAGACTCTTCACACAACTTTGTTGTGGAAAGAGAGAATGGTGAAATCAACAGGCTTAATGCCTCTTCCCTGCTACATTCAAGCATATTTGACATTGTTAAGTTAGTAGAGAAGCCATTCTCCAATCCCTCCAACTTTGATATAGCTGCTTACATCAGGAATAATCTAAGCAGTCTTCATTTGGCTGAGCTGACTGCAAGAGCCAAGATTGAAGAAGGGTTGAAGCTGAGAGAGAATGAAGAAAATGAAGGGTCAACCACCAAAGGCAAGCCAGTCTTACAAATGGTTGAAGGCCTTGAATTGGAACCTATAATTTGATGGGAATATAATTATAATTCCCGTCAACTAACTCTCTTTAGAGGGACACAACAAAGGGTACATGTCATTCAAAGTAATAGACTAGATCTTCTGTCTATGAATGACTTGTACAAACTTCTCAGCACCACATCTGGAAAGAACAAAGAGATAGATAAGTATCTTCTCTCCTTGGTGGTGAAAGTTTTGAGAAGTAGGAACAAGTGATGTTTTGGTAGCATCAACCTAGGGGAAGTTTGTTGGATCAAGTAAGGCTGGAGCAAGCAAAACAAACACTTAGACAATTTTGGTACAACTGATGTAGAATTTCCGACGGCAAATGCATAACTTCTGAAGGCAAATGCACAATTTCCGAAGGACAAGTCTGAAAGAGCTTCTGAAGTGAAAGTTTGGCTTTCGAAGACAAAGTTTTCCTTCTTCCGAAGTTCAACACTTAAAAGAATCCAAGACAATGACTTTCGAAGTATGAACTCCTAAAAAAGCCTCAGAAGAAGTGGCCTCTTCCGAAGTATAAGTTGCAGTTAACCTTTGGAAGAACCTACTATGAATATATATTGCTTTGTTTTCACAATATAATAATCATCATAATCAGAATTGATTCTTTTGAGAGATCTCAAGACTAAGGAAGGTTATTGTGATAAACCTTGAAAACCATTATTCTAATTTCTTTGAAATCTTTGATTAACATATCCTTTCCTTCGCGAGTTCTTTATGAAATAACAATCCTAAGTATTATGATTCCTTTCATCACATAAAGCACAATATTTGTTAAAATAACAATCAAATGTTGAATGACTGTTCATATCCAAAGATGACAATACTTGTTAACATAACATTCAGCTGTGTTATGATTATACATATCACACATGTGATAGTACCTTTGTGGACATTTAGGCAATTGTTGATTAACCCTAGATGTGGAAGCCACATACGATCCTTGTTTTGATTTAGGAGTAGTCAGGTTAATCTATTGTTTTTTTATTTGTGTGTTTATTCTTTTGATTTTTAGGTTTTGACATTTGTTCATTCTCACACTTCCTTGACTCCTTAGACACAAATCTGTTATTGACAACGAAAGACTTAGGACCTGAACTTGTTTTCATATCAGAGTTAGATTTGATCATTAAGTTTGATTTTATTTCAGAAATTGTGTTCATGTCAAAAGTACCTGTAGACACAAACTTCACAGGATTAAATTTATTTGATTGATTGGTTCTTTGAGTTTGAGAATTTTTTGCTTTAGCATTTGTTTTTCTCCTTCTTTGATTTCTTGTTCTTGAGAATGTTTTGTTGCTTTGGGATTGAATTAAATATTGAGAAGATCCAATTTCAGTTTTTTTAACCTTTTGATCTTTTTGCCATTTAATGAAATCTGGATTGTTTAATCCTTAAGAACATAAATCATCAAAACATGAAGTATCTGATTTTAATTCCCCTTGTTTAGTTTTCCCTTTCTACTTTGCGTTTTGTTTGTCATTGATTTCAATAACTTCTTCAACACATTGTTCAAAGTCACATTTTTCAACAACTAACTCATGAGATCCTTTGGGAACGAACAACTTCAGATTTTTTGGTCGATGATCATAAGATTTAACTTTTATCGATTGAGCATTTTTAATCATTTTGGAGTCTTGTTCCTCAAATATCTCAACATTTATCTTTTGAATTTAACTTTATACTTTAGATTGCATATTCTTTTTCTTATCATGAAAGGCTTTGAGCTTTGCTTTGTTTTCAGGTGAGTGCTCATGTATGTAAAAGTTCTCTGGTAAAGTGTTTGAGATAGACTCAGGCATAGGCTCATGTGCGAAACCTAGACAAGTTTTGTCTTTATCATTTCTTCCACTTACCAATTGTTCTACTATAGCTTTTGAACTTTTAACTTTGGCAAGATCAACCTGACTTGCAACATGAGCCAATTTCTCTTGTTCTAGATTTTTAGTCATCTCTTCAAGTTGCTTTTTTACTAGTTCAAATTCTTTGAGAGTTTTGTTCCATGATGTTTGAAGAGATATGATCTGCAGGATCAGTTTTTGTCACTTAACCCTTTTGTTTTCTCTCAAACTCACTGGATCATACTCGGTTTGATGATGTAGAATCCCTTCTAAGAGTTGATAATAATATACTAAGTAACCAAGAACATAGAAAGATAATTTTCAAGGTACTTGTATATATTACTTCTCAACTCAAAGTATTACACGACTCTTACAAGCAAATTACATGAGTTACAATGAGAAACTATATATACTATCACATATAGCCGGATATACTTTGATACCAGCTAGAAACCTATAACTAAAACAAATAATACATTGCTAAAGATAAGGTATCTTAGATAAATATTATCTAAGATATGGTAGTCATGACATGTCCATGACTTACCTTTTGTCACCAACTAAAGTTGGTAGCTATATTAACTGATAAGGAATGAACAGTGGAATAAAGTATGGTCAACTACATGGGCGTGGGAAAGCACCATGCAGTATCTCAGAGATTTGCAGCAGAGTGTGAGAAGGATCATACTTATGTCCACTAGTTCATAGTAGGCTCTTCCGAAGGTTAACTGGCTTCTGAAGAACAAGTTCTTCCGAAGCCACTTATACTTCGGAAGAGGCTACTTCTTTTGAGGCTTAATATATTTGTTGGATCTAGAAAGGCTGGTGCAACCAAATCCAAGTCACTTAGAAGATTTTGCTACAACAAATAAAGGACTTCCGAAGCTAAGTGTGGAACTTCCAAAGGAAAAAGGAGCTTTTCCGAAGACAAAGTGTAAAACATACTTCCGAAGGAAAACTCCAACTTCCGAAGACAAAGAACCTACTTCCGAAGATCAAGACTTAGAATGAAAGATCTGAAGTCAACTTTCGAAGTACAGAAGTCCTCAAGCCTCGGAAGTATAGAAGCCTCTTCCGAAGTATAAGTAGCTTCGGAAGAACTTGTTCTTCCGAAGCCAACTTAACTTCGGAAGACACTGCTATTATCCAGTGGACATAAGTATGGTCTTTCTTACACTCCGCTGCAAATCTCTGAGATACTGCATGGCGTTTTCTCAAAAGCCATGTAGTTGACCATACTTTAATCCATTGTTTACCTTTTTAAGTTAGTACAGTTGCCATCTTTAGTTGGTGACAAAAGGTAAGTCATGGACATGTCATGACTACCATATCTTAGATAATACTTTATCTAAGATACCTTAACTTTAGCATTAGTCTTAGGTTTCCAGCTGGTATCAAAGTATATCCGGCTATAGGATCTAGTATATATAGTTTCTCATTGTAACTCATGTATCATGCTTGTAAGAGTCTTGTAATATCTTGAGTTGAGAAGTAATATATAGTGTACCTTGAAAAATTATTTCTGTGTGTTCCTTGTTACTTATTATATTATTATCAACTCTTGTAAAATACTTTACTTCATCTGATTTGAGTGTTTCTATAAGTGAGTTTGAGAGAAATCCAAGTGCTTAAGTGACAAACCCGATCCTGCATTATTCTTTAGGTCTTCATGCTTCAGAAATCTTGTCTTGATTTTTTCTAAGTGTTGAACTTCGGAAGAAGGAAGAATTTTTCTTCGGAAGTTGGAGTTTCTCTTCGGAAGCTCCTTCAGGCTTAAGCTTCATAAGCTCATTGTTTGCCTTCGGAAGTTCTTCATTTTCCTTTTGAAGTTCTGTCTCTTTGTTCTTTTCGGATGTGGTGCTGAGAAGCTTGTACAAATCATTCATGGACAGGAGATCCATTCTGTCACTTTGAATGATATGTACCCTCTGTTGAGGCCCTCTGAAGAGAGTTAGTTGACGAGAGTGTACTCATACTCCCATATAACTATAGACTCAAGTTTAGGACCTTCAACCATTTGAAGAAAAGCTTTGCCTTTGGTTGCTAATCCTTCCCTTTCATCTTTTTCTCTCAGCTTCACCTCCTCTTCAATATTGGTCCTAGCGGTTAGCTCGGCCAGATGAAGACTGCCCAGATGATTTATGATATGAGCAGCTATCTCAGAGTTGGAAGGGTTGGAGAATGGCTTCTCTGCTAGCTCAGTAATATCAAACCTGTTTAAGTGTAGTGGAGATGAGGCATTAAGCCTGTTTATCTCACCATTCTCTCTCTCAACAACAAAGTTGTGAGAAGAGTCTTCGAACCTCCACTGGATTATCTTTTTTCTTGGCACAAGGGGCTGACTTGGAACTCTGTCCCCTTTCTTTGAATCTAGTAGAGTCACCAGCCTTCTTCTTAGCTTCTTCTCTTATTCATTTAGTGAGTCAGAGTTTAGGCCAAGGAGTTTAAGGGCTTGGTTCAATGTTCCTCTTGACAAATCAAGGAATTGTTCTCTAGTGAGGGAACGTGAGGAGCCATCAACATAGGTTAGCTTGACTGACCCCTCCTCACAGGAGATATCACTGAAAGTAGTACACTTGATGAGTTTCATCTTAATCTCCTTGAATTCTTCCATGGAGAGATGTTTAGAAGGCTAAGAGGATGACTTGGGTGGTTATTGGGTAGGTAATGATGTTTGGGTTCTAGGGAGTGTCTTGGGTTTGACGATCGATAGTTGAGGTGGTTGTGGTGAGGAAGAGGGTAAAGAAGATTGTATGGTTGATGGTGTGGGTTTAGGAGTGTATGGCTCAGAGGTGGCTCAGTTTTGATGGGAAAAAGGAAAGGGATTGGTTCAGGTTGAGGTTGGGGTTGAGGTGTTGGTCTGGAAGTCATCACCTGTACTCTCCTATACATCTTTTTCCTTCTTCGTGTGCGAATGTCAGCCTTGATGTCACTGACATGTCGTTGCAGGGTCTTCTCGGACATAGGACCCACTTGTCTATCAGAGAAGCCATGAGCCCTTAGATAGTCTTTCATCCACGCTTTATCACCTAGCTTCTTGGTAGTTGCAAGTCCAGCTTCTTCCTCCTTCTTCTTCTTCTCTTTCAGTTTCTCCTTAGCAGCCTTCTTTCTCTCTTTCTTCATTTGATCTTGCTCTTTCTTATAAAGCCACAAGATCGTGTCATTGTTGTGAGGAGTTAATTCCTCAAGAGAGAATCCCCTGGGGCTTAAGAAAGCTATCCTTTCACTCCTTAGCTACTGGTCAGCTTCTTCTTTCTTTCTCCTCCTTTCTTCCTCTAAGGCCGACCTTACTACTTCTTCTTACTCAATCCACAGTGGGGTTGCCTTCTCTAACTCAATCAGATCCTCTAGTGGTAGCAGGAGCACATCTTCACTAACAGCTCCAAGATTGACAAGCCTATCAATGATCTCCACCCTCTTCTTATTGTTGATAGCCTCCTGGTTGGTTGCAGCTGCTTTACTACTTGCAGCTAGCAACTTCCCAGTGGGGAGTCTACCTTTTCTTTTCAGCTTTTCTAACCTTTCCTTTGAAGGTTTCCCATCAAATTGGTTAGACAAACCTTGAATAGTTAAAACGAAGGCCTTTTACCAACCCATGAACTAGGCATCCTAGTACATATGGGATTTGATCACATCCCCCAGACTTGTTTGACAAGCAATGAAGGACTATGTGCAGCAAGAGAAGTTGAATTTGTACACCGTTGACTTGCTGACATCACCGCCATATCCCATTTGGGTATATGTGTCATCAAGGTTTGTTTTGGGGAAATATGAAGGAGAGCCTTTATCTTGAATCTCTAGATGGTCCCTAATGATCTGTTCAGACATGATAAATTTCTGTCCACAGATGCTCAACAACCCTAAATCCGTTCAGGGTTATAATCTGTCCGTTCTGCCAAAATTCAGCCATGTGGTTTGAATAAACAGTGGGGTTGACAGTTAGGACTGTGAAGTAGGTGGATTGGGTTAGGAAGGAGATGATTTCAGAGAAGTCAACATCCTTGGACGAATCAAGGATTGTGACTTGATTGTGCTGAGGGTTTAGTGCCATTTTTGGGAAAAGTTGTAGAGAAATGAGTTTGAATTTGGGTAAATTGGAGACGAAGGAAGCTTTGGGTAGTAAAATCGGTGAAAAGATTAAAGTGGGTGAGTCGGAAGTATTCAAATCGACGAAAATGGCGAATGGATAAGGTGAAGTGATGGTTTGGGTATGATGTGACAGGGGCGGTAAGTTTAAACCATTTAAATATTCCGACATCATTAAGAAAATCTTTACCTTTTTACAATGTGGGGCCCAAAAGATTTCTGTTACACAATAAGGCTTTCTTCTGAGGGTAAAAGCTCTTCCGAGGGTAATCTTCTTCTGAAGCCAATCTTACTTCCGAAGGTAAATGTCTTACTTCCGAGAGTAAAAAGGGCTTTTCGAGTGAAGAAGTTTATAAGCTTCGGAAGTAGATTTGATACTTCATCAAATGGTTCTTCCGAGACTAAAACTCTTCTGAAACGAAGATTTCCCTTGGAGGAATTTTGCTTTGGAAGATATATATGACATCTTTCGAGGGTTAATTCTTCTTCGGAAGATTTATACTTAGTGAAATTTTGAAGAAAAACCTTTTGTAACAGGGCTTTGATTGTTTTTGACAATGACAAGACACATTTTGAAAAGGTTTTTAATGAGATGGACTAATCAATGTTTTTCATCCCAATAGCTATAATAAGATATTTGAATCTCTGTTCATCAAATGCTTTGGTGAACAAATCAGCATATTGTTCATTTGAATCAACTTTGATTCATTTATTCAGATTTTTCTCATGGATATCTCTAATGAAATGATATCTGATGTCAATGTGCTTTGTGTTGGAGTGCTTAATGTGACAACCGACCTCCAGGTTGTTACCCTAACCCTAGATTACTTGCATCATTATCCATGTTATGAGTGTTAATAATTGAAACTATTTAACCCTACTATGAAATTGGAAACAATTCTTACTATTTGATGTAAATTATGATTTTATGTGATTTTTATTATTGACTTTTAGTTAATTTAGGTTTCTACCTTTTTAAAAATTAGTGCCCCGGGAATGTCAACTAGTCACCCTTACAAAATTAAATTCAAGAGAAGGCAATTAAAATGTGAGCATACACACTCACACTTACATAATTTTCGGCCATGCATGCATGGGCATGCATTAGATACCTCAATTCACCATCCACTAAATAATACATAATATCCAATACTACAAAATTACACTACACAATATAATTTACAATTAAAAATTAAATAAGAAATCCTCCCCACTACCCTCCAAATCGGCCGCCCCTCTCACCACTCCCCTCCTCTCTTCACCACCACCCCACACACCCACTCACCTTTCATGCACCTCTCTCCCTCTCTCCCTTAATTCAATCCATCTGATCCAACACACACACACACCTCACAACACTCCTAAATCAAATTCTCTCTAAGTCTTGTGAAGAAAATTCGAAGAACACATCAAGTTCCAATCGGCCAAGAGCAAAACCGCAAAGAAGTGGCCTTGTTCGCGAGATTTGGTCACACAACCGTACTTGTTCCACCTTTACATCATCAGCAAGTGCAAGTTACATAATATTTTAGAAGCTAACGAAATCACTAGGGATTGCCCCCTGAATCTAAAAGGGAATACGTTTAAGATTGACTTGATGCCCATTAAGTTAGGAGGATTTGATGTGGTTTTGGGTATGGACTGGTTAGCGAAGCATAAAGTCGAAATCGTATGTGATGAGCGACTACTCAAGATACCGTTGAGCAACGAAGAAGTGTTAGTGGTAGAAGGTGAAAGGAGTAACACTCTATACCCTATGATATCCCACTTAAAAGCTACCAAGAGCTTGAAGAAGGGATGTCCAGCTTTTATAGTATATGTGATGAAAGCCCAAAAGGAGAAGAAGATCGAAGAGATTCCCGTGGTTTCGGAATACCCAGAGGTTTTTCCGGAAGAACTACCAGGACTTCCCCCGAATCGGCAAGTTGAATTCCAGATAGACTTGTTGCCTGGGGCTGCACCAGTAGCCAAGGCACCGTACCGGCTCGCCCCACCTGAGATGAAGGAGCTAATGGTACAAATTCAAGAACTACTGGACAAGGGATTTATACGTCCGAGTGTCTCTCCATGGGGTGCCCCGGTACTATTCGTGAAAAAGAAAGACGGAACCCTGCGAATGTGTATTGATTACAGGGAATTGAATAAGCTGACCATAAAGAACCGTTACCCTCTCCCGAGAATAGATGACCTATTTGATCAACTGCAAGGAGCAAGTTATTTCTCCAAAATAGACTTGAGGTCAGGATACCACCAGCTGAAGATAAGAGAAGAAGATATACCCAAAACCGCCTTCCGAACTAGGTATGGACACTATGAGTATTTGGTCATGCCCTTTGGACTGACTAATGCTCCAGCAGCATTCATGGACCTCATGAATCACGTTTGCCGCCCTTACCTCGACAAGTTTGTGATCGTGTTTATCGACGACATACTGATCTATTCCCAAAGTAAAGACGAGCACGAGAAGCATCTCAGGCTAATTCTTGAATTGCTCAAGAATGAGCAACTATATGCTAAGTTCTCTAAATGTGAATTCTGGATGCGCCAGATCCAATTCTTAGGTCATGTGGTAAATGAGGATGGGATTCAAGTTGACCCTTCCAAGATTGAGGCCATAAAGAATTGGAAGATTCCTGAAACTCCTACGGAGATAAGGCAATTCTTGGGACTGGCTGGCTATTACCGGAGATTTATAAAGGACTTCTCGCGTATAGTGCAACCTTTGACCGCACTAACCAAGAAGAACACAACCTTTGTGTGGGAGCGAGAGCAGAATGAGGCGTTTGAAACGCTTAAGGAGGAATTATGCAGTGCACTTGTCCTTGCTCTTCCAGAAGGAGTAGAAGACTTCGTGGTCTATTGTGACGCTTCGCGTCAGGGGCTAGGATGTGTATTGATGCAACGCAACAAGGTGATTGCTTACGCATCGAGACTGCTGAATGATCATGAGAAGTACTACACGACGCACGATCTGGAGTTGGGTGCCATGGTGTTTGCCCTTAAGATGTGGAGGCACTACCTTTATGGCACAAAGTGCATCATCTACACTGACCATAGAAGCTTGCAGCATATCCTTGACCAAAAGATGCTCAACATGCGTCAGAGAAGATGGGTCGAGCTATTGAACGATTACGAGTGCGAGATCCGCTACAATCCTGGTAAGGCCAATGTTATGGCGGATGCGTTGAGCCGAAAGGAAAGAGAGAAACCTCTTCGAGTACGAGCCTTAAGGATGAGTGTGTATACCAACCTTATAGCAAAACTGAAGGAAGCTCAAGGCGAGGTATTAAAGGAAGAAAAACTAAAGGAAGAAGGATTGACTGGAATGGAAAAGCAATTGGAGATAGGGGACGATGGTACATATAGATATGGTGGAAGGGCTTGGGTGCCAAAACACGGAGGAATTCGAGAAGTAATCCTCGACGAAGCACACAAGTCTAGGTATTCAATTCACCCTGGAAGTGATAAGATATACCAGGATTTAAAGACACTTTTCTGGTGGCCGGGAATCAAGAGATCAATCGCCGTTTATGTGGGGAAATGTTTAACTTGTGCCATGGTAAAAGCTGAGAACCAAAAACCATCAGGAACGTTGCAGCAACCTGAAATCCCAGAATGGAAATGGGATAATGTTACGATTGATTTTGTTACCAAGTTGCCCAGAACGTTTAAAGGTCACGATGCCATTTGGGTAATAGTGGATAGATTAACAAAAACAGCTCACTTCTTGCCAATTACAGAAGACTACGACATGACGAAACTGGCCCAACTTTATGTCGACGAGATTGTAACAAGGCATGGAGTGCCTCTGTCGATCATCTCAGACCGTGATAGCCGTTTCACCTCTCGTTTCTGGAAATCGTTCCAGCAAGCTTTAGGAACCCGTTTAGATCTTAGCACGACTTACCACCCTCAGACCGACGGACAGAGCGAAAGAACTATTCAAACGATGGAAGACATGCTGAGAGCTTGCGTGATGGACTTTGGCGGAAACTGGGATAACCATCTTCCTTTGGTGGAATTCGCCTATAACAATAGTTACCACGCGAGTATCAAAGCCGCTCCGTATGAGGCCCTTTATGGCAGGAAATGCCGATCACCCTTGAGTTGGAATGAGATTTGTGACAGCCAAGTGATGGGACCCGACATAGTGTTGGAAACCACCGACAAGATCTATAAGATAAAGGAGCGACTGAGAGCAGCCAGAGATCGACAGAAGAAGTACGCTGACAGGAGGCGGAAACCTCTAGAGTTCCAAGTGGGCGACAGAGTGATGCTAAAAGTAGCACCGTGGAAAGGAACAGTGAGGTTCGGAAAGAGAGGAAAACTAAGCCCAAGATACACTGGACCATTCGAAATAATGGCGAGAATTGGCCCAATGGCATATAAGTTGAAACTACCCCCGGGGTTGAGTCTGTCAAACTTGAAGAAGTGCATGGTAGACAAAACCCTGGAACTACCATTAAAAGAAGCAAGAATAAGCGACAAACTGAACTTTGTGGAAGAACCTGTGGAGATCACGGATCGTTTGGTCAAACAACTCCGGCGGAGCCGCATACCCAAGGTTAAGGTTAGATGGAACTCCAAGCGAGGACCTGAATTTACTTGGGAGCATGAAGATGAAATGAGGAAGAACTATCCACACCTCTTCAAACCCACCCGTTCAGTCTCTAATCAGAGTTAAAATTTCGGGACGAAATTTCCTAAACGGTGGGAGAATGTGACAACCGACCTCCAGGTTGTTACCCTAACCCTAGATTACTTGCATCATTATCCATGTTATGAGTGCTAATAATTGAAACTATTCAACCCTACTATGAAATTGGAAACAATTCTTACTATTTGATGTAAATTATGATTTTATGTGATTTTTATTATTGACTTTTAGTTAATTTAGGTTTCTACCTTTTTAAAAATTAGTGCCCCGGGAATGTCAACTAGTCACCCTTACAAAATTAAATTCAAGAGAAGGCAATTAAAATGTGAGAATACACACTCACACTTACATAATTTTCGGCCATGCATGCATGGGCATGCATTAGATACCTCAATTCACCATCCACTAAATAATACATAATACCCAATACTACAAAATTACACTACACAATATAATTTACAATTAAAAATTAAATAAGAAATCCTCCCCACTACCCTCCAAATCGGCCGCCCCTCTCACCACTCCCCTCCTCTCTTCACCACCACCCCACACACCCACTCACCTTTCATGCACCTCTCTCCCTCTCTCTCCCTTTCTCCCTTAATTCGAATCCATCTGATCCAACACACACACACACCTCACAACACTCCTAAATCAAATTCTCTCTAAGTCTTGTGAAGAAAATTCGAAGAACATATCAAGTTCCAATCGGCCAAGAGCAAAACCGCAAAGAAGTGGCCTTGTTCGCGAGATTTGGTCACACAACCGTACTTGTTCCACCTTTTCAGCCTTGGTTCGAGTTTCTCCATTCAAGTCCAAGGAGTTTCAAGCCATTCACGGCCATCAACACCTTCTAAACCGTGAGTTACATCGAGTGTAAGCTCATGTTGTCGGTTTTGTGACATTTCTCTTGTTTTCTTCATTTATCATCTAAGAACCGTGTATTTCCTTGTTGTAGCAGAAACATCTCACCATCATATCGTTCTTAAGGAGTTCCCAACGTTCTTGAAGGTAAACTTCATGTTATGTTTGTCATTCTTGAGGTGGAAACCGATTTCCACCATGAAAACCCTCATTTTGAGTGTTTTGATATCATCTAACTTGTGAAAGCTTCAACTCTTGTAAACCAAACTTGTAACCTGCATTTTTATGACTTAATGGACTCCCAAGAACCCGTTTTTAAAAGTTCCAAGTGGCTACATACTCAAATCCACGGTTGATACATGGATTTCACTTTGAAACCCTCCTTTCTACATGTAACAACACCCTTTTAAGCATTTGTTTGAAAAATCCTTTTAACCAAGACCCATAACCTACTCATGAACGACTTAATGACACCTTAATAATCTGTTTATGAAGTTAAATGAAGTGTTGGTAACATTTAAACACAAGTTAAGATGGGTTACACAAGTGTAATTGTCGGTTATGACATTTCCTACATATTTGAAGCATATGGATGTATAGATCAACTAGGCAACATGTTGGGACTGAAATTACAGTAGGTTTTAGTGAATATTAGAAGTGTTAGCAATGTTTAATCTCTGGAATAAAGGACATGTTGTGATTTACCCTCTTTTAGTCACTTTCGGGACCCGAAAACATGGTAAAATGACTTAAGAATAGTAAGAATACAAATTTAACATTCTTGAAAAGTATTCCAGGCTCAAAAATGATAAATAAAGTACTCTGGAGTCAATGGATATTTTAAATGGTCAATGACACAAATAAATGACGTTTTAACTAAAAACGGGTGCAAACCGAGCATCGTTTTTGAGAAAAATCCATAAAAATAGAGTTCAAAACTAAGATTTATAAAAATCATATGATTTCAGTAAGTTAAGTAATAAAATACTTAAAGGATTTGAAAAATTGGTCAAACAAGCTTTAAATGGTCAAACCTGGTCAAAACCGCGTATTAACGGGTCAAGCGTAAAAACAAGATTTTCAACTATAAAAGGCCAATTTACACAATTTAAGGACTTAAAAATTTATAAAGAAATCTTTTAGAAAATACCTACTGGTCCAAGATTTTAATATATGAAAACTCCAAATTACTATTAAAACTACCCGGCTTTTACCGTAACCGGGAGCGTTAAACGCGCAGTTTTTAAAATCGAACCCGTAGACTAAAGTTTTGAAGCACTTACTCCATAATAATTATAATATGACTCTAATAATCTGATTTTTGGTCTTAAATGACATAAAAGAACAAGAAACTAAACTTGAGGGTAGAAACTGTCAATTTTGAAACTTGAGGGACCAAACTGTAAAATTTTTCCAAACCTTATAACCGACTTCCAGGAAGCTAATAAACACTTGAACAACAAAATTTCTTAGTATACTTAACCAAATGAAGTGAAAATCCCAATCTTCATGAAGACGCCTTGACCTCCCATAAAAGGAAACTTTTTATACAAACCTTCACGAAACCAAAGCCTTACTCAATAGCTAAACTCTTGACACCATTATTGCACTTTGAATGAGTTTAGGGCAGTAGCTTATTGCTTATTATGTACATGTTAGGGTGCTAGACTTGTGACACTTCCCGGCACACCAAGAGACATTTGATTTGGAAACCTAAGGTGAGTTCTAGTGATCCCCCTTTTTACTATTGTTTTGGGATGAAACATGCTCTACTTTTTATGAACTATGATTGTGCTTTATTTGATGATTCTATGTGGGATTTGTGGTTACCTGCTGATACTTATATCATAATCATTAATTCTCTCGTGAACCGCTTGATTTATATGGATAGATCTATTTGGGGAATCCCCCACACACAGTGGCTTCCGTTCCAGGAAGGTTACCCCATTGAGATCCTGAGGGATCGCTGTGGCATGTAACAAGTTTTGTTAAGATACTATGGTGAACCATCCGGGCAGGTAGGGTTCACTGGTTTGGGGCTCAGTTTCTTCCTTCGGGAATATCCGGTAAAACACAACTTTAGAAGAGGCCAACCGGGACTGAGTGCAGGGTTGATTATGATTATTCCCACGATGATAAACAATGATTATTTTCTTTTAATCAAAGAAGGATTTGTTAAGTCCTTTTGTTTTTAAACTTTAAGCACTTGAATTCACCAACTTTTTAGTTGACACAATTTTCTTTTGAGCATGTTTCAGGTAATGTATGAAGAGATCCTAGCTGTTGTGAAGACCTAGACTTATCCCCGTGACATGGCATTGGCTTATTTCCTTGATGAAACAATTGAACAATTTATATTTTGTGTTGAACAAGTACAATTTTATTTTTATGGATGATTGTAAAAACTCATTTGGGGGCTTGATGTGTCTCTAGCCCTGCTATCTTTTCAAAACTTTAATGCCATGTGATATTCTCTCCTTTGAGCTCTTATAATGGTTTGTTTCCGCTACCATATGTTGTTGCTAGTCTGTGACGTCCCACCCTACCTGGGCCCGGGGTGTGACACTTAACTGGATTTACAGTAATGGAGATAGCACTGTTGTTGTCAATGTGGATAGGAGTACCCATGAAGTTGAATCCATAGTCAATCATATGGTTTTAAATCCATAGAAGCTGAGCACAACAACTAGCAGTAGCAATGTATTCAACTTCGGCAGTAGATGTTGAAACACAAGATTGCTTCTTGCATTGCCATGAGATGATCCTTCCACCAAGAAATTGATATCCTCCTAATGTTGATTTCTTGTTAATGTTGCAGCCACCATAGTCACTATCAGAATAGCCATAGAGATTGAAATTGTTGTTCCTTGGATACCAGAGTCCCAATTTAGGTGCTCCATTGAGGTATCTGAGGATTCTCTTGGCAGCAACTAGGTGAGACACCTTTGGAGCAGCCTGATATCTTGCACAAATGCATGTTGCAAACATAATATCAGGTCTACTTGTTGTAAGATACATCAAAGAACCAATGATTGCCCTATACTAATGCTTATCAATATCCTCCCCCTCAGAGTCAGGACAAAGATTGTGATTTCTGGGTATAGGTGTCTTGGCTGGCTTACAATATTTCATATCGAATCATTCTAAAATGTCATTAACCTATTTAGATTGATTGATAAAGAACCCTTCCTTCATCTGCTTCACCTAAATTCCAAGGAAAAAGTCCATATTTCCAATAGAACTCATCTCAAATTTCTTCTTCAAGATGCTTTCAAAGTCTTAGCACATTTGGTCATTTGAGGAACCAAATATGATGTCATCAACATAGACTTGTACGAGCAAGATATCTTTCCCAAACTTTCATATGAATAAAGTCTTGTCAATGGTACCTCTGGTGTAACCATTCTTCAGGAGAAACTTAGACAAAGTCTCATACCACAACCTAGGTGCAGCCCATAGAGAGCTTTATCCAATTTGCACACATAGTTGGGGTGTTGTGGGTCTTTAAATCCTGGAGGATGGCATACATAGACTTCCCTTTCTATATCCCATATAGAAAGGCACACTTGAAATCAAGTTGGTAGACAGTAAAATTCTTGGATGCAGCATAAGCAAGAAAGATCCTCACTGCCTCAAGTCTTGCAACTTGTGCAAAGAAATCAGTGTAATCAATGTCTTCCTCTTGAGTGTATCCTTGAACTACCAGTCTTGCCTTGTTCTTGATAATCAAGCCTCTATCATCTCTCTTGTTCCAAAAAACCCATTTGGTGCCTATTAGTACTTGACCGGATGGTAACGGACATAGGTTCCAAACCTTTTGTCTTTGGAATTGAAGCAATTCCTCTTGCATTGACTCAACCCAGCTACTATCTTTCAAGGAATCTTCTAATTTCTTGGGTTCCATCTGATATATAAAGCTTGAGTACAGGTAGACGTTCCCATTATGAGTTTGTCCCCTTGTTCTCACACCTTTAGAGACATCTCCAATGATGTTTTCACCTGGATGAGTGTTGTGAATCTTAAGTTTAGGGATCACATCCAACTTTAAAGATAGATCCAGATTGGACATATTTTGCTCAGGAAGTTGAACACTTGGACCAGCTATTGTTTCACACTCATTCAATGAGGATTGATTGAATGAATGAGAAAAACATCAGCATCAGTTGGCTATTGAAAGGATCGGATCTAGTTTGATCAATTAGATTAAGATTTGCAGCGGAATATAACACGAATTAGACAAAATTTAAGCAAGAATAGTATGAATATTCAATCAAACAGTGACGATTATAGAGAGAGAGTTTTCTGCAAATTGGAATATTTTCATTCACGTAAAAGATTCGGTTACAAAACAATTAGGTCAACATTCCTTTTATAAAGGAATGTGACGTCAGCTGATGTCACTTGATAGTGACATCTAACTGATTTATACAAACAACTGAAAGTAAACTAAACTACTGAAGATGTCCCCAACAACTGAGGACACCTTCACAAAAAGACTAAGTTCAAGCTACAATTACAACTACTAAAGATATAACATCTGAAGTGTAAGAACTTCAGATGTTTTACATAAAATAAAACTACTGAAAAGTAAACCATCACAACTACTGAAAAGAACTACTTCAGCTGTTGTGACAACTTCTGAGAACTTGGTCTTCAGACTTTGTCTACAGCAGATGTCTTCAGACTTTATCTTCAGACTTTGTCTTCAGCTATTGTCTTCAGACTTTGTCTTCAGCAGATGTCTTCAGACTTTATCTTCAGACTTTGTCTTCAGCTATTGTCTTCAGACTTTGTCTTCAGCAGATGTCTTCAGACTTTGTCTTCAACATATGTAGATCACTTCAGTTGTTATGATGTCTGTGGGACATAAAGGTTTTTCTGATCTGGCTCATTGGTTCTTTTGGTCCAACAAACTCCCCCTGAACCAATGCAGCCAAAACCTTTAAGATTATTGAAGTCCCACTTATTCGCAGAAACATTTTCTGGATCAGCTCAGAAATTTCCAAATTAAGCTCAGGCCATGGAAGAGGTTTCAAAAAGTTTGATTGGCAAAGGATGAATGGGAACTCTGTATTGGGGAATTGGACACAGAGCTGTTAACCCAATCATGAAACCTACTTCCAAATGATGAGTCTGTAAGACTCTCTAACATAGGCTTCAAGTAGAACAACTTTTTCTTCCAATGTGAGTTCTTCAGCTTCACTTTCAAAGAAGAACTCAGGCCCATAATACTCTGATAAGTATTTAACATTTTTTCCATTCTTTAGCTCCACAGTAGTTATTTCTCTGTATGCAAACTCATCAAGATGAGTACCTTCAAGTAACAACTGGAGCTCATTTCTTCTTATTTCTACAAGCTTCTTGTAGATCAACCCCTTCTTCACCATTTTGTTTTCTAGTAAAGTTTGTGGAGTCATCTTAGACTTGTAAGCTCTCTTAAAGTCATCAAGTATTTCCCAGGGTGACACTACAATGGCCAGCATTATCACAGCATCTACAGTCTTCTTTACTTGGCCATTGTATCGACCTGGAACATTCTTTCTATGAATTCTGTCACTTACTCTGGGGTCAGGCCAAATTCTCACTCTCTCTTTCTGATATTGAAATGTGAATCTGAGAGCATACAACCTCTGAGCATGTTTCTTCATAGCTTGTATGGATGAAGACTTAGGAAACTCTTTATCAACCATCCTTAACAGCTGCTCATCATGTTGTTTTTGTTGTTGTTCTTCTTCAATTTTCACTTTTACCATTTGCCTTTGGATGTCAGTTGTAATTGTTGTTGGTTGACTCCTAGGCTAAGTCATCTTCATTTTAAGAACAACAGAGATTGGCAGACTATCATCGTCATCATCTTCTTCTTCTTCTTCCATCCTCAATACCCTTCTCTTCCTCTTGGGTGCATCAGTGGTGGTTATTTGAGTAGGTTTCTTGAATAAAGGAGTTGGTTTTGAGGGTTGTAAGGGTGGTTGTTTTGGTGAGGGAGATTGTAAAGGCTGCTCTATCATCTTGGTTGTGAGGGAGGCTTTGGATAACTTTTCCATATCAGACGTTTTCCCAGCACCGGCATCATCAAGAGCTTCTATGATCAATCCTTTGTTGAATGCTTCAGAAGAACAGATTTTGGTGGTTATCTCCAAAATACTGTCTCTGGACCATGACTTTAGTTCAATGATTGGTCTTCCCAAATGTTTTGACAAGAATCTTATCATAGCTTCCAGCCTTTCCCTTTCTTTCTCATTGCAACTGGCCCATCTATTCTCAATCTCTTGAATCTCTAGCCGTCTGATCTCATAGTCAAGTTTGGCTGTGTCAAAACCTTGTCTGAAGAGTTGATCTATGATCTTATCCATAGATCTGCTATGTTGCTCATCAACTTCTTTGATTTCTATCTTCTTCTCATCTTCAGTCTGTTCAGCACTTTTCTTTCTCTTGTAAGTGATCATCTCCTTTTCTTTCTTCTCTTTTTCTTCTTCCTCTTCAACTCTCTTTCTTTTGTCTTCTTTCACTGACTTAGACTCCCCCTTTTTTGTTGTATTGGGTTCAGGGGTTTGAATGTCAGAAAGTCTCTTAGAAACAGCATCATCAACTAGGTTTTGAAGATTTGAGGAAAGCCTCTAATCAATGGCTTGATGCACAATGTTAGTGATGATGGGAGTGATGAGAGGTAAGGAGGATTGAAAGGCAGCAACCATTTGCTTAGAGGGGTTCTGTCCCTGAGAAATGGTGCCTGAAACAGAGGCTGGTGGCATAGTTGTTGAGAGTGGCTCAGCGTTTGGGAGAGCTTCAAAAGAAGCTGCCATCTGTGGGTGAATTGGGGCAGATGGACTTGATTCTTGAGACAATTTGGCAAGCAGTTCTTGTAGTCTGCATACCTCAACCTCAAGAATGGTGTTTTAGGCTAGAACATCAAAGAAAAAGCCAAGGTCATCATCAGTCTTTGCTGAATCATCTGACCTCCTGATTAAATCAGGATGAACATGTGCTGAGTGTAGATCAGTATTCACATGTGCCCCTATTTCTTGGAACTGGGGACTTCGTGCCTCAGGATTATGTCCTTCATTGGCAGTTGCCTTTGGTGAGGTCTTAGAGATGATACCACCTTCATCCTGTTCATGTGCTGAAACAGGAGAAGATGTAGCGTCACCAGATGTTCGAATCTCCTCCTCTACACGGGGAGATTGAACTTTGGAATCCCTGCAGCATACCAAACCTTAGTACAAGATTTTGGAAAGTTGTATTGTCCAAAGGCTTAGTAAATATATCTTCAAGCTCATAAGCACTAGGCACAAACTTTGGATCAATCAAACCTTTTTCATAACAATCCCTGATAAAATGATGTCTGATCTCAATTTGTTTGGTCCTAGAATGCTGGACAGGATTCTTAACAATACAAAGAGCTGAAGAACTATCCATCAGTAAAGGAGTCTTAGTCTCTGTAATGTCATAATCCAATAATTGATTTTGAAGCCAGAGTACCTGAGATGTACAACTTGCAGCATCAATATACTCTGCTTCAGTAGTGGATGTAGCAACTGAAGTTTGTTTCTTACTTTGCCAAGAAACTAAACAATTGCCTAGAAATTGGCATCCACCAGAGGTTGATTTTCTGGTTAATTTACACCCTGCATAGTCACTATCAGAGAAAGCAACTAATTTGCAAGAGTGCCCAGTGGAATACCAAAGTCCTAGAGATTGAGTTCCTTGCAAGTATCTAAAGATCCTTTTGACAGCAATCATATGGGATTCTTTAGGTGCAGCCTGAAATCTAGCACAGACACACAAGTTGCAAACATAATGTATGGTCTAGAAGCTGTAAGGTACATCAAGGAACCAATCATACATGTGTAAAGAGTTTCATCAACTGCTTTACCTTTCTGATCAGCATCCAGTTGTGTGGTGCAGCACAAGGGAGTAGAACAGGACTTACAGTTTTGTAAATCAAACTTTTTCAACAAATCCTTTGTGTATTTTGACTGATGAATGAAAGTTCCATCAGCCATTAGTTTGATTTGCAAACCCAGAAAGAACTGTAATTCTCCCATGGCACTTATTTCAAACTTTTGTTGCATCAACTTAGTAAAGGCATCACACAACTGTGGATCAGAAGATGCAAAAATAATATCATCTACATAAATTTGAACAAGGAGCTTATGCATGCCTACTTTCTTAATGAACAAAGTTTTATCTATGGAGCCTCTAGTGAAATTATTTTGAAGAATAAAGTGAGATAGTGTTTCATACCAGGCTCTGGGAGCTTGTTTTAACCCATAAAGAGCCTTATCAAGCTTATACACCCAATCTGGATGTTTATGATCTTTAAAACCTGGTGGTTGACACACATAAACTTCTTCTTTATAAAAATGCGCTTTTAACATCCATTTGAAAAACTTTAAGATTATGGAAAGCAGCATAAGCTAAAAACAATCTGATTGCCTCCAGTCTGGCTACAGGGGCAAAGGTTTCATCATAATCAATACCTTCTTCTTGTGAAAACCCCTGTACAACCAGTCTGGCCTTGTTCTTGACAATTTGACCTTTTTCATCAGTTTTATTCCTAAACACCCATTTAGTGCCTATTGCATACTTACCTTGGGGTAGAGGAACCAGTTCCCACACTTGCTGCTTTTGGAACTGAAGAAGCTCAAGTTGCATGGCTTCAACCCATCCATTGTCTCTTAATGCAATATGATAGTTCTTTGGCTTCTGCTGACTGATGAAGAGAGCATAAAGGCAGAAATTGGACAATTGACTTCTAGTTGAAACACCAACATTGATGTCACCAATGATTTGAGACATGGGGTGATTCTTCAGTGCTTGGTACTCAATAATATCTGTGCAAGTGTTTGTAGGAGAGTCAGCAGCAACAGATGTTGATTCAGACTCTTGAAACCTAGAATGAGATGGCAGTTCAAATGAAGTAGAGGATTCAGAGATTTCATCAGCAATTGTTGTGGATGGAACTACTGAAACTACAGGAACATCAAGTGTAGTAGACATAGGCAGGTGATCACTACAACTTGAATTTATACCACCAGATGGAGATGATGGATCCTCAGAAACTGCAACAGATGGAGACTGATATGGAACATATTGCAGTATGTCCAAATCAAATAACTCCACATGGTTTTGTGGAATTTTGTCTTTTGGAGATTCATTAAACTTTACATGCAAAGCTCTTCAACTATCTTTGTTCGGCAATTAAAAACTCTGTATGCCTTGCAAGTAGATGAATACCCAACGAAGTACCCTGCATCCACCTTTGATTCAAACTTCTAAAGTGGATTCTTTGTGTTAAGAATATAACAGGGACACCCAAATGCTCTAAAGAATGAAATCAGAGGAGCCAAATGATGTAATAACTCATAAGGAGTCTTCATCAACCTCTGATTTACTAACACTCTATTTTGTACATAGCAAGCTATGTTGACCGCTTCAGCCCAAAAGGTTAGTGGCAAACCAGAATCAGCCAACATTGTCCTTACGGCTTCAATAAGGGTCCTGTTCTTTCTCTCCACCACTCCATTTTGTTCAGGAGTTCTTTGAATGCTATATTGCCTCTTGATTCCCTTAGATAAATAGAATTCATCAAGAGTGTGGTTTCTAAATTCTGTGCCATTATCACTCCTCACACACTTGACTGGAAGGGAGTACTGCTTTTCCACATACAACACAAAGTAGATGATGATTTGAACAGCCTCATATTTTGAATGTAAGAAGAAAGTCCATACAAATCTGGAATAATCATCCACAATTACCAGACAGTATTTTTTCTTGGCTATGCTCATCACTCTTACGGGACCAAAAAGATCCATATGCAGTAATTGCAAGCAGGCAGTGGACTTTGGTTCTTCTATTGGAGGGAATGATACTTTGTGTTGCTTTCCTTTTAAACAAGCAGAACAGTTGTCATCACATTTGAACTCCTTTAATGGCAGACCTCTCACTAAACCATGATGAATAAGCTGGTTCATGTTTTTAAGATTCACATGACCAAGCCTTCTATGCCATAGTTCAGATTCCTGAGGAGAGGCCTTGGAGAACAGACATGGATGGCCTTTTAGATCAATTTTCTTTGATAAATCTAAGGCATATACTCTTCCAATCCTGTTGGCCTTCAGGAGAGTATATTCATCCAATATCTTGTCAATCATTTTCAGAACTTTGGAAGACAGAATCCGACAGTTCTGACTAGTGGAAAGTGCAACATGCCCTTTATCACACATTTGACTGACACTCAACAAGTTGTACTTGAGATTCTCCACATGGTTAACATCATCAAATCTGATCTCACCATTTGACACAAAGCCTTTGCCGATGATGTAACCCTTAGCATCATTACCAAAAGAAACAAATCCCTTCTTTCCTTGAGAGTAGTCATGTAGAAGAGAACTGCTCCCTGTCATATACATAGATCCTCCACTATCCACATACCAGATGCTTCTTTGGCATGCTGAAGAACCCTTCATTTGTCACAAGAAATTAGGTAGCCTTTGAGACCCAAACCATTTTGGTTTTGGGTCTGTTCTCATCAACAGATTTTAGACTAACTGATTTGTCATGATTGACAGCCTTTGAAGGTGGAGATGGTGCTGAAAAGGATTCCTTTGATTTTGGCTTAGTTTCCTTTTCAGTGGTTTAATCACATATACATCTAATTGGTTAACTCTCCCCAACAGATGTTGAACCATCATAACAAGTTGTGTCTGATTGGTTGTCAAGTCCTTCAGCTCAGCTGACACATCAGTACTTGTTTTTTATTTGTTCTTGTGACTCACCATATCCTCCTTTTTGAAAGACACAGACTTAGTCTGGTGTTTTGATATTCCATTAGGAATATTTTCAGCTGTTTTATGATAAACCCCTTACTTCTTTTTAGATTTTTGGAAAAACTCTGGGTTATCAGATTGAGATGTTTGTGGTACAAACTTGGTTTGAAATTCATCTTTCATTTTATTCATTTTCTTTTTAATGATTTTATCTTTGTTGAATTTTGAACCCTTGTTATACCAACATTCATCAATGAGATGATTAAATAAACCACATATTTCACATGGCTTTTTCTTCATCTTTTGTTGATCAACTGCTGAAGAAGATGAAACTACTGAAGGTGTGTTCTTCAGTACTTTCTTCCTCTCAGTACTTATGGTAAGTACTGAAGGATTTGTAACAACTGAAGATTTGTTCTTCAGAAGTTTTCTATCAGTACTTTTGGATTTCTTAATAGACTTTTCAGCAGTTGTCAAACCATGTTTGTTTTCATTTGGTTTGAAATGCTCTTCAGGTGTTGTGACTTGCCCTTCAGTACTTTGAATACATTGTGGGACAACACCTGAATTGCTCAGTTTCTCTTTGATCATGTGTTTATCAGCAGTAAGACCATCAGCAGATTGATTAGCTGAGGTAAAAATACTGACTTCATCCTCTGATTTTGAATTATCACTTGAGGATGAGACACATGATGATGTGGTTTGGGAATTGCTTTCACCTTTAGAATTTACTTCTAGCTTGGGAGTAAAATCTGTAGGAGGTATAATGTGATTATACCCAATCCTAAACTTCACATTTGAAGCTGTTTGCTTGCTGAGAAGCATTTCAAACCCCTTGCAGGATGTTACCCAACGTTCACAATTTACTTGAGTAGCTGCAAGTGTTTCTTTGAGATTCTTATGATTCTCTAAAATGACCTCTACCTTTGCCTTTTCATCAGTAATTTGGCATTTTAATTTGTAAATCTCCTCATCTTTTTCTTTTAAAACAGACTCAAACTCAGCTTTTCTTTTGGAAATCACTTTCTCTAGGTCAAGATTTTGATTAATTAAGGCTACATTTGCTTCCCTAATTAAGACAAAAGCAGCTATGCATGACTCAGAACACAACTTGGCCTTATCCTCAGAAGATACTTGTGGTACCTGTGATGATGAAGCATTTCCATCAGTAAACTCCAGGGCCATAAGAGTAACATTTCCAAAATGATTTTCACCACCATGTTGACCAGCAACAGAAAACAATTGTTCGGAATAACAAAAAATATCATCTGGTAAGCTGCTCCAGTCAACAACCTCAGGTGTGAAAAAGCTTTGATGTGATTGAGATTGAGATTGTTGATTTAATTGAGATGGTTGAGGATCAGGTAGGGCATGTGGTTGTTGAGCTATGGGGACAGGAACCTGACTAGATTGAGGCATGTAAAAACATGGATAAGGATATGGCATTGGACCTTGAGGGACAAAAAATGCAGGAGATGATTGAATTTGTGAATGATGATCAGAACTGGTAGAATGTTGCCCTTTGGTTTGTGAGCTATTGCTTGGAAATATCACAAAGGGTGTAGATGAGTTAGATCCAGATGATCTACACTCTCTTGCAAAATGTCCAAGTCTATGGCACTTGTGACACCTCAACTTGCTCTTATCAAAACCAACTTTGGTTTTTCCAGAGAGACCAGGGAATTTTCTACCTGTTCTGTTGTAAAACTTTTGAGATCTGATATTGATTAATGCCATTTGGATCAAAATATCCATCTCTTCCAGATCATCATCAGCAATTCCTTTCAAATCATCCATCAAAAGGCACAAATTATCAATACTACACCCTGAATTACCATCAACACCAACAAAAGCATGATCTCCACTGTTTGAAGAGAAATCTATATGCTCATCATAAGAACTTTCTGATGCAGCATATTCTGACTCATGATCAACCAGAGCAGTATTCCCTGGTACAAATTCCCAGATGAAGCAAGTTTCCTTTTCTGTTCTTGTAACGCCCCGAATAATGTCTAAGCGAGCCAAATATTAATAATGGGTTATAGGTTATAGACCGAGTTAACTTTTCGGGATATGTGTTTGGCGAGTTTAAGGTCCCGGGAACGCCCGATATATATAAACGGATCAGCTTGAGTAACTCTCATTTTTGCAACTCAACACTCTAGTTCTAGAGAGAGAGTAGAGAGAGTAGAGAGAGAAAGTAGAGAGAGTTGAAGATTTAAGGCTCGGATAATCCTGGGATTGAAGATCAGTGTTCGTGGGCATCGAAACAACAAGAAAGCACCAGGAATCCAGGTAAGAAACATCATTCAATCGTTGCTTTTGATGTAAACCCGGATTCTAGGGTTTGGTTTTTTAAAAGTGGCAAAGATTCGCCCAAAACTCACGTTTTTGTGTAAGAAAACATGTAAGAAGCTTAGATAAAGCTTATTGGGTGAAAAACCAAGGTTTTGGGTGTAAAAGATTGAAGTTTTGGGTCAAAAATGGGGTAGTTCGTAATTTTCAGCCCGTTTTGCGAAACTGGAGTTCATCCAGCGAAATTAGGTATTCGTCCAGCGAAACTATGGATCTTCCTGCGAAACTATAGTTTCGCAGGTAGTTTCGCAAACATGGTTTTCCAACGAAAGTTGGGCGAAACTGGCAGCGAAACTGGCAGCAAAGATGCCAGCGAAACTGCCAGCGAAGATGCCAGCGAAACTGCTAGTGAAACTAGCAGCGAAACTGTTGGCGAATCTGGCTGAGAAATTGCTGATCTTGAAGCGAAATTAGCAGCGAATTTAGGCAGAAATTAATCCCTTTAAGTGTCAGCTTATCTGAAGGCTGTGTAGAGTGATTCTAGCCTTGTAAGCTTAGTTTGGAAGTTGGTCCCGGTATCCAGGTGAGTTCTAGATCCCCTATTTATAAGTTTTCCATGTTTTGGGGCTATTATGCATACTAAATTTACGTTTTTAAATGACCACGATTTTAAGGGGTTTTAACAGGAAGAACGATTTTTCTATAAGTAAATGTGCTATATAAATGTTTAAATATAAAAATTTTTCGCGCTGACCTGGCAGCCCGGCCCCAGCCAGGGGCGTTGCCCCTTGGACCCCACTAGGGGCTGCTGCCCCTAGGACCCCGCTGTCAGGGGCTGCCGCCCCCGAACCCCCGCTGTCCCGTGGCGGTTCGGTTATGTTTTATGATGATTTTACTTGGCATGATGTGTACATAATAAGTTAAGTATTATATATACTAAAGTGGAAGATGATATTAATGAAAAGCGAAACTTAAAGAATGTTACCCCCGGGCCCGTATGATGATGAAAAGTCTTGCAAGCACTATGATAGACTTCACTTATGTGAGTCTGATGTATGATAATGGATCTGTATTCATGAGCGGGCTATGTGCCTTGCAGTGTGGATCAACTGTCGGGGGTTAGCTACCGTTTCATGTGTACCGATAGGGATTGACATTTGTTGTCAATCAACATGGAGCTCTTGCTTTGTGCAATCTCATTTATGATGAAAGTGAAAGATAATGAAAGAATGAAAGATAATGAACATGCTTATTATGATGCAAGTAATGTTATGTACTATGATGTATGCATGGTCATTATATGAAGGATAAAGTTTATATGTTGTTATATTATTTAAAACTAGAACTCGCTCAGCGAAGCTGACTTTTATGCATAATAGTTGGCAGGTAAGTGCTGATGCTGAGGATGGCACACGGAGCTACTTGGGGAGCTATGGATGGCATTCAAGTTTATGAAAATCTTTATTGTAATTTAAGGACAAGTAATATGTTTTGTTAACAATTAAACTTGTATGAGTTCGATGTGTTTTCAAATGTTTAAATGAATGTCTAATTATTTCCGCTGCAATGTTTTATTATTAAACTGATTTTATGCTATGATTAACCAACTGTGAGGCTTCTCGGGAACGGGGTCTTACAGTTCTATCTCTCTTTCAAATGTTAATAGTTTCCCATGAAGTTGGGTAAGAGATAGAGTGTCCAGATTTGCTCTGAAGCGTAGGACAATAGTATATGTGTCCTATCTCTCAGGCAGGGATCTGAGGAATCTGTTGTTCATCTGACTGTTTGTATATTCATGTTGAACCATTTTTAGCTCAGATATCAAACATGAAAATCACTCAAACTGTTGAGTTAGTGACTCACCCTTTCTATGAGAGAATGTCTCATATTGCTGGGCAAGGATCTCTCTATTGTTTGCTAAGACCTCATCAGTTCCTCCAAATTGTTCTTTCAGAGCAACACAGAGATCATGAGCAGTTTCATGATGCATAAGTCCAGAATAGATTTCATTAGGTAGTGCCATGGCCAGAATTCCATGGGCTTTAGCATCAATTTCAAACAGTTTCAGATCTTCATCTGAATATTACTCCTTCTTCTTTGGAACCATCTCATTGGTTTTCGGATTACTCACCATAGGCTTATATGGTCCATGAACCACAGACTTCCAACAACCTGAACTGTTAACAGACAGGTGATGGAGCATTCGGCGTTGCGATATGTTATACTCACTCCTAACAAGCATCGGAGGCTTTGTTGAGGAGCCAGTATTGTGAGGATCATTGATTGATGTAGTCATTTTCACCAATTCAAATAGGTTCAATGAAATTTTAATAAATCTAGCTCAAAAACTCAACAACACAGTTTAAAACAAGACGAATCTCAAATTAATTGACCGGAAGCAACAGAAAATCAAGCTCTATAACCAATTCTTGCAAATTTACTAATTCTATCAAACTTAGATATCAAAAGAGCAGTTTCAATGATCAATTGTTAAATCAATCAATGATTAACTAGCTCTGATACCATTTGAAAGGATCGGATCTAGTTTGATCAATTAGATTAAAATTTGCAGCGGAATATAACACGAATTAGACAAAATTTAAGCAAGAATAGTATGAATATTCAATCAAACAGTGACGATTATAGAGAGAGAGTTTTCTGCAAATGGAATATTTTCATTCACGTAAAAGCTTCGGTTATAAAACAATTAGGTCAACATTCCTTTTATAAAGGAATGTGACGTCAGCTGATGTCACTTGATAGTGACATCTAACTGATTTATACAAACAACTGAAAGTAAACTAAACTACTGAAGATGTCCACAACAACTGAGGACACCTTCACAAAAAGACTAAGTTCAAGCTACAATTACAACTACGGAAGATATAACATCTGAACTGTAAGAACTTCAGATGTTTTACATAAAATAAAACTACTGAAAAGTAAACCATCACAACTACCGAAAAGAACTACTTCAGCTGTTGTGACAACTTCTGAGAACTTGGTCTTCAGACTTTGTCTTCAGCAGATGTCTTTAGACTTTGTCTTCAGCTATTGTCTTCAGACTTTGTATTCAGCAGATGTCTTCAGACTTTATCTTCAGACTTTGTCTTCAGCTATTGTCTTCAGACTTTGTCTTCAGCAGATGTCTTCAGACTTTATCTTCAGACTTTCTCTTCAGCATATGTAGATCACTTCAGTTGTTATGATGTCTGTGGGACTTAAAGGTTTTTCTGATCTGGCTCATTGGTTCGTTTGGTCCAACAGTTGTGAAGCAGCATTAACAATTTTATGTTACTTCAAGATGCTTCTTCCATCAGCTTGGTGTTGTTCAGTGGCATCGGATGAGTTTTTAGGCTCACTAGGTTGACAACTGGTTGAAGCTCCACTATCTCTTGAGATAGTTATACTATCAGATCTGATAATAGTGGGAGCTTGATCTTCAACAACTCTTGGAGAACTTGGAAAAGGTCTGGGTAACTCAAACAGTTGGTCATCATCAGAATTACTTTGAGTATCTGTTCCAGCTGAAACATTCTCACAAGAAGGTTTAGAATAGCTTGGAAACAATTTTAAATCAAAGATATGATCAGGGCCATTCCCCCTAACACAAGGAGTGTGCTCATTGATAACAATGTTGGATGATTCCTAAAATTGTTGATTTTTAATGTTATAAACTCTATAAACAATACAAAGCCAAATTATCCGACTTTTCAGCAAATTTTGCGAAATTATCCTTTGTGTTAAGTATGGTACACCTGCTGCCAAAGGACCTTACAAAGCCAATGAACGGTGGCCTCTTGTTCCATAGCTCATAAGGGGTTTTTCCATGTGGCTTAACTACAATAACCCTGTTCTGTACATAGCATGCAGTGCTGACTGCCTTTGCCCAAAATGTTAAAGGCAGCTTTAAATAGCTAACATAGTTTGAGCAGCCTCAATAAGTGTCCTGTTTCTCCTCTCAGCAACACCATTTTGTTGAGGAGTTCTAGGAGCACTATATTGTCTGGCAATCCTTTTTGAGTTACAGAATGATTCAAGAAATTGATTCTTAAACTCAGTCCCTTGATCACTTCTAATTACCTTAACCTTGTGATCAATTTGATTATCTATTTTAATAATAAAAGATTTTAAAGTTTCAGCAGTTTCATCTTTAGTTCTTAAAAAGAATACCCATGTATATCTTGTACAATCATCAACAATCATAAGGCAATATGATTTCCTTCCAATGCTCATTATACTTGTGGGATGAAATAGATCCATGGGGAAAAAGTGTAATGGAATGGTGATAGAGTTAACTACTTTGGATTTATGAGATGTCTTGTGTTGCTTTCCTTTCAGACATGTAACACAGTTATCTTTGCAGAAAAATTCCTTTTTAGGCAAACCATGTACCAAGTTATTTTTAACCAATTTATTCATGGTTTTAAAATTGACATGACACATTCGTTTATGTCACAGTGTTGACTCATCACTATCAGCTTTGGAAAGAAAGCATGACACTTCACCCACTGGGGAAGAATTGTTCATATCCAGCTTGTACATATCCCCTTTCCTGGGAGATCTAAGACGCACCAATTCCTGGGGATTGTCATCCCGAGTTTGAGGATAATTCACACATGTTCTGTGAAAAGCATTTGGTGCTTTTGATCACAAAACTGAGAAACACTTAAAAGATTGGTTTCAAGCTGTTTGACAAAGTGTACTTTGTCAACTTTTAAATAACTATTGGATATACTCCCTCTGTCAGAAATATATCCTCTGGCCTCACCTCCAAACTAAACAGGACCTCCATCAAAATGTTGAAATTGTTGAAGAAGCGATCTGTTCCCAGTCATGTGCCTCGAGCATCCATTGTCTACAATCCACACATTGTTATTCTCTTCATATGGATGTCCCTGCACATAAGGTGAAAAAGTTCATTTTTATTGGAAACCCAAGCCTTGTTGGTCTTGGGCTTTTCTAATGATGAGGATTTTATTAAACCAAAATTTATGCATGGGGTTCAATGAGTGTTTGTGAAGAAAAAGTTTAGGATGCAGCATCTTCTTTGATCTTCCATTCCATCCCTTGGTTGATCATTGTAGATGAGCTTGTTGAAGCTTGCGTAGCATGGCATTCTTCTGAAGCTTCTTTTTTTCGGAAAATGCCTTCACCACCTTTTCTTTTGAAGCAGTCTTCTTCTCGGAAGGTTTCAAGGGAACTTTCTTGTTCTTTTGATTTTTCTTAGCTTTATCTTCCATAGCTATTTTCCCTTCGGAAGAATGAGTTTCTTTCGAAAGAAACATTGCTTCGGAAACAAGCTTTCCCTTTTTCATCCCTTGAACCATGTGATAAGGTCCAAATGTGAAACCCTCATTAACTCCTTCTTTCTTAACATTATTTGCATAATGTGTGCTTGCAGGATTGTAATATCAATCTTTAGCCATGTTATTTTGCAAACCACACATTATGCATGCAATGTTAATCTTCTGGGAATTCGAGAACTGTTGTTTCTTGCTTTTCTTGTCTTCATCAACAACCTTTCCCTTTAACTTCTGATCCTTTTGCAGGACAGTGTGCTGGTACTACACACCTTTCCAGGATCAGAATTTCCCACGACCTAAAATCCAGCTGAAATGAATACACCCTTTTGTTTTGGGTCAATCTTTAGCTTGGATTCAGCCACTTTCTTGGCAGTTTTTTTGGCTGCCTTAGCCCTGTTTCTTTTGGCTTTAGTGGTTAGGGGTTGATCATCACTAGTGGAGGAGGTTTGATTTACCTGGTTCTTCCCTATGATGGTCTCCATAGTTGCATCACTCTTTAGCTCATGGAAAGGTGGGTCAGCAGATGGAACCTCTTGCTCTTCGGTCCCACATCTTGGTTGTCTAATAGACTCGTAAGAGTGTGGTGGAGCAATTTCATTGGTTCCCAACCCACCTTAGTTTTGACAACAAAGTTTTGAGTGAGAGGATGATGCAAGAATGGCTTGGAAGTTTTGCTCAGAGATAGCATGCTTCCTTGCTTGACCCTCAGCTGTGACAAGCTGGGCTTGAGCCTCAATCAATTTGGAGATTAAATCTTTGATTTGAGTCTTGTAATTGGTATGTTCATGTTGTAACAAGGACATAGTTTTCTCTAACTCTTCAATTTTCTTTTGATAGTCAGATTCAGCCCTTTTAAAATCAGATTTTAGGATATTTAAAGACTCAATATCAGATTTAGTTTCCATATTTTAGTCTTGATATAAATTAATTTTAGCAATACAAGCTGGAGTACAGAGGTGTTCATATACCTTGTTGTCATCAGTTCCAGCCATCAATGCTTGAGCAGGAGTCACATCATGTACCATGAAGCTCAAGTCAAGTTCTTGAGCTACAACAACTGTTTCAGTTGAACTCCTTGTGGCTTTAGCTATTTCGGATTTGATTTAGGAGCCTTGCATTCCCTGGCAAAATGACCAAGTTGGTTACAGTTGTAACATTTGGCCTTTGTCTTGTCAAACCCAGACTTTCTGTTAGTTGGGTTTTGGGGAAACTGCCTTCCAGTTCTCTGGAAGAACTTCTTTTCTCTGTAAGTTACTAGAGCCATCTGTTGGACAATTTCCACATACTCGACATCATCTGGGCTAAAGCATTCTAGATCATCAAAGCAATATTAAAAGTCACTAGAATGCCCATTTCCTAAGACAAAGGCACAACTATCCTAGAAGGAACTTGGCTCAGCTTGTTGAGACAATGGAGTCTTAGGGAATGTAATTTATGGCCCATAAGAGCAGGATGACTGCTGGGAGTAAGTCAGGTACTGTTGAGGTTGGGGGGTCCTGAGCCTTCAGCAACCATTAAAGCGTTGCTAGCAGGAAGGCTTGAGGGTCTGCTCATCTGGTGACCTCTCTTGTTCTCCATCTAAAGACGGTATCCATCAAGGATGCCATATAGTTCTGTTATGGTGAGGGAGTTCAGGTTTTTTGTCCTCTTGATAGAGACACAATAGAATGTCCACTCATTTGAGTGTGCACTCATGAATTTTCTTGAGAGATTTTTATTCAAGGGCAATTCCCATAGACTGAAGGGAGGAAATAAGATCCATATACCTGAAGTATTGCTGGCTGAGGGTCTCTCCAGTAATATAAGTCAAGTTTTCAAATTGTTGCTTCAGTGAATCTTTCTTTGAGTCATTTGACCTGGAGCACATCTGGGACAAGGCATCAAATAGTTCTTTGGCTGACTTGTAATGCTCAAAACCCACCATAATGGAGTTGGGTATAGCAGTCATCAAAACAGTCATATCATTGCTATCAATGTCCAGCTTTTTACGATCTTCATCAGAGTAATCTTCAACCTCCTTCTCTATCATAAGCCATTTCCACCTGGTGCTGCTAGCAGGAAGAACAAGTTCTTCTAAAGCCACTTATACTTCGGAAGAGCCTACTTCTTTTGAGGCTTAAGACATTCTTCAGGTCTTCATGCTTCAAAAATCTTGTCTTGATTTCTTCTAAGTGTTGAACTTCGGAAGAAGGAAGACTTGTCTTCTCAAGTTGGAGTTTCTTTTCGGAAGCTCCTTCAGGCTAAAACTTTGGAAGCTCAATATTTCCCTTCAGAAGTTCTTCATTTGCCTTTGGAAGTTCTTCATCAGTTGCACAAATATAGTTTAAGTGTTAGTTTTTGTTGCACCAGCCTTACGTGATCCAACATGATCTTGTCATCAGAGATTTTAAGGTCAATTTTTAGTTTGTTGTGCATTAATTCTTCTTGTTTGAGTTTATCACATATTTTGAATGAGTATGTTCTGTAATGCTCAACTTGATCAAAACATGCTTTTGCGCAAATTGTTTCTCTAACTTCCATGGGAATTTCTGGATAAGAAGATGAAGTCTTAGTATCAGACGATGAGTGTTCAACCTTAGGTTATACTGACTGAGCCATGAGAGCAATTTCTTCTGAATCTTCTTTTGGATCAGATTTATCATTCCAATCATAGTATTCATCATTTTCTGAATCACCATTTGCCTTGGGATCATTATCTTTAGACCAGTCTTCATTATGAGTCTTAGCAACAAGAGCTAAACCAGAAGTAAGATCAGCTATGAACTGTTCAGCATATGCACCTCAGTCATATCCCTCTTTGATGATAACAACAAGAACTTCTTTGGCTCTTCAGTTGTTTTTTATTCATCTTTTAGTTATGGCATGAGAAGTGTTTGATATGGCTTCTGAAATTTTCCTGAGACTGTTGTTAATATCTTTGACTTCTAGAGTCAGCTTGACTAATTCCTCCTTGATTTCTTAGAGCTTTACATTCTCTTGTAAAATGACCATAGCTATAGCAGTTTAAACGCCTTGACTTTGATTTGTTGAAGCCAACAGTTTTATTTGCACTTGGTTTGTAATTTATGTTCACATAGGAGTGTTCTGAGTTCTATAAGCTATCATCACCATCTGCCAGTTTAAATCCATCTCTTCCACATCATCAGGATCCATCTCAATCAAATCTTGCAAAATCAGATCAACTTGAGTTAAATGACTACCTTGATAAGCATAAAAACTTGTCATGAAAGCAGTAAAAGCATATTTTGACTCTTCATCCTGTAAAAGTATATTTATGATATCTTTAACTTTGCTAGGTTTAACAGAGTTAGAAGATGGAGTCTCAGTTTGATGTTTAGGAATTTGAGTTTTAGGAGGAGATTGAGGTTGAGTTGAATAGACAGGAGCACTTGTGATAAACCTAGTTCCCACAAACAAGTCACCCTCATCTTCTAGAGTACTTTCATCATTTGCCAGAAATGCATTCTCTACTATATTTGTAGGAGAAGCAACATACTTATATTGAGATGTTTATGCAGCTCTGTCATTGTTTCTATAGCTCTCATCAATTTCGACTAATTCAATTTTAGCAATCAGAAGATCAAGGTCTATTGGAAACTTTTCAGTATGTTTTAACAATGTCACTGCCTGTTTCCATGAGGAGCATTGAGACGTCTATCATTTAGATCTTTAAGATCATTCTTAATGCTTGTAGTTGAAACTTCTATAGTAAGTTGCACAAATCTGTTCATCATCTGGTTTATTGTTTCTCTAGAAAGATGCTCAAATAACTCTAGTTACCTTTTAAGTTTCTGCTTTTTGAGATCTTGAATATGTTTACCACCTTCACAAATGATCTTTAAGGCTTTGTACATGGTGTAACCAGTTTAATAACCTTCAAGTCTGGTCAAGACCTCTAAAGGTAAACCCTTACACATCAGTGAGTAGGCTGTAATGTCATTCTTTACTTTCTTTAAATCATCACAATGCAGACCATCCTCGGGATAAGGTTCTTGAGAATCTTTGGTGTTAATAAATTCTCTATTAGGACCATCTGATGTAACAGGAATATATGGTCCTTTCTTTATTGACTTTCAAAGATCAGTGTCAATAGAGTATAGATGATGTTTTTAATCTGAGAAACTAGTTCTTGAAATTAGCTTTGTTCTTCAACTTAGGAACTCTGTTCTCTAAATCTCCAGACTTAACCATTTTTAGAGTTGAATTTAAGAAAATAATCTGTTTTTGTTGTTTTTAAAGTTTGGAATGAAACAAAGAAATGAAAATATTTTTGTATTTTAGTTTTTTTAAAAAAATTCTAAGTATTGAATGAAAAGTCTGAATTTTGATATGCCTACTTGTGAATCCAAGGATCGGAATTAGAAATTATCGGTGTTAATAGGGAATCAAGTTAATGTTTGCGGAATCGACATTAACCTTTGTTTAATTGTTTAATAAATAAAAATCAAATACAACGATTAATGATTATGACGAACACAATAAAAAAAACACAATTAATAGCAAAAAGGATCTGATTCAAACGTATTTCATTAAATTGATTAATGATTACAGATGAGTAAATAATGAACAATAATTGCTTCGAACGAGTTGCTGTTGATGTGACGGCTGCTAGGGTTTATCTTTGTGTGAATTGATGTGATATTTGGGTTTGCAGTATTGTTGCTTGGTTGTTTGTGTTCGTGTGTCGTCCCTTGATATGAAACCTAGGATCCATATTTATAGGCCATGTGTTTCGGTTAAGGTAACACCGGGTCTCTTGGGATTTACACAACTGTCTTGTTGACTTGTTGACTTGCAAAACTTGCATTATTTAAACACAAGTGTTTGGACTCCGCGGCTGCATAGTCTTCTGAAGGTGTTTGCTCATCCGCAGGAGTTTGCTCATCTGCAGGAGTATTCACTTAAACTCTTTGATTGACTTCACTTGAACTCTTGAGCTGATTGTTCATCCGTAGATGATCTTCGGATGTATGTTACTTGTAAGAAACATATCTACGGAAGAGCAAAATGTTCATCCGTAGATGTTTCTTACACTTAGTCAATTTCAGTAATTGACCAAGAATAATGTTTCTACCTGCAACCATACACAGATCAACACACATATGGGTTAACCTATATACACAATGCATATATCAAAATAATGAATTAAAATCATTCAATACAAGTATTGATTAAAGTTCTAAGCCTATTCAAAATGATCTAGATCTATTGTTCCTAGATCTATTAAAACTCCCCCTTAGGCTTAAATACTTCTAATCAGCTCTTCAAGGCTGAAAGATCCTTCAATCATGACACCATCTTCTTGTTGAAATAAGCTATTGAATCCTTTTGAATATCGTATTTGTACTTGTCTCCATTGTGCATATCCGTTGAAGAATCTCAAAACTTAGTCCCAAAATGTCCTCTTCAGTTGTTAGAGTTTCCATCACACTTTGATTGTGAACTATTTCAAGTACATGTTCTTCTGTGATTTGTAGTTCTGATACTTCTTCAATGTCAGCTCCTTTCAGCAGCCCAGCATCATGTCTTCTTCTTTTGTATGCTTTAGCATGTATTATCGACCACTTGAATCATATGAACATATAAGCATAGATCATTCTGTGCTATTTCATAAGATAACTTTGGGAAGAATTTGTCATGCAAGTATGATGTGTAGTTGGGGTGTAGCAGCTTGATCTTCACTGGATCAAAGATTCTCATCTTCTCTGCTTTCTTTCCTTCTGCATTCCTCAACAGTACCAATTCTTTGGTCTTCTCAACATATCCCCATTCTGTTATAGGATATGTGTATGGATTTCCATCAAATCTTTTAATAGCTGCTGCATTCTTGTTGTTGTATCCAACCCTCTTCAAAAGCTCATCATCAATCAATGTAAAGGAGTTGGTTCTTGATCTTTTCAGCCTCTCCATTTTTCTCTTATGATCAGCATCTTCTCTTCTTGCTTCCTTAAGTACATCATCTTTGAATTTTGTCTTTAGTCTTCCTACTGACACAGAGAAGTCTCTTCCTCTTAAGTGAATTGGGTAATTAGTGATAATTAAGCTCTGTAGATCCTTGATGTCACTTTCAGGCAAGTACAATACTTGTTCTACATCATGGAAGTATTCAATTCTTCTAGATGTCCTCTTGATGATTGCATAATCCCATTCTGGATCATACTTCCAGTGCATAATCCTGTTTTCTTCCACAGAACAGGGAGTTGTGATGTGGTCATATAACTCTATCAGGGTAGACTTTTGTTCAGTGATTTCCCTGACTGTTGTTCCTAGAGACCATACTTTGTCAGGGATAACTGCCCTAGGCTCTCTGATCAGTTTCTCTTTCCCTTTGTGCTGATCTTTAGATTCAACAGTTATAGTATCAGCAGGGAGTTTGCTTTGTTGCTCATAAGATGGGTTTGGAGCTTCAGTTCTTAATCTCACTCCTGTGTCAAGCTCAACAGCCATTACATGTTCCATCATCCTCCTAAGTTTACCAACTTTTCTTCCCTTAAGCTCATTTGCCTCGTAGTTGTGACCCTGTAGCCAACAAATCATATTGTACTTGCTAAGCTTTGCTATGTCACAGTGGCCTAGATCTTTCTTAATTTTCTGAATGGCTTGAAATGTTGTGAAAGCTTCATAGTCACAATTAGGGATCATGAATCTAGCCAGCTCAAACTCTTTCAGCATATCTTTCATCTTACTCATGCTCATCCTTTCTACCATGTCATACAGAAAGCCATGAATTATTAGGGTCGTAAACATTGAGGATTCAGACCTTTCTTCCAGTATGTCTTTGGTGGTCAACAATTCATCAACTTTTCGTTCTTTGTCTCTTTTGGGAGATTCATCCTTTGTGAGCTCATTCCATTCAGCATCACTCTTAGCTTCATCATGAGTTACTGGCTTTGAAGTTGATACATCCATTGAAGGAGTGTGCTCAGGTGATGTAGGCCTTGATCTTTTGGGAGAATCTTGTACTTCAATCACTTCCTTCATAACAGAACCCAAGTACTTCCTTTTCCTCGAATATTGAATGATTGGCATTGAATCTTCAACATATTCTTTTGTTTGTTTTGAAGTAAGAGCATTAGTTTCAATGTCCTTTATCTGTTTTCTCAGTCTTTCAATCTCCTCATCCTTTCTTTTCAGCTGAGCCAATTGTTCTTGTAGTGTCTTGTTAGCTTTGTTGCTCTCCAACACAAGCTTTTCTTTTTCAGCCTTCTCATGTGCAATTGACTCCTTTTGTTCTCTGACAAGATCATGTAGAGCATCAATGACTTCATTGCTTTCTTGTATATTTTCTCTTAATCTTTTCAGACTAGATTCTTGCTTCATCAGCTGATCATGTTTTTCTTTTAATCTTTTCTCTTAATCTTTTCAGACTAGATTCTTGCTTCATCAGCTGATCATTCTTTGCTTTCTATTATTAGACTTTAACACAAGCTTGTTCTATTTAGCAACCAGATGACTTTTGCTGACCGGGATATCATTATCACTAAGATCATCTTCATTGTAGGCAATCACATCAACATAGTTGGCCTCTTCTTCTTCTTCCTGATGTTGAGCAGCAATCTCATCATCATTCACTTCTTCAGGGACTACACTTGCTGAGCTTGAACTTGACTCAATGACTTGATTTGCCAGTTCTTTATGTGGTTGTTGTTGTTGCTGATGGTCAGAGACTGGAGAGACTGGTTCAGTGTCATTTGAATGGACAGGGGATTCAGTCTTGGTTAATGATAGTTGAATTGTACTTGCTTGTGAGGCTAACTCTGTCTCCCTGGTGTAGAAGCTCTCAATAGATTGATTTTTAGGGGTTGGAGGTTGTTGAAAAAGTTGTATTTGCAATTGATTTGATGATGGAGGGTGAATTGGAGAGATTGGTTGAGTGTTTTGACTGGCTGGTGATTGTGGTTGGGGTGATTGAGGTTGTTGGTGAATGGGTGATTGATGAGGTGAAGGTGAGACTTCCTCAGTGTTAGAAGGTGAAATTCCTTGTTGGTCCTCCCATACCAGTTCTTGTGGAATGTTGGCATTAGCATCCACCACATGAGCAAACATTGGTATGTCTTCTCCTTGAAATTTCCCACTAATCTTGTTCAGTACATATCTCCCTAGGTGTGCTTGAACAAACACATCACCATCTCTAGCAATACCAGGTAGATCAACATTGATGATTAATTGTAAGAATCTTGGAAACATGAACATTTTGTCATTCTTCTCTACTCTTATTTGGTCACATAAACAATTGAAGATGTACTTAGAGTAGTTATATGTTCTTCCTTCAAAGATTCCTATGATTCCAGTAGAGATGTGCCTTGAGAATCTATCAAGTTGTGATTTCCTATTTGAGATACACTTCAGATAAGTGTGACACAGAAACCGGTAGGGCTTGCACAATCTCCCCTTTTTGATCACTCCTCTTTCAAAGTCACAATCATAACCCATTAGTAGAAATATCTTCTCTATGTACTCATGATCAAAGACATCTAGGTGACCTATTTCTTGTTCTCCTAATTCTAGTACCCTTCTTGTACTCATGGTCTGCTCATATATCCTTAGTCTTTCATTTTTAATCTCAGCCATAATCACTTCAGGTTCTCCATCTTCCTCAATTCGAGCTGAGTTCCAGAAATCGATGATGTGATCTTGATGACTCAAAGGCTCTGCCGTTAAAGCATAGAAGATCCTGGATCGTCATAAGTATCTTATGTTGTCTCTGCATCCTTCTGACACGGGGTCGTCTCAATTTAAGAACGCACACACATTATGCTCCCTTGCAAATCGATTAGCCATCTGTTCATAAGAATGAAGACGATTATGTTAGAACTAGGTCTTCATATTTAAGAATACAAAGAGTTTAACTGACAATGGTGAATCGATCAGTTTATTACTGATGTTTATGACATGATTTACCTTGAGATTAAGACTCGAAACCAGTTTTAAGTTGTGTTTGATGTTTAGGATTTTAGTAATTTTGAAATCAGATAAGGGAGGGATGTTGTTTTGACTAACGAACTTCTAGGTCAAAAAGATTCTATAAAAGTGAATAATGAATTCCAATTCAAAAACATCATTTATACTCCCTCGGACATATTAATTTCATTTATTTAATGAAGTGGGTCCCACTTTTCTTATTACTCATCCAGGGAATTTATTTGTTCCGAAGATTTCAGTTCATCCGTAGGCAATCTGCGGATGCCCAACATAAAAACTGAAATTTAAAATTGAATTGAAGTATAACTTGATTTTCCATAGGTTCCCGATCTATCAAAATGAATTATACTTGTGAAATGAATCTACGGATAGTCATATTTTACTCCCCCTTAAGTTTCGCATTGTAGCTTCTGCTGATACTTACAATGCACTGTAGTTTCTGCTAATTCTTAAAATGTACCGTAACTTCTATTGATGCTTAAAATTCCACGATGAAACTTATTTTATTGTATGGTCCTAATCAACTGAAAGAACCATTTATTGCTCTTAGACCTTTTTTTGACTTTGTATTCATACCAATTGTGTACAAGAAGATTTATATTTTAAAAACTTCATGTATCCAAAAGAAACTTCATGTATCCAAAAGCCAAGTTAGTGCTCAGGTTCCAATTACTTCATATTGACAATTCATTTAACAATTTTGTTGTTAACTTATTTTCATGATTCTACTCCCCCTATATTTTTTATTAATGATGAATGAATGCATTTATCATAAATTTCTAAGAAGAATATCATGAAAGACACATGTCTGTCCAAACAAAAAGAAATCAACTAAACAAAATTGAAAGGAGTACTATGTACAAGCATATATACACATAGAATTGGATCATACTATAACACTAAGCATCTTCCTGATTAATTTGTTGAAATGATGCCTGATCTTAGTTCTGATTACAAGAATGTTTGTCCACGTAAATCCATACAAGAGTATTGTATCAACTAGGCATGTTGTTTATCATGTTTTCATGTTTATTGGTGAGTAGCTGTTATGGGCTTCACATTCAAATCACTTAGAGTTTGTCCTCCCTTTGTGAGTCAAATCATCACTTTTTCACACTTAGAAACTATGTACTTTAAGTTACAAGTTCTATCTTGAGATGCATTTGACATCTCATTAATGCATTGATGTAAAAGCTCTAGATTCAATATACAGTTGATCAAAGAGGATTCTTTTGAGAGCTTAGATATGATTATCATCAGGTCACCAGGTCTTTACTTACGTAAAACAGAAGTGCTTTTAACCCAGGTCTTTGTTTACACAAAATAGAGGGATGATGAGGATCATGATCTTTTTACCAGTTGGTTACAAATGTATACCATGGTGATCATACACCTAGGTCTTTGTTTACACAAAACAAATGGAATATGATTTGCAAAGATAGATATTATGAAGTGTTGGTACTTAGTGTGCTTAAATGAGTGATTTTGTCATATCAGAATACGACTCACTTGTTGTATCCTTAAAATGAAGTTTCCCACGAACAGTCACTTTGCATTATGTTTGACATGCTCTTAGTGTATTTACCACTCAAGATGAATCTACTCACATATCAAGTAATTTGATTAGATTTTAATGATATTTAAGAATTCAGGTAGAAGCAAAGGCATAGTGTACTATCATTTCTCAAACATATGTCATGTTGAATTAAAATACACAAAAAGAAAGATAATTTTTTTTCTAAGCTTCGAAAGATGCTTCAGAAGTTTCTTCCGAAGGTAAATTGCATTTGGAAGAAAAGTGTACTAAGACATAAATTTCTTCCGAAGGTAATTATAAATCTTCCGAAAGAAATTTTTTTTATTATATGTTTTTTTATTATTACTATTTACAAGGATAGACACATGTTTTTCTTTGGTTTTCATAATGATTAATCTAGGTTAATCATGCCTAGAGACTCAATTAGAAAATTAAATCTAACTGAATCAAAGGCATTATTGAATAAATCAGCAAGTTGATTTGTTGTATCCACTTTGACTAACTTGATCAAACCTTTTTTCGAGCAATCTCTCAAAAAATGGTATCTTATTTCAATATGCTTTGTTTTACTATGTTACACTGGATTAGCAGTGATAAACATAGCTGCTGAATTGTCAATATAAATTGGAGTCTGAAGGAAATTATAACCATAATCAAGTAATTAGGTTTGCAACCAAAGGACTTGAGAGCAACCAGCTTAAGCAGCTATGTACTCAGCCGCAGCTGTGGATACAGATACATTTGTTTGCTTCTTGCACTGCCATGAAACTAGTCTTGGTCCTATGAATTGACATCCACCAGTTGTGGATTTTCTGTTGTTGTTGTATCCTATAAAGTCATTGTCTGAATATGAGTAGAGAGTGAAATCACCATCCTTTGGATACCAAAGTCCAGGGGCTGGTTTTCCTTTGAGATATCTGAAATTTCTCTTCACAGCATTTAGAAAAGACTCTTTTGGATCTGATTGGTACCTAGCACAAACACACACAACAAACATAATGTCAGGTCTACTGGCAGTTAAATACATAAGTGATCCTATCATTGATCTATATAATCTTTGATCAACAGTTTTTCCTGTAGGATTAGGTATAATCTTTTCAATTGTTGAGGCTGATGTTTTGCATAAGATGTATCAGCAAGGTTGTACTTCTTTAATATTTGGTGTATGTATTTCTATTGATTAATGAAAATGCCATCTGTCTTTTGATGAACTTGTAGACCAAGAAAGAAAGTTAATTCTCCCATTGAACTCATCTGAAACTCAGATTTCATCAACTCTTCAAAGCTTACACACAATCTCTTGTTAGTTGATCCAAATATAATGTCATCAACATAACTTTGAACAACTAAGAGATCTTGATGTTCTTGTTTGAGAAAGAGAGTCTAATCAATGGTTCCCCTTTTGTATCCATGCTTGAGCAAGAAAGATGATAATGTTTCATACCACTTTCTTGGTGTTTGGTGAAGACCATACAAAGCTTTATCAAGCTTTTATACCCTGTGTAGGTAATGAGGATTTTCAAATCCAGGAGGTTGTGATACATAGACTTCTTCATCAATTTTCCTATATATGAAAGCACACTTGACATCCATTTGATAGACAGTGAACTTCTTATACGATGCATATGCTAGGAATACTCTTATGGCTTCAATTCTTGCAACTGGTGCAAAAACTTCATCATAGTCTATTCCTTCTTCTTGTGTGTAAACTTGTGCAATCAACCTTGCTTTGTTTCTCACAATTATACCTCTGTCATCTAGTTTATTTTTGAAGAGCCATCTTGTTCCAATTGGATGTTGGCCTTCAAGTAAATCAACTAGATTCCAGACTTTTTGCTTTCTGAATTGTTGAAGCTCTTCTTGCATAGCTTCAATCCAGATTTTGTCCTTTAGAGCAGCTGTGATGTTTGGAGGAACCATTTGTGAAAGAAAACAAGTGAAAAGACAGATGTGTGCAGCTCCACCTTGGCTTCTTGTAGTTCTTTTATCAAGATTACTAATAATGTTGTTTACTGGATGAGTCTTATGAATTTTTGTTGTTGGAGTTGATTCAACTAGAATAAAAGATTCCAAGTTAGTCATATTTATTGATGCAGACGGATCCAATCCAGTTGATAGATTTAGGAAGTAGTCAAAGTGTTCCTCCTGTTTATCATTGGGTATGAAGTGGTCTTCCTGAGTTTGAACATCAGGAGCATCATTAATATCTTCCGCATGAACTTCTCCTGAAGCATTTTGTTCTTCCGTAGGAGTTACAGAACTTCTACAGATGGTATATGAGGACTCGATGAATCATCTCCGATATTTGTTGTATCTTCTTGAGAGCATGGAACAGCTGCTGAGACATTATTCATATCTATGGATACACAATGTACATCTGCGGATGCAGAGTCAGCAGCTGCTTATGAAGTGTTTCCATCTGAGGATGTGCATTCAGTTTGCTGGACTTGTGCAGCATCATTGTCATTATTTGTTGTTCCTTGTTCCATGATACATGATGTGTGTATTCTTGGAGGATCAGCAGATAATGATACTATATCATATTTGGGGGAACAAATGGATAATCATGCATTATTCAAATAACCAGAGTTAATTGAGTGTGTTAGTGCATCTATATCAAACAACCATGATGATCCTTTAACTGATTTTGGAAATAAGGATTCATCAAATAATACATTAGGAGTTTCTTTCACATTGTTATGTTGTAGAATGTAGATCCTATAAGATTTAGATGTTGAAGAATATCCAACAAATAAACCATCATAGGCTTTTTTGAAAAGTTTCCCAATTGTTCTTTTGTGTTTAAAACAGATACATGACACCCAAAAGCTCTAATATATCCTATGTAAGGTGTTCTTTTAAATAAAAGCTCATAAGGTGTTTTATTATGTTCTTTGACAATCAATATCCTATTTTGAACATTGCATGTTGTATTCACTGCTTCAGCCCAAAAGGTGATTGGCAATTGTGAATCAGCTAGCATTGTTCTTGCTACTTCAATAAGTGTTTTGTTTCTTCTTTCAGCAACTCCATTCTGTTGTGGAGTTCTTGGTGCACTGAATTGTCTTGCAATACCTTTATTCCTGCAAAAGGAATCTAAGTCAGTATTAACAAATTCAATCCCATTGTCACTCCTGAAAATTTTAATTTTTAAATCAATTTGATTCTCAATCTTGATGACAAAGTCCATTAATGTTTCTAATGTTTCAGTCTTTTGTTTTAAGAAGAAGACCCATGTGAATCTAGTGAAATTATCAACTATCACCAAACAATATTGCCTCTTTCCAATGCTCATCACATTGGTTGGACCAAACAGATCCATGTGAAGCAATTTGAGTGGTGTAGTGTTTGTATTGATAGTTTTGGATTTATGAGACACTCTACGTTGTTTTCCTTTATAACAAGAAGGACAATAGTTTGAACAATAAAAGTCTTTCTTTGGCAATCCAATAACTATGTCATTTTTCACCAATTTGTTCATGTTCTTCATGTTAGAATAAACAAGCCTTTTATGCCACAATTGAGATTCATCTTCTGATGACATAGATAGGAGGCATGTTTCATGTCTTGTGAGTGAAGTTTTGTTCATATTCAAAACATATGTGTTTCCTTTTCTTGATGCTTTAAGAAGGATCCAATCTTCTGAAACAAAAAAAACTAGCTTAAGAATGTAACAGTTAGTGTTATCAAATAATGTGGTATAATTTTGATCACAAATTTGAGACACACTTAGTATATTATATTATAAATATTCACAATAGTTTACTTTCTCAACTTTGAGCACACCATTAATTACCATTCCTTCACCAACTATTTTACCTCCCTTCTTATCCCCACCAAATGCCACATATGAGGCATTTTTATGCTTGAAGTCATGGAGAAGTGAACAGTTTCCTGTCATATGCCTAGAACAACCACTGTCAACATACCACTTGTTGTCAGTACTCCAAGAAAGAAATCAGTTAGAATTGACAACCCAAGCCTTAATGATCTTGGGTTTGTCAGCAGTGTCTAAAATTGTTACTCTGTCATGAATAAGTCTTAAAGTTTCAGTATAATGTTAGTTTTAATTGATTCATTCTGAGTTGTTGCAAGTGAGGATGATTCTGTTGAAGATGAGGTTGTTGAACTAGGTCCTGGTTTCTCAATCTCTTCTTCATTTACCTTATTTTGTTGGTTTGATGCTTTAATAAGAAATCTTGATTGTTGAAAGTTTCATTATCTTTTGATTTTAAATGAGGAACATGAGTTCCCTTTTCAAAATTATTAAAGAAAGCATCATCAGTATTTGTTTCTTTTTTAGTCAAATCCACCCTTTTATGGGGTGTTTTTGATTGCTGAAATGTTGTTCTTTTCTTCAAAGGTTGAACATCAGTGGATGTTTTCTCCTTTGGTTTTGGATTTTGTTTATGTTGATGCTTCTTAATTTTTGAATCTTTTTCACAGTCAGTAGATTGAGTGTTTGATTCAGCTTTATCACATTGTATTCTTTTTGCTATTTGTCTTGTTCTTTTTGTTGAAATAACATTCCCGAGTTGAATAGTTATTTTTGTTACAAATAGCACAATGTTTGTTGAAGTAGCAGTCAGATGTCATGTGACTGTTCATATTGCAAATAGAATAATAACTACTGAAGTAACAATGTTCAGTATTGTGGTTTTTCATATCATACCATTTGTAATACATCTCCTCTGATTCTGTCAGAATCAGTTACTTTCTTCTTCTTTATCAACTTCTGAGGCTTCGCATCCTTTTCCATTTTTGTAGTTGATTTATCCTCTTTCAGCTTTTGAGGTTGTGATTTGTTTGCTGCTGATTTTGCCTTCCGTAGATCATCTACTGAATCAGTAGATTTGTTTTTCCGCAGATCTCCTTCTGAAGGTTTCTTCTTCCGCTGAGGATCTACTGATTGTTTCTTCTTTTCTTTATCTATCGAACTGTGTGTAATTCCTTAGTAAGTGCACACTTTTCAATTTCTTCATTTGAAGATTTTTGTTGCTGATGAAGTTCTTGAAGACTTTCATTTAGCTGAGCTATTCTCTTGTAAATAGTCTTCAACATGTTTCTTTGTTTTGGAGGATATGGTAACTTTGTTTCTTCAAGAACTTTGGGAATAATTGTTTCTTCAAGGACTTTTAGAATGTTTGTTTCAAAAACAACATTCTTACCAATGTTCAGTAGATCATCATCATGTTCATCAGAATCATCCAAGTCATCACACTCATCAAAGCCAAATTCTGAGTCATTTTGAGTAATCTTTTCTGATTCAGAAGACTCAGTTTCATTCTCCTCAGTTTTATTATGAATAACTTGTTGATTAGAGTTTATTTCAAACTTGGTGCTTGGCACAAAATGATTTGACAATTTATTTTTCATTGATTCAGGTAAAGGTGAGTAATTATTGTTTATAGGAGGTGCCACAGCACTATATCCCAACCCATACCTGTTCTTTGATTTAATATGAGAATTTAATAATTTTTCATACTGCTTAGATGAAAGTTGAAACTTCTGAAGTTTCACTTCAGTTGATGCATGATCAACCATGGATTTAGTTAAGGAAGTGGTCAGATGCTCAACTTGTGCTTTTAAACAGTAATTTTCTCAAACAAGTTTATCTTAATCCTTTTGTAAAGAGTTAATTTTGATTTGATATAATTTATGTTCTCTTACATAAGATTCATTCAAAATCATTATTCCTTTAACTTTATCAGCCAGTTGTTGAGCATGGACTCTATATCTTTCAACTTCCTCAATACATATTGATGAACATAACCTATCTCTTACCTCTCTAGCCATGGGTGGAACTCTGTTTTCATGTGAGCCATCAAAGCTTGATTTTCTTCCAAGACTTCCTTCTTATACATACTCCAGTCACATGTTCCATCTTAAAATATGATCAGCTAAGTTTCTTTAGAGTTACTTGTTCCTACTAATGTATTTGTGGCTGGTGGGATGAGTTTGTAAGTTGTGGTTGTCTGAAAGATCTTTGAGATGATGATGGTTGGTGAGACTGATGTTGCTGATGTTGTGTCAAGTCAGGATTTGATTGTTTATAACATTCTCTAGAAAAGTGTCCATAGATATTGCACTAGAAACATCTTACCTTTGACTTATCAACACCAATCTTTGATGATTTACTTGCAGCAGCCAAATTTTATTTCTCCTGAGATATTGTTTGGCTCTATAAGAAATCATTACCATTTGCCATTGTAGATCCATCTCCTCTACTACATCTGGATGTAGTTCTTCCAAGTCTTGTTGCCAAATGTTGGCAGATGTTAATGAGCTTCCCAGGTAAGCTTGAAAACATGAACTAAAAGCTGCAAAAGCTGCTTTTTGTTCTTCAGAGTCTAGAATGACAGTGATGGGCTCTGTTTGGTTGTTATTTGATGAAGACTTTGCTGATGATGTATCTCTTCAATCATCAGTTCTTCCTTTTTCTTTTCTTGACTTACTTTGAGAAGATTTCTTAGAAGGCTTTGATGCATAGAAACTTACTTCCTCTTCATCTTCACTCAAAGTACAAGAGTTATCACTATCATTGATGGAAATGAAGGCACTTCCAGCAATTTTGTTTCTTTAAAGTGATAGGGTGAGACACGTGTTCTCACACTCTTGTTTCTTGATTTTTCATCCATTTCAAGAGCCTCAACTATAGCTACCAATGTATCTAAACTAGTTGCTTTGTGGTCAATGGTGTTCTTGAACATGGACATAGTTTGCTTCCAACTTTTAGGCAAAGTATGGAGCATCTTCTTGTTTAATTCTTCATTTGTGTATTTCAACTCCAAGATGTTCATCTCTATTACAAATTGCATAAATCTATGGAGTTGTTGAGGAATTGATTCACCCTCATTTTGATGAAAGGTTTCATATTGTGAACGAAGGGTGTCCTTCCTAATGCTTCTGATTTCATGACTCCCTTCACAGAACGTATGAAGAATCTTCCACAAGGAATTTGTTGTTTTATAATTCTCACATCTGATTAATATTTCTTCAGGTAAAGACATACTAAGCAAGTTGTATGCCTTAATATCAACCTTAATCTTCTTAATATCATCATGTGACAGATCCTTTGTACTTATAGGTTGATTATTTTCATTATAATCTGGCCCAAGAGTTGGTGGAATATAAGGACATTCAGTTATTAACACCCATAAGTCAGAATCTGTATAATTCACATGATTCCTGAATTTGATTTTCCAGAATTTAAAATCTGCTTTTGTTTCCAACTTTGGAGGTTGGTATGATGATCCACCAAAGTTACTTATGTTTTGATTTGTTGAATAAAAAATTTGTTAATGTATTTGTTCAAATAACTTGAACAATTAATGAATGTCAATCAATAACCAAGATCTACTTTTCAATTGATTTGAATATTGACCCAAGTTGATCAAGCAATGAAATAGTACTTGCTAAAGGACAATTCACTATTTTAATCAATGCACACAAAAAAATTTTGCTTAAAAACAATAGATCTAATTAGCAAAAACTAACAAATCTAGTGAAACAAGCAAACAATTAAACACTATTAACACTGATAGATAACTCGGTCTAAATCAATGAGCACTTGGCTCTGATACCACCTGTGAATCCAAGGATCGCAATAAGGAATTATCGGTGTTAATAGGGAATCAAGTTAATGTTTGCGGAATCAACATTACCTTTGTTTAATTGTTTAATAATAAAAATCAAATACAATGATTAATGATTATGACGAACATAATGAAAATAACACAATTAATAAGCAAAAAAGATCTGATTCAAATGTATTTCATTAAATTGATTAATGATTATAGATGAATAAGTAATGAACAATAATTGCTTTGAACGTGTTGATGTTGATGCGACCGCTGCTAGGGTTTATGTTTGTGTGAATTGATGTGATGTTTGGGTTTGCCGTATTGTTGCTTGGTTGTTTGTCTTCGTGTGTCGTCCCTTGATGTGAAACCTACGATCCATATTTATAGGCACATGTGTTTCAGTTAAGGAAACACCGGATCTCTTAGGATTCGCACAACTGTCTTGTTGACTTGTTGACTTGTAACATTTGCATTATTTAAATACAAGTGTTTGGACTCCGCAGCTGCATAGTCTTCCGAAGGTGTTTGCTCATCCGCAGGAGTTTGCTCATCCGCAGGAGTATTCACATGAACACTTTGATTGACTTCACTTGAACTCCAGAGCTGATTATTCATCCGCAGATGATCTTAGGATGTATGTTACTTGTAAGAAACATATCTACGGAAGAGCAAAATGTTCATCCGCAGATGTTTCTTACACTTAGTCAATCTCAGTAATTGACCAAGAATAATGTTTGTACCTACAACCATACACATATCAACACACATATGGGTTAACCTATATACACAATGCATACATCAAAATAATGAATTATAATCATTCATTACAAGTATTGATTAAAGTTCTAAGCTTATACAAAATAATCTAGATCTATTATTCCTAGATCTAACACTACTTCATGTGAAAAGCCCATATTGAACAAGAAACACCTAAGGGAATGCCTTAGTAGAATTCTAAAACGCGCAACTGAAGATGCGCTTGAATAGTTGTAAAACGCCTGAACAGTTGTCAAACACTGAATAGTTGTCAAGCGCCTAAACAGTTGTCAAACGCCTGGGTACTTAGTTACAAATTTTTATTTTTAAGCTGAAGCGCCCAAACAATCTTCAAATGCCTAGAATTCTTAGGTTTATAAAATATCCAAACGGAATTAAAACTCCCAGACAGTGTCAAAACGCCCAACTATGAAACGCCTAAACAGTGCTAAAGCGCCAAAAAGATGTTGTGCGCCTAAACACTTAAGAAAATTTCAAATGATTTTAACAATTTAAGCGCCTAATTCATCATCTTTATAACAACCTGATCTTATCAGTTTCTTCTAAACTTGATCAATTGATCTAAAAAATTCCAACAAGGTAGTATATAGACCGATAATCAATCCTAATTCATCATTTCTCTTAATTAACAACAATAAGTATGTTTCTGATGATGAAACACAACTGAGTTCAACAATTAGTTGATCAAATTGCTATCAATCACAGATTCAAGTGATTCACAGAGCTCAAAATGTCGATTTTAAGCTCAAATTACTGAACTGAAAGCTCTGATATCATTTGATAGGTTCAAATGGATCAATCTGCGAGATATTATAATGCAAATATCAATTATAAGCACAAAGTAATCAAACACATACAAATACTTCAAAAAATACATAGAAATTTCATTGATAGCAAATGCAAAGTGGATACAATGTACAAAATGAATAACAGAAGTTCCAACAGTTTTCAACCCCTACAAAATACATATAAATCCTATTTATACTAACAATGAAAACTAGGGAACATATATTTACACAATAAGTCTCTACACTATGACAAAACAAAAACAAAAAGACTAATGCTAATCTTCAAAAGATCTTCAACAAAATCTTTAAACGAATAACGGAAAAAATTTATTGTTCAACATATCCTATAGCACATCGGTTCTTTTTAGAGGTTATGGATGTTGGTGATAACCTTGACCGGTTGGTAAACAAAAAGGATTAACTATACACATTTATGGAGATGATGGCTATGATGAGTGATAAATTTGATAAATATTTTAGAGATGAAAAAATAAAAACATGTTGTTTGAATTCGCCGTCATCTTGGATCCTCGAATGAAGCTCCAAATTATACACTTTTCTTGTGACATAACATATATATTGATTAGACAAGAAAGAGATAAATTTCAAGATAACAAAATGATAGATGAGGAGTTCAAAAAGATGGTTGATACATTGGTTCATGATGTTAAAGATGAGATGTAGTGTTGGTTATAGAGTATGAGCATTTGTATGGAATGGGTTTAAGTGATCCCCCTAGAACATAAAACATTTTTGAAGATTATCGAGGTGGTAAAAACTCTTTTCTTGATGCTTATAAAAATATAAGGGTGGTGGTGTTCATTCTTTTGGTAATAAAGCAAAATTGGAGAAATATCTTAATGTTTACATTGAAGAGAGTACGAGCAACTTTGATATTTTGACGTGGTGGAAGATGAATTCGGCTCGTTATCTAACTCTTTCAAAGATAGCTAAGGTATTATTTTATTTAATATGTTTTTCAAATGATTTATGTCTATGTTAATAATATAAAGTTTATTTATTTGGATATTTTAGCTATACCAGTTTCAAAGCATCGGAATCCGTTTTTAGAACCGGGGGACGGATATTGAACTCATATAAAAGTTCGTTATCTCAACCTATTGTTCAAGCTTTAATTTGTTCATAAAATTGGATTCGCAAATCAAGCAAAGATATCAACAAAAACGATGATTATGAGAAATTTGAAGAACTTGCAAACGGTTAGTTTAACTCTTTGTATTTTGAATTATTATATAATTGAAATTTTGATGATACGTTTTGAGTTTCTAATCATTCTTTGTTTAGATATTTATGAGAAAATTGGAACAGTGACAATTAATGAGTGAATTAGTGAAATATTTGGAGATGGAAGCTTTGAAAGCATGTTTGGAGGACTTTGAAGATATAAGTTTCTTTTTAATATTTTAGATTGTTTGAAGACGGTGACCGGAGGTTTTTATTGGACTTTTATATAGTATTGGACTTTTAAGTTTTATTGGAGTTTTATGATTTGGGCCACCCGATTATAGTTTGTTGAACCGACGCATTAAATCCAGTTCGGTCCAGACCGACACGTCAATTAACGGTCCAGATGACGTTCCTAATTTGGTACCCCTAATCGGTTTCGGGTCTAGGTTGGGTCCATCTGGTTCCGACCTATTGCACATGTTGGACCAAAAGAACCAATGAGCCAGATCAGAAAAACCTTTAAGTCCCACAGACATCATAACAAGTGAAGTGATCTACATCTGCTGAAGACAAAGTCTGAAGACAAAGGCTGAAGACAAAGTCTGAAGACAATAGCTGAAGACAAAGTCTGAAGACCAAGTTCTCAGAAGTTGTCACAACAGTTGAAGTAGTTCTTTTCAGTAGTTCTGATGGTTTACTTTTCAGTAGTTTGTTTTCAGTAGTTTTATTATTGTAAAACATCTGAAGTTCTTACACTTCAGATGTTATAACTTCAGTAGTTGTAATTATAGTTTATACTAAGCTTTTTGTGAAGGTGTCCTCAGCTGTTGTGGACATCTTCAGTAGATTAGTTTACTTTCAGTAGTTTGTATAAATCAGTTAGATGTCACTATCAAGTGACATCAGCTGGCGTCACATTCCCTTATAAAAGGAATGTTGACCTAATTGTTTTGTAACCGAAGCATTTGCGTGAATGAAAATCTTCCATTTGCAGAAAATCCTCTCTCTATAATCGTCATTGTGTGATTGAATATTCATACTTGTCTTGCTTAAATTTGATCTAATTTATGTTATATTCCGCTGCAAATTCTTATCTAATTGATCAAACTAGATCCGATCCTATCAAATGGTATCAGAGTTGGTTAATCATTGATTGATTTAACAATTGATCATTGAAACTACTCTTTTGATATCTAAGTTTGATCGAATTAGCAAATTTGCAAGAATTGGTTATAGAGTTTGATTTTCTGTTGCTTCCGGTCAATTATTTTGAGATTCGACTTGTTTCAAATTGTGTTGTTGAGTTTTGAGCTAGACTTATTAAAATTTCATTGAATTTGCTTGAATTGGTGAAAATGACTACATCAATCAATGATACTCACAATACTGGCTCCTCAACAAAGCCTTCGATGCTTGTTAGGAGTGAGTATAACATATGGCAACGCCGAATGCTCCATCACCTGTCTGTTAACAGTTCAGGTTGTTGGAAGTCTGTGGTTCATGGACTATATAAGCCTATGGTGAGTAATCCGGAAACCAATGAGATGGTTCTCATGAAGAAGGAGCAATATTCAGATGAGGATCTGAAACTGTTTGAAATTGATGCTAAAGCCCATGGAATTCTGGCCATGGCACTGCCTAATGAAATCTACTCTGGACTTATGCATCATGAAACTGCTCATGATCTCTAGGTTGATCTGAAAGAACAATTTGGAGGAACTAATGAGGTCTTAGCAAACAATAGAGAGATCCTTGCCCAGCAATATGAGACATTCTCTCATAGAAAGGGTGAGTCACTGACTCAACAGTTTGAGCAATTTTCCTGTTTGATATCTGAGCTAAAAATGGTTCAACATGAATATACAAACAGTCAGATGAACAACAGATTCCTCAGATCCCTGCCTGAGAGATGGGACACATATACTATTGTCCTACGCTCCAGTGCAAATCTGGATACTCTATCTCTTACCCAACTTCATGGGAAACTATTAACGTTTGAAAGAGAGATAGAACAGAAAAGGAAACTGGCTACATCAGGGAAGCTCACTGATGACTTTGTACCAGGAAATACTGCTCTGGTTGGTCATGAGTCAGAATATGCTGCATCAGAAAGTTTTTATGATGAGCATATAGATTTCTCTTCAAACAGTGGAGATCATGCTTTTGTTAGTGTTGATGGTAATTTAGGGTCTAGTCTTGATAATTTGTGCTTTTTGATGGATGATTTGAAAAGAATTGCTGATGATGATCTGGAAGAGATGGATATGAGCCAAATGGCATTAATCAATATCAGATCTCAAAAGTTTTACAAAAGGACAGGTAGAAAATTCCCTGGTCTCTCTGGAAAAACCAAAGTTGGTTTTGATAAGAGCAAGTTGAGGTGTCACAAGTGCCATAGAGTTGGACATTTTGCAAGAGAGTGTAGATCATCTAGATATAACTCATCTGCACCCTTTGTGATTTTTCCAAGCAATAGCTCACAAACCAAAGGGCAACATTCTACCAGTTCTGATCATCATTCACAAATTCAATCATCTCCTGCATTTTTTGTTCCTCAAGGTCTAATGCCATATCCTTATCCATGTTTTTACATGCCGCAGTCTAGTCAGATTCCTGTACCCATGGCTTAACAACCACATGCCCTACCTGATCCTCAACAATCTCAATCAAATCAACAATCTCAATCTCAATCACATCAAAGCTTCTTCACACCTGAGGTTGTTGACTGGAGCAGCTTACTAGATGATATTTCTGGCTATTCTGAACAATTGTTCTCTGGTGCTGGTCAACATGGTGGTGAAAATCCTTTTGGAAATCTTGCTCTTATGGCCTTGGAGTCTACTGATGGAAATGCTTCATCATCACAGGTACCACAGGTATCTTCTGAGGCTAAGGCCAAGTTGTGTTCTGAGTCATGCATAGCTGCTTTTGTTTCAATTAGGGAAGCAAATGTAGCCTTAATTAATCAAAATCTTGACCTAGAGAAAGTGATTTCCAAAAGAAAAGCTGAGTTTGAGTCTGTTTTAAAAGAAAAAGATGAGGAGATTTACAAATTAAAATGCCAAATCACTGATGAAAAGGCAAAGGTAGAGGTCATTTTGGAGAATCATAAGAATCTCAAAGAAACACTTGCAGCTACTCAAGTTAATTGTGAATGTTGGGTAACATCATGCAAGGGGTTTGAAATGCTTCTCAGCAAGCAAACAGCTTCAAATGTGAAGATTGGGATTGGGTATAATCACACTATACCTCCTACAGATTTTACTCCCAAGCTAGAAGTAAAATCTGAAGGTGAAAGCAATTCCCAAACCACATCATCATGTGTCTCATCCTCAAGTGATAATTCAAAATCATAGGATGAAGTCAGTGTTATTACCTCAGCTAATCAATTTGCTGATAGTCTCACTGCTTCTAAACACATGATCAAAGAGAAACTGAGCAATTCAGGTGTTGTTCCACAAAGTATTGAAAATATTGAAGGGCAAGTCACAACACCTGAAGAGCATTTCAAACCAAATGAAAACAAGCATGGTTTGACAATTGCTGAAAAGTCTATCAGGAAATCCAAAAGTACTGATAGAAAACTTCTGAAGAACAAATCTTTAGTTGTTACAAATCCTTCAGTACTTACCATAAGTATTGAAAGGATGAAAGTACTGGAGAACACATCTTCAGTAGTTTCATCATCTTCAGCAGTTGATCAACGAAAGACGAAGAAAAATCCATGTGAAATATGTGGTCTGTTTAATCATCCCACTGATGAATGTTGGTATAACAAGGGTTTAAAATTCAACAAAGATAAAATCATTAAAAAGAAAATGAATAAAATGAAAGATGAATTTCAAACCAAGTTTGTACCACAAACATCTCAATCTGATAACCCAAAGTTTTTCCAAAAAGCTAAAAAGAAGGAAGGGGTTTATCACAAAACAGCTGAAAATATCCCTCATGGAATATCAAAACTCAAGACTAAGTCTGTGTCTTTCAAAGAGGAGGATTTGGTGAGTCACAAGAACAAATCAACAACAAATACTGCTGTGTCAGCTGAGCTGAAGGCTTTGACAACCAATCAGACACAACTTGTTATGATGGTTCAACATCTGTTGGGGAGAGTTAACCAATTAGATGTATCTGTGATTAAACCACTGAAAAGGAAAACTAAGCCAAAATCAAAGGAATCATGTTCAGCACCAAAGGCTGTCAATCATGAAAAATCAGTTAGTCTAAAATCTATTGATGAAAACAGACCAAAAACAAAAATGGTTTGGGTCTCAAAGGCTAACTAATTTCTTGTCAAAATGCAGGGTTCTTCAGCATGCCAAAGAAGCATCTGGTATGTAGACAGTGGAGGATCTATGCATATGACAGGGAGCAGCTCTCTTCTTCATGACTACTCTCATGGAAAGAAGGGATTTGTTTCTTTTGGTAATGATGCTAAGGGTTACATCATCGGCAAAGGTTTTGTATCAAATGGTGAGATAAGGTTTGATGATGTTAACCATGTGGAGAACCTCAAGTACAACCTGTTGAGTGTCAGTCAAATGTGTGATAAAGGGCATGTTGCACTTTTCACTAGTTAGAACTGTCGGATTCTGTCTTCCAAAGTTCTGAAAAGGATTGACAAGATATTGGATGAATATACTCTCCTGAAGGCCAACAGGATTGGAAGAGTATATGCCTTAGATTTATCAAAGAAAATTGATCTAAAAGGCCATCCATGTCTGTTCTCTAAGGCCTCTCCTCAGGAATCTGAACTATGGCATAGAAGGCTTGGTCATGTGAATCTTAAAAACATGAACCAGCTTATTCATAATGGTTTAGTGAGAGGTTTGCCATTGAAGGAGTTCAAATGTGATGACAATTGTCCTGCTTGCTTAAAAGGAAAGCAACACAAAGTATCATTCCCTCCAATAGAAGAACCAAAGTCCACTGCCTGCTTGCAATTACTGCATATGGATCTTTTTGGTCCAGTAAGAGTGATGAGTATGGCAAAGAAAAAATACTGTCTGGTAATTGTGGATGATTATTCCAGATATGTATGAACTTTCTTCTTACATTCAAAAGATGAGGCTGCCCAAATCATCATCTACTTTGTGTTGTATGTGGAAAAGCAGTATTCACTTCCAGTCAGGTGTGTGAGAAGAGATAATGGCACAGAATTTAGAAACCACACTCTTGATGAATTCTATTTATCTAAGGGAATCAAGAGGCAATATAGCATTCAAAGAACTCCTGAACAAAATGGAGTGGTGGAGAGAAAGAACAGGACCCTTATTGAAGCCGCAAGGACAATATTGGCTGATTCTGGTTTGCCACTAACCTTTTGGACTGAAGCTGTCAACACAGCTTGCTATGTACAAAATAGGGTGTTAGTAAATCAGAGGTTGATGAAGACTCCTTATGAGTTATTACGTCAGTTGGCCCCTCTAATTTCATTGTTTAGAGCATTTGGGTGTCGCTGTTATATTCTTAACACAAAGAATCCGCTTCAGAAGTTTGAATCAAAGGTGGAATCTACTTGCAAGGCATACAGAGTTTTTAATTGCAGATCAAAGATAGTTGAGAAACTTTGCATATCAAATTTAATGAATCTCCAAAAGACAAAATTCCACAAAACCCTGTGGAATTATTTGATTTGGACATACTGCAATATGTTCCATATCAGTCTCCATCTGTTGTAGTTTCTGAGGATCCATCATCTCCATCTGGTGGTATAATTGCAAGTTGTAGTGATCACCTGCCTGTGTCTACTACACTTGATGTTCCTGTAGCTTCAGTAGTTCTATCCACAACAAATGCTGATGAAATTTCTGAATCCTCTACTTCATTTGAACTGCCATCTCATTCTAGGTTTCAAGAGTCTGAATCAACATCTGTTGCTGTTGAATCTCCTACAAACACTTGCACAAATATTATTGAGTACCAAGAACTGAAGAATCATCCCATGTCTCAAATTATTGGTGACATCAATGCTGGTGTTTCAACTAGAAGTCAGTTGTCCAATTTCTGTCTCTATGCTCTCTTCATCAGTCAGCAAGAGCCAAAAACTATCATGTTGCATTACGAGACAATGGATACGTTGAAGCCATGCAGCTTGAGCTTCTTCAGTTTCAAAAACAGCAAGTGTGGGAACTGGTTCCTCTACCCCAAGGTAAGTGTGCAATAGGCACTAAATGGGTGTTTAGGAATAAAACTGATGAAAAAGGTCAAATCGTCAAGAACAAGGCCAGACTGGTTGTACAGGGGTTTTCACAAGAAGAAGGTATTGATTATGATGAAACCTTTGCCTCTGTAGCCAGACTGGAGGCAATCAGATTGTTCATAACTTATGCTGCTTTCCATAATCTTAAAGTTTTTCAAATGGATGTCAAAAGTGCATTTTTATATGGTAAAATAAAAGAAGTTTATGTGTGTCAACCACCAGGTTGAGAAGATCATAAACAACCAGATTGGGTGTATAGGCTTGATAAAGCTCTTTATGGTTAAATCAAGCTCCCAGAGCCTGGTATGAAACACTATCTAACTTTCTTCTTCAAAATAATTTCACTAGAGGCTCCATGGATAAAACTTTGTTCATTAAAAAAGTAGGCATGCATGAGCTCCTTGTTCAAATTTATGTAGATGATATTATTTTTGCATCCTTTGATGCACAGTTGTGTGATGCCTTTACTAAATTAATGCAGCAAAAGTTTGAAATGAGTGCCATGGGAGAATTATAGTTCTTTTTGGGTTTGCAAATCAAACAAATGGCTGATGGAACTTTCATTCATCAGTCAAAATACACAAAGGATTTGTTGACCAAGTTTGATTTACAAAACTGTAAGCCCTATTCTACTCCCATGTGCAGCAACACACAACTGGATACTGATCAGAAAGGTAAAGCAGTTGATGAAACTCTTTACAGATGTATGATTGGTTCTTTGATGTACCTTACAGCTTCTAGACCAGACATTATGTTTGCAACTTGTGTCTGTGCTAGATTTCAGGCTGCAACTAAAGAATCCCATATGATTGCAGTCAAAAGGATCTTTAGATATTTGCAAGGAACTCAATCTCTAGGACTTTGGTATTCCACTGGGCACTCTTGCAAATTAGTTGCTTTCTCTGATAGTGACTATGCTGGGTGTAAATTAACCACAAAATCAACCTCTGGTGGATGCCAATTTCTAGGCAATTGTTTAGTTTCTTGGCAGAGTAAGAAACAAACTTCTGTTGCTACATCCATAGCTGAAGCAGAGTACATTGCTGCTGCAAGCTGTACATCTTAGGTACTGTGGCTTCGAAATCAATTATTGGATTATGACATTACAGAGACTAAGACTCCTTTACTGATGGATAGTGCTTCAGCTCTTTGTATTGTTAAGAATCTTGTCCAGTATTCTAGGACCAAACATATTGAGATCAGACATCATTTTATCAGGGATTGTTATGAAAAAGGTCTGATTGATCCAAAGTTTGTGCCTAGTGCTGATGAGCTTACAGATATATTTACTAAGCCTTTGGACAGTGTAACTTTCCAAAATCTTATGCTTAGGCTTGGTATACTGCAGCTAGAATACTTTGACAACTACTGATGCTCTTAGATAATAAGTACTGATGAGCATTAGTATACAGCTGTCAAAATAAGTACTGCTAAGTTATTTTATCTTCAGCAGTTTTTGTAACTACTGAAGACTAAATTACTTAAAAGTACTGAAGTACTTTATTTGTTGAAAAGTATCGATGTAGTTAAAACTACTGATGTCTTTTCTAATAGATAAGTACTGATGACCAATGAAACATCTGAAAATCAGATAATCTGCTGAGTAAGTGTTAAGGTCATTGAAACAACTGAACTTTGTGAATTGAGGACAACAACTGCTCTTTCATTTCAAAACAACTGGAGCCAAAACCAAGTCTTCAGTAGTTTAAAACTACTGATGACTAACACCAAGTCTTCAGTTGTTTCCAACATCTGAAAGTTAAAACCATGTCTTCAGTTGTTTTCTAACAACTGATGACTCACACTAAAACTTTCAGTTGTTTTCTTTCAGCCGCTTCATAACCTATAAATACCTAACCCTAACTTCAACCTTTTCATAAGTCGTTTTACAAACTTTCATCTTCCATTAATGGCGACCATGCAAATCAAACCTCGACACAACTGTGTTGCCTACCTCACCAAATCAGCCTTTTGGACTAAGTTTGATGCTGCAATTGATCTGATGGTTGATTCCCAATATTACACTGCTTTCCTTCTGAATCCAACCATCTATCCCGATACCCTTCGCCAATTCTGGACAAACGTCACTGTCCATACTGATGAGAATGATGACTCGATCACTCTCCAGTCGTTTGTCAACCAAAAAAAGGTGGTCATCACTTCTGATATCATTCGTCAAACCCTAGACCTGAATGATGCCACCTATGTCACCAAATACCCCAAAGGCTCCATTGATTTATCATTCATTAACCATGGATATGAGGGTGACCTAAGTGCTACCACCATTATGAAGAAGCACTTCCATGATGTTGAACGCCTTATCTTTCATATGATCAATGTCTGCCTTGCCCCCAAAACATCTTCATGGGATCAAATGTAATCCAGGTGGCAGCAGGTATTGTATTCTATCCTTGAACGCCAAAGCTTAAATTTTTCTGAAATAATATTTTTGGAATTAAAAGATCTTGCAATGAAACATGTGGCTAACAGATGGATATTATATCCAAGGTTTCTCATGGCCATAATTATTAATCAATTAAAATCTGATGGCCTTGTTGGCCTTGGAGTCCCTGCTATGGTAGTTTTGCCAGAAGTATACTCCAGGCACAACTCAAACCCACAAGTCAAAGAGGCTGCCAAACTGCTAAAACCCAAGCAGAGGGAACCCACAGCCTCCACCTCCAGATCTAAAGTCCCCTACAAACAAAAATCCAAGCAAACCAAAAAGGCTACTCAGGGAGTTGAGTCCCCTAATGATGCCCCTGCAACACGAAAGAAGGATGAAACTACTGGTAGTGATCCCCTTATAGTTTCCAAGACTCTACCAGTTGAAATCGCTCAGGTATTCTCTCAACAGGATCCTGATGCAACCAAAATTAGGGAAACCACATTACTGGAATCTCTCTCACATGAGAAGATTTCCATTGAAGAGCACCATTCACCCCAGGTGCAATCTTTTTCACCCTTATCTCCCACTGAAAGCACCCCTACAAGCCCAACTGCAGTCATTGCACAAGTGCTGACTCAACTACATTCCTCTACCCCTCCCCAGAAACCTATTACCACTGGGAAAACCTCAACAGTTGAGGGAGAGGATTATAATGTGGTTGACAACCCACAGCACAGGGATCACAAAGTTCAATCTCCCGGTGTAGAGGAGGAGATTCGAACATCTGGTGAGGCTACCTCTTCTCCTGTTTCAGCACATGCACAGGATGAAGGTGGTATCATCTCTAAGACCTCACCAGAGGCAACTGCCAATGAAGGACATAATCCTGAGGCAGGAAGTCCCTAGTTCCAAGACATAGGGGCACATGTGAATACTGATCTACACTCAGCACATGTTCATCCTGATTTACTCAGGAGGTCAGCTGACTCAGCTAAGACTGATGATGACCTGGGCTTTTTCTTTGATGTTCTAGCCCAAAACACCATTCTTAAGGCTGAGGTATGCAGACTACAAGAACTGCTTGCCAAAATGTCTCAAGAATCAAGTCCATCTGCCCCAATTCACCCACAGATGGCAGCTTCTTTTGAAGCTTTCCCAAACACTGAGCCACGCTCAACAACTAAGCCACCAGTCTCTGTTTCAAGCACCATTTCTCAGGGACAGAACCCCTCTGAGCAAATGGTTGCTGCATTTAAATCCTCCCTACCTCTCATCACTCCAATCATCACTAACATTATGCATCAAACCATTGATGAGAGGCTTTCCTCAAATCTTCAAAACCTAGTTGATGATGCTGTTTCCAAGAAACTTTCTGACATTCAAACCCCTGAACTCAATGCAACCAAAAAGGGGGAGTCTAAGTCAGTGAAAGAAGACAAAAGAAAGAGAGTTGAAGAGGAAGAAGCAAAAGAGAAGAAAGAAAAGGAGATGATAACTTACAAGAGAAAGAAAAGTACTAAACAGACTGAAGAGAAAAAGTTAGAAGAACTGATCAAAGAAGCTGATGAGCAACATAGCAGATCTATGGATAAGATCATTGATCAACTCTTCAGACAAGGCTTTGACACAGCCAAACTTGACTCTGAGATCAGACGGCTAGAGATTCAAGAGATTGAGAATAGATGGGCTAGTTGCAATGAGAAAGAAAGGGAAAGGCTGGAAGCTATGATCAGATTCTTGTCAAAACATTTGGGAAGACCAATCATTGAAGTAAAATCATGGTCCAGAGACAGTATTTTGGAGATAACCACCAAAATCTGTTCTTCTAAAGCTTTCAACAAAGGATTAATCATAAAAGCTCTTGATGAAGCCGGTGCTGGGAAAAGGTCTGATATGGCAAAGTTATCCAAAGCCTCCCTCACAACCAAAATTATAGAGCAGCCTGTGCAATCTCCCTCACCAAAACTACCAACCTCACAACCCTCAAAACCAACTCCTTTACCCAAGAAACCCACTCAATCAACCACCAATGATGCACCTAAAAGGAAGAGAAGGGTGTTGAGGATGGAAGAAGAAGAAGATGATGATGAGGATGATAGTCTGCCAATTTCTGTTGTTATCAAAATGAAGATGCCTGAGCCTAGGAGTCAACCAACTACAATCACACTTGACATCAAAAGGCAAATGGTAAAAGTGAAGATTGAAGAAGAAGAACAACAAAAATAACATGATGAGCAGCTGTTAAGGATGGTTGATAAGGAATTTCCTAAGTCTTCATCCATACAAGGTGGAGAAGGGATATGACCAAAGCCAGTCTTGCTCTCAAAAGGAGACTTGTTTAAAGAAGAAAATATTATGTGTCATGTGTGAAAGTACTTCTCACATTGCTAAGGATTGCCCATACAATCCTAAAAGTACCATCCATATGACCAATACAAAGACTTCAAAGAGTCTCAAGAAGTCTCAAGCTTCAGAAGGAAAGTCTGTTTCCTTCGGAAGCTCCAAATCAAAGAAGAAGGTAAATGGAAAATTACCTTCGGAAGCAAAGTTGGTCTCGGAAGAAAGGAGTTCTTCCGCAGCACTGAAGTCTGCTGCAGTGACTGAAGACTCTTCCGAAGGTTCAGTCATCAAAACTTGTGAAGTTCCAAAAGCTTCTAAGGTTTTGAAGGTCAAGTCCAAGACTCCATAGGTGGTGTGGAAGTCTAAGAAAGACCAAATGACTGAAGTTTCTTCATCAACAACAGCTGAAGATCCCCATAGTACAACCATAGGATCTATTACTGTTGCATTACCTTCTATTACTCTAAATGAGCCCAAGACAAGTAAGGCTTGGGTTTCCAAATGTAACTAATCATTTTCTTTGTGCAAGAACAACTCAAGACAAACAGGAATGTCTGGATAATTGACAGTGGCTGTTCCAGGCACATGACAGGCAATAGGTCTCTACTCCATAATTTTGAGAGAATTGATGGAGGGCCAGTTGCTTTTGGAGGAGATGAAGGTGGTTACATTTCTTGAAGGGGCAAGGTCACAAATGGTAAGCTCAGCATTGAGAAGGTAAACTTTGTTAAGGAGCTTGGGTACAATCTTCTGAGTGTATCCCAATTTTGTGATCAGAGTCATAACATGCTCTTTACTGAGCATGAGTGCATTGTTCTCAAGCCTGGTGTGGTCATTCCTCATGAGCATATCCTGCTCAGAGCCCCCAGGAAAAGGAACATGTACAAGATGGATTTGCAAGAAACATCTCCCTCTGGAGAAGTTTCATGCTTTCTATCAAAAGCAAATAGTGATGAGTCTTTCCTATGGCATAAAAGAATGTGCCATGTAAACTTTAAGAACATGAATAAATTAATTAAACATGATCTGGTAACTGGAATGCCAAAGAAAGAGTTTACAAGTGATGATCATTGTGCTGCATGCCTGAAAGGGAAGCAACACAAGGTATCTCACAAGCCTAAGGAAAAGAATTCCATCATTACTCCCCTACACTTGTTACATATGGATCTCTTTGGCCCCACCAGTGTAATTAGTTTAGGAAGGACCTCTTACTGTTTGGTGATCACAGATGACTTTACAAGATTCACTTGGGTCTTCTTCCTTAGAACTAAGGATGAAACCCCTGAGATTCTGAAGAATTTCATCTTAAAAATTGAGAATCAATGTGATCACAAGGTCAAAACCATAAGATGTGATCAAGGAACTAAATTTAAGAACCAAATCCTTGATACATTTTGTGATGAAAAAGGTATTACAAGACAATATAGTGCTCCCAGGACTCCTCAGCAAAACGGAGTTGCTGAGAGGAGAAACAGGACACTTATTCAAGCTGCAAGAACTATGTTGTCCGACTCTAAACTGCCTATCACCTTCTGGGCAGAGACAGTTAATACTGCTTGCTATGTGCAAAACAGAGTTTTAGTAGTTAAGACACATGGTAAGACTCCTTATAAACTTTGGCACAAGAGGAAACCTTTCATTGGTTTTCTCAGGTCATTTGGATGTCCCTGCACCATCTTGAATACCAAAGATCAAATTGCCAAGTTTGCTGAGAAATCAGATGATGGACACTTCATTGGATATTCTTCCCAAGCTAAAGCTTATAGAGTATACAATCTCAGAACTAGAATTGTTGAGGAGTCAGCCAATGTGACTTTCAATGAGCATACACCCTGTGTGGCTGGTTCTGGTCCGGATTGGCTGTTTGATCTTGATTTAGTTACCAACTGTTTTAACAAATCTTGTGAGCATGTTTCAGGATCTGCAGAAAATTTAAATACAGGTGATCCTGATCCAAGATTTGAGCTAGGAAGACCTTCAACTCATACATCTTCAGCTCCAGTTGGAACTACTTCAGCAAATGAGGTTTCTATCAGCACAACAATGACAAATTCAGCTGATACATCTGGTATGCCTTCAAATTCCAGCTCAGAGGCCTCTCAACCAGATAAAGACACCTCACTTGTAGAAGACAACAATGGTGATGGTGATAGTGATCAGGAATTTCTTGATGCTAATAACCATACCATAGATGACAACATTAATGATGTCACACACTCATTGGATCAAGTTAATCTTGATAAGTGTGATAATGTGGAGGGTGAATCTTCCAGGCCAGATCTAAATTTCTCAAATTTGGATCTTTCTCAACAACTTGCTGTGATCCCTCAGCTAAGGATCCACAAGTCTCACCCCACCACAAACATCATTGGAGATGTTGTCACAGGGGTAAGAACAAGAGGACAAACCCATGAAGCAAATGTTTGTCTTCACTCTTGTTTCTTATCTCAGATAGAGCCCAAGAAAATTGATGAAGCTCTAAAGGATGGAAGTTGGTTGAAGCTATGAAATAAGAGCTGCTTCAATTCAAGCAGAAAGTTTGGAACCTTTGTCCTCTTCCTTATGGGAAGACTACCATTGGAACCAAATGGGTTTTTAGGAATAAGAAGGATGATAGAGGAATCATCATCAAGAACAAGGCAAGACTAGTTGTTCAAGGATACACACAAGAAGAAGGGATTGACTACACTGATGTCTTTGCTCCTGTAGCAAGACTAGAAGCTGTTAGGATATTCCTGGCATTTGCTGCATCCAAGAACTTCAAGGTCTACCAACTTGATGTAAAGTGTGCTTTCTTATATGGAGTGATTGATGAGGAGGTTTATGTCAAACAGCCACCTGGTTTTGTAGACCCTGGTCATCCTGATTATGTCTGCAAGCTTGACAAAGCTCTTTATGGGCTGCATCAGGCACCCAGGAAGTGGTATGAGACACTATCTGAGTATCTTTGTAAACATGGATACAGGAGAGGTACTATAGATGGAACTCTCTTTAATAAAGGACAGGGAAATGACTTATTGCTGGTTCAAGTATATGTAGATGACATTATCTTTGGTTCAACTAATCCAAAGCTCTGCAAAGACTTTGAGAAGCTGATGAAAGACATATTTGAAATGAGTTCAAGTGAAGCAGGTTAAAGATGGCATCTTCATAAGTCAATCAAAGTATGTTCAAGACATACTCAAGAGGTTCAACATTACTGATTGTAAGATTGCTAAGACACCCATAGCCAGAAACCACTCCCTTGGTCCAGATCTTGAGGGGGAGTGTGTAGATGAACACTTATACAGGGCTATGATTGGGTCTCTTATGTATCTTACAGCTAGCAGGCCTGATATCATGTTTGCTACATGTATTTGTGCAAGATATCAAGCCAACCCTAAGATGTCTCACTTAATCACTGTGAAAAGGATTTTAAGATACCTCAAAGGTGCTTCAACACTTGGTCTATGGTATCCAAAGAATCCTAATTTCAATCTGTATGCCTATACAGATAGTGATTATGGTGGTTGCAACATGACTGCAAAGTCTACATCTGGGGGATGTCAATTCCTTGGTGGAAGGGTTGTCTCATGGCAATGCAAGAAACAATCCTGTGTGTCTGCATCAACTGCTGAGGCTGAATACATTGCTGCTGCAAGCTGCTGTGCTCAAGTGCTTTGGATTCAAAATCAGATGCTGGACTATGGATTTAACTTCAAAGAGACTCCTATCCACATAGACAACAATAGTGCTATCTCTATCACTGAGAACCCTGTGCAGCACTCAAGGACCAAACACATCAACATCAGGTATCATTTAATAAGAGATAACTATGAAAAGGGATTAATTAAACTAGTCAAGGTTGATATAGATGAACAATATGCTGATCTGTTCACAAAAGCTTTTGATGAACATAGATTTAAGTATCTGATATCAGCTATTGGGATGATTAACTTTGAGTAGACTTTTTCTTAAAACTAATTCTAATTATTTCTTCTTAAAATATATGTGTCCTAAGTTGTCTAGTTCATCACTTTCATAAGCTCATGTTTTCTTTGGATGTAAAATTCTTTTTGAAGACTTTCCTTAGATTCTTGAAAATTTTCTGATACTTCGAAAGATAAAATTTTATCTTCGGAAGAAAAACATGTCTTCAAAATAAATATCTGTCTAAGAGATTTTACCTTCGGAAGAAGTCAAATTCATCTTCCGAAGGTTAAAATTCTTAACTCAGACACTTATTCATTTTTAAGGACCTTTTCCTTCCGAAGCAAAATTAACCTTCGGAAGCTTTGTTCATTCATTATACAAAGCATCCCAAAGGTTTATTTCTTTCTGAAGCATAAATCTTCAAGACTCTCAGGAAAATCTTCCGAAGCCATTTTAGCTTCGAAAGCTTTTTCAATCAAAACTTCCGAAGACAAATTACCTTCGGAAGCTTTTCGAATTCCAAGAAAACTACTTTTTGAGCAAAAGTAAACTACCTTTTCAGAGGTGGGACCGACTTCCGATTTCAAAGTTTATCCTCTTTCATTAACTTTGTTCAAATCCCTTTTCACATAAATACCCAACGGTTCCCCCTCTTTCCCACTATCTTCCTCAATTCTACTATTCCTCTAACCTAATTCTCTAAACCGCCTTTGCTTTCTACCTTTCTTCACCCTTAAGCTTCTGAAATTGCCAACCTTAACCACAGAAACAACCCAGATTTCTCCATGCAACTTCACAGGCAACATAATCAAGTTGCTCTGTTAAGCTCTTAGAAAGATGCAAGTTTCTTAGAGATTTGCCAATTCTTGACTCTGTCAAACTATTTCACCTCCCTGACCATTGATCCTACTCTATATGAGGATCACTTGCTTGAATTCTGGAAGACCTGCCAAGAGGTCATTATGGATGGGGAGAAGGCACTGTCTGCCACAGTGCAAGGGAGGACAATCTTTATCACTCCGGCCATCATTAACCAACATTTGCAGCTGGATGATGAAGAAGGTGTGGTGTCCTTCCCAAAGGAAGCTGTTAATCATTCATTTGAGCAGATGGGCTATGAGGGAGATTTCTCTGTAAAGACCTTCAGGAAAGGGAAGGTCTCATCCCAATGGAAATTCCTGCTCCATGTGGTTATCCACAGCTTATCAAACAAGCATGGTGGATGGGACCAGATTCCTGAGGATCTCTCCTTTATAGTTCATGGAATGGTTCAGGGGGTCAAGTTCAGGTATTCATAATTTGTCTATACTAATTTACTTGCAAACTTAGACTCCTTAAGTATTACATGTTTCCTAGATATGTTCAACACATTCTCAACTGTGAACTTCACAGTTGAGGGAAACAAGTAATATTCTTAAATTGGGACAGATGAAGCCCGACATCTTTAAAATAATGAAGAAGCCAACTGTAGGCTTCTCAGGGGTAGAAACAGCCCTAGTCCCAAAAATGTTAGAGCTCATTGCTCAAGGTGACAACCTAGCAACACAAGCTAGTGTTGAACCCACACCTCTTTTTTCCTTACCCGTAAAAAGACCAGAAATCACCCTTACCTACCAAAGAAAATCCAAACGAACCCCTGCTCAGGCTATTGAGTCTGTGCAGGCCCCCATATACTCAACCTTACAGGAAGAAGTGGATACTAGAGCTCCCATGTCTCTTGAGGAGCAAACCACTCCCATTACTTCACCTATCAGGGCTGAGGTTCCTCATGCTCACCCTGATGAGCTCACTAGCCCAACAGCCTTAAGCCTTCACTCTGAGTCTCAACACTCAAGTGAACAACCTTCAGGGGACAGCTACCATCCCCAGCCTTTGGATGTCAACCAACCAATTCCCAACCTATCCTTCTATACTGATGAAGACTTAGGATTCAGTGAGTACCATGAGTCTCTCTTCTCCTCCCCTACTTAAAGAGAGATGAGTACCTCTGACTCTCCTCAGTCTATCCCACATCAGTCACCTACTACTGAGGTGGACACTTCTGAACCTGTTCAGGATGTCCATATGGAAGAGGCTCTCACTTTTGAAAGTGATTACATCATTAAGACCTCAACCATGGCAACTCAGCCCACTAGCATCTCAACTGAGGCTGCCAGTGAGCAGAGGAAAACCAGCAGCCAAGAAACTCAAGCTGGTGGTGAGAGAGAGGACTTTGGTCCAATCATCTCATCCCCCAATGATTCTTCTGATGAAGATGAGGGGAATTTGAGACTAAAGGTGCAGAAATTGTCAAAAACATGCACCTATTTAGTCTCTAAGGTTAGTCACTTGGAATCTCAGGTGACTACCTTACAAAACAGGGTCAATGATCAGCAACTTCAGATTTCATATCTGCAGGAAAAACTAGCTAGGAGACCTTTAAGGAGAGCTCAACCAGGAACACAAGAACCTGTGGAAGTGATTGACTTATCCTCCAGCTCACCTATGCAAGTGGGTGATGCTACCAAAAAGGGGGAGAAAGTTATCACAACCACAGAACCTGGGAGTTCTTCAGAGAGAATGGACATAGAGGACTCACCATCCTCACTTGCTGTTGTGCATTCTCAGCAACTTCCTCAAGTTCACATTAATGTGGACTCTATAGACTCACTCATCAGGAGTCTCTTTGAGGAAGGTATACCGAGGGCTGTCTCATCTCCACCACAAGAAACTGGCAACTACATCATAAGGTGGAGGTATGATGATGACAGAAGAGCCCTTATACTTCACAGAGTTCAAGGCCAACAAGAAGTTTTTCAGTTCTAAAGCCTGAGCTTCTACGAAAGACTGGATTTAGTCAACATGCCACTTGTCAATCCAAGCAATTCAAGACAAGCTGACAGGCTGGCTCAAAGAATCCAAGACAGGATCCTTGCAGAGTTCTCTCTAAGAAGGAGACTTAGGCAATCAGGCAATGTCATCGGTCAACTGGATGTTGAGGTGGACCCTAAGATTAGTTTCATAGGGGAAACCTTGACTGAAGGCCCAGTGGCAGAACCTGAGACCCCTGTCTCATCATCAACAACTGCTGCAGAGGTCCAAACTCCATCTGAGACATCTGCTGGTGAAGGTGTTTCTTAGCCTCTCTCTGGCCAGAGCATGGAAGCTACACCAAGCAATGAAGGCCAAGCCTCAATCCACCCTGAGTCACAAAGGTGTGTTGGTGACAAAGGGAAAAGTATAATGACTCCTGAGGAAATTGAGGAGGAAGAGAGAGAGAGGAAAAGGAGGCTAAGGGGAGAAAGTTCCACTGGGTCATCTAGCTTCATGCAAGCTGCAATCAGGGCTGCTCCCATACCAAATACTCAAGATGATGAGTTAAGGGCAGTCAGGATTACCTACTTACAGACCAGGAACTATGATCTTGATGAAATCATCTCCCTCCCCTTAGAAGAGTTAAATGAACTGGCTGACATGGAAGTGTCAAGAGAGATGAAGGAGAAAGAGGATGCAAGGTTACTTCTCCAATTCAAAGAGGAGAAGAGACAGAAAAGACTTTACAAGCATGCTCCCACTCTCTCTCCAGTTCAAGAAAGTCCTGCACAGGAAGATGTGGCTCCACAAGAACCTCAGGTAGATAAAGAAGAAGATAGGATCAAGATGATCAACTACCTGAGTGCCACAGTCTTCTATCAGGCAGATGCACTTCTTCCCCTGTCTTATGACTTCATTGAGTTCGAGTACCTAAAGCAACTTGAGCTTGAGCTAGTCAAAGAAAGAAATACAACCAAAAGGAAGCTAAGGGAAGAAGCTGCAAAGTCAAGAGCCATCATTCAAAAGAATGCAAAGAAGTTTGCTGACAGGCAAAGAATGATGAGCTTCTTGAAGCTATATGGATTCTCCGGAAGGAGACTTGGCCCCATGTCTTCATCCACTATGGATGAGCATATAAGGGTGATCAAGCAAAAGATTAAAAGTGGAGAACTCATTGACTTGCACTCTCTTCTAAGTCAAGTCCCACCTGAAGTGGAGGTCAAGTTTGAACAACCAGAGACACCTCAACCAGAACCTCCAGCTGAGCCTCAGCAAGCTTCATCTTCTGATCCTAGGCAGGGTCAAACTCCCTCTCCTTCTGAACCTGTGAGGGAGGAACACCCAACTGATAAAGACACTGATGATCAACATGGTGCTGCAGACCAGTCTTCTCAGTTAAAGTCATCTAAGAGGAAGAATAGAATGGCTTCTAAACCAAAGACTAAGAAGAAGAAGCCAAAGTCATCTACCTCTGCACCTCAGGCTGAATCAGATCAACCTGAGGAAGTGCATGATGAGGCAGCCCAATCAACTCCTATGCAAGTGGCTCCTCTAACAACTGACACACCCATCTTGTCCTAGACTTATTCTACCAATCCAGAAAGATGGAATGTTATCAGAGATCAAGGTGTTGAGAATGTCTACTCATGGCAAGACATAATCAACTTACCTCTGCATGATCTCTTTGAGATGAGAAGATACTATGAGAGTCTTGACTATCCTGACCATCTAATGAAGAAAGGAATGGTCTTGATTGTACTGAAGACTACCAACATTTGAAGATCTTCTAAGTGTTTTGGTAGCATCAGCCTAGGGGGAGTTTGTAAGGATTACTTAAGTCTGATGCAACCCAAAACATCCAAAGTGTCTCAGTAACATGCATGCACTAAGTACTGAAGTGAAGAATGCTTCGGAAGTTTTACATAATGCATTAGAAAATACTCTAACTGTAAAATGTTCCGAAGCCAAGACCAATATCTTCCGAAGCCAAACATGAAGTCTTCCGAAGCTTCAGAGACAAAGTCTTCCGAAGCTTCAACCTATGAAGACAGATTTCTTCCGAAGACTTTTAGTACACATGCTTTATCTGATGTACTGTTCCATAAAGCACCTTTTCCGCTGCATCTTTGTAAAGTCACCAACTTACATGAGTTGGTGAAAAGGTCCATGCTTTTGGTAAGTGTACATTGAGGTCTTGAGTCTGTAACTTTCCACTTTATGTACTTTATCCTTTTTATAATGTATAAGGATGTGAGCTATGGCATGTCATAGTCACAAGGTCAAAAGGCAGATATGCCTTTTGATCCAAAATTGATTTTGTTAGTGTCTAGTCAATTGTATCCAGCTGGCTTTCAAAGTATAGCCGGCTGTAGGTTGTAGTATAAGTATTTCAAGTTCTTGTTTCTTTCTTTATGCTTTGTAACACTTGTAAAAGAACTTGAGAAAGCAATATACTGCCTCCTTGAACCCATACTCTCTTGTTCTGTCTCTTGCTTTACTTGTGTTCTTTGTATCACTTTGGTTAACCCAGTTCACTGTTTGATTAAAGTTTAGTTAATCTCCTCATTGTGTTGTTGTGTTGTAATTGTGTTAAAGCCCTTAACCGGTCCTGCATTTACTTATTAAGATTACAATTTATGAAATCCTTATATAATCATACCTTTTTTGTGTTAGTTATGTTGAAAAAAGTAAAGCTGATGAATATGAAATGGTCAAGGTTTGTTTAACTTATTCAATTACTTCATTTTGATTACTTTTCTTTTTTACACAAAATAAAACCAATTATATAAAGAATATATCAAGCAAATCATCATTTCATCGTCTTCTTTTTTCTACAGCTATGCAAGTTAAATCTGTTGTGGTTGTTGGACATGTTAAATTGATAATATTACATATTGAGTGGTTCTATCAAGCATGCAAGTTCTGCATGAAAAAGATTATTCATGGCGATAGTTACGATCCTGTTATGGCAGCTCTGTTCATGTACTTATACTTTATAAATGCCCAATTGAACCCTGCCAAGATCGACTAATAGATGTTGTCCCTAGGTATACATGGTTTTTGTTTTAGAATATTTTAATTCATGTTTCGGTGAAACTTTACTATTTAATATCTTATATTTCTAATAAATTTTTTATTCTAGATACAAAATTCCAATCATAGTCCAGGACTCTACTGGTATTGTTTTTCTTTAACCATCTCTTATCACGAGGCAAAAGTATCTAAAACAAAATGTAAGAAATTTGTTTGATAATAACATCCAATTAATTAAACATTTTATTCTTTGGCGTTGTCTTTATTATTTTTATGATGTATGTCTTATATAAATATGATATTCGAATATATTCATTTTTTTCTTTTTTGGTTTTAGGGTGTTGGTATGAGTGTATCAAGATGTTTTTAATACCTTGCTTGACAATAAACTTTCATTTAAAATTGACATCACAAACTATAACTAGTAGATTACCAGTCGCGCGTTGTAGCGGATTTTCTACGGTTTGAGCATGCAAGACCGTTTAAGTCTTGCAACACAACAACACAATGAGGAGAGTTCTTTAGAACACTTAACAGATCAAATAGGGAACTGGTAACTTATATGAAAGATGCTAAGATCAAAAGTAAAATGTGAGACAGAACAAGATAGCAAACAACACAAGTGTATGGTTTTCAAGAATGTTGTATATTACTTCACAAGCTCTTTTGCAAGTATTACAAAGCATAGATAGAAAGTTACAAGTACTTGAGATACTTTAAATTACATCCTACAGCCAGCCATACTTTGAAGGCTAGCTGGACACATAAGACTAGACACTACAAAATCTAATATAGAGTCAAAAGATAGATTGCCTTTTGACGAGTGACTATGACATGCCATAGCTCACATCCTAATATATTACAAAAAGGATAAAAGTACATAAAGTATAAATCTCAGACTCAAGACCTCAATGTACAGTTACCAAAAGCATGGACCTTTTCACCAACTCATGTAAGTTGGTGACTGAACAGAGTTGCAACGAAAATGTGGTCGAACTATATGGTAAAGTACATCAGATAAAAGCATGTACACAAAAGTCTTCGGAAGAAATCTGTCTTCACTCTTTGGCTTTGGAAGACTTTGTCTTTGAAGCTTCGGAAACTTCACTTTTGGCTTCAAAAGATGTTGGTCTTGGCTTCGAATGATTTTACACTTAGAATATTTTCTAGCGCATGGTGTAAAACTTCTAAAGCATTTCTACTTTTGTACTTTAGTGCATGCATGCAGAGACACTTTGGATTTTTTGGCTGCATCAAACTTATAGGAATCCTTACAAACTCCCCCTAGGTTGATGCTACCAAAAACATTTGAAAACCTTTAGCTGTTGATAATTCTTATTATGATGATGACCATACCCTTCTTTATTAGATGGTCAGATCACTCAGACTCTCATAGTATCTTCTCATCTTAAAGAGATCATGCAGAGGTAGGTTGAATAAGTCTTTCCATGTGTAGACATTTTCACAACCTTGATCTCTGATCACATGCCATCTTTCTGGATTAGTTGTGAAAGTCCAGGATAAGATGGGTCTCTCAGATTCAATAGGAGCCACTTGAATTGGAGTTGATGGGGCTACCTCTTCATGCACTTCCTCAGGTTGATCTGATTAACCCTGAGGCTTAAAGATGGATGATTCAGACTTCTTCTTCTTTTTTGACTTTGGTTTAGAAGCCATTATCTTCCTCCTCTTTGAAGACTTTAACTGAGAAGTCATGGTTGCAGCACCTTGTTAATCAGTCTTGTCTTGCTCAGTAGGGTGTTCCTCCCTCACAAGTTCACAAGGAGAGTGAGTTTGACCCTGCTGTGGATCAAAAGATGAAGCTTGCTGAGACTCAGTAGGAGGTTCAGGTTGTGTTGTCTCAGGTTGTTCATCCTTAACCTCCACTTTAGGAGGAGCTTGACCTGGAGGGGAGTGTAAGTCAATGAGCTCTCCATTTTTGATCTTCTGCTTGATTACCCTAATGTACTCATCCATTGTAGATAGAAACATAGGGCCAAGTCTCCTTCCGGATAATCCATATAGCTTCAAGAAGCTCATCATCCTTTGTCTGTCAGCAGACTTCTTCATACTCTTTTGGATGATAGGTCTTGACTTTGCAGCCTCTTCCCTCATATTTCTCTTTGTTGCTTTTTGTTCTTTAAGCACTTGAAGTTCAAGTTGTTTGAGATGCTCAAACTCAATGTACTCAAAGGACAAGGGAAAAAGTGCAAATGCCTGGTAGAGACTTGTGGCACTCAGGTAATTGATCATGTTTTGCCTATCTGTTTCTTTGTCTACCTGAGGTTCTTGTGTAGCTGGGGAGAGAGTAGGAACATGCTTGTACAGTCTTTTCTGTCTCTTGTCTTCTTTGATTTGGAGGAGCAACCTTGCATCCTCTTCTTCCTTTCTCTCCCTAGACATTTCCATATCTGCCAGTTCATTGAGTTCCTCTAAGGAGTGAGATATAATCTCATCAATATCATAGTTCCTGGTCTGCAGGTAAGTAATCGTGACTGCCCTCAACTCATCATCTTGAGTGTTTGGTCTGGGGGCAGCCCTGATTGCACCTTGCATGAAGCCTGAAGACCCAGAGGAACTTTCTCCCCTTAGCTTCATCTTCCTCTCTCTCTCTCTCCTCCTCAATCTCCTCAGGAGTTAAAATCATTTTTCCTTTGTCACCCACAGACCTTTGTGACACAGGATGGAGAGAGCTTTGGCCTTCACTGCTTGGTATAACATCCAAGCTTTGGCCAGAGAGAGGTTGTGATACACCTTCACCAGCAGGTGTTTCACTGAGGAATGAATTACTAAAGTAGTTGTTAGTGTGATAGGGCTCTCAGGATCTATCACTGGGCTTTCAGTCAAGGTTTTCCCTTTGAAGCTAATCTTAGGGTCTGCCTTAACATCCAGTTGACCAATGACATTACCTAATTGCCTTTGTCTTCTTCTCAGGCTGAACTCTTCAGTAATTCTGTCTTAAATCCTTTGTGCCAGCCTACAGGTTGTCTAGATTCACTTGGGTTGACAAGTGGCATGTTGATCAGGTCAAGACCTTCATAGTAGTTCAAGGTCTGAAAGTTGAATACCTCTTGCTAGCCTTGAACTCTTTGTAGAATGAGGGCTCTTCTGTCAGCATCATACCTCCGCCCAATGATGTAGTTTGAAGTTCCTTAGGGTGGGGATGACATAGCCCTTGGAATGCCTTCCTCAAAGAGACTCTGAATGAGAAAGTCTAAAGAGTCCACATCAAAGTGAACTTGAGGAAGTTGCTGAGTATGCACATTTGCAAGTGAGGATGGTGAGTCCTCAATGTCCATACTCTCTAAAGAACTCCAATGTTCTGTGATTGCAATGACTTTCTCCCCTTTTTGGTAGCATCACTCTCTTGCATAGGTGACATAGGAGTTAGGTCAATCACATCCACAGGTTCTTGTGTTCCTGGTTGAGCCTCCTTAAAGGTCTCTCAGCTAGTTTCTTCCTGAGATAAGATATCTCAAGTTGTTGATCATTGACCCTGTTTTGTAGGGTAGTCACCTGTGATTCAATGTGACTAACTTTAGAGACTAGGTAGGTGCATGTTTTTGATAGTTTTTACACCTTTAGTCTCAAATTCCCCTTATCTTCATTAGAAGAATCACTGGGGGATGAGAGAATTTGACCAAAGTCCTCACTCTCACCACAAGCTTCATGTTCTTGCCTGCTAGATTTCCTCTGCTCACTGACAGCCTCAGTTGAAGTGTCAATGGGCTAAGTTGCCATGGTTGAGGTCTTAATGATGTAATCACTTGCAGAAGTGAGAGCCTCTTCCATATGGATCTCCCGAACAGGTTCAGAGAGGTCAACCATAGTAATGAGTGACTGATGTGGGCTAGACATAGGAGACTCAGGAGCACACATCTCTCTTTGAGTAGGGGAAGAGTAGAGAGACTCATGGTACTCACTGAGAGCTAAGTCTTCATCAGTATAGAATTCAAGGTTAGGAATAGGTTGGTTTAAATCTAACAGCTGGGGATGGTAACTGTCCCCTTAAGGTTGTTCACTTGAGTGTTGAGACTCAAATGGAAGGCTTAAGGCAGTTGGGCTAGTGAGCTCATCAGGCTGAGCATGAGAAACCTCATCACTGATCCTTGAAGAAATAGGAGTGGTTTGCTCCTCAAGAGAAGTGGGAGCTCTAGTATCCACTTCCTCCTGTATAGGTGAGTGTATGGGGGCCTACACAAGCTCAATAGCTAGAGCAGTGGTTTGTTTGGACTTTCTTTGGTAGGTGAGGGTGATTTGAGGCCTTTTTGGTGGTTGAGAAGTAGAAGGTGTGGGTTCAACACTAGCTTGTGTTGCTAGGTTTTCACCTTGAGCAATGAGCTCTAACATTTTGGGGACAAGGGCTGTTTCTACCCCTGAGAAGCCTACAGTTGGCTTCTACATGATTTTAAAGATTTTGGGCTTCATCTATCCGAATTTAAGAATATTACCTGTTTCCCTCAACTGTGAACCCAGTTCATAGTTGAGAATGTATTAAATATATCTAGGAAACATGTAATACTCTAAGGAGTCTAAGTTTCCAAGCAAATTTGTATAAACAAACTGAGAGTACCTAAGCTTGACCCCTTGAACCATTCCATGCACTATGAAAGAGAGATCCTCAGGAATCTGGTCCCGCGCTCCATGCTTGTTTGACAAGCTGTGGATGACCACATGTAGCAAGTACTTCCACTGGAATGAGACCTCCCCTTTCCTGAAGGTCTTTACAGAGAAATCTTCTTCATAGCCCATCTGCTCAAAGGAATAATTAACAGCTTCCTTTAGAAAGGACAACTCACCTGCTTCATCTTCCAGTTGAAGATGAGTGTTGATGATGGCCAGAGTGATGAAGATTGTCCTCCCCTGCACTGTGGCAGACAGTGCCTTCTCCCCATCCATGATGACCTCTTGACAGGTCTTCCAAAATTCAAGCTGATGATCCTCATAGAGAGTAGGATCAATGGTTAGGTAGGTAAAGTAGTTAGATAGAGCCATAAAATGGCAAACCTCTGAGAAACTATCATACTTCTTAGAGTTCAATAGAGCAACCTAGTTGTGTTGCCTGTGAAGTTGCATGGAGAAATCAGGGTTGTTTCTGCGGTTTAGGTTGGCCATTTTAAGAAGCTTAAGTGTGAAGGAAGTTGAAGAAGAAAGGCGGTTTGGGTGAATTTAGGATAGAGGAATAGTGCAGATGAAGAAGATAGTGAAAGAGAGGGGAACCGTTGGGTATATTTATGAATTGGATTTAAGACAAAGTTAATGAAAGAGGATAAACTTTGAAATCTGGATGTCGATCCCACCTCTGAAAAAGTAGTTTACTTTTACCCAAAAAGTAGTTTTCTTGGAAGTCGAGAAATCTTCCGAAAGTTATTTTGCTTCGAAAGTTCTGAAGAAAAGCTTCCGAAAGAAAATTGGCTTCGGAAGATATTCCAAAGAGTTTTAAGAATTTTGCTTCGGAAGAGATTTATTACTCAGAGTTTTTTATTCTAAGAATAATAAAAACTTCCAAAGGAAATTGCTTTCGGAAGGAAATTGTTCTTTGAAAACATATAAGTATTTAAGTTAATTTTAAGCTTCCAAAGATATTTCAGAAATTTCTTCCGAAGGTAAATCTACTGAAGTAGTTATTTCTTTTCTAAGACATAAGTTTCTTCTGAAGGTAATTATAAATCTTTCGAAGAATAAAAGGATCAAAATTTTCAAAAATCTAAGGAATGTCTTTTAGAAAGATTTTTCTTCCAAGGAGAACAAGGGCTTATGAAGGTGATAAAATAGACAACTTAGGACACACAGGTTTTAGAAATAATATGATTAAGTTTTAAGAAAAGCTATTCAAAGTTAATCATCCCAATAGCAGATACAAGATATTTGAATCTTTGTTCATCAAAGTTTTGGTGAACAAATCAGCATAGTATTCATTTGTGTTAACTTTGACTAGTTTGATTAATCCTTTTTTAAAGTTATCTCTAATCAAATCATACCTGATATTGATGTGCTTTGTCGTTGAGTGCTGCATAGGATTCTCTGTTATTGAGATAGCACTGTTGTTGTCTATATGGATGGGAGTCTCCTTGAAGTTGAATCCATAGTCTAACATCTGATTAAGAATCCAAAGCACTTGAGCTAACAGCTTGCAACAGCAATGTATTCAGCTTCAGCAGTTAATGCAGACACACATGATTGTTTCTTGCATTGCCAAGATACTATCCTTCCACCAAGAAATTGACATCCCCCAGATGTAGACTTTGCAGTCATGTTGCAACCACCATAGTCACTATCTATATAAGCATACAGACTGAAGTCAGAATTCTTTGGATACCAAAGGCCAAGTGATGGAGCACCTTTGAGATATCTTAAAATTCTCTTGACAGTGATTAGGTGTGACATCTTGGGGTTGGCTTGATATCTTGCACAAATAGATGTGGCAAACATGATATCAGGTCTGCTAGTTGTGAGGTACATAAGATACCCAATCATTGCCCTGTAGAGATGTTCATCAACACTCTCCCCCTCAAGATCAGGTCCAAGGGAGTGGTTTCTAGCTATGGGTGTTTAGCAACCTTACAATTAGTCATGTTGAATCTTTTAAGTATGTCTTGTACATACTTTGACTGACTAATGAAGATGCCATTGTCAACTTGCTTCACTTGAATTCCTAGAAAGAAATTGAGTTTCCCCATAGCACTCATTTCAAACCTATATTTCATCAGCTTCTCAAAGTCTTTGTAGAGCTTTGGATTTGTTGACCCGAAGATAATGTCATCTACATATACTTGAACTAGCATTATATCATTTCCTGTTCCTTTATGAAGAGAGTTCCATCAATAGTACCCCTTTTGTAGCCATGCTGACAGAGATACTGAGATAAAGTCCCATACCACTTCCTTGGTGCTTGGTGCAGCTCATAAAGAGCTTTATCAAGTTTGAAGACATAATCAGGATGATCAGGATATGCAAACCCAGGTGGTTGTTTGACATACACCTTTTCATCAATCATCCCATAAAGAAAAGCACACTTGACATCAAGTTGGCAGACCTTGAAATCTTTGGATGTAGAAAAAGCTACGAATATTCTAACAGCTTCAAGTCTTGCAACAGGAGCAAAGACATCTATGTAGTCAACTCCTTCTTCTTATATGTATTCTTGAACAACTAGTCTAGCCTTGTTTTTGATGACAAGTCCTCTATCATCCTTCTTATTCCTAAGCACCCATTTGGTTCCTATGGTAGTCTTCCCTTGAGGAAGAGTGTTGATACATGTATGTCCCTAGATCATGATTTGTAATGTAATAGATCTTGTTTGTCTGACTATGATGTAATATGAATTGATTAATGAAATGATATGGATTGTTTGTGATTTGTAATGTCTAATATTTCATTAATGAGTCGATATTGAATTGATAAATTGGGTTTATGATTGTTTGAATGGTTACACATAACGTTATATTAATTAAAACATTCAAACTTAACTAAATGAAGTTCTCATGCGAATGGCCCATGCGAATGGACCATACGCATGAATAACTTCATACGATTGACTCAGTCGCACAACTGAACCAAGAGACTGGATCAGTCGTATGATTGACACATAAGATTGGCTCAGTCGCACGACTGAACACTCAGTCGTGCGGATGAATCTACCGCATGGTTCAATCGCACGACTGAACCATACTTATGGTTCAGTCGCACTAATGAACAACACTAACCTATAAATAGACCCAATTCGTGGAAAAACGTAAGCACTCATATCATTACGACTCCAGACGTACCCTAGCCGTCCAGAAGCCTCCCAAATCGTTCTCCAAGTTCACAGAACACATTAGATCGATTCCCAATCGACTTCTAACGTTAGATTCAATTCTTGATTGATTCTTCATGTGTTCTCACTGATTGGATCGCCAATCAAATAGGATTCGGCACTATTTGATCTGGTTTACACGCTAATCACTAGGTATTTCATTCAAATACCAGGTCCTATCAAGTGGTATCAGAGCTTTGGCTCTTGATTACGTGTGATTTAATCAAGATTGCATAAAAGTTTGTGTTTTTGCACTAAAAACGCAATCTTTGGTGTCAAAAGTGATCTTGGACGTTCCCTGCTAATCAAAGTTTGGTTTCTACGGACTTAGGCGATTAGAACTTGCGAATTTTCAAATTTTTACGGCTGAAACACGTCAAACCTAGAAAATTTCGCAAAACAGCAGCTTCAGTCGCACGAGTGACCCATTCGCACGACTGGACTCCATTCGCATTGCCCATTCGCACGATTGGACCTAGTCGCACCTTCATTCGTCCGATTGAACCGTTCGTTCGCATAGCTCATACGCATCAGATTCATTCACACGACTGAACCAATCGCTCAGTTCAGCCGCACGATTGAACCAGTCGCAGAGTTCATACGCACGACTAGACCATTCGCATCCTTCAGTCGCATCAGTGAAAGTTTGTTTGATTAGACTTAAAGTTATTCGCCATGGAAGATCAGATGTCAGCCTTTACTGCTGGGAAGGACTCTAGGATACAGAACCTACTGTTGCTTGAGAGTGAGGTGGGTAATCATAATAAACCACCAAAGCTTTTGACTTTAGATGAGTTTCCCCACTGGAAACAACGTTTTGAGATCTACCTCAATGGAGTGGATCCGAATCTGTGGGAAGCCATCGAGATTGGATATAGTACACCGGTGGGAGCTGATGGAGTTAAGCTAACGTTAGGAGGGACGACGGACGCGCAGAAAGTTAAATACAATACAGAGAAAAGAGTTTATGCATTGATTACACAATCTATCCCAAAAGACATATTCCACCAGTACTCAGAGAATAAGCAGTCCAAGAAACTTTGGGATGAGCTAGAGAAGAGGTACGACGGGAATGCTTCGTTGAAGGCAGTCAAGGCCAAGGAGTTAAAGAAGGAATTCGATAACTTCTCATCGATTGGTAACGAGAGTTTAGACGACGTCATCGATAGATTCTACCATTTGATGAGCGAACAACATACACATGGGGTGGAAACTACCATGGAAGAGAAAGTTAGTAACTTTGCAGACAGATTGCCTGAAAAGTGGGCTTCGTTCGTGTCTAACCTGAGACAGAATGGAATGCTTGCAAAGCTGGATATTAATGACTTCATTCTTAAGTTGCGAGAAGAAGCACTAAGGATGAAGTACAGAGCTCAGAAGTCTTCGTACACTCAAAATCCAGCTTTGTACAACGCCACGCCTCAAGCTAAGACATCTGGAGCACCTCTCCAGACAGCATTTGTGTCTAGCTCATCAGGTCCTTCACATGCTTCTCCTTCAGGATCAGACACGTCAGGGTCTTCTTGTACCCACTATATTGGATCTGAAGCAAGTGCTACTAAACTGAAGACCGAGAACCTCGGCAATGTGACTGTGGAAGTAGCTCGAGAGCATATGGATCTTTTGGCTGCAGTGGTTCATTCATATGATGGACTTGTTGCGGGGAAGATTGGAAACTGCCATCTGGCAGACGAGGACTACGAGCAGGTGGACGAAATGGAGCTTGAGAGGATGGACATAATGTGGGCCTTAGCTAGTGCTGTCCGGAGGGCGAAGAAGTTTGTTAAAAAGACCGGACAGAACTTGGTAGCTACTAAGGATACCACATTTGGCTTTGACAGAAGCAAAGTGACCTGCTTCAACTGTGGAGAGAAGGGGCACTTCAAAAGAGAATGTGTCAAGCCAAAGAAGACGGGTAACGGGAACCCGTTCTCTTCCTTCACTCGCCAAGACAAGCAAGCTTCTAGTTCTACTTCATCAAGCAAGGATCCAAAAGCCTTGACTGCTCATGATGATGAAGGACAGGATTGGAGCTTTAGGTTTGTCTCACCGGGGGAATCAAACATTGCAAGTGTAGAAGATATTGATGATGATTCTGCGAGTGAAGGTGATCTAGCAGTTGAGATAGCGATGCCACACAGTGAAGAAGCAACTTCAATCGAGGTCAGTTACAAGCCTAAAGAGAATACTACCATGTTAGAGACAGAAAAGACAGAATCACCAGAACCAGAGACATCTGATGCTGCGTTGATGGCTAACTCTTATGAACCAACTCAGGTAAGTACTGCTGACCAAATGTTTGATAATCATGCTTGTTCTGATTGTGATACTTTTAGGAATAGCATAGATGAAAAATTTGCTAGGTTATTAGATCATAATGATAACTTAGTAAAAGACTTGCAACTGTGCACTGAGGCTAATAGAGTATTAAAACAAAATGAGCATAGTTATAAAGAAAAGATAGACCTTTTGACTAAACAGCTTAGGGAAACCGAAGTAGTTGCCTTTAACCAAGCTAATGACATTAGGTACTATCTAAACTCCCCAGAAGACAATAAGAAGCAAAAGGCAGTTCTACAAGTAGAAGTAAACTCATTAAAACAGAAACTGCATAGTTGGACTAGTTCTTCACACATAGTTCAACACTTAGTGAGAGAAAGAAACAACGGGGAGGGATTGGGTTACAAAGTGGTTCCACCACCACCTGAGACCTTGATGAACACTAAGACTAGACCAGTAAATAATAACCCCATCAAGGATCACGTGGTGTCTACTCCTCTTGTTAGTGATCCAGATACCTCATGTTCATCTATTGAATCTGGACACAAACAAAAGGAGGCCACTTCAAAGGCAAAGGGTAAATTGCCTTGTGTTAATCTGGAAAAGGAATTTGAAAAGGTTAACTTAAAGTCAGGGTCAAACAGAGTCAAATCAGAACCTAAAAAGACTTCTAATGTTAATTTTTCACAGGCTTCAAGTCAAAAACCAGTTAACCAAAAAGAAAAGGATGTTAAACAGGTTAAAACACTTAACTTTGTTAAACCAGAGAAAACATCAAAACAACCAGAGTCAAAACCTAAAGTGATTGATGTTACTAGAGTGTCACACACTTCTCCACAAAGAAAGTTTACTCATAAAGTTGATAGCCGGTCATGCTACAACTATGGAGAATGTGGACACATTGCTTCCTATTGTCCTTTCTATTAGAAACCTAGGAAGAAGATTGAACTTCAGGATTCAAAGCCTAGGTCTTCTAAGAGGAGTTCTCTGACTCCACCTAGAAGAACTAGTGAACCTAAAGTTCAACCTGTAAGCCAGTCGACTGTTTATCATAAACAGGCCTTGCACAAATCTGGCTTATGGAAAGAGAAGTCAGCCTGCGTGTCTGATACTGATGACAAGAAGGAACCTGAGCTACCCTCACCCTCTAAGGGTCAATGGGTGGAATTTATGATGTGTGATGCCTCTGGGAAACCCAAGCCAGTAAAGGCTTGGGTTCCTAACCTAAACTAATTCTTTACTTTGTATGTGCAGGGTGTTCGATACAGTGCTGAGACTAACACGTGGATTGTAGACAGCGGAGCATCCAGGCACATGACAGGAAATAGGGCCCTTTTATCAAACATCAAGCAAATAAAAGGAGGGCATGTTTCGTTTGCTGGAAACAAGGGAGGCTATATCACAGCTCAGGGAGAAGTGGGAAATCAGAAAGTTAAGTTTGATAAGGTGAACTACGTTCAACAACTTCAAAATAACTTACTTTCTGTTTCCCAAATCTGTGATAAAGGATTTAAGGTCATCTTCGACAACAAGAAGTGTTACGTGTTGAAGAAAGACTACGTGATCCCTGAGGACCAAGTTCTGATGACTGCTTCAAGATATAAAGACCTTTATGTCTTGGATCTGTCAACAGCTGCTACAACGGATCATGAGGTTCAGTGCTTTCTATCTAAAGCTACTGAGAAGGATTCCATCTCCTGGCATAGGAGAATAGGAAACATTAGTCAAAGGAAAATGAATCACTTGATTCAGAAGGATTTTGTGAGAGGAGTTAATGTCAAGAACTTCCAGCTTCTTGACTTTTTTGTAGCTTGCAAGAAAGGCAAAGAGACGAAGAAGTCTCATAAGGAAAAGAAAGTTCATTCAATAGAACTTCCTCTTGAACTTCTTCACATGGATCTGTTTGGTCCAGTCAGCACAAAGAGCATTGCAGGCGGCTTGTACTGTTTTGTGGTCACTGATGACTACTCAAGGTTCACTTGGGTAATGTTTCTGAAATCCAAATCAGAAATATTTGAGTCATTCAAGGAGTTAGTAACCACACTGGAATCTCTTTACAAGCTGAAAGTTAGACAAGTACGCTCAGACAACGGGACAGAATTCAAGAACCAGTGCATGGAGGCATACTGCAAGGAAAAGGGAATTGTGCATCAATTCACTTCTGCCTACACGCCTCAGATGAATGGCGTTGCTGAGAGAAAGAACAGAAGCTTGATAGAGACAGCACGGACTATGCTGGCAGACTCGAAACTGCCAATCCAATTCTGGAATGAGGAAGTGGCGAATGCATGTTATACACTGAATCGAGTCCTGATAGTCAAGCGCCACGGAAAGACATGTTACGAGCTACTACAAAGACGCAAACCGAATTTGGAGTATCTTGAACCTTTTGGCGCGCCGTGCACACTTCTGAAGAAGACACAAGAAGGCAAATTCAGCAAGAAGGCGGATGAAGGAATCTTTCTAGGATACAACATACCGAACAAGCGAGTTTACAACAACTCAACGGGTCTTGTAGAAGTGTGGTGTAATGTTGACGTTCAGAGATATACCACACCACCTACTGGCAAAGGACCCGCTTACTTCTTCGACTATGATGGATTCTTCAAGTCCTTCAACATCCCTCTCTCTCCCTCGGATGATGAGTTAGCTACTAGGATGATGTATGATATCCTGAATACACCATCTAGCTCACAGGGAGAATCATCTACTCAGTCAGGGGGAGTAGTCGATGACAGTGACTCCTCCTCTAAAGATGAAGCTGAAGCAGATGACCAGAACAGTCAGGAGGAACAGGTTCCAGTTCCTGAAAGTCCACAAGCATCTACCAGTGATGCACCTTCGACTTCGGAACCTCAAACTCCAACTACCTCAGATGCAGAACCAAATGTTCATAATCTTGGCTCTGAGGTAGCTGTTCCCACTACTCCAGGATCACGACTAAACGTCTATCATCCCCTTGACAATGTCATTGGGGATGTCAGATCAGGAGTACAAACCCGAAATCAGCTATACTCAGCTGATTACGCCTCGGTTATGGAGAAAGGTTATATTCATGATGGTGCTTATCGGTGTTTTGTCTCGCAGTTTGAGCCAAAATATGTCAGTGATGCACTAAATGATGAGGCGTGGGTGAGTGCCATGCAAGAAGAACTTCTTCAGTTCAAGAAGTTAGGTGTATGGACTCTGGTTGATAGACCTAAAGGTGCTAAAGTCATTGGCACCAAATGGGTCCTGAAATGCAAGAAGGATGACCAAGGGGTCATTATCAGAACAAAGCTCGATTGGTGGTTCAGGGTTTTCGCCAAGTCGAGGGGATTGACTACAATGAGGTGTTTGCACCCGTGGCAAGGATGGAAGCCATTCGTATCTTCCTTGCCTATGCATCGTACATGAAGATTAAAGTCTACCAATTAGATGTGAAGAGTGCATTCCTTCATGGGGAAATCAGAGAAACAGTCTATGTCAGTCAACCCGAGGGATTTGAAGATCCTTATCATCGGGATAGAGTTTACAAGCTCGACAAGGCTTTATACGGGCTTCATCAAGCTCCAAGAGCTTGGTATGAGAAACTCTCGACTCATCTTGTGAAACACGGCTTTCGCAGGGGAGTCATTGACTGCACGCTGTTCATTAAAGAAAAAGATGGCGACCTACTGCTCGTACAGATCTATGTTGATGACATAATCTTCGGTTCAAAGAACGAAGAGTTATGCAAAGAGTTTGAAGCAGTTATGAAGAAAGAGTTTGAGATGAGTGCTATGGGGGAGATGAAGTTCTTTCTCGGGTTACAGGTGGATCAGACACCAAATGGGATCTTTCTACATCAGACCAAGTATGTAGGAGACATTCTTAGTCGCTTTGACATGGAGAATGCTTCTGCTGCTGGGACTCCACTTGCTACGAATCAGGACATAGCACCTGATGAAAATGGAGATCTTGTAGATGCCAAGATGTACCGAGGAATGATTGGATCCCTGATGTATCTCACTGCCTCAAGACCTGATATCATGTATGCTACATGTTTATGTTCTAGATATCAGGCTAAGCCTAAGGTCAACCATCTGATCGGGGTCAAGAGGATTTTTCGTTATCTGAAGGGTACACCCACACTTGGGTTCTGGTATCCTCATGATGATGACTTTGAGCTTACCACGTATAGTGACTCGGATTACGGGGGCTGCAAGATGAACTACAAGTCTACATCAGCAGGGTGTCAATTCTTTGGGAGAAGATTAGTTACCTGGCAGTGTAAGAAGCAGACATCGGTTGCATTGTCAACCTGTGAAGCTGAGTATGTTGCTGTTGCAAGTTGCTGTTCACAAATCATCTGGATTCAACAGCAAATGCGGGATTACGGTTTAAAGTTTTCTTCTACTCCTATTTTTGTTGATAACTCTGCTGCAATTGCAGTAACTAAAAATCCGGTCCAACATCCAAAGACCAAACACATCGGTATTAAATACCATTTCATAAGAGACTGTTTTGAAAATAACTTAATTGATGTGGTAAAAATTAATACTGATTTTCAACGCGCGGACCTCTATACTAAAGCCTTTGATAAACCACGTTTTCAATATTTGCTAGAGGTCAACGGCGTTAAAAAGAAAAGTGAGGTTATTCCTAATGATGATAATGTGTAGTCCGATGTAGTTTAGTTAAAGTTTTTCCTTTTTATTTTACTTTATTTTATTTTATCTGTTTATTTTAGTTTGTTTAAACTAAACTCATGTTATTTTGCTGTTTATTAAAATCCTAAAATAATTAAACCAGTAATGATTTTAGTATTTTAGGGGGAGAATATGTCTGCAAGTAACATTAAAAAAAAACGAGGGAGAAGGAGTGGATAGCTGATATAAGGTAGATCGTATCTGTGATACCAATTCAAAACCTTTGGAAAATGATAGTACACAGGAACAAATCAAGAGGGACTTTAAAATTTAATTTTAGAAAAGATGCACAAATTCAAAGTATAAGTCTGGGTAGCCTAAGCAATATAAAAGGGAAGATGATAGAAACACTGGTAACTCCTAAGATAACACAAAGAAAGTCGACCTAGAGGTTGCTAGACCACAAATGATATGTCGGTAGGTTCAACACAATAGATGATTAGACCTGACTGGTGATCTCAAGATCAAACTAAGTTGTTCAACTGACTGTGGGCTTCCATCTTATCACTGGTTAAAACAATCAACAATATTCCAATAAGGGGTAATGAGCATGTAAACGCCACAAATGTGCGCGGATGACCATAATTAGAGCAAAGCAAGCAAAAATGAAAGACAAATGCTATAAAGCTAATGACTTATGTTGTTGGTGCATTTTGTGCAAAATAGTATAAGCTGCTCTAACAAGGAGATAGGTTGTGTGCCTCTCTGCTGTGCGATGGCACTGACCTGAGGATAAGCATAACCTAGATATTCTAGAATTCATTGTTGTTTGCCGCCTCTCTGCTGTGCGATGGCACTGAACTGAGGACTGGCTTCTCTTTGAAAGCTCTAAGAATAGTCTCTTCTTGTAATAATACCCGTAGACCGCTCAAAAGCTCATGAGGAATGTTGATTACCATATAAGTGTGGGATCCACAAATGTTAGTTGAAATAATTAAACCTAAAACAATCACCAGTCTGTGTCAAAAGTCTGTGTATGGATTTAAGTGGACAAATATATTGACAATCATTGTGGCTGCAATTCTCGAAAGTTCAAATCAATGTGAAAATCTAAGAGTTCCAGTATGATTCCCTAAAGTTGCTAATGACTCTGGATGAACACCAAGAATTGAGCATCAAAAGATTTTGACAATAAGTCCCAAATGATTTGACTTGCCTGTATGATTCCAAAATTGAATTGGTTCAGGTGTGGTCAATCCAAGTTGAAGCTGTCTATTCCGGAACCAAATCCCGTAGATGTCCATCTTAGGATTTATCTCTCACAAAAAGCCAAAAACAAGTCTTGTTTTGAGTATTTAGTTTAAATTTTCTAAGTTAGTTAGTCGTTTTAGTTTGTTAGTTTGTCGGACTACATCAGGAAAATCAGTAAGGAATCAACTCACTAAAAGGGTCATGTCTGAGATGACCACATGTGCTTTAAATGTTTAAACGGGTCACGTCTGAGGTGACTAAATTGTTTAAAAAGATCACGTCTGAGGTGATCAAAAAGTTTTCAAGTTAAAATGATCATGTCTGAGATGATCAAAAGCTCATAACGTTAATTTCAAAAAAATTAAAAGGGGTTTAAATGTAAATATTCAAATTGGCAGAAAATTTAATAAGTATGACCATTCGCACGAATGGACCATACGTATGGACTAATCATACGAATGGAAGTCATTCGTACGAATGGACCATGAGTATGGACCATCAAATCGAATGGCCCATACGATTGGACCAGCCGGATGTTTAAGGGCGAACGAGTGAATCAGTCGCACGACTGAGAGCCAGTCGGACGACTGAAAAAGGGCGACTGACCCAATCGCACGACTGAGTCCCACTCGCACGACTGATAGGTGCGTATGAGCTCAGTCGCACGATTGAATCTAGGGTTAGTATAAATAGAGGGGGAGTCGGTCGCAGAGACTCACCACCCTCAAAGTAACCCTAAATCGCACGACTTAACACCACTCTGCCAAAATTTCAATTGATCTCTAAAACCCCCTGTTTCTTGATTACTGATCATATACATCGACTTTACAGGTAATTTGCGGTGAAGAGAAACCACATAACGTTCAATTTGACTTCAGATCTGTAAAATCAGACCCGAAAACTAACCGAGACTTAAGTGGCTTAATAACCTAACTAAACGACTCAAACAGATGAAATTAAAGACGTTAGGTGTTATAAGAATGTATTGCGAGTCAAATGAACCAGATAACAATGTCTAAAACTCAAAAATGGTGAAAAAGTGAATTTGAATTGAACAGTCAGTACATCATGCGAATGGACACGCTGATGAACTTCAGTCGCACGACTGAAGGGTGCGAATTGCCTAACCGCACGACTGAACCATGCGTATGAAGTTCAGTCGCACGACTGGTGTAACCGCATGAGGTTACATGCGCATGAGTCCAGTCGCACACTCAGTCGTACGCATGAGATCATTCGCACGACTGAATCCCAGTCGCACTGTTCAGTCGCACGACTGATCTCAGTCGCACAACCTCAATCGCATGACAGAAAGATTTTCTTCAAGTTTAAGTGTTTCATGACGTTCTTAGCAAAAGGTACTAATGTTTCTTTTGATTTGTGTTACAGATGGTGAGTCGATGGACTATGAGCACGAAGCATAACATATGTGCTCATTTGGATTTGACATCCAGAAACGCTGCGGATTTCTCAGGCATCATCACATTTCTACTGAGATCGAGGATTGCACATGCCATTTCTACTCGTTGTACTCCTTATAGGTCCGTTCAGCAGGCCTTCTGGGAAGGCGCTACAGTTGATAGATCCTCTGAGCCTCACTGCATCAGGAGTACGATCTTTGGAGAGGCCATTACTGTCTCAGAGGAGGATCTAAGGATCGTTTTACAGTTAGGGGATGACGCAGATTGTCCGACTCGTTTACACCCCCTCACAGTCAGAGGATGCTTTCTGAGAGCCAAGTACTCTGGCGACATCAATGTTGGGGTACTCAACAAGAGTAACCTCTGTCCCCAGTTTAAGTATCTTGCGCACGTGCTACTCAAGTGCATAACTTCCAGGAAGGGAGGTTTTGATGAGCTGTCTGATCAGATACAGAACGCATATGCTGCGTTGGTGCTGAACCACCCGTTCAGTTTCTCCAAAATGATCTTCACCTATCTGGTGGAGAACATTGAGGGGAAAGGGAAGGAGGGCTTCTGCATGTATCCGAGATTTATGCAAGTGATTATGGATCAGAAGCTTCCCTCCCTGCCGAAGGAGAAGGAGGATGCGGTAGTCCTTGAGGTTATAGATGACACTACTTTGGGGAGGATGAAGGTGTACAGGGGGAAGCAAGTGAAACCCCCTGTCAGGAGGTTGTTTGGGCATCTGGCCCGTGAAGACTACGTGGTGCCAGCCAAGAGAAAGTGGCGCCACGATGATAGTGATTCCGATGTGGAGCAGATTGCTTTACCAGCTCATGACTCGGATGATGATGATAGTGGAGACGCTAGGGACGATATGCCTGCTCCACCAAGAGGCACTGTGTCAGATGTTATACCCCCAGTGTCTGCCCCAGCTGGAGATGTTGCTGAGTCAGCTGGATTTCATCAGGATGGGTGAGGAGGAGGAGGAGGAGTGATGGGAGCCCCACGAACGCGAACTGTGGGAAGCAAAGTTGTTCCCACAGAACATGGGCTACGGGTGGTTGGTGAACACCCGAGAGACTCCAGAGAGACTGATATTGACCCGAGTTATGCACCGGGTTCTGCACGCAGGGTTGTAAGGGGAACATCCACCTCCACTGGGACGAGGAGGAAGAGGATGGCTCAGCCCCATGGTCTGAAGAAGAAGAAGCGTCGGTTGACCTTCGTTACCACCATAGCCTCTACTTCCACCACCACAGCCACCACTACCACCTCCACAGCTATACCATCCACCACCACAGCCACCACATCCACCACAGCTACCACAGCCACCACCATACCTACCACCACAGTACATATCCCATCCACCACCATACCATTTACACCCACCTCACCTCCACCATTTCACCGACCCATCTTCACTACAGCCACCACCACCACCACCTCACACCAAGCAGGACCTTCAACCCAGCCCTCACACACTTATGGATCACCTCTACCTCCAATCGGGGTAGAGGAACAGCTGTTAGTGCTCAACCGGATGGTGATGCGCTTACTAGCTGCAGATGAGGAGAAAGCTGCCCAGATACGCCAGCTTACCGACTTGACTGCTGCACAATCTCACCAGATGGCAGAGCAGGCTCGAGTTATAGAGCAGCAGGCTCAGCTGATGGATGCACAGCGTGTAGAGATGTCCCAACTCCAGGAGCAGCATGCCCAATCAGCTAAAAGGATAGAGGAGTTGGAGACCACCAACAAGACCATCATGCTGCGGCTCAAGGGATCAAAGGATGAGCCCTTAAAGATCAAGGAAGGGGATGGAGATGATGGAGATGATGGTGATGATGATGATGAAGATGATGATGAGGATGAAGAGGATGATACAGAGGATGAGGAGGACACTGACGAAGATAGGACAGAGGGGAAGGACGATGATGATGAAGCAGAAGGAGGGGATGCGGCTGCATCGGCCTCTGCTTCAGGTCAAGAGAGGAGGTCAAAGAATAGACAGGACCAATCAGCTACCACCTCTGCTCCTCCGAGTGATGAGACTATGATTCAGGATAAAAGTAATGACTAGATGTTTTATGTATTTATTTACTTTTGTGTTTGAATTCTGTATTGAAAACAATGTACTGAATGTTTATATTAAGTTAATGCATGTCTGTTTCATTAATTACTAATGATTTATGTGTTGAATGTTTAAATCAAACAGATCCAAATTATCAAAGAGATGAGTTTGATGTTGCTCCCCTTCAACAAGTCAAGACTCAACTAACCATGATTCTTGATCTGCAAGGGATCGTTAGAAGGTCTGTGAGTTATACCCCTGAAGAAGGGGAAATATTTCATGACCTATCAAACGAGCAACTTGCAGAGATTTTCAAGCTCAATCCGGATGAAATAGTTAAAGATGCTCCAACATGTGATTCGACTAGTGATGAAGAGCTCAACGATGTTGATGAAGTCGAGGTCGAAGATATCACCGTAGAGGAGTACCCTCAGTATGCTGACAATGAGGGAAATGTGGTCCCCAATCTGGGTGAGTCCCTCGTCAGTGATACTTTTGAGGTGTTGAACAAGATGGAGCAGGAAACAGAGAAGGCAGAAGGAACAGCCCAAGCCTCAAATGATGATGTCGACATTCGAAAGGCTGAGTGGGCTGCATGTTTTGAAGAAGTTAGAGCCCAACGTGCTGCACCAAAGAAGGATGCCTACACCAAGCTCTACAGAGTCAAGAAACATCACAAGGTGTCAGGCAGGATTATAGCATGGGCTATTTTGATGATCTTAATGTTATGCAGTTAAGAGAGAACAGGGCATAGAGTACTTCAGATTCCCACATGATCTGAAGACTCTACCAGGTTTTGAGCTCAACCAGCTGGCTAAGCTAAAGCTTTTGTATGCTGACCCGAGGAAGATGTCAGGCTGGTTCGAGGCTGCCCTTAAGAAGGAGTACCACACCAGATGGGTTAACTTCAGACCCCAACAGCCTACTAGGTACATAAGAAGGTCTGAGGTTGATGCCATTACTGGCAAGCCCAAGATAGTGTTGAAGTGGAGTCCTCCGCGCACAATGTCGAGAATCCCACTCAGGGAAATGCCACAGGACTTCACTCCACACTTTAAGTGGTGGTACTATGATTGGAGAACAGCTGAAGCGGTCATAGTCCTAAGCAAAGAGGGACAAATGGATACGATCAGGGTATTCGACCCGATGTGGCTTACTAACTTGTCGGCTAATGATGTCTATACATTATACAAGTGGCCACTGTTCTATGACACGCAGAGATATTGTACAAGCCCTCCAGTTCCAAAACGTTATACGACTCTGCTTCGCGTTTGAGATTCACGCGGGAGTCACAAAAGAGGAGAAGTACAAGAATACAAGGAGGTTATGCAGAAGACAAGAGATTAGAGAGATCTAGGTCCAAGGGGGAGTTTGTTGATGCATGTATGTCCCTAGATCATGATTTGTAATGTAATAGATCTTGTTTGTCTGACTATGATGTAATATGAATTGATTAATGAAATGATATGGATTGTTTGTGATTTGTAATGTCTAATATTTCATTAATGAGTCGATATTGAATTGATTAATTGGGTTATGATTGTTTGAATGGTTACACATAATGTTATATTAATTAAAACATTCAAACTTAACTAAATGAAGTTCTCATGCGAATGGCCCATGCGAATGGACCATACGCATGAATAACTTCATACGATTGACTCAATCGCACGACTGAACTAGGAGACTGGATCAGTCGTATGATTGACACATAAGATTGGCTCAGTCGCACGACTGAACACTCAGTCGTGCGGATGAATCAACCGCATGGTTCAATCGCACGACTGAACCATACTTATGGTTCAGTCGCACGAATGAACAACACTAACCTACAAATAGACCCAATTCGTGGAAAAACGTAAGCATTCATATCATTACGACTCCAGACGTGCCCTAGCCGTCCAGAAGCCTCCCAAATCGTTCTCCAAGTTCACAGAACACATTAGATCGATTCCCAATCGACTTCTAACGTTAGATTCAATTGATTGATTCTTCGTGTGTTCTCACTGATTGGATCGCCAATCAAATAGGATTCCGCATTATTTGATCTGGTTTACACGCTAATCACTAGGTATTTCGTTCAAATACCAGGTCCTATCAAAGAGGACATAAGTTCCAAACCTTTTACCTTTTGAATTAAAGCAGCTCCTCCTGCATAGGTTTAACCCAACTTCCATCCTTTAAAGCATCATCAAGGGTAAGAACTAGAGAACAAACCCAAGCTCAGGGTAGCCGGGTGATGTGCTCCAAATTATACATAAAAATCCTATCAAAACCACATCAATTATTCCTTAATATCTTCCTTAAAATGATGAAAATGTACTTAAAAGTGTTAAATTGTGTTTTCAGGTGTTTAAAAGGGCAAGATGGACAAAAGGAGTATATTTAACAAGAAATTGAAGTGATCCGAGCTTTGGACTCCAAGCATGGGGCCGTGCCTCATTAAGCACGCCCCCATGCCTTGCCAGAAACACACCCCCGTGCTAAATTAACACACCTTTGTGCTTGGACATCTGATAGGACAAAAAGTACTGTCCCCTAAAAGTAGACACGAGGCCGTGCCCCATGAGGCACGGGGTCGTGCCCCACCTCCAACACGGGGTCGTGCCCCATTTAGCACGGGGTCGTGCCCGACACAACCTACATGTACGAGCCGACCAACTTTCGTAAGCATTGTACTAGCACAAGGCCGTGCTTAAACACTCCGGAAAGCCTACAAAATAGAAGCCTAAGCTCACCATTTTTGGCAAGCTTTGGTGGGAGAGTTACTCTGTAGAATTCTCTCGGGAATCAAGACTTCAAGATCATTCGGAGGCTCGGGAGGTGCATACAACACTTGGAAGAAGCTTGGGATCACCTAAACGTCATCCATTGTGGATTATCGGTTTGATTGTTCCATTTCACCGATGATCACTTATCTATCTTCTTTGTTATCCGTTGTTATGTTAAAGATCATTATGAGCTAAACTCTATTTATCATCCTAATCGGATGAAACTTATGTAATTTGTGATGAACTAATGGTGTGATAAATATTATGTTAATGTTATGGTGGTCTTGGGAAAACTATTGATGGGTAGCATCTACATTTGAACGGGAAGTTATAACTTTATGGTTTGTGATTGTGATTGTCATACAAGGTTGAAAACCGTATGATTAACTTTCATTCGCGAAACCGGTCTTCATAATAAATCCATGGCTAATGAACTAGAAATGGTTATTAGAAATCATATCACTTTAACTTTCTGATCATTTGCGGGTTCCCTTTTATTAGTTCGGAAACTTTAGTAATTGTTACAGTTTTCTAAAATTAATGGTATGTTATAAAGGAACCTGATCAACTCTCTTTTTAACATTAACTTATGTTTTCGAAAATCGTATGTCAAATAGGACACAAAAGATTCACCTACATTACTAGGTCTTTGATCTGAGCAGTAAACTCAGCCTGACAGGATCAAGTCACTACGGCAGCAGGATAGACGAGAAATCGCGCCAGCTCATCTTTATAAACATTAACATAATTACATTAATCAATATATTTAAATCACATCACCAATTCATCACAATTACATAAGTGGAGTCTAATTAGGATGATAACTTTTATTTTCTGGTTTTAAATCCAAACGCTTCAATTCTTTGTTTACTTTCTTTCTATTATTGTTTATTATTAAACCCTAAAAATCTTTCCAAATGCAAGTTATCACTTTCTTTAACAAAAACCAAATTCGATAGTCAAACATTAAGTTTGTTGAGTAGGCTAGGTGTGTCCACGGATTGATACTCGGTTCTTACCAACACTCTATTACCTCACGACAGGTACACTGCCTTTTGTGTGTGTGGTTTAGTATTAGTAACAACCAATTAAAACTGAATCTGTGCAATAAATCTTTATCAATATATATATACTATCTGCACCCATCAAGTATTTGCCTCCGTTGTTGGGGACACACGGCAGTTTGAAAGACAAACTAAATTTTTGACTATCTTGCATATAACTTGTTAATATATTTTTGTTTAAACTTCATTTTTATTTTCAGGTAGTTTGCCTTAGTTAGTTTAGTTATTTTTGCCTGATTCATCTTAAGCCTTAGCTAGTTTATGCTTCCTTAAGTTAGTGTATGTCCGACTCGTCTAGTTCTGAACTTGTTCCGCCTCTTCCGGAACCCGAACGACTTTTCCGTCAAAGATTGCGCAAAAGATCACAACAAGAAGCACCAGTCATTGAAGAAGACATTTTGGAAGATACACCATCCGAAGAAGACATGGCTAACCAAGACGAGGAAATGAAGATGACACACTATGCCACACCGTCAATAGATGGTTATGAGTCTAGTGTTGTCCAACCAGCAATAGCGGCCAACAATTTCAAGATTAAGTCTAGTATTATCCAACTCGTAGAAAACTCTGTTCAGGTCCATGGGTTACAAGACGAAGATCCTAATGTCACATCTCACGATTCCTTCGTATCTGTGCGACCTTCAAAATCAATAACTGTTCAGACGACGCCGTTCGACTAAGACTATTTCCATTTTCACTTTGAGGCCGAGCCATCGATTGGCTTGATTCACTTCCGCCTGGTTCCATCACCACATGGGCGGGAATGGCTGAACAATTCCTTTTGAAATACTTTCCACCCGATCGCACAGCCAAACTAAGAAGCAGCATCACAAGTTTCCGCCAAGACGACGATGAATCATTACACGCAGCATGGGAGAGATATAAAAGTCTCCTTCGGAGATGCCCACATCACGGACTTGATCTGTGGCTGCAGTGTCAAACCTTTTACGATGCGATCAGCGGAGCTCACAAGCAAGCGGTAGACCAAAGTGCGGGAGGAGATTTTGGAAGTGTCACGCCAACAGAAGCATATCAAGCCTTAGAAAGAGCAGCTAAGAAGAGCTTTGCTTACAATCCTTTAAGAACCAAACCCAGTTCTAAAGGTATTCATCAAGTAGACTCTGAAACCCTAATTGCAGCCCAATAGAAGCTCTAACCAAAAAATTTGAACAATTGCAAGCGACCAAAGCCATTATGATGGTTGAAGATGTTGACTACGTAGGAGGCCCAAACAACTCATACAATTCAAATTGGAGAAGCAACTCGAATTACAGAGATGCTGGCAATAACCAACAATCATCTGGATTCAACCGAAGGCCACCTTACCAACAACAGAAACCACCATACCAAGGTCCAAGCAGTAGTAACCAAGATCGTGGAGCATCATCAATGGAAGACTTATTGCAGCAACTGTTGTTAACCAGACAAGCCACATATGAGTACATCCGGAAATCTGAATGAATAAATGAGGAGAGGTTCCAAAGAAACGAAGCTGAGATCAAAAGCAACAAGGCATCATTACAGACCATAGAGCAGCAAGTTGGTCAAATAGCACAACAACTATCTGAAAGACCTCAAGGAGCTTTGCCCAGCAACACTGTGACAAACCCTAATGCTCAAGTCAAAGCCATCACCACCAGGAGTGGCAAAACCACTCAAGGTGATGCACCCGCATTACAACCCATCCTTGAAGAAGTAGAAACTGAAACTCCAAGTAATGCGAGTGATAAGCAAAAGCAACCTGTTGTTATTGAAGAACCAGCAAAGAAATACGTTCCACCACCACCTTATGTTCCACCACCTCCATATCCAGGTCGTTTGAGACAACAAAGAATGGAGGTACAATATGGCAAATTCCTTGGGTTGTTCAAGCAACTCCACATCAATCTGCCCTTGGTGGAGGCCTTAGCACAAATGCCAAACTATGCTAAGTTTATAAAAGGTGTCTTATCAAACAAAAAGAAGCTGGAAGAGTTATCACACGTGGTTTTGAATGAGGAATGCTCTGCAGTTCTTCAAAACAAACTACCTCAAAAGATGACTGATCCAGGAAGTTTCACCATACCTTGCCTAATAGGAAATCTTTCTGTCAGTAATGCGTTAGCTGATTTAGGTGCAAGCATTAACCTTATGCCTTATGCGGTTTTTGAAAAATTAAACCTAGGTGAACCCAGACCTACCCGTATGAGCATCCAGTTAGCTGACCGTTCTCTCAAATATCCGAGGGGCATCGTTGAAAATCTCTTAGTTAAAATTGACAAATTCGTATTTCCCGTTGATTTTGTGATCCTAGACATGGATGAGGACAAAAATGTTCCTCTTATCCTAGGTCGACCTATTTTAGCGACTGCTCGAGCCCTCATTGATGTTTGTACATGCAAACTCACGCTTAGTGTAGACGAGGAGGTAGTAACTTTCGATATAGGCCAATCCATGAAACACCCTCAACATCATGATGACTCACTCTATTACGTTGATGCTTGCGATTCGATCATAAGCCGTCATTTGAAGGAAGCCATTCAAAATGAAGCTTGCAATACTCAATTAATAGAAGTCCAAATCACCGAACCCATCTGTGAGAACCAAATCATTCCAGAACTTGAAGTTGATGAAACATCATTTCATCAAGAAGCCTTTGAGATCATTGAGCAAGGTTTAGAACCAAAAGCCAAACCTTCTATCGAAGACCCTCCAGTCTTAGAGCTCAAAGAACTTCCATCTCATCTCGAATACGCTTTCTTGAAAACACATCTCAACTTCCTGTCATAATCTCATCCACCTTATCAATTGATGAGAAGAACAAGTTGGTCAATGTGCTTAAGGCACACAAACGAGCAATTGCATGGAAAATCATGGACATCAAGGGAATCAATCCATCCTTTTGCACTCACAAAATATTGATGGAGGAGAACTTCAAATCCGTCATTCAACCTCAAAGACGTTTAAACTCGAGCATGCAAGAGGTGGTGAAGAAAGAAGTAATCAAACTGCTAGATGTCGGTTTGATTTACCCTATTTCTGATTCGCCTTGGGTCAGTCCCATCCAAGTTGTTCCAAAGAAAGGAGGAATAACTGTTGTAACTAACGAGAAGAATGAGCTTATTCCCACTCATACGGTTATAGGATGGAGAATTTGCATAGACTATCGCAAACTCAATGACGCCACAAGGAAAGATCACTTCCCTCTTCCTTTCATCGACCAAATGCTTGAGAGATTGTCTGGAAAAGTGTTCTATTGTTTCCTGGATGGTTTCTCAGGTTATTTTCAAATTCCTATTGCTCCCGAAGATCAAGAGAAGACAACATTCACCTGTCCATATGGCACATTTGCTTATCGGTGAATGCCCTTTGGATTGTGTAATGCTCCTGCTACATTTCAAAGATGCATGGTAGCAATTTTTCATGACATGATTGAACACTCAATGGAAGTTTTCATGGATGATTTCTCCATATTTGGAAACTCTTTTGAGCAATGTCTTGAAAACCTGGAAAAGATGCTGGTTAGATGTGAAGACTCTAACCTTGTTTTAAATTGGGAAAAGTGCCACTTCATGGTTACGGAAGGAATAGTGTTAGGACACAAAATCTCTCGAGAAGGGCTTGAAGTCGATCAAGCCAAAGTCGACACTATTTCTAAACTTCCGCATCCCACAACCGTGAAAGACATCAGAAGTTTCCTAGGACATGCAGGATTCTACCATCGTTTCATTAAAGATTTCTCAAAAATCGCTCGACCTATGAGTCAACTTCTGGAGAAAGACGCGCAATTCGTATTTTCTGATGAATGCATTAGTGTATTCAAATTGCTTAAGGAGAGACTGGTAACTTCTCCGATCATTGTTTCCCCAGATTGGACGCTACTATTCGAACTCATGTGCGATGCAAGCGATTTCGCGGTAGGAGCTGTATTAGGACAGAGGAAAGACAAGCAATTTCACCCAATTCATTATGCGAGCAAAACCCTAAACGACGCACAAGAAAACTACGCTACCACCGAAAAAGAACTTCTTGCGGTAGTTTTCGCATTCGACAAATTCCACTCGTATCTCATCCTTTCAAAGACAATTGTTTACACCGATCATGCAGCCCTTCGTTATTTGTTCAACAAACAAGATGCAAAGCCGAGATTGATTGGTTGGATTCTTCTGCTTCAATAATTTGATATCAAAATTCGTGATAAGAAAGGAACGGAAAATCTAGCGGCTGATCATCTCGCGCGTCTTGAGGATTCAAGTCCTTCACAAACTAAGGAAGCCAAAATACACGACAATTTTCCTCACTAATTCCTTATGCACATTCAATCCTCAATCGATGAAAATCCTTGGTTCGCCGATTTTGCAAATTACTTAGCAAGCGGAATCATTCTCAAAGGAATGACTTATCAGCAAAAGAAGAAGTTCTTTACTGATATCAAACATTACTATTAGGAGGACCCGTATCTGTTCAGAATCGGTGCAGACCAACTCATTCGAAGATGCGTATACGGAAGTGAAGCAGAACAAATTCTAAGGCACTGTCATGAAGGACCCACAGGAGGACGCCATGGAGCAATCTTAACAGCCAAGAAAGTATTCGACTCTGGATTTTACTGGCCCACAATTTTCAAAGATGCTCACAATATGGTACGCACCTGTGATGCATGTCAAAGAGCAACCAATATCTCAACACGGGATGAGATGCCTCAGAAACCAGTTCAATTATGCGAGGTACTTGATGTATGGGGTATTGATTTCATGGGGCCATTCCCGGTGTCATTTGGCAATCGTTACATCTTGGTAGAAGTTGATTACGTTTCAAAATGGGCTGAAGCTCAAGCCCTGCCTACTAATGATGCCAGGAACGTTGTCAAATTCCTTAAGAAACTATTTTCTCGTTTTGGTGCCCCCAAAGCTCTGATTAGTGACCGAGGAACTCATTTCTGTAACAATCAGCTTGAAAGAGCAATGGCACGTTATGGAGTTCACCATCGCTTTACAACTGCTTACCATCCACAAGCGAATGGGCAAGCCAAAGTCACTAACCGAGGTATCAAACGAATCCTTGAGAAACCTGTAGGTCAAAATCACAAGGACTGGTCTACCAAGTTAGATGATGCATTATGGGCTTTTCGAACAGCCTATAAGACTCCCATCGGCACAACACCGTTTAAACTAGTTTATGGGAAGTCGTGTCATCTACCTGTAGAACTAGAGCACAAGGCCTTTTGGGCACTTAAAGTAGCAAACCTGGACCAAGACCTTGCAGGAAAAAATCGATTCCTACAAATTCACAAATTGGAGGAATTGAGGGAACAAGCGTACGAAAACGCTAGGGTTTACAAAGAAAAGACAAGAAAATTCCATGACGCTCGATTAAAGAGCACAAAACAATTTCATGTGGGAGAACGTGTCTTACTGTATAACTCTCGTTTACGTTTATTTCCCGGAAAACTGAAATCACGTTGGTCTGGACCTTATACGATCAAAAACGTGTTTCTGAATGGTGCCATTGAAATTTATAACCACACAGGTTTAAGTTTCAAAGTAAATGGTCATCGTTTGAAATCGTATAACGATGGACCAACCAAGATTCCTTCGGAGGAATTACACCTCCGCCCCGACGAAAACTAAGTATGGGGAAGGGTCATGCCGAAGACCTGAAACTTAAACGCGGCACCTGTACATAAATTTTTCTTACTTTTTTAGCAAGTTTTAGGACTTCACAAGCACAAGCACGGGGCCGTGCCTTATCAAGCACGCCCCTGTGTCTCTGACAAAATTTTTCCACGATCTCCGCTGACGACTCTGGAACGTTGCAGGTCGAATTTAAGACGAATTCTGACAAGCACGGGGCCGTGCCTAGCCAAGCACGCCCTCGTGTTCACTTTTCTCAACCTGTGTATATATACCACACTTGTTCCAGTCTTTCATCACACTTGTTCTTGCTTGAAAACATCTGAAAAAATGAAAGAATCAAGTCACGGAAGCTCAAACTGGAATCCTGCGAAGAAACTGCGTTCTGAAACGCGAGAGCCGACGACTCAAGAATATTTCTTCAAAATGCATGAACTAAACAATCAATTGACTGAAATGAACCTCGTTGCTTCCCAACGCTTAGCTGAACTTATCCAAAAAGTTCAACAGATGAGCGAGGAACTCATTTTCATTAACCGGCAGCTTGCGGAATTGAGCAACCGCACTTCTCACTATCCCATGTCGAACCTTCCACACGAAATGAGTGGAGGTTTCTTTTAGAAGCATTCCGTGATGTGTTAAGTGCGCTGTTGCGCGTTAAAGAGTCTGCCTTTGCTGTTTCAGATTCTCGGATTTTAACGTATCTTGTAACCGTAGGATCCTAGGGAATGTAATTTTCAATTAGGCTTGTGTTATTTAACTATAGGACTATTTTCGTATCTTTCCTGATGATTTGGAAGTGATAAAACTTAACCAGGAAAATTACATAACGTGCGAAACTAAAAAACAAAACAACAAAAGACTGAAATCAAACACCAACACATGAACACGGCCCCGTGCTTAAAGAGGCACGCTCCCGTGTTCGACATGACATGACACCACGTGACATTTTTCATCCTTTTGTCTTGTTTCTCATCAATTTTGCATGATAAAAACCGAACTCATTTGCCTTTAAAGTCGTATCCACCTTCAATTCCATCTTGTTTTCCATTTTTCTTTCATCTTTTCAAGTGTTCTTGCAAGAGTAATTGACCAAGAGGTAGTATGCTAATTCCTATGATTATGAAAGTCATTTACATGTAGTTAGGTGATTAGGTCTCTAAACAACCGAAATCGTAGCAATTATGTGTAAACACTTGCTCTTAAACGTGTTATGGAATGATAAATGCTTTTAACCTACTTGTTCATGTTTATTCTTGTAGTAGATTAGTGTTAATTAGTGTGTTTAGTTAGATATTCGTATGTTTAGTTAGTTAATTAGTTGTTTTCTTTTGTTGTTAACGAAACTATCTTCATAATTCGTGGTGAAAACTTTGTTAATCATGTTCAAGTTACAAGAATTCTCAAGTGGTGTATAAAAATATATATATTTTGAGTATCTTGAATTACTAACAAATGATTAAAATGTTAAACGTATAATCTTTGATTTTTAAAGCAAGAAAATGTTAAACCCATGCTTAATCAACAATTTACAAAGAAAACCACAATTGCTCGAGTCAAGATTTCATGCCTAAACATGTTAACCGCACCCCCACGTTTTACAAAGCGCACCCCCATGTTCAAAAAATTTTCCTTGGATGATAAATTTTTAACTATTTTTGAACATGAATTGAATCATTATGATGTTATGTCTTGAAAAACACATAATTTTCACTAACATCATGAAACTGCTCAAGAAATTTGTCTTGTCTAGATTAACTTATTTTTAAAAATTTCAGGATCATGGATCATCCCTACTTATATTTTGAAGGGAGCTGCGAGAGATGGTGTCATGATAGACTTTAAAGATTGCTACAAAGGGTCGAAAGATCCCACTTTCAAGCAGATGAAGAAACACTGGCGGCAGTCGGACAGCTAGAAAGATATAATAATTTATTAAGTGTTCAGTGGAAATATTTATTCTCACAAAAAAGACCTTCCGTTTATGAACTAACTCTTGAATTTTTAATTAGCATCTTTTAAATTTAACATGAAAGACTCTGACCCTTGGGATGATAGTGCAGTTTCATTCAGACTAGCTGGGAATCGGCATAAAACATCCATTGCCTTGTTCGGTGTCTATCTTGGAATATACATGGAACAAGAAATGGAGGAGGAGGCAATATCTGGAATGCCGGCGTATCATACCTTCCCGGACAAGGAAAGTAAAGACGCGGAAAGTGGTGCAATGAGGAAAGCATTTTGGGAGCGGATTGGAACCGGAGGGTTCAACTCGAGCAAAACAAAAAGCAGTCAGATACGAGACCCCCTGCTGCGATACATTCATCGGTTACTCAGTCATTCCATAACAGCTCGTGGTCAAAGCGAGGGAGTTGTTAATTTGAGAGACTTGTTTATTTTATATTGTATGGTTAATCAGTTGCCATGTAATATTGGGTATTTGTTTTGTAATCTTTTTGCCAGGAATGCGATTGCAGGTGCTCCAACACCCATTTTTGGAGGAAGCTGGATTTTGAACTTATATGAAAGCTATGGTTATAGCACTGAAGGAACCATAGGAGTGATGCTGGGACTGTTAGACTTAAGCATTTGTACAAGTATGTACATGGTGACAAGCCTACCAAATGGGCAGCCGAGATTCATGGATAAGAAGGGACAAATCTGGGATCCGGCGGATCCCGAAGAAATTATCATGGACCTTGACATGCCGATACAGCCGGAAGGAGCCGGAGCTGGATCTTCAAGTTCACGTACAAGGGAATTCCCAACCATGTTAGACCTTTATGAGTCAATCCAAACCACCAGCGACCATGCAAGACGATCATTTGAATATGCCCAACGAGCCTTCAACCGAGTCGAAAATCTGCACTCCCGAGTCGATGACTTGAGCAATGATGTCACGTACATCAGAAACTGAATGTACCACGAGTGGGGGATATCCCACCACAAAGCCCTTGAAAACCGTATCATTTTCAAGGCCCCAACACAGTTGTTTTGTGCCAATCTATCTTTTAATTTATGTCGTTTTGTTTTTATTTTGTGTGTTTAGGATTTTAATGCTTTCAATAAATTGGTGACATTTCAGGTGATACCTAGGATTCTAACAACGCGAGGGCAACCAAACACAAGTGAAAAATTCATTATTTTTAGGGGAGTTATTTCATTACCCTTTCTCGATCTTGAATATGTTAATCATATTGAGGACAATGTGAATTTTAAGTGTGGGGATGGGAGTAATGCATTTGACATTGCTAAAAAGGTCCAAATTAAAATTTTTAAGAAAACATCACTTACCAAGTAATTTTTGTGACAAGAAACCAAAAATTTAATATAATTTTTTATAAACCAAATTATAAATATACATTTTCGGGAAATAAAGAAGTAAATCCATGACGTCCAAATAAAATTGAAAATGTTTTTTGTGATACCCTTAAAAGCAATAATCTAGTAAAATATTTAATCATGTAAAATGAAACACTTTTACCCAATTCCATCCGTATGTGAGTTTATTTTTGAGCCTTAAACAAGATTTTGCAAATTGCAATTCTACTTTCATTCTGGATCTAATTGAGGATGCCATATGATACGTGTGATTAGAACTTGCTTTGGGTATACATTTCAAGACCTTAATTAGTATTTGTTGCATAAAAATGAGTTAGGCACTAGGAAACCTTAATCATTCAAGCCGCAACCATTGTCTTTAATTTTCCTTACCCGAACGTCAACCCTAGTTAGCCCCGTTGAGCTTAAACGTTTTTATCTTTCAATCACCCGAGTCACCAAGTCACTTAACCAAAAAGCCTTCAACAAAACCTGTTTTTGTTAAAGACACATTTTTGGCTTATTAAAAAAATAATAAAAAAAAAATTGGTCTTTTACCGGCAGACCTTAAAGAACTGGAATGCATTCTTTTGATTTCAATTTTCTTGGTTGCCTTCATCATGCAAAACCGGGACTTCCCCCGGAAATCCGCGAACAAATTTTCAATGTCACGTTTGACGCAAGAAAGAAATGGCGAAAAAAGGAACAAGTTCCGCCATTTTGTGGGATTTCAAAAAGTGCTATAAAGAGACGGGCAAAAAGATATGAAAGATGCCCAAATTGTGGAAATTGGTCCCATAATGGAAAATGCAAAAAGAACCAAACTGAAACTTAATACGAATACACAGAATTAATCTGATTGGGTGCTATTAGGCTTCAAGCCGAACGATCCTTGAGAAAGGAAAGTTTTGTGTAACTTCGGGTAAAAGATGAAGTGTGATTCTTGAAAGCAAAATACGGTCTTGACAATCAGACCTTAAACGAGTCCTTAAGCTAGCATATCCCTTCTAGCTTGAAGTATTGTATAGGAAACTTTTATTGCATTCCTTGTAGTTTATGTTAGAAAAAAATAAGCCAAGACCGTCGTCTTTAGCAATTAGCCACTCTTTTTCCAAATATTCCATACTCGAGCCCGAGCCTGAGCCAAGTTACAACCCATCAAAGACCTAATGATTTATGCAAGTAAATATCTAAGTAGGTGGAGATTTGATCCCTTAACAAGCATATGATTTCACACGTATTCATAATAGGCAATTGAGTGTATTAGTCATTCTTAATCTTGATTATGACTCCATATATTTAGCCGAGTGTGAGTGCATCTTGTGAGAAGTGTGGATTTTTACATGATAATAATATTTACTAACCAACCTATTGCTTGCTAGGATATCATTTTACATGTGCTTAGAATATTTATATTTGGATGAAAATAATATTTACTTGCGTATTTCTCGAAAGAAATGTTTATAATTTGATTTATTTGATTTTTGGTGGAATTGTCATTTTAAGTGACTTTTGCTTGAGGACAAGCAAAGTTCAAGTGTGGGGATGTTCGATGTGCTCCAAATTATACATAAAAATCCTATCAAAAGCATATCAATTATTCCTTAATATCTTCCTTAAAATGATGAAAATGTACTTAAAAGTGTTAAATTGTGTTTTCAGGTGTTTAAAAGGGCAAGATGGGAAAAAGGAGTATGTTTAACAAGAAATTGAAGTGATCCGAGCTTTGGACTCCAAGCATGGGGCCGTGCCTCATTAAGCACGCCCCCATGCCTTGCCAGAAACACACCCCCATGCTAAATTAACACACCCTCGTGCTTGGACATCTGACAGGACAAAAAGTACTGTCCCTAAAAGTAGACACGGAGCCGTGCCCCATGAGGCATGGGGCCGTGCCCCACCTCCAACACGGGGCCGTGCCCCATTCAGCACGGGGCCGTGCCCGACACAACCTGCATGTACGAGCCGACCAACTTTCGTAAGCATTGTACTAGCACGGGGCCGTGCTTAAACACTCCGGAAAGCCTATAAATAGAAGCCTAAGCTCACCATTTTTTGCAAGCTTTGGTGGGAGAGTTACTATGCAAAATTCTCTCGGGAGTCAAGACTTCAAGATCATTCGGAGGCTCGGGAGGTGCATACAACACTTGGAAGAAGCTTGGGATCACCTAAACGTCATCCATTGTGGATTATCGGTTTGATTGTTCCATTTCACCGATGATCACTTATCTATCTTCTTTTTTATCCGTTGTTATGTTAAAGCTCATTATGAGCTAAACTCTATTTATCATCCTAATCGGATGAAACTTATATAATTTGTGATGAACTAATGGTGTGACAAATATTATGTTAATGTTATGGTGGTCTTGGGAAAACTATTGATGGGTAGCATCTACATTTGAACGAGAAGTTATAACTTTATGGTTTGTGATTGTGATTGTCATACAAGGTTGAAAACCGTATGATTAACTTTCATTCGCGAAACCGGTCTTCATAATAAATCCATGGCTAATGAACTAGAAATGGTTATTAGAAATCATATCACTTTAACTTTCTGATCATTTGCGGGTTTCCTTTTATTAGTTCGGAAACTTCAGTAATTGTTACGGTTTTCTAACATTAATGGTATGTTATGAAGGAACCTGAACAACTCTCTTTTTAACATTAAGTTATGTTTTCAGAAATCGTATGTCAAATAGGACACAAAAGATTCACCTACATTACTAGGGCTTTGATCTGAGCAGTAAACTCAGCCTGACAGGATCAAGTCACTTCGGCAGCAGGATAGACGAGAAATCGCGTCAGCTCATCTTTATAAACATTAACATAATTACATTAATCAATATCTTTAAATCATATCACCAATTCATCACAATTACATAAGTGGAGTCTAATTAGTATGATAACTTTTATTCCCTGGTTTTAAATCCAAACGCTTCAATTCTTAGTTTACTTTCTTTCTATTATTGTTTATTTTTAAACCCTAAAAATCTTTCGAAATGCAAGTTATCACTTTCTTTAACAAAAACCAAATTTGATAGTCAAACATTAAGTTTGTTGAGTAGGCTAGGTGTGTCCACGGATTGATACTCGGTTCTTACCAACACTATATTACCTTACGACAGGTACACTGCCTTTTGTGTGTGTGGTTTAGTATTAGATGACAGAGGAAATACTCATCACTATTTGCTTTAGATAAAAAGCATGAAACTTCTTTTGAGGGAGATCATTCTTGCAAATCCATCTTGTACATGTTTTCTTTCCTGGGGGCTCTGAGCAGAATGTGCTCATGAGGAATGACCACCCCGGGCCTGAGAACAATGCCCTCATGCTTAGTAAAGAGCATGTTATGACTCTGATCATAAAATTGACATACACTCAAGAGAATGTATCCAAGCTCCTTGATAAAGTTTACCTTCTCAATGCTGAGCTTACCATTTGTGACCTTGCCCCTTCCGGTAATGTAACCTCTAGCATCTCCTCCAAAAGCAACTGCTCCTCCATCAATCCTTACAAAATTTTGGAGTAGTGACCTATTGCCTGTCATGTGCCTAGAACAGCCACTGTCAATGATCCATACATTTCTGTTTGTCTTGAGCTGTTCCTGCACAAAAGAGATGGTTAGTTACATTTGGAAACCCAAGCCTTATTGGTCTTGGGCTCATCAAAAGAAGTGGAAGAAAATGCAACAGTAATTGATCATGTTGTCATGTTTAGAGGATCATTTGTTGATGTTGATGAAGAATTTTTAGCCACTTGGTCTTTCTTTGTCTTCCGCACCACCTTTGGAAGCTTAGACTTGACCTTCAATACTTCAAAAGTTTTGTTGACTTTGGAAGTTTTGATGGCTGGACCTTCGGAAGATCTTGCTAACACTGCAACAGGCTTTAGAGCTTCGGAAGTATTCCTTTCTTCCGAGACCAAATTTTTTTCCAAAGGCAAGTTTCCACTTGTCTTCTCCTTCATTTTTGAGCATTCGAAAGGAAAAGATTTTCCTTCCAAAGCTTTCTTCTTCTTCAAACTCTCAGAAGTTTCTTTCTTAGTCATATGGACAGTACTTTTTGGATTGTAGATGCAATCTTTAGCAAGATGAGAAGTACTACCACACATGACACAGTCCATCCTCTTCATCCTGATAGTCTTCCTCTGAGAACAAGGTTGAACTTGATCACTTTCCTTCTCCATCTTCATCAATGCAGATGATGTGGCAATTCTTTTAGGGTGAGAACTACCTTTGGAGCAGGATGGTTCAGGTTGTGTAGCAGTGGTACACAACTGATTAGCCTTCTTCATGTTGTTGGGATGATTTTGATGGGTTTGTTAGAACACAAGAAAAAAGGTTTAACCTTTTAAACTTTCTGAAAAATGCAGCGGAATAACAACTTTATAACATGTTAATAAGCTGAAAAATATGTTCTTATGGTGACATATATATGTTTAAAACAAACCAAAAAACAAAGGATCATAATATGTGAACAAGCAAGCTATGTATAAGCAACAAGTAACACAATATGACAACCACAAAAGGGCTGCCAAGATACCTTCTCCAACAGCTGAAAAATCGACAGAAAAGGAGGTGTATGATGCTGAAAATTGACCAAGACTTCAAGATTAGAGGTCCTCAAGCTTGTATACCCCAAGCCTTTGAAGTAAACACCACTCTTGCTAGGGAGAGCACACCAAAAACACTCAAAAACCCCAAAAACTGCTGCTGCTATACCGAGAGCAAAAATGGAGAGAGAGAGAGGAGTATTTTTTTGTTGCATGTGTTAAGAGAGGTTGAATGAAGAGTGCAAGGCTAGTTAATGTGTTTATCTTTTCAAAACAAGTGAGCCAACCACATTAAAAGGGGGAGGTGGCCGAAAATTTCAAAAGAAATAGTCTTCCCCCTTTTTTTTATCACACATTATATTGTTAACTAGTCTTCTTACTAGATATATACAACTAACCTTTTAATTGTATAATCTATACACTCCCATAATTAATTTGTAATGTTATCTAACTAATTTAAATAACATTACAAATAATATTATTGAACAAAATATCCTAATAAATTGTACCATCCCATATGCAACTTGTTTAGAAAACCCATTTTCTAAATTGGTGTAAATATTTAATTGCATGATCATATCATCAATTGAATATTAATTGATGTTTGCAAGGCTTGTTATTGGGTATAACCCGACTTGGATCATAACGTACTAACCACATCAATATTCTAAGTGTCTTGGGCACACAGAATCCTACAATCTCCCACTTGCCCAAGATTCATAGAAGATTGATGCAAGCAGTAAATATCGCCTAACAACGGTTTACTACCCTTAATACGCATGACTTTTAGCCATTCAATAACATCATCCCTTTCAAGTACCCTACTTGAAATGATTTAGGTGAATCAATCATCTATCCTTTTGTTACAGATGTCATGTTAAATCCGAGGACACAGAATGATCATTCCTTGTTGATCTAACTTAATCAGGTCTTAGACATCTAACTCTCAACGAATAAGAGGAACAAATTCCATCTTGACTACATACGTTTGTCACAAACACCTCGTGTCATACCTGAACATATCCTTATGTGCTGTCCACTATTTCAGGACATTGAAGAATAAGCTCAAGGTATAATACTTGGTGAATATCAAAACCCAATATGTATCTCAGGTCGGAGGATACCAAATGATATTCGCCTTTACTCAAATTTACTTATGATCAATCAATAAGATTCCATGTAGTAAAATTTGAGATGCGGGTTAGTCCAATATTTGTATCCCACAAATATCTATGAACCTTGGTAGCAACCCATTGCTCTATATTCATCCTTATGAATATCAACCAATCCAAGTTCATAATAATCTTACCCTCACACTTGTTCCCATAAGTATGAACGACTATGGACATTTAGAGTAAACAATTTACTCATGGATTAAACATGCTAAATTGAAACATTAATTGAAACACTATAACCAAATAATTTTATTCAAATAATAAAGAGTTCCACATATCCAAATACAAAATGTATAGATCAAATCCAATCACTAGAATATCGAAGTCCCATGGCACAAGTATGACCTTCATGCTTTGCCTTTTCAAGGAGCTTCGTGAGAGGATCCACAATGTTTTGATCCGTGTGAACTTTGCGAATACATATCTTTCCTTTTTTAACTTCATCTCGTATGTAGTTGAATCTCCGCTCAATGTGCCTAGTCTTTTGATGAGCACGAGGTTCCTTGATTTGAGCAATCACACCTTCGTTATCACAAAAGATCTCTAGGGGTTCCTGAATGGAAGGGACAACCCGCAGATCGGCAATGAATTTCTTCAACCATGCAGCTTCTTGAGCTGCCAATGAGGCGGCGACGTATTCTGATTCTGTAGTTGATAGAGCCACCACATCCTGTTTGGAGCTCTTCCAAGAGACCGCTCCTCCATTCAGAATGAAAATATATCCCGATTGTGACCGAGAATCATCACGATCGGTTTGGAAACTCGCATCCGTGTAACCTTTTACAACGAGTTCCTCATCACCGGATCCATAGATTAGGAACATATCTCTTGTCCTCCTTAGGTACTTAAGTATGTTCTTAACAGCCATCCAATGACTGTTCCTAGGATTTTGCTGGTAACGGCTTGTCATGCTTAAGGCGCATGACACGTCCGGTCGAGTGCATATCATCGCATACATGATGGATCCAATAGCAGATGCGTATGGGATTGCCTTCATTTTATCTTGCTCATCCTTTGAGCTTGGACATTGAGTCGTACTCAAAATATCGTTCCTCTTAGAGTTCTCCATCTTGAACCTTTTCAAGATCTTATCAATGTATGCACTTTGATTCAAACCAATCAACCGCCTTGATCTATCCATATAGATCTTTATTCCCAGAATATAGGCGGCTTCACCAAGATCCTTGATGGAAAAACAACTTCCAAGCCAGGTTTTTACACCTTCCAAGGTTGGAATGTCATTTCCAAATAGTAGTATGTCATCAACATACAATACCAGGAAAGTTATTGTGCTCCCACTAGCCTTCTTATACACACAAGCCTCATCAGCGTTTTTGATGAAGCCAAATTTCTTTACCTCCTCATCAAAACGATGATTCCAGCTTCTAGATGCTTGTTTCAATCCATAGATTGATTTCTTTAACTTGCATACTTTATTAGGATGTTTTGGATCGACAAAACCTTCAGGCTGAACCATATAGACATCTTCCTCAAGATATCCATTTAGGAAAGCCGTTTTGACATCCATTTGCCAAATCTCATAATCATAATGAGCAGCTATGGCAAACAATATCCTTATAGACTTTAGCATCGCAACAGGTGAGAAGGTTTCATCATAATCAACCCCTTGAGTTTGAGTGAAACCCTTTGCTACAAGTCTAGCTTTATAAGTATCCAAGTTTCCATGCATATCGGTTTTCTTCTTGAAAACCCACTTACTTCCAACTACCTTGGAATTAAGAGGTGGTACAACAAGTTCCCAAACTTGATTGTCATACGTGGATTGCATCTCAACGTTCATGGCCTCAAGCCATTTGTCACAATCCAAATTGGACACTGCATCATGGTATGTGCTTGGTTCATCTGAATCTACCATATAGTATCCATCCATGAAAAATCCGTATCTTTCAGGTGGATTACCAGTTCTACCACTTCTGCGAACGTTTTGTGTGTATTGATCAACCATTTGATCATCTTCAACATCCTCATGTTGAGTGCTAGTTTCAACCAAACGTGCATCGGGTTGTGGTTCTTGATCGTCCTCAATATCCACTGTTCTACTGCTAGCTCCTTCCATAAGGAACTTTGCTTCTAAGAACTCACCCTTTCTGTCAACAAACACCTTTTGTTCCAGTGGATCATAGAAATAATATCCCATAGAATCTCTAGGATATCCAATAAAGATACACTTGGTGGATCGGACTTCCAATTTGTTTGGGATGGGAGTTTTAACATAAGCCTCACAACCCCAGACCCTTAAGTGTGATAGGGATGGAACTCTTCCATGCCATATCTCCAAAGGTGTCCTTTCCACCTTTTTGGTTGGGGCCATATTTAAAATACGGGCCGCGGAGAGCAAAGCGAAACCCCCAAAATGATAGAGGTAATGTGCTTCTAGCCATCATAGATCGGACCATATCCAATAAGGTTCGATTCCTCCTTTCAGACACACCATTATGTTGTGGTGTTCCAGGTGGAGTGAGTTGTGAGACAATCCCACAACTCCTAAGATGATCTTGATAAGCATCACATAGGTATTCACCTCCTCTATCGGTACGGAGAACTTTAATCGACTTGTTGAGTTGATTTTCTACTTCATTCTTAAAGATTTTGAACATTTCAAAAGCTTCATCTTTGTGCCTTAATAATTACACATACCCATAGCGACTATAATCGTCGGTAAAGGTAATGAAGTATCTTTCACCATTCCTAGTCATTGGCTTAAAAGGACCACATACATCCGAATGTATGATTCCTAATAAATCTTTTGCCCTTTGGTTAGTCCCGCTAAAGGGTTCCTTAGTCATTTTTCCTTGTAAACAAGATTCACACACATCAAATGAATCACATTCACTTATTTTTAAAAGACCATTCTTTTGTAGTGTTTGACTTCTTTTCTTGTTTATATGACCAAGACGACAATGCCAAAGATAGGTATCACTCAAATCCAACTTGAGTTTCTTGGTGCTAGTTTGGTACAATGAACTATTTAAAGTATATTCATGAACCAATTCATAAATACCATTAATGGGTATAGCTTTAAAATAGAACATATCATTTAAAGAAACATGAATATCATTTTCAATAAAAGATAATACATAATCATAAAGTCTTAATTTGGATACAAAAATAATGTTCCTAGTCAGAATAGGAGCATACAAAACATTCTTCAAAATAACATCCAAGCCACTTGGAAGTTTTAGGATGTAGTCCCCACGAGCTTCAACTTGGACTTTGGTTCCATTGCCCATGAAGAGACTAACATCCCCTTGGTGAAGTCCCTACTTCTTGTGAACCCCTGCAACAAATTGCAAATATGAGTTCCACATCCGTATCTAATACCCATATGTTTCAAGATGTAACATTAAGATCAATATGAATCATGTATGTTGTACCTGAGGTCTGCCCGGCATCCCTCTTTGCTTTCAACTCTTAGAGATGGACAGGACAATTTCTTGCCCAATGTCCAATCTCCCCACACTTGAAGCATGAGTCATTGGTAGCAACCTTTTGCTTCTTCTCTTGTGGTTTGGGTGGTACGCTTACCACCCCTTTCCCCTTTCCCCAAACGGGTCCTTTACCCTTGGCAACCTTTGCCTTGGGTGCGGGAAGAGGCCTTTTCTTGTTCCCACCTTCATTGATGCTGAGAACGGGTAAAACCCTTTTACCCATGGCCGCCTCGGCCGTTTTCAGCATTGAGTGAAGCTCACCAATGCTTTTGTCCCAAGCATTCATGTTGTGGTTCAACACGAATGTCTCGAACTTCTTGCTAAGGCCATTAAGGATCAAATCCGTGGCCAATTCCTTCGAGATGGGACAATTAAGCCTCTCGAGGCGGTCAATATGACTTTTCATCTTAAGTACATAAGATGAAACTGATTGGTTGTCGTCCATACGACATGCATGGAGTGCTCGAACCGTTTCGAAGCGCTCAACCCTTGCTTGATGTTGGAACGTTTCCTTCAGCTGGGTTATCATGTCATAAGCTCCGTGATGTTCATACTCCTTTTGGAGATCCGGAGTCATGCTCGCTAGCATGAGACAAGACACTTGGACGGAGTCCTGAGTGTACTTCAACCAATCGTTGAAGGCCTCCTCATCATCCTCAGTGGGTTGATCGGGGATAGGGTCGTCTAAAACATATGATCGTCTCTCTTGCTTGAGAACGATTCTCAAGTTTCGATACCAATCAATAAAGTTGTTATGATTTAGACGTTCCTTTTGGAGGATCGCTCGTAATGATTGGTTGGACGCGGATGAGTTATCGTGATTTTCAATGTTGGTGGCCATCTACAATATTTAACAAAGATCTATTTTAGTATTTTTGATATTGCTATTTTTTAATAATTAATGCCTTTTAAGGTTATTTTTATATTAAAATCTAGAACCCAACATTACATTTAAATTGTGGTTAGGTGACCTTTATCCCACGATTTAAATTAATAAGGTGGTCAACGATTGACGGTTGCAACCATTTGCAACTTCTAGAGGTATGGGATCGACTTTAAACATCATATGTAAAGTCGGCATGTTAATCCCATCAACACCATTTGGAAACCATATTTAGGTGATCCATTTAACATGGTTTGCAAATCAAGTTATCCTACTTGCACACACGTGTGAGTTTACCCACATAAGTGGTTAGGTGACCTTTATCCCACCAATGTGGTATCCCCACCTTAACTCACAAGTTCCCTCTAAATGGTTAGGTGACCTTTATCCCATTTAGAGTTTCCAAATGACTCAAGTGTAGTGCAAAAGGACGGTGTTAAACTTGTTTGTCAAAAGTTTAGAGATTTCATAATTCTAGTTTTAGAAAACTCTATGTACTTGTATTTGCATGCTTTCAAATACAAGATACCCTATGGTCCTTTTAATAAAACCCATTTTATTATAAAATCATTAAATCATTTTAATAGCCTTTTATTACATTTTAATGATTAAGAACCATCATTTTTATAACTTGTTAAGTTTGTTAATTAGTTTGTAATGCATGTCAAAATTTCAACCATACAATCAAATAACAAACATTCAAACAAGCATAAGCATAAACAACCATAATGTGCATAACCTTAGCTACTATTGTGACCACACTTGTTTGCCATCACAAGTGTGGTCATTTGATCTTTCCTAAGGGTTGAAATCAACACAAAATTGAGGTCATCATAGACCCCCACTTGAACTTGCATCCATATGCTTCAAGTTCCATGTCTTTGATGTCCATCTTTGGGTCTTGATCTTGTGCATCTTCCTTTTACAAAAATTGTATCCTAATATATTTTTCTAGTAAAAGAAGTGCACCTAATCTATTAATTACATAGCCAAATGAATAAATAATTACAACCCAAATAATAAACATAAAAATTACAACCCAATTGAATGAATAAAAAACAACCATTCCAATCATCCAAATCAAAAGGCCAAAGGCTAGGTTATGCACACTAACATCCAATGATCATATCATCCAAACATATAATGAAACCCCACTTAAAACCACCAAATTTCAGCCAACATAAACTGAAATTTTGGGTTTTAAACATTGTCCAAACAATCAACATTTCATAATATATATCTTTCAAGGTCTAATCACTAGCATGTGTGATATGACCTTGAAAGTTTGGGGAATCATTCATACAAAATATATAGCAGCCCAAAATCAGCCTATGATAAGGTGAATAATATTGGAGCTGGAAAAGATAGTCTATATTATAAACACAATGAAAGTCAACAAAAGTCAACGTCATGGTCAAAGTCAACAAAAGTCAAACCCGACACGCTCGAGACGAGGAACCGAGACAAGACGTTGAAGATTTAAGTGACTAGGAGTTTTATTGTAATAAATATATTTTGTGTGAACAAAATATATTTTATCCTGTTTTTAGTCATTTTTATGCTTTATATATAATTTTGTATTAATTAGCCTAAGTCTAGGGGGTTAAGTGTAATTAGTGAATCTTAGTCTAGACTATAAATAGGTTAATTGTCATTAGGTTTTAGTCAATGGTTGAATGACCAATTGATTGAGGGTTTTACTTGTAAACAATATTATTAGCAATCAATAGAGATCAAAGGGATTTTCATTGTGTTCATCATATCTTGATCTAATTCTTCATGATTTGATTCAAGTTTGATCTTCCTGGATTTACAATTTGGTATCAGAGCCAGTTTGGATCAAATTCACTGAAGATTTGAAGATTTTTAGAGAGAAAAGTTGAGGTTTTGGTTGTTTTTGTTCAATATCAAGTTTTCATCAAATTCGGATTAGATTTGAGTGTTATTGATATGGAAATTGATTGAAGTTTGCTTATTATTGGTTGGGAAAGCTCTGTTAATCAGCAGATTTCAAATCCATTGAGATTTGGGCGATTTCAGATTGATTTTGAGGTGAAAAAGGGTTTTGAGATCGACCAGCGAAACTGCTGTTCTTACAGCGAAACTGTCATCTTCATTCAGCGAAATTATGGTTTATTTTGGATCTGAAGTTGTTTTCTAGAGTTTCAGCGAAAGTACTCCCTTGAACGAAAGTTCAATAGTGTTTTTGACCAATCATCAAGCGAAATTGCTGCCGAATTTATCTCTGAACGAAAGTTCAAGCTTGTTTCCTGCGAACTTATCAGCGAAACTAAGCCATTTGTGACATTCGGCTAGCGAAACTGCTGCCGAAATTTCCAGCGAAACTACTGTCGGCTCAGCGAAACTAGAGTTCACAGCGAAACTAGCTCTGCGAAACTATAATTTCAGCGAAACTATCATTTCTTCAGCGAAATTCGAATGTTAAAGATGACTTTTTTCCCTTAGTTGGGATTAATTGAGTTCATTCCGATAAAGAAATTTTCACTGATTTTGAAAGATTTATAAAAAAAAAAAAATAATCGTTTTCTAGCGTGACATTTACAAATAATATTTTTCCCGGGGGAGAATTATTTTACAATTTTTGGGAAAAATATTTTTTGGGGCGTTTAATTGTTTAAACAAAATAAAAATAAATATGGCTTTTGCAGAATTGATTAAATCCTTCGAATCAGATGATCTCACAATTGCACAATGTCGGTTTGATAATTTTGCAGCTTTAAAGAATGAAAAGATGTCTGATTTTGTTGATCGGTTTCTGTTGGTGGCAAGTAATCTGAAGAAGTTTGATGCCCAACTGGGAAATCATGAACAAGTTCTAAGATTACTTGATTCCCTCTCATCAGAATGGAGCTCACACGGCAAGTCGATTCAACAAGATAGAGGCTTTCGGGATTACAAACTGATGGAGGTGATCAACAAACCGAAAGAGATTGAGTTGGATATCAAACGTCGTGAGTACTATGAATCAACATATCTAACTCCAAAGATCACTTCAAACTCCAAAGAGAAAGCAGAAGAGAGATCAGATTCTGACACCAATTCCGACGGTTTACCGAAACCTGAAACTGAAGAGGTACAAGAAGAGCATAAGCAGACATCAACGGGTAAAGGTGGAGCTGAGTTGAATGCTGAAGTTTGTAATGCTGAGAAGGAAGAGGAATGGAAGCAAAATACCAGAGTTTGCAACTGTGAGAAGGATCTTACTGCTGAAAGAGTCATCCTGGATCTTCCATACGAGACAGTTCAGGATATGTGTTCTTCTGCTTGCAAAATTCGTTTATTTGGTGTGTATAAAGCTAATAGGTTACTTTTAGAAAACCAAAAGGAGTTAACCACCATAAATGCAGAACTTAAAAAGAATGAAGCCAAGTATTTCATAAAATTAAATGAAGCTTTAAAAGAAAATGATCATTTAAAACGAACTCTTCTTGAAAGAAATGTTGAAATTAATCTTTTAAACGAAAGAGTCACTTTGGCTGAATTTGAAACAAGCAAGCTTAAAACAAAGCTTGATAGATGGACCATATCCGGAATGAAACATGAAGAGCTATTGTGTAAACAAAGGGGAGCTAGGATTAAAACGGGAGTGGGTTGTGGTGAAAATCCATACGTCTATCCTCCTCCTAGCACCCATTGTTACTCTCCTATGCCTCAACCTCATCCATCTAATGATTTGATTGAAGCTGTAGAAACTAATAGTTTAAATGCAGGTTTAAGCAACATTAATCTTAAAGAGGTTAGAGATGTGCAGGATTCTCCTGTAGGTTTAGGATTCCTCAAGCAAGGGTTTGATAAGAAGATTAATGCCAATTCCACTTCTGATGCTCCAACACCAATTTCAGTTGCTTCTCCAACTTTCTTCAACAAATTCAAATCAGGTAACATTCCTTCGTTTGTTCCCGTCAGGTTTGTCAAAGAAGGAACAGTTGTTGAATCATCAGGCAATGAGAATCCTACAAGCGAAGCCAACACGATAGGAGGTGTCAATCAAGATCCTTTGGAAGTAGATCTTTGTATACGAGACTGGATAAGCTCAGATGATGAATCAATCATAGAGGAGTGTGTTGGTTCCTCTCATATCAAGATATCTCCTGACAGTGTCAAGTCTCAAAAGCTTCCTAAAATTGAATCAAGACCAATACGGATCTCTTCTCCAACTGCAAAACAATCCAATCAACCAGTGAAGATCTCATTCCCTGTTTTGCACGGGAAACTTCAGAACAAGCAAGAATCTGCTACAAGTTCCAAGCAATCCTTCTCAGCACCTGCATCACACGGGTCAGTCAAGCATCAAAAGCCATTCAAGGCTTGTTTTGAGTGTGGAAAAGAAGGTCATGTGGTAAAGAAGTGCCCTCAAAGACTTGCTTCGAATGGTAAAGGCAAAACGAATTGCTTCTTCGAATGTAAGTCTACAAAGAATATTCCAGACGGTAAAGGCAACATGGGTTGCTTCTCTGGATCAAGAGGTAAAAAACACACATCTTTGAATGGTTGGATGAAAAACCCTCCATTCAAACCTTTTCATGTGAAGCCGGTTTCACATGATTCAAAGATTAAAATGACCAAAGGTTTCAAACCAAATTCTTTTTCTTCCGGTCTTAAACAGAAAATGATTTCCAAATTTAATTCATTCAAATCCAAGTTAACTGAACCGAAGCAAATTTGGCAAATTAAAAAGAAGGATACAACAATCCCCGATTGTTTAAACGGTTGTGTGTAGAAGCTTGTTACTTATCTTGATGAAAAAGGAACTTCCAGGACTACGATGGCCTGGGTTTCCCTTTCTAACTAATTTGATAACGAGTGCAGGAACAATTCAGGAGGACTGTTAGTAATCCAGTTTACTGAAAGAGATTGTTCTTGGTTCAAATTTGAGGCGGAACAAACAGGTTAAGGTCATGGTATTTTATCCACAATCTGGATATTTATATGCACAATCACCGTTCTCACTTCACAATCACAGCATATTTCTTGAGAATTCATTTCTTATCTTCATATCAGTATAGTTTGGAAGACCTTCTTTGATAAATTTTTATTTTTGTACAGTTTAAAAAAAATTAAAAAAATAAAAAATAATAATAAAAATAATAAAAAAAAATAGAAAAATAAAAAATAAATATAAATATAAAATAAAAAAGTTTGCAAAAATAAAAATTTAGGGGGAGAATATATGTAAATATAAATGAAAAGAGAACTGGGAACTTGATTTGAGATGATTGAGAAATGATTGTATATCTTCTTGCAATGCTTGTTTTTGCATGACTTGCGTTTTTAAAATGAGAAATGATAGTAACTGATGCTGTTATCTGATTGACATCTTATTTTGAATTGTAAATAAAAAAAAACAATCAGATTCTTTAAGGATATGCTTGGTAGACTCAGCCTGAAGAATAAAGTAGACAGCATTATGATGATTTAAATTAAAATATATGCTTAAGAATGTCTGGATTTACGCAATCATTTTGGCCTGCACAAAAACTGAGTCTTGACAAAAATTGGATTGAGAATTGATCTTTAACCCACCATGATACAAATCATATATGTTATATCTTTGAGCCATGTCTGGTGTATTTATGTGTCTTGTGTTTGTGCTAATCTCCTCTGCTGTACGGAAGTACTGACCTGGAGTGATGATCTCCTCTGCTGTACGATAGTACTGACCAGGAGCTCTCATCGGCACATGATTAAATGGTCATCTCCTTTGTTATACGTGAGTATAGACCTGGAGCTCTCACCATTTTGGTCTAAGTAGTGTCAAATCATCTAATTCACAGAATGCTACATTCTGTTGATAATCACTTGCACACTAATGCACACGCCTTGCTCTACAAAGATCGTAACAAAATTCAAGAAATCCTGAGGTTGGGTGAGGGTTTTTGCCAAATGATTGTGGGGTCCTAGCATTCAAAAGCATTTAATCGAACCTTAACGAATCATCTTCTGCTTGTTGAAAAAGATAGGGCATGAGTTTAAGTGGACAAACATACCAGCAATCGTTATTGATCTATTTGACAATTTCAAAAATCATTCAAAGACTGTTATTAGATTCAGTTATCAGTGTGATCTCATTGCTTGTCGATGATTAAATTCATCTTTGTGCTAAAGTATATCTTGAGGATGTGATCTCATGATCGATTCAGTTCTCGGTTATAAAAAAAATAAAGATTAAAAAAAATGTTATAATAAATGTATATAATAAAAATAAAAAATATAATAAATTTTTAGTTCAAAATTTCTTTTAGGTCTTCCATATTATGCTGTTATAATTTTATCATTTTTCAAGCATTTCACAGAAATTGCGAACAAACGAGCACGGATTCGCGTGTTTTTCACACACAGATAAACACGGGTTTATTTTGTTAAAATGATATGATCTAATTAGAAATGTCGAGATTGTGTTTGTGAATGTGTTTCAGATTTTTGCTTTAAGTGATGGCCGGTCATCAGTTAAGCAGTGTACCTGATCAAAGAGCCTGTTCCTCAAGTTTGCAGAAGATACCAAGCTAGGAATCTTCCTCCTACATCTTCTGAAGCACTCGAGATTAGATATTTGGGAAACCTGTTCCAATATCCTTATAAAGCACTCGAAAAGGGGGAGCATATAAATAGGGGGAGCTTATGAGATGAATAATTTTTCTCATCAGATTCAGAAAGCTTCAATTTGAAGATCTTTCTATTGTTGATTTCTCGGTGCTGAATTTGTTTGAAGACGTTGATAATGATAGACTAAGGGGGAGTATTGTTGGAGCTGGAAAAGATAGTCTATATTATCAACACAATGAAAGTCAACAAAAGTCAACGTCATGGTCAAAGTCAACAAAAGTCAAACCCGACACGCTCGAGACGAGGAACCGAGACAAGACGTTGAAGATTTAAGTGACTAGGAGTTTTATTGTAATAAATATATTTTGTGTGAACAAAATATATTTTATCCTGTTTTTAGTCATTTTTATGCTTAATATATAATTTTGTATTAATTAGCCTAAGTCTAGGGGGTTAAGTGTAATTAGTGAATCTTAGTCTAGACTATAAATAGGTTAATTGTCATTAGGTTTTAATCAATGGTTGAATGACCAATTGATTGAGGGTTTTACTTGTAAACAATATTATTAGCAATCAATAGAGATCAAAGGGATTTTCATTGTGTTCATCATATCTTGATCTAATTCTTCATGATTTGATTCAAGTTTGATCTTCCTGGATTTACAAATAATAATCCTTTAAAACCGATTTTAAAGAACAAGAACAAGCAAGTTATCCACATAACCGGCTCTTGATGCCATTGATGGGTTTGTTAGAACACAAGAAAACAAGTTTAACCTTTTAAACTTTCTGAAAAACGCAGCGGAATAACAACTTTATAACATGTTAATAAGCTGAAAAATATGTTCTTATGGTGACATATATATGTTTAAAACAATCCCAAAAACAAAAGATCATAATATGTGAACAAGCAAGCTATGTATAAGCAACAAGTAACACAATATGACAACCACAAAAGGGCTGCCAAGATACCTTCTCCAACAGCTAAAAATCGACAGAAAAGGAGGTGTATGATGCTGAAAATTGACCAAGACTTCAAGATTAGAGGTCCTCAAGCTTGTATACCCCAAGCCATTGAAGTAAACACCACTCTTGCTAGGGAGAGCACACCAAAAACACTCAAAAACCCCAAAAACTGCCGCTGCTATGCCGAGAGCAAAAATGGAGAGAGAGAGAGGAGTTTTTTTTGTTGCATGTGTTAAGAGAGGTTGAATGAAGAGTGCAAGGCTAGTTAATGTGTTTATCTTTTCAAAACAAGTGAGCCAACCACATTAAAAGGGGGAGGTGGTCGAAAATTTCAAAAGAAATAGTCTTCCCCCTTTTTTTTATCACACATTATATTGTTAACTAGTCTTCTTACTAGATATATACAACTAACCTTTTTATTGTATAATCGATACACTCCCATAATTAATTTGTAATATTATCTAACTAATTTAAATAACATTACAAATAATATTATTGAACAAAATATCCTAATAAATTGTACCATCCCATATGCAACTTGTTTAGAAAACCCATTTTCTAAATTGGTGTAAATATTTATTTGCATGATCATATCATCAATTGAATATTAATTGGTGTTTGCAAGGCTTGTTATTGGGTATAACCCGACTTGGATCATAACGTACTAACCACATCAATATTCTAAGTGTCTTGGGCACACAGAATCCTACAGATTTGAATATGAACTAGAACTCCTGGTACTAGAGTTCATGTTTGTGTCTTCAGCCTTGACCACCTTAAATCTTGTAGAGATAAAGACTTGTTTCTACATAGAGTTAAAGGTAGCCTTGATCTCTTGAGCCTTCTTGGACTTCCTCTTGGCTCTTTTCGAAAGGAAAAGATTGAACCTGCCTGACTCACTAAGTGGCGTTTACAATGTATTTCATGTCTCAAATCTGAAAAAGTGTTTATCTGATGAGACTTTGGTTGTACCACAGGAGGAAGTACAAGTGGATGAGTAATTGTGTTTTGTTGAAGAGCCGGTTGAAGTAATGGATCGTGAGGTCAAAACTCTTAAGCAAAGCAAGATGCCCTTAAACAACTAGTATTGCCTTGTTCTTGATGACAAGTCCTCTATCATCCTTCTTATTCTTGAACACCCATTTGGTTCCTATGATAGTCTTCCCTTGAGGAAGAGGACATAGGTTCCAAACCTTTTGCCTTTTGAATTGAAGCAGCTCCTCTTGCATAGCTTCAACCCAACTTCCTTCCTTTAGAGCCTCATCAATTTTCTTTGGCTCTATCTGGGACAAGAAACAAGACTGAAGATAAACATTTGCATCATGGGTTTGTCCTCTTGTTCTTACCCCTGAATCAACATCTCCAATGATGTTTGTGAAAGGGTGAGACTTGTGGATCCTTAGCTGAGAGATCACAACAAGTTGCTTAGACTGATCTAAATTAGAGAAATTTTGATCTGGCAATGAGGATTCACCCTCCACATAAACACACTTATCAAGATTGACTTGATCTAATGAGCGTGTTACATCATTGATGTTGTCTTCAATGGAGTGGTTGTCAGCATCAAGAAATTCTTGATCACTTTCACCACCACCATTTTCCCCTACATTTGAAGCTCCTTCGTCTAAGTTTTGTGCCTCTAAGCTAGAATTTAAAGGCATCCCAGAGGTATCAACAGGATTTGTCATTGATGTGTTGGTAGAAACTTCATTTGCAGTGTTAGTTACTACTAGAGCTGAAGTTATGTAGCTTAAAGGTCTTCTTAGCTCAAATCTTGTATCAGGATCACCTGTAGGTAGTATATCTGTGGATCCTAAAACATGCTCCCAAGATTTGTTAAAACAGTTGGTAACTAAATCAAGATCAAATAGCCAATCAGGACCAGAACCTTTCATACTGGGAATGTGCTCATTGAGAGTCACATTGGCTGACTCCTCAACTACTCTAGTTCTGAGATTGTATACTCTATAAGCCTTAGATTGACAAGAGTATCCAATAAATTGTCCATCATCTGATTTCTCAGCAAACTTGGTAATTTGATCTTTGGTATTCAAGATGGTGCAAGGACATCCAAATGACCTGAGAAAACCAATGAAAGGTTTCCTCTTGTGTAAAAGTTCATAAGGAGTCTTACCATGTGTCGTAACTACTAAAACTCTGTTTTGCACATAGCAAGCAGTGTTCACTGCCTCTGCCCAGAAGGTGATGGGCAGTTTAAAGTCAGACAACATAGTTCTTGCAGCTTCAATTAGTGTCATGTTTCTTTTCTCAACAACACCATTGTGTTGAGGAGTCCTCGGAGCGCTATATTGTCTTCTAATACCTTTTTCATCACAAAATGTATCAAGGATTTGGTTCTTGAATTTAGTTCCTTGATCACATCTTATGGTTTTGACCTTGTGATCACATTGATTCTTAATCTTTAAGATGAAATTCTTTAGAATCTCAGGGGTCTCATCCTTAGTTCTAAGAAAGAAGACTCAAGTGAATCTTGTAAAATCATCGTTGATCACCAAACAATAAGAGGTCTTTCCTAGACTCACTACACTGGTGGGGCCAAAGAGGTCCATATGTAATAAGTGTAGGGGAGTAATGATGGAGTTTCTTTCCTTTGGCTTGTGAGATACCTTGTGTTGCTTCCTCTTTAGGCATGTAACACACTGGCCATCACTTGTAAACTCTTTCTTTGGCATTCCAGTTACCAAATCATTCTTAATTAATTTATTCATGTTTTTTAAGTTGACATGGCACATTCTTCTATGCCAAAGGAAAGACTCATCACTATTTTCTTTAGAAAGAAAGCATGAAACTTCTCCTGAGGGAGATGTTTCTTGCAAATCCATCTTGTACATGATCCCTTTCCTGGGGGCTCTAAGCATGATATGCTCATGGGCAATGACCACTCCGGGCCTGAGAACAATGCATTCATGCTTAGTGAAGAGCATATTATGACTCTGATCACAAAATTTGAATACACTCAGGAGATTGTACCTAAGCTTTTTGAAAAAGTTTACCTTCTCAATGTTGAGCTTACCATTTGTGACCTTACCCCTTCCTGTAATGTAACCTCCCGCATCTCCTCCAAAAGCAACTGGTCCTCCATCAATTCTTTCAAACTTTTGGAGTAGTGACATATTGCCTGTCATGTGCCTGGAACAGCCACCGTCAATGATCCATACATTTCTGTTTATCTTGAGCTGTTCCTACACAAAAAAGATGGTTAGTTACATTTGGAAACCCAAGCCTCATTGGTCTTGGGCTCATCAAAAGAAGTTGAAGACAATGCAACAGTAATTGATTCTATAGTCATGTTTTGAGGATCGTTTGCTGATGTTGATGAAGAACTTTCAGCCACTTGGTCTTTCTTTGTCTTCCACACCATCTTTGGAAGCTTAGACTTCACCTTCAACACTTTGGAAGTTCTATTGAATTCGGAAGTTTTGATGACCGGACCTTCAGAAGATATTTCTTTCACTGCAGCAGGCTTCGGTGCTTCGGATGTATTCCTTTCTTCCGAGACCAAATTTTCTTCCGAAAGCAAGTTTTCACTTGTCTTCTTCTTCATGTTGGAGCTTCCGAAGAAAAAGATTTTCCTTCCGAAGCTTGCTTCTTCTTCTCCAAACTCTTAGAAGTTTCTTTCTTGGTCATGTGGAGAGTACTCTTTGGATTGTAAACACAATCTTTAGCAAGATGGAAAGTACTCCCACACATGACACAATCCATTTCCTTCCTTCTAGGAGTCTTCTTTCATGAACAAGGCTAAACTTGATCACTCTCCTTCTCCATCTTCATCTTTGCAGATGTTGTGCCAATTCTTGTAGGGATAGAACTACCTTTGGGGCTGGATGGTTCAAGTTGTACAGCAGTGGTGCATAACTGATCAGCCTTCTTCTTGATGATGGGATGATTTGGCAAGAACTAGAACGCTTGTTATTGGAGTTCAAGTTTGTGTCTTCAGCCTTAACAACTTTAAATCCTGCAGAGATGAAGACTTGTTTTTGTGTAGAGTTGAAGGTGGCCTTGATCTCTTGAGCCTTCATGGACTTTCTCTTGGCCTTCCTAATCAAGTTCTTCCTCTTGGACTTGGTTATCCCAACAGCTTTACTCTCCTCAGAGGGATGGTGACCCTTCTTATAATGCTCTTCTTCACTCTTCTCAGAGCCATTCTTCACCATCTCCTCTTCATGCTCTTCAGTCAAGGGGTCTATGAGGGGAAGCTCATCTTCACAAGTTCCACACTTAGGAGATCTTACTAACAAGATTGTGTGTGGAGGAGCTATCTCATTAGATCTTAGTCCCTACTTATTTTGATAACAAACTTTTGCATGCAAGGATGAGGATATTATGTTCTTGAAGGTCTCTTCTTCATGAACACATTTTTTTTGCCCTGGCTTTGCTAATCACAAGCTCAGCCTGGCATTCAGCCTAGCATGTTAGATATAACCTTGAAAGGTTGGGGATTTATTATCATCAACACAAAACAGCCCCAATATGGTTGTTTAAGCCTCATAAAACCAATATTACAAGAACACATGAAACTAGTCATCCACATATCCGGCTCTAGATGCCAATGTTGGGGTTTGTTGGACCATACCAAAGTTGTTTAACCTCTTAAACTTGAAAACGCAGCGGGTTAATCATCAAATAAATATCATTTGTAATCTGAAAATATGGTTCATTTCATGAAAACAACAAACCCAAGAACATAAGGATCTTATATACGTGTTTGAACTAGCTATCACCAATAAATAACAACCCAAAACGTTCAATACATACTACCTTCCATAGGCTGCTGAAAAACGAGATATAGATGAAGAGAATGATGTTCTTGAGCAGCCAAGACACCAAGAAGAGGTGTCCTCAAGTTTCCATACCCACAAGCATCAAGCATACACCATTCTTGCTAGGATTTGAGCACCAAATCGGATCAAGAAAGCTGCTGGAACCTTGTTCCAGCCGTGAACTATCAACAAAGCTGTTAGAACTTTGTTCCAGCCGTGATATCTTTCTTCCAAATGAAAAATGATGTTCTTGTGACCCTTTTGTATATAAGAGAGTGAGAGAGATCTGAATGGAGAGTGTGTGTATTCAAGGAGATGCAAGAACTCAAGAGAACCAAAGGAAAACCAAAAGGAGAAGGCTGCCCAAAGGGGGCGGCCGAATCCTTATTATTTTTAGGGTTTTCCCCCCAAAAACTTTAATCCATTTTAAACAAAAGTTTTTAATAAGTTATGTAATTACCCCCTTTAATTATATAACTTATACACACACTCCTATTATTTGATGTTATTTAACCAAATTAAACAGCATTACAAATAATATCCATGAACAAAATATCCATATAAGTTGTTCAATCTCATATGCAACTTATTTAGAAAACCCATTTTTTAAATTGGTGTATTTATTTAATTGCATGATCATATCATCAAATAAATATTAATTGGTGTTTGCTAAGCTTGTTATTGGGTATGACCCGACTTGGATCATAACGTACTAACACATCAATGTTCTATGTGTCTTGGGCATAAAGAATCCAACAGGGCGTCCTGCACTTCCTACCGTACAACATTTCGTAAGGTGGCATACCAATGCTGGCATGATAACTATATTATATGAGATTTCCGCCAACGGTAAGTGCTCATCCCAGCTTCCTCCAAAGTCGATTACATAGGCTCGTAGCATGTCTTCAAAAGTCTGGATCGTCCTTTTCGACTGACCATCCGTCTAGGGATGGTAAGCCGTACTAATATGCAGTCTAGTCCCCATTGAGTCGTGAAACCTCTTCCAGAACATGGACGTAAACAGCGTGTCCCTATCCGAAACGATAGACACTGGCACGCCGTGACGAGCCTTGATCTCCTTGATAAATAGCTCTGCCAACCTCTCAGAGGAATACGTCTTCCGAATTGGTAGGAAATGGGCGCTCTTTGTTAGATGGTCAACAATCACCCAGATTGCGTCGCTTCCCCTTGCCATGCGAGGTAGCTTTGTGATGAAGTCCATTGTGATGTGTTCCCATTTCCATTCAGGGATATCCAAAGGCTGGATCTTCCCATATGGCTTTTGGTGCTCTGCCTTCACTTGCAAGCAAGTCAGGCACTTGCTCACATACTTAGCCACGTCTCACTTCATTCCCGGCCACCAGTAATCTTTCTTCAGATCCTGATACATTTTCGTGGCACCGGGGTGTATGGAATATCGAGTTTTGTGAGCCTCATCCATGATTTTCTCCCTCAGATCCCCATAGAGAGGGATCCACATACACCCAGATCGGGTTCTAACACCCAGGGTGTTTTCCCCCAAATCTGAAACATGTCCTTTCATCCTTTCAGAGTTGACTCTATCCTCTCTTAATGCCTCATCCTAGAACTCCCTCACCTGTTTCATAACATCAGGCGTCATGATTGTCTGGCAAGCCCTCACCCGAATTGGTTCGGGTCGTCCTTTTCGGCTAAGGGCGTCAGCAACCACATTGGCTTTGCCTGGATGATAATGAATTTCGCAGTCACAATCCTTGATCAGTTCCAACCACCTCCTCTGCCTCATATTGAGTTCCTTTTGTTCAAAGAAATACTTCAGACTTTTATGATCAGTGAAGATGGTGCACTTCACCCCATACAGGTAGTGCCTCCAAATCTTCAATGCAAACACCACCGCGGCCAACTCCAAATCATGGGTAGGATAATTGGCCTCGTGAACCTTTAATTGTCTAGAAGCATAGGCTATCACCTTCCCTCGTTGCATCAACACACAACCCAATCCTGCATACGAGGCATCCGAGTAGACCACCAGATCCTCGTTCCCTTAAGGTAACGTCAAGACAGGGGCTTGAGTTAACCTCATCTTCAGTTCTAGGAAGGTGTTCTCCTGATCAATACCCCATTCATACTTCACGTCCTTTCGGGTCAACTTTGTCAAAGGAGAAGCTATCTTGGAGAAATCCTGGATAAACCTCCTATAGTAGCCTGCCAGGCCTAAGAAACTGCGAATCTCGGATGGCGTCTTTGGAGGTTCTCATTGCATTACCGCTTCAACCTTCGCAGGGTCCACCCTGATCCCCTCAGGATTAACGACATGACCAAGAAATTGAACTTTTCATAGCCAAAATGCGCATTTAGAGAACTTAGCATATAGCTTCTCACTTCTGAGCGTCTCCAATACTTCTCGAATACGATAGGCATGTTCCTCTTCACTTTTTGAATAAATCAAGATGTCATCAATGAACACTATCACCGATTTATCCAACATCGGCCGACATACCCGATTCATAAGCTCCATAAAAGCAGCTGGCGCGTTGGTCAAACCAAAGGACATGACGAGGAATTCGTACTGTCCATAACGCGTACGGAACGCTGTCTTTGGAATGTCTTGTTCTTTCACCTTCAACTGGTGGTAACCAGACCGCAGGTCTATCCTCCAAAACCAGCTGGCACCCTTAAGTTGATCGAACAGGTCGTCGATCCTTGGTAAAGGATACTGATTCTTTACGGTCAGCTTATTGAGCTCGCGATACTCAATGCACATCCGCATGCTACCATCTTTCTTCTTGACGAATAAAACCGGAGCACCCCATTGAGAGATACTTGGTCGGATAAAACCTTTATCCAATAAATCTTGCAATTGGTCCCTTAGTTCTACCATCTCCGAAGGAGCTAACCGATACAATGCTTTAGCGACACGTTGTGCTCCCGGTAGCAAATCAATCTGGAATTCGACTTCGCGGTCAGGCGGCACACCGGTTAGGTCTTCAGGAAAGACGTCAGGAAACTCGCGCACTACCGGCACATCTGATAATTGTGGCTCTGGTGCATCCACATCTTTTACATAGGCCAAGTAAGCGCTGCACCCACGTCTCAAGTACTTTTCAGCTGTGATCATCGACACGACCTTCGGTACATAGCATACCTTATCTCCGCGAATCGTAACAGAACTACCGTCAGGCGCAGTTAGACGAATTATCTTCTTACTACATACTATATTGGCTTCATAGCTAGCTAAACAATCCATTCCTAACAACACATCGAAACCTCCTAAGGCCATAACATGCAACCTAGAAGGGAACTTACAATCTTTTAAATCAATCAGGCAATCCTCAACCACTTCAGTACCTTAGTGGACTTACCAATGGCTGTTTCTACATAGAAAGGCTCATCTAACTTTCTACTCTTATCATGCAATAAACGACAAAAGGCAGCAGACACAAAACTCCTACTAGCACCGGAATCAAAGAGCACAGAAGCATATTCATGGTCTACCAGAAACATATCTGAAACTACTTCTAGGTCTGCCCTGGCCTCCTCGCGAGTTATGTTGAATGCCCTCGCCTTTGCCTTCAAACCGTCGCCCTTTCCTTTATCTCCGGGTTTACCCGTTCCTGATCCTCCTTATTTCCCTTTCTTGCAGTCCCTCCCCACATGTCCCATCTCACCACACTGGTAACACTTCACCGCCTTGCAATCCTTGGCATAGTGGCCCTCGCCTCCATATTTGAAACATTTTCCCGTCCCAAATCTGCACTCCCTTGAATGACCTTTTCCAAATTTTCTACAAGCACCTCCTTCACAAGTATTTCCCTGTCTCCCAGACTGATCCTCAACCCTCATCCTCTTCTCTCCACTACGGAAGTTATCACCTCCGAACCTCTTCCCATTTCCATTCTTGTTCCCATTCCATTTCTCCACCTTTTTCTATACAGGCACTGGGTCTCTCTCATCATACAACCTCCCAGCTGAATCCACCACAGACCTAAACGTACCCGATCTGGCTGCAATCATGTGCCTCCTGATGTCCACAGGCAAACCCTGTATGTATCTTTTGATCTTACTGGACGTAGGTGTCACCATGTCTGGCACAAGTCTTGCAAGTTCATTGAACTTGGAGGTATACTCTTGATGAGTCATGTTCCCAGCCTTCAAATACGAGAACTCCTTTTCAATCTTGTCTAATTCCCGATGGGGACAATACTCCTTCAGCACTAACTCCTTCAACTCCGACCACTTCATTTTGGCTATCGATCGCTTTCCTTCAGCCTGGACAATATTGTCCCACGAGCACAATGCTGAGTCAACGAAGGAATGAGTGGCAAACTTAACTTTTTGATCTTCCCGGCACTCACTAATCTCCAGTACTGCTTCCATCTCTCTGACCCAACGATAAGCGTCAGTAGCATTGCCGTTACCATCAAAGGTTGGGGGCTTGCACCTTTGAAATGCCCCATAGTTGCACCCTCTAGTAGTCTCTCTCTCGGACTCCTCATCACTGTCGTCATCATAGACTACCACCTTAGGGTTTGATGGCTCCTCTTCAGATTCCTCAGTCCTCCTAGTGGACCTTCCTGAATTCTTCTCACTTTCCTTCCCCTTCTTCTCAGGTTTCTCTCCATCCTTGACTGCTTTGATCACCTCGGTCACCACCGAGGGTAAGACATTTTGCATGACATTGTAGACCTCATCAACGATAGCCTCCTTCATAGTGGGTTTGAGGGTGGCTGATCCCTCCCCCTCCGGGTGACTATGGTGGTCTGACTCCTCATGAACAGTCTCGGGAGCCTTAGCTTTGCTCCGGGTGACACGTGGCTCAGTAGTACACCCGCCACGAGCACCTCTTCGGGTTGCCTTCCCTGATTTTCTACCAGCCATAACTAATTCCTATCAGATTCAAACACCAAAATGGTTATTCAAGATAATTGCTCGGATCATTATAAGTATGGTAAGTCCTTAATTACAGTGGCCAAGTGTGATTAACCACTTACCTTACCCTCCTATTCCAAGCAATCACTATCCTAACACATATTAGTATTCAAATCTACAAGCACATAAAACAAATAGCACACACACATAATTCCAGTTCTACTTGAAACTTTTACATGATGGCATGTAGCTACTTGGATTGGCATCCTTTATTCGGTCCCATTTTCAGTTTAAGTTTAGGTTTTGAAAATAGTTTACCCAATTCTCTTAAACTTTGGCTCTGAAACCAACTTGTAAGGCCCCGTTCTCAGAAAGCCTCATAGTTAGTTAATCATAGCATAAAATCAGTATAATAACAAAACATTGCAGCGGAAAAATTAGACATTTATTTAAAACTTAGAAACCATATCGTACTCATACATTTGTCCTTTAATTGTAAACAAAACATATTACTTGTTCTTAAATTACAATAAAGATTTCATAAATAGGAATGCCATCCATAACTCCCCAAGTAGCTCCGTGTGCCATCCTCAGCATCAGCGTTTACCTGCCAACTAATATGCATAAAAGTCAGCTTCGCTGAGTGAGTTCTAGTTTTAGGTAAATATGAAAATATAACCTTATCCTTTATATAATTACAATTACAATTATACAATTAACCTAATTCTAATTACAATTAGGCTATTTATAGTCTAGTTTAAGTTTCCATATTTACACATAACCCCCTAGACTATATATTTAGACTAAAACATGACTCAAAGAAAGTAAAATATATTTTGTTCACACAAAATATATTTATTACAATAAAACTCCTAGTCATCTAAATCTTCAACGTCTCGTCTCGGTTCCTCGTCTCGAACGTGTCGGGTTTGACTTTTGTTGACTTCTACCGTGACGTTGACTTTGGTTTACTTTCACTGTGTTGATAATATAGACTATCTTTTACAGCTCCAACAATACTCCCCCTTAGTCTATCATTATCAACGTCTTCATACGAAATCAGCATCGAGAAGTCAACAGTAGAAAGATCTTCAATTTGAATCTTTTTGAATCTGATGAGAAAGATTTTTCATCTCATAAGCTCCCCCTATTTATATGCTCCCCCTTTTTGAGTGCAAGCTTTACAAGGATATTGGAACAGGTTTCCCAAATCTCTAATCTTGAGTGCTTCAGAAGATGTAGGAGGAGGATTCCTAGCTCGGTATCTTCTGCAAACTTGAGGAACAGGTTCTCTGATCAGGTACACTGCTCAACTGATGATCGGCCATCACTTAAAGCAAAAATCTGAGACACATTCACAAACACAATCTCGACATTTCTAATTAGATCATTTCATTTTAACAAAATAAACCCGTGTTTATTTGTGTTTGAAAACAAGCGAACCCGTGTTCGGTTGTACGCAATTTTTGTGAAATGCATGAAAATGATAAAATTGTAACAGCATAATATGGAAGATCTAAAAAAAATTTGAAAAGAAATTTTATTATATTTTTCTATTTTTTATTATATACATGTATTATAACATATTTTATATCTATTATATAATATTTTGGTTTTTTTTTGTTTTTTCTTTTTTTTTAAACCGAGAACTGAATCGATCATGAGATCATATCCTCAAGATATACTTTAGCACAAAGATGAATTTAATCATCGACAAGCAATGAGATCACACTGATAACTGAATCTAATCATAGTCTTTAAATGATTTTGAAATTCTCAAACAGATCAATAACGATTGCTGATATGTTTGTCCACTTAAACTCATGTCCTATCTTTTTCAACAAGCAGTAGATGATTCGTTAAGGTTCGATTAAATACTTTAGAATGCTAGGACCCCACAATCATTTGGCAAAAACCCTCACCCAACCTCAGGATTTCTTGAATTTTGTTACGATCTTTATAGAGCAAGGCGTGTGCATTAGTGTGCAAGTGATTATCAACAGAATATAGCATTCTGTGAATTAGATGATTTGACACTATTTAGACCAAAATGGTGAGAGCTCCAGGTCTATACTCACGTATAACAAAGGAGATGACCATTTAATCATGTGCCGATGAGAGCTCCAGGTCAGTACTATCGTACAGCAGAAGAGATCATCACTCCAGGTCAGTACTTCCGTACAGCAGAGGAGATTAGCACAAACACAAGACACATAAATACACCAATCATGGCTCAAAGATATGGCTTATATGATTTGTATCCTGGTTGGTGAAAGATCAATTCTCAATCCAATTTTTGTCGGGACTCAGTTTTTGTGCAGGCCAAAATGATTGCGTAAATCCAGACATCATGATGTTTTAATTTAAATCATTATGCTGCTGTTTACTTTATTCTTCAGGCTGAGTCTACCAAGCATATCATTAAAAAATCTGTTTGTTTTTCTATTATTTTCAATTAAAAATAAGATGTAAATCAGATAACAACATCAGTTACTATCATTTCTCATTTTTAAAACGAAAGTCATGCAAAAACAAGCATTTCAAGATGATATATAATCATTTCTCAGTCATCTCGAATCAAGTTCTCAGTACACTTTTTATTTTTATTTACTTATACTCTCCCCCTAAATTTTTATTTTTGCAAACTTTCCTTTTTTTATTTTTATTTACCTACTGATTATATTTTTATATTATTTATTTATTTATTCTTTATTATTTTTTTTTAATTTTTTTTAAACTGTACAAAAATAAAAATTTATCAAAGAAGGTCTTCCAAACTACACTGATATGAAGATAAGAAATGAATTCTCAAGAAATATGCAGTGATTGTGAAGTGAGAACGGTGATTGTGCATATAAATATCCAGATTGTGGATGAAATACCATGACCTTAACCTATTTGTTCCGCCTCAAATGTGAATCAAGAACAATCTCTGTCAGTAAACCGGATTACTAACAGTCCTCCTGAATTGTTCCTGCACTCATTAACAAATTAGTTAGAAAGGGAAACCCAGGCCATCGTAGTCCTGGAAGTTCCTTTTTCATCAAGATAAGTAACAAGCTTCTGCACACAACCGTTTAAACAATCGGGGATTGTTGTATCCTTCTTTTTAATTTGCCAAATTTGCTTTGGTTCAATTAACTTGGATTTTAATGAATTAAATTTGGAAATCATTTTCTGTTTAAGACCGGAAGGAAAAGAATTTGGTTTGAAACCTTTGGTCATTTTAATCTTTGAATCATGTGAAACCGGCTTCACATGAAAAGGTTTGGATGGAGGGTTTTTCATCCAACCATTCAAAGATGTGTGCTTTTTACCTCTTGATCCAGAGAAGCAACCCGTGTTGCCTTTACCGTCTCGAACATTCTTTTTATACTTACATTCGGAGAAGCAATTTGTTTTGCCTTTACCATTCGTAGCAAGCCTTTGAGGACATTTCTTTACCACATGCCCTTCTTTTCCACACTTAAAACAAGCCTTGAAAAGCTTTTGATTCTTTGTAGTCCCGTGTTGTGGAGGTGGTGATGAGGATTGCTTGGAGCTTGTAGCAGATTCTTGTTTGTTCTGTAGTTTCTCGTGCTGAGCAGTGAATGAGATCTTTTCTGATTTACTGGGATGCTTTGCAATTGGAGAAGAGATCCGTATTGGTCTTGATTCAGCTTTTGGAAGCTTTTGTGACTTGACAATGTCAGGAGATATCTTGATCTGTGAGGAACCAACACGCTCCTCTGTGATTGATTCATCATCTGAGCTTATCCAGTCTCGTATACACAGATCATTCTCCAACGGATCTTGATTGACATCTCCTATCGTGTTGGCTTTGCTTGTAGGATTCTCATTGCCTGATGATTCAACAACTGTTCCTTCCTTGACAAACCTGACGGGAACAACGAAGGAATGTTACCTGATTTGAATTTGTTGAAGAAAGTTGGAGAAGAAACTGATATTGGTGTTTGAGCATCAGAAGTGGAATCGTCATTAATCTTCTTATCAGACCCTTGCTCGATTCCTGATTGATTGTTTTTAATTCTTTTTCATTTTCCAATAACAATCTGTTTGCCTTATAAATCCCAAATAACCGGATTTTGCATGACGAAGAACACATATCTTGAACAGTCTCATAAGGAAGACCCATGATAGTTCGTTCTGCAGCTAAGCTCTTTTCACAGTTGCAAACCCTTGTGATTTCTTGTTGTTCTTTTTCTTTGACCTTTAGCATCTCGTTAGCCTCAGATTCTTTCTTTCTTTTATCAGCTTTTCCAACCTTATCATCATCAGTTCTCACAGACTCTGGTTTAGTGTTATTATCGACTCTCAGAGCTTCATAGTTCTCTTCAACAGTTTCTCTGAAATCAAAATTCACATCCGAATCAGTTCTCATTAACTTCAACTTTTCAATCATCTCTGCTTTGTAATCAAGTATGCTTGTTACAGAAGAAACAAGATCAGTATTAAGCTTGTTGGTTTGATGTGGGAGCACGGCTTGCTGAAATTTGTTTCTTTGGATATCCGACTCGAGAGATTTTAGCTTGTTGATCATATCCATAAGTTTTGTGTCGACATAACCTCTTTCTTGCTTCAGCATTTTAACTTGATGATTCCATGCAGACGGAAGAGAGTCTAGAAGCTTTTGAATCTGTTCATGATTACTGAGATCAGGAACATGCTTCTTTAGATTATTTGCCACCTTTAAGAATCGATCAATCAAATCTGACAATTTTTCTTTCTTCATTGCTGCAAAAGAATCAAACCGGCTTTGTGCCGTTGTGAGATTATCTGATTTAAAATCTTCTGAAGATGACATGATTGTACAAATCTTGAACAATTAAACGTCCCAAAAATATTTTTCCCAAAAAGTTTAGAATAATTCTCCCCGGGAAAAATATATTATTTTTAAATGTCACGCTAGACAATCTTTGTTTTTTTTTTATAAATCTTGCAAAATCGATGAAAATTTCTTTATCGGGATGAACTCAATTAATCCCAACTAAAGGGAAAAAGTCATCTTTAACATTCAAATTTCGCTGAAGAAATGATAGTTTCGCAGAAATTATAGTTTCGCAGAGCTAGTTTCGCTGAGAACTCTAGATTCGCTGAGCTGACAGTAGTTTCGCTGGCAATTTCGACAGCAGTTTTGCTAGCCAAATGCTTTAGATTGCTTAGTTTCGCCGACAATGTCGCACAAAACAAGCTTGAACTTTCGTTCAAAGATACTTTCGGCAGCAATTTTGCTTGTAATTCAACCACAATCACTGTTGAACTTTCGTTCAATGAAACTAGTTTCGCAGGACAACATAACACAACTTTAATGAGGATAACCGATGTAGTTTCGCTGGAAGAACTCGTAGTTTCGCTGGATGAACTGGTAATTTCGCTGAACGAAGCTGAAAAACTTTTTCAACACGAAATCAATCTGAAAACGCCCAAATCTCAATGGATTTGATACCTGATGATTAACAGAGCTTTCCCAACCAATAACAAGCAAACTTCAATCAATTTCCATACCAATAACACTCAAATTTGATCCGAAATTGATGAAAACATGATATTGAACAAAAACTATCAAAACCTCAACTTCTTTCTCTAAAAATCTTCAAATCTTCAGTGAATTTGATCCAAAATGGCTCTGATATCAAATTGTAAATCCAGGATGATCAAACTTGAATCAAATCATGAAGAATTAGATCAAAATAATGATAATCACAACAAAACCCCTTTGATCTCTATTAGATTGCCAAAATGTGTGTTTACAAATAATCCCTCAATCTATTGGTCATGCAACCATTAACCTAATTCTAATTACAATTAGGCTATTTATAGTCTAGTTTAAGTTTCCATATTTACACATAACCCCCTAGACTATATATTTAGACTAAAACATGACTCAAAGAAAGTAAAATATATTTTGTTCACACAAAATATATTTATTACAATAAAACTCCTAGTCATCTAAATCTTCAACGTCTCGTCTCGGTTCCTCGTCTCGAACGTGTCGGGTTTGACTTTTGTTGACTTTGACCGTGACGTTGACTTTGGTTGACTTTCACTGTGTTGATAATATAGACTATCTTTTACAGCTCCAACATTCATTATCTTTTATTTTTTCATTATCTTTCACTTTAATCATAAATGACTTTAGATCATCAAACGGGCCCGGGGGTAACATTCATTAAGTTTCACTTTTCATTAATATCATCTTCCTCTTTAATATATATACTTTTTAACTTATTAAGTACACAACATGCCAAGTACTAATCATCATAAAACATAACCGACCCTTCACGGGACAGTGGGGGTTCGGGGGCGGCAGCCCCTGACAGCGGGGTCCTAGGGCAGCAGCCCCTAGTGGGGTCCAAGGGGCAACACCCTTGGCTGGGGCCGGGCTGCCCCAAAACATGGAAAAACTTATAAATACGGGATCTAGAACTCTCCTGGATACCAAGACCAACTTCAAAACTAAGCTTACAAGGCTAGGATCACTCTACACAGCCTGCAGATAAGCTGACATTTAAAGGGGTTAATTTCAGCCTAAATTCGCTGCTACTTTCGCTACAAGATCCGCAATTTCGCAGTTAGATTCGGCAACAGTTTCGCTGCCACCTTCGCTGGCAGTATCGCTGCCAGTTTCGCTGCCATTTTCGCCCAACCTTTGTTGGATATTCATGTCTGCGTAACTACCTGCGAAACTATAGTTTCGCAGGAAGTCCTCATAGTTTCGCTGATTGAATATGCAAATTCGCTGGATGCATATACAGTATCGCAGATCGCATAAAAGTTACGAACCAGCCCGTCTTTAACCCAAAATCACAACTTTTTACGTCCAATCTCTTAGTTTATCATTCATGAGGCTAAATCTAAGCTTTATACATGTTTTCATACGTAAAAATGTGAGCTTTATGCGATTCTTTGCAACTTTTCAAAACCCAAAACCCTAGAATTCGGGTTTGATCTACAGAAGGGTTTAGAGGTCGATTCTTACCTGGATTTGTTACTTCTTTCTTAGGTCTTGATGCTCCAACACCCAGATCTTCAATCTCTTAACCTTGGAAGCTTCAAATCTTGAGTTTGCTTCACTTTCTCTCTCTATGAATTTTGGTGGCTAGGGTTGCAATGAGGAAGATGAATGCTGGTTTGGGTGCTTAAAGGCTGATTATGGGCCTTTAATCCCATATGCCACTACCCAATAAGCCTAATTTAGCCCATGACCATTTCTTTACCTTATTAAAATACCCAATAATTAAGCCCATTATCCTTAATGACTCGTTCCGACTTTCGGGGTGTTATAGAACGATTGAGCATCAAACCATAAGAAAGGAGCAACAAATCCAGGCAAGAATCAGCCTCCAAACCCTTATGTAGATCAAAACCGGATTCTAGGGTTTTGGGTTTTTGAAAAGTTGCAAAGAATTATAAAGGTCATATTTGTACGTATGAAAACATGTATAAAGCTTAGATATAGCCTCATGGTTGATAAACTAAGAGATTCGACGTAAAAAGTTAAGATTTTGGGTTAAAAACGGGCTGGTTCGTAATTTTTATGCGGTCTGCGAAACTGTCTGTGCATCCAGCGAAATTGCATATTCAAGCTGCGAAACTGTGTGGATTTCTGCGAAACTATAGTTTCGCAGGTAATTTCGCAACCATGGAATTCCAACGAAAGTTGGGTGAAACTGTCATGCAAAACTGGCAGTGAAACTATCAGCAAAATTAACCCCTTTAAGTGTTAATTTATCTGCAGGCTGTGTAGTGTGATCTTAGCCTAGAAAGCTTAGTTTACAAGTTACTCTAGGTATCCAGGTGAGTTCTAGATCCCCCTATTTATAAGCTTTTCCATATTTTGGGGTTATTATGTATAGTAATTATACGTTTTTAAATGACCAAGATTTTATGAGGTTTTAACAAGGAGATTGATTTTTCTATAAGGAAATGTGTTATATAATTGTTTAAAAATAAAAAAATTATGCGCTGACCTGGCAGCCCGGCCCCAGCCAGGGGCGTTGCCCTTCGGACTCCACTAGGGGCTGCTGCCCCTAGGACCCCGCTATCAGGGGTTGCCGCCCCCGTACCCCTCTGTCCCGCGGAGGGTCAGTTATGTTTTATGATGACTAGTACTTGGCATGTTGTGTACTTGATAAGTTATGTATTATATATTAAAGTGGAAGAAGATATTAATAAAAAGTGAAACTTAATGAATGTTTCCCCCGGGCCTATTTGATGATGATAAGTCTTGCAAGATCGACTTCCCTTACGTGAGTCTGATGTATGATGATTGATCCGTATTCATGAGCGTGCTATGTGCCTTGCATTGTGGATCAACTGTCGAGGGTTAGCTACCATGATGATGTGTACCGACAGGGATCTCCATTCGTTGTCAATCAACATGGAGGTCTTGCTTTGTGCAATCTCGTTTATGATGAAATGAAACATAATGAAAGAATGAAATATAATGAACATGCTTATTATGAAGCAAGAAATATTATGTATTATGATGTATGCGTGGTCATTATATGAAGGACAAAGTTTATATTTTCTTATTTATCTAAAACTAGAACTCACTCAATAAAGCTAACTTTTATGCATAATAGTTGGCAGGTAAATGATGATGTTAGGGATGGTACCAGGGAGCTACTTGGAGAGCTATGGATGTCATTCCTACTTTTTGAAATCTTTATTGTAACTTAAGACAATGCAGTATGTTTTTATTCAATTTAAAGACAAATTTATGAGTACAATATTATTTACAAGTTTCAAATGAATGTTTATTTAATTCCGCTGCAATGTTTTGGTTATAAAAATTGATTTTATGCTATGATTAGCCAACTGTGAGGTTTCCCGGGAAGTGGGCCTTACAAGTTGGTATCAGAGCCAAAGTTAAGAATTGGGTAAGTAGTTTTGAAAACCTAAACATAAACTAAAAGTGGGACCGAATGAAAGATGCCAATCCAAGTAGCTACGTGCCATCAGGTAAAAGTTTTCAAGTAAAACTGGGATTTTGTGTGTGTGTGCTATTTGTTTTATGTGCTTCTATATTTGAATACTGACATGTGTTAGGATAGTGATTGCTTGGGACAGGAGGGTAAGGTAAGTAGTTGATCACATATGGCCATTGTAATTAAGGACTTACCATACTAATAATGATCTGAGCAATTATCTTGAATAACCATTTTGGTGTTTGAATCTTATAGGAATTAGTTATGGCTGGTAGAAAATCAGGGAAGGCAACCCGAGGAGGTGCTCGTGGTGGGCGTACTACTGAGCCACGTGTCACCCGGAGCAAAGATAAGGCTCCCGAGACTGTTCACGAGGAGTCTGACCTCCATAATCACCTGGAGGGTGAGGGATCAGCCACCCTCAAATCCACTATGAAGGAGGCTATCGCTGACAAAGTCCACAATGTCATGCAAATTTTTACCCTAGGTGGTGACCAAGGTGATCAAAGCAGTCAAGGATGGAGAGAAAGCTCATAAGAAGGGAAAGGAAAATAAGAAGAATTCTGAAAGTCCACCGGGAGGACGTAGAAATCTGAAGAGGAGCCATCAAACCCTAAGGTGGTAGTCCATGATGAAAACAGTGATGAGGAGTCCGAGAGAGAGACTACTAGGGGGTGCAACTATGGGGCATTTCAAAGGTGCAAGCCCCGACCTTTGACGGTAACGGCAATGCTACTGCCGCTCACCGTTGGGTCAAAGAGATGGAAGCCGTTCTAGACATCAGTGAGTGTCGTGAATATCAGAAAGTGAAGTTTGCCACTCATTCTTTCGTTGAGTCAGCATTGTGCTGGTGGGACAATGTAAGGATTCCCATAAGTCTAATGCAGCTAAAACATCCAAAGTCTCTCTGCATGCATGCACTGAATAACAGAAGTAGAAATGCTTTGGAAGTTTTACACCTTGCACTAGAAATATTCTAAGTGTAAAATCTTTCGAAGCTAAGACCAACATCTTCTGAAGCCAAAAGTGAAGTCTTCCGAAGCCAAAGAGTGAAGACAGATTTCTTCCGAACACTTTTAGAGACATGCTTTTATCTGATGTACTTTACCATAAAGTTGGACCACCTTTCCGTTACAACTCTGTTTAGTCACCAACTTACATGAGTTGGTGAAAAGGTCCATGCTTTTGGTAACTGTACATTGAGGTCTTGAGTCTGTGCTTTCTACTTTATGTACTTTTATCCTTTTTGAAATATATTAGCATGTGAGCTATGGCATGTCATAGTCACTAGTCAAAAGGCAATCTGCCTTTTGACTCTACATTTGATTTTGTTGTCTAGTCTTATGTATCCGCTTTCAAAGTATGGCCGGTTGTAGGATATACTCAAGTACGTGTAACTTCAAGAGTATACTTTGTAACATTTGTAATAAAACTTGAGAAGCAATGTAAAGCATTCTTGAAAACCAAAATACTTGTGTTGTTTGCTATCTTGTTCTGTCTCATTTTTACTTGTGTTCTTAGCATCTTTCACTTAAGTTAACTAGTTCCCTATTTGATCTGTTAAGTGTTCTAAGTAACTCTCTTCATTGTGTTGTTGTGTTGTAAGTGCATACCCTTCACTGGTCCTGCATTTGGTATCAGAGCATTCCAGGCTCTTTATATAAGATCTCACCATCTTAAGATCCATCACACACACAAAATACTTAACAACTCAAATGGCAGCTATTACCAAAGTTTATATGGAAACTGGGACTATGACAAAGTCTCCACTGATCACTCCTGAAGACTTTGATACTTGGTGTCAAAGAATGGAAGGCTTCATCAAGTCTCAAGACTCCAGGATGTGGGACTCTGTTGTTGGAGGACCTTACATATCAAGCACCACTTCTGCTACTGGTGGTGGTATGATTCCAAAGGTTGTGGCTGATTACTCTGAAGAAGTCAGGAAGAGAATAGAGATTGATCAAAAAGCCATGACAGCCCTTCAAGCTGCTCTTCCAAACTCCATCTACAGAGGCTTCAAGAAGTGCAAAACTTTCAAGCAACTATAGGAAGCACTGAAGCTGATGTATGAGGGGTCCTCTAATGCAAAGTAAAACAAGAAGGATCTCCTGAATCATCAGTTTGAAAACTTCACGTTCAAGGTAGGTGAAACCATGACTCAACAATACTTCAGGTATGTTGAGATTGTGGATACTCTAATGGATGTTGGAGTGACCCTTGAGAACAGGGACATTGTAAGGAAGTTTATGTCCTATCTTCCTAGACAATGGACACATTATTGTGTTGTCATCAAGAGGACGGAGAATCTTAAGACTCTTACTCTCACAGAGTTGTATGGCATTCTTAGTGGCTACCAGATGGACATGAATATGCAAAACTCATCTAGTAACTCTAGCAATCAACTGAGTTCAGCCCTTCATGTGGTTGAAAGGGAAAGTATTGAACCACAACATCATCTTATATGCTACCCTGGCAACTTATAAAAGGGCCCTTACATCACCTTCCTAGAGACTCCAAGAGAAAGCTACACTCAAGGAAGTCCTTTCGAAGAGACAAGTTTTTCACATGCCTTTGTCTCTGCTCATGAAACCACAGACAACTTTCTCTTCACACTTGAAGACCTGGACTGTATCCATCCAGATGATCTAGAGTACATGGAGATAGTTCAGCAGATGGCTCTTCTCACTCACGGAGCCAAGAAGTTCTACAAGAGGATAAGGAGGAAGTTTCCAAGCAATGCAGCCAGTGGAAAGTTTAGGCTGGATAAGAGCAAAGTAAAGTGTTACAACTGTAACCAGATGGGACACTTTGCAAGGGAGTGTAAGACATTAAGGACAAATAGTGGCTAAACACAAACCAGACCAAACTACACTGACAAAGCTCCCCAGAATGAGAAGCCAAAGCAGCAAGCTATAGTTGTTGTTGAAGAAGTAGGCTTTGACTGGAGCTTTCAGGTAGAAGATGCATCATCTCCAAACCAAGCACTCATGGCAGACCACGATGAAGCCAAGGTATTGGAACATATTTGTACTCCTGATTGTATTGCTAAAGTTAATAGATACAGGTCTTGTAACTTAGAAATGAGATCTGATCTTGACTCCTTAAATATCTTAAAAGCTGATTTTAAGAGAGCTGAAAATGATTATAAAATAAAGATAGAGGACTTAGAGAAAACCATTTCAACTCTTAAACATGAGCATACAAACTACAGGACTCAGATCAAAGACCTCATTACTAAGTTAACTGAATGCCAGGCTAAGCTTGTGATCATCAAAGCCAAGGTAGACAAATGTGTTCTTGAAGAAGAGACCTTCAAGAACATAATATCTTCATCCTTGCATGTAAAAGTTTGTTATCAAAATAAGCAAGGACTGGGATCTTGTGAGATAGCTCCTCCATACATAATCTTGTTTGTAAGATCTCCTAGGTGTGGAACTTGTGAAGATGAGCTTCCCCTAATAGACCCTTTGATTGAAGAGGATGAAGAGGAGATGGTGAAGAATGGCTCTAAGAAGAGTGAAGAAGAGCATTCTAAGAAGGGTCACCATCCCTCTAAGGAGAGCAAAGCTGTTGGGATGACCAAGTCCAGGAGAAAGAACTTAATCAGGAAGGCCAAAAGAAAGTCCAAGAAGGCTCAAGAGATCAAGGCCACCTTCAATTCTGCACGGAAACAAGTCTTCATCTCTGTAGGATTTGAAATGGTGAAGGCTGAAGACACCAACTTAAACTCCATCAACAAGAGTTCTGGTTCATGTCCAAATCATCCCATCATCAAGAAGAAGGCTATCAGTTATGCACCACTGCTGTACAACCTGAACCATCCAGCTCCAAAGGTAGTTCTATCGCCATAAGAATTGCCACAACATCTGAAAAAATGAAGATGGAGAAGGAAAGTGATCAAGTTTAGCCTTGTTCACAAAGGAAAACTCTTAAAAGGAAGAAAATGGATTGTGTTATATGTGGGACTACTTCTCATTTTGATAAGGATTGTGTTTACAATCCAAAAAGTACTCTCCACACGACCAAGAAAGAAACTCCTAAGAGTTTGGAGAAGAAGAAGCAAGCTTCGAAAGGTAAATTTCTTTCCCTTGGAAGCTCCAAAATGAAGAAGAAGACAAATGGAAACTTGCCTTCGGAAGAAAATTTGGTCTTGGAAGAAAGGAATACTTCTGAAGCACTGAAGCCTGCTGCAGTGAAAGCAAGATCTTCCGAAGGTCAGTCATCAAAACTTCCGAAGTCAACAAAACTTCCGAAGTATTGAAGGTCAAGTCTAAGCTTCCAAAGGTGGCGTGGAAGTCAAAGAAAGACCAAGTGGCTGAAAGTTCTTCATCAACATCAGCAAATGATCCTTCTAGCATGACTATAGGATCAGTTACTATTGCATTGTCTTCAACTTCTTTTGATGAGCCCAAGACCAATGAGGCTTGGGTTTCCAAATGTAACTAACCATCTATTTTGTGCAGTAACAGCTCCAGACAAACAGAAATGTATGGATCATTGACAGTTGTTGTTCCAGGCACATGACAGGCAATAGGTCACTACTCCAAAAGTTTGAAAGAATTGATGGAGGACCAGTTGCTTTTGGATGAGATGCAGGAGGTTACATTACAGGAAGGGGCAAGGTCACAAATGGTAAGCTTAGCATTGAGAAGGTAAACTTTGTCAAGGAGCTTGGGTACAATCTTTTGAGTGTATCCCAATTTTGTGATCAGAGTCATAACATGCTCTTTACTGAGCATGAGTGCATTGTTCTTTGGCCCGGGGTGGTCATTCCTTATGAGCACATCCTGCTCAGTGCCCCTAGGAAAGGGAAAATGTACAAGATGGATTTGCAAGAAACCTCTCTCTCAGGAGAAGTTTCATGCTTTCTATCTAAAGCAAATAATGATGAGTCTTTCCTCTGGCATAAAAGAACGTGACATGTAAACTTTAAAAACATGAATAAATTAATTATGAATGATTTGGTAACTGGAATACCAAAGAAAGAGTTTACAAGTGATGACCACTGTGTTGCATGCCTAAAGGGGAAGCAACACAAGGTATCTCACAAGCCAAAGGAAAAAATTCCATCCTTAATCCCTACACTTATTACATATAGATCTCTTTGGCCCCACAAGTGTAATGAGTCTAGGAAGGACCTCTTATTATTTGGTAATCACAAATGACTTTACTAGATTCACTTGGGTCTTCTTTCTTAGAAATAAGGATGAGAACCCTGAGATTCTAAAGAATTTCATCTTAAAGATTGAGAATCAATGTGATCACAAGGTCAAAACCATAGATGTGATCAGGAAACTGAATTCAAGAATCAAATCCTTAATACATTTTGTGATGAAAAAGGTATCACAAGGCAATATAGTGCTCCCAGGACTCCTCAGCAAAATGGTGTTGCTGAGAGGAGAAACAAAGTTTTAGTAGTTAAGACACATGGTAAGACTCCTTATGAACTTTGGCACTAGAGAAAACCTTCCATTAGTTTTCTCAGGTCATTTGGATGTCCTTGCACCATCTTGAATACCAAAGATCAAATTGCCAAGTTTGCTGAGAAATCAGATGATGGACATTTTATTGGATACTCTTATCAAGCTAAATCTTATAGAGTATACAATCTTAGAACTAGAGTAGTTGAGGAGTCATCCAATGTGACTTCCAATGAGCACACTCCTAGTGTGAAAGGTTCTGGTTCGTATTGGCTATTTGATCTTGATTTAGTTACTAACTATTTTTATAAATCTTGTGAGCATGTTTCAGGGTCCACAGATATACTACCTACAGGTGATCCTAACCCAAGATTTGAGCTAAGAAGACCTTCAAGCTACATATCTTCAGCTCAAGTGGTAACCAATCCTGCAAATGAAGCTTCTACTAGCACATCAATGACAAATCATGTTGATACTTCTGGGGTGCCTTCAAATTCCAGCTTAGAGGCACAGAACTCAGATGAAGGAGCTTCAAATGTTAGAGAAAATGATGGTGGTGAAATTGATCAGGAATTCCTTGATACTGATAACCACTCCATTGAAGACAACATCAATGATGTCACACACTCATTGGATCAAGTCAATCTTGATAAGTGTGCTGATGTGGAGGGTGAATCCTCTTTGCTAGATCAGAATTTCTCATATTTAGATATGTCTAAGAAACTTGTTGTGATCCCTCAGCTAAGGATCCACAAGTCTCATCCTACCACAAACATCATTGGAGATGTTGATTCAGGGGTGAGAACAAGAGCACAAACCCATGATGCAAATGTTTGTCTTCACTCTTGTTTCTTGTCCCAGATAGAGCTAAAGAAAATTGATGAAGCTCTAAATGATGGATGTTGGGTTGAAGCAATGCAAGAGGAGCTGCTTCAATTCAAAAGCCAAAAGGTTTGGAACCTATGTCCTCTTCCTCAAGAGAAGACTACTATAGGAACCAAATGGGTGTTCAGGAATAAGAAGGATGATAAAGGACTTGTCATCAAGAACAAGGCAAGACTGGTTGTTCAAGGGTATACTCAAGAAGAAGGAATTGACTACACATATGTATTTGCTCCTGTAGCAAGACTTGAAGCTGTCAGGATATTCTTAGCTTTTGTTGCATCCAAGAACTTCAAGGTCTACCAACTTGATGTCAAGTGTGCTTTTCTCTATGGAGTGATTGATGAAGAGGTGTATGTCATATAACCACCTGGGTTTGCAGATCCTGATCATCCTGATTATGTCTGCAGCCTTGATAAAGCTCTTTATGGGCCGCACTAAGCACCAAGGAAGTGGTATGAGACTCTATCTCAGTATCTCTATTAGCATGGCTATAAAAAGGGTACTATTGATGGAACTCTCTTCATCAAAGGAACAGGAAATGACATAATGCTACTGCAAGTATATGTAGATAACATTATTTTTGGCTCAACTAATCCAAAGCTCTACAAAGACTTTGAGAAGCTGATGAAGGACAGTTTCAAATTAGTGCCATGGGGGAACTCATTTTCTTTCTAGGAATTCAAGTGAAGCAAGTTGACAATGGCATTTTCATAAGTTAGTCAAAGTACGTACAAGACATACTTAAAAGGTTCAACATGACTAATTGTAAGATTGCTAAGACACCCATAGCTAGGAACCACTCCCTTGGACCTGGTCTTGAGGGGGAGTGTGTTGATGAGCATCTCTACAAGGCAACGATTGGGTATCTTATGTACCTCATAGCTACCAGGCCTGATGTCATGTTTGCTACATGCATTTGTGCAAGATATCAAGCCAACCCCAAGATGTCACACCTGGTCACTATAAAAAGAATTTTAAGATATCTCAAAGGTGCTCTATCACTTGGCCTTTGGTATCCAAAGAATTCTGACTTTAATCTGTATGCTTATGCAGATAGTGATTATGGTGGTTGCAACATGACTGCAAAGTCTACATCAGGGGGATGTCAATTTTTTGGTGGAAGGATAGTCTCTTGGCAATGTAAGAAACAATCCTATGTGTCTGCATCAACTGCTGAGGCTGAATACATTGCTGTTGCAAGCTACTGTGCTCAAGTGCATTGGATTCAAAATCAGATGTTGGACCATGGATTCAACTTCAAGGAGACTCCTATCCATATAGACAACAACAGTGCTATCTCAACCACAGAAAATCCTATGCAGCACTCAAGGATAAAGCATAACAATATCAGGTATCATTTGATTAGAGATAACTTTGAAGAGGGATTAATCAAACTAGTCAAAGTTAACACAAATGAACAATATGTTGATCTGTTCACCAAAACTTTTAATGAACAAAGATTTAAATATCTTGTATCAGCTATTGGGATGATTAACTTTGAATAGCTTTTCTTATAACTTAATCATATTAGTTCTAAAACATGTGTGTCCTAAGTTGTCTATTTCATCATCTTCATAAGCCCATGTTTTCTTTGGAAGAAAATTGTTTCAAAAGACATTACTTAGATTTTTGAAAATTTTGATATCTTTTCTTTTCGGAAGATTTAAAATTACCTTCGAAAGAAATTTATGTCTTGGTAAACAAATAACTACTTAAGTAATTTTACCTTCAAAAGAAGTTTCTGAAATATCTTCCGAATCCTAAAATCAATTTAAGTACTTTTATATTTTATAAGAACAATTTTCTTCCAAAAGCAATTTAGCTTCGGAAGTTTTTATTCTTTTTAGAATAAAAAACCCTGAGTGTTAATTCTCTTCCGAAACAAAATTCTAAAAAAACCTTTGAAATATCTTCCGAAGCAAATTTGCCTTCGGAAGCTTTTTTTCTTCTAAACTTCCAAAGGAAATAACCTTCGGAAGATTTCTCGACTTCCATGAAAACTACTTTTGGACAAAAGTAAACTACTTTTTCAGAGGTGGGACCGACATCCGTATTTCAAAGTTTACCCTCTTTCATTAACTTTGTCTCAAATCCTTTTCACATAAATACCCAACGGTTCCCCCCTCTTTCACTATCCTCTTCAAATTACACTATTCCTTAAACCTAAATTCTCCCAAACCGCCTTTGTTCTTCATCTTCCTTCACCTTTAAGCTTCCTAATATGGAAAATATAAACCGCAGAAACAACCTTGACTTCTCCATGCAACTTCACAGGCAACACAACCAAGTTGCTCTGTTGAACTCTGAGAAAGATGATAGTTTCTCAGAGGTTTGCTGTTTTCTGGCTCTATCCAACTACTTCACCTCCCTAACCATTTATCCTACTCTCTATGAGGATCATCTGCTTAAATTTTGGAAGACCTGCGAAGAGGTCATTATGGATGGGGAGAAGGCGCTCTCTGCCACAGTGCAAGGGAGGACAATCTTCGTCACTCCGGCCATCATCAACACTCATTTATAGCTGGATGATGAAGAAGGTGAGTTTTCCTTCCCAAAAGAAGTTGTTAATCATTCTTTTGTGCAGATAGGCTATGAAGGAGATTTCTCTGTAAAGACCTTCAGGAAAGGGAAGGTCTCATCCCAGTGGAAATACCAGCTCCATGTGGTTATCCATAGCTTGTCAAATAAGCATGGAGGGTGGGACCAGATTCCTGAGGATCTCTCCTTCATAGTTCATGGAATGGTTCAAGGGGTCAAGTTCAGGTACTCTCAGTTTGTTTACACAAATTTGCTTGCTAACTTGGAATCCTTAAAGTATTATATGTTTCCTAGATATGTTCAATACATTCTCAACTGTGAACTAGGGTCATAGTTGAGGGAAGCAGGTAATATTCTTAATTGGGACAGATGAAGCCCGGCATCGTTAAATCATGAAGAAGCCAACTATAGGCTTCTTAGGGGTAGAAACAACCCTTGTCCCAAAAATGTTAGAGCTCATTGCTCAAGGTGACAACCTAGCAACACAAGCTAGTTTATAACCCACACCTTCTACCTCCCAACCACCAAAAAGACCACAAATCACCCTTACCTACCAAAGAAAATGCAAACGAACCCCTGCTTAACTTATTGAGCTTGTGTAGGCCCCCATACACTCACCCATACAGGAGAAAGTAGATACTATAGCTCCCACTTTCCTTGAGGAGCAAACCACTCCCATCTCTTCAAAAATATGCACCTATTTAGTCTCTAAGGTTAGTCACCTTGAATCTCAGGTGACTACCCTGCACAACAGGGTTAATGATCAGCAACTTGAGATATATTATCTTAGGGAAAATCTAGTTGGGAGACCTTTAAGGAGAGCTCAACCAGGAACACAATAACATGTGAATGTGATTGACCTAACTCTTAGCTCACCTTTGCAAGAGGGTGATGCTACCAAAAAGGGAGAAAGTCATAACAGTCACAGAACCTGGGATTCTTCAGGGAGTGTGGACATTGAGGACTCACCATCCTCACTTGCAATTGTGCATACTCATCAACTTCCTCAAGTTCACAATGATGTGGACTCCTTAGACTCTTGCATTCAGAGTCTCTTTGAGGAAGGCATTCCAAGGGCTATATCATCCCTACCCTAAGGAACTTCAAACTACATTATTGGGTGGAGGTATGATGATGATAGAAGAGCCCTTATTCTTAAAAGAGTTCAAGGGCAGCAAGAGGTGTTCAATTTTTAGACCTTGAACTACTATGAAGGTCTTGACCTGGTCAACATGCCACTTGTCAACCCAAGTCAATCTAGACAAGCTAACAGGCTGACACAAAGGATTCAAAGATAGAATTATTGAAGAGTTCAGTCTTAGAAGAAGGCAAAGGCAATTAGGTAATGTCATTGGTCAACTAGATGTTGAGGCAGACCCTGAGATTAGCTTCAAAGGGAAAACCTTGGCTGAAGGCCCAGTGATAGAGCCAGAGAGCCCTGTCACACCAATAACTACTTCAAAAATTCATCCCCTTAGTGAAACACCTGCTAGTGAAGGTGTATCACAACCTCTCTCTGGACAGAGCTTGGATGCTACACCAAGCAATGAAGGCCAAAGCTCTCTCCACCCTGTGTCACAAAGGTCTATGGGTGACAAAGGGAAAAGGATTCTAACTCCTGAGGAGATTGAGTATGAGGAGAGAGAGATGAAGAGGAAGCTAAGGGGAGAAAGTTCCTTTGGGTCTTCAGGCTTTATGCAAGCTGCAATCAGGGCTGCCCCTAGACCAAACACTCAAGACGATGAGTTGAGGGAAGTCAGGAATACTTACTAGCAGACTAGGAACTATGACATTGATGAGATTATATCTCTCCCCTTAGAGGAACTTAATGAACTGGCTGACATGGAAGTGTCAAGAGAGATGAAAGAAGCAGAGGATACAAGGCTACTTCTCCAAATCAAAGAGGAGAAGAGACAGAAAAGATTATACAAGCATGTTCCTACTCTCTCCCCAGTTCAAGAAAGCCCTGTGCAGGAGGCTTTGGCAGCTACACAAGAACCTCAGGTAGACAAGGAAACATATAGGCAAGACATGATCAACTACCTGAGTGCCACAGGTCTCTACCAGGCATCTGCACTTCTTGCCTTGTCCTTTGAGTACATTGAGTTTGAGTATCTCAAACAACTTGAACTTCAAGTACTCAAATAACCAAAGGCAACAAAGAGAAAGATGAGGGAAGAGGCTGCAAAGTCAAGAGCCATTACCCAAAAAAACATGAAGAAGTCTGACAGACAAAGGATGATGAACTTCTTGAAGCTGTATGGATTCTTTACAAGGAGACTTGGCCCTATGTCTCTATCCACAATGGATGAGCACATCAGGGTAATCAAGTAGAAGATCAAAAGTGGAAAGCTAATTGACTTACACTCCCCTTTAAGTCAAGCTCCTACTAAAGTGGAGGTTAAGGTTGAACAACCTGAGACAACACAACCTGGACCTCCTGCTGAGCCTCAACAAGCTTCATCTTCTGATCCACAGCATGGTCAAACTCCCTCTCTTTATGAACCTGTGACGGAGGAACACCCAACTGAGCAAGACAAGACTGATCAACAAGGTGCTGCAGACCAGTCTTCTCAGTTAAAGTCCTCAAAGAGGAGGAAGAGGATGGCTTCTAAACCAAAGTCAAAAAAGAAGAAGAAGCTGAATCATCCACTTCACACCTCAGGTTGAGTCAGATCAACCAGAGGAAGTGCATGAAAAGGCATCCCAATCAACGCCAATCCAAGCGGCTCCTCTTACACATGAGAGACCCATCTTATCCTGGACCTTCAAAACTAATCCAGAGAGATGGCATGTAATCAGAGATCAAGGTGGTGAAGATGTCTACACATGGCAAGACTTATTCAACCTACCTCTGCATGATCTCTTTGAAATGAGAAGATACTGTGAGAGTCTGAATGATCCTGACCATCTAATGAAGAAGGGCATGGTCATCATTATCATGAGGACTGTCAAAAGCTAAAGATCTTCAAATGTTTTGATAGCATCAGCCTAGGGGGAGTTTGTAAGGATTCCTATAAGTCTGATGCTGCCAAAGCATCCAAAGTCTCTCTGCATGCATGCACTGAAGAACAGAAGTAGAAATGCTTCGGAAGTTTCACACCTTGCGCTAGAAATATTCTAAGTGTAAAATCTTCCGAAGCCAAGAGCAACATCTTCCGAAGCCAAAAGTGAAGTCTTCCAAAGCTTCAAAGACAAAGTATTCCGAAGCCAAAGAGTGAAGACAGATTTCTTCCGAAGACTTTTAGAAACATGCTTTTATCTGATGTACTTTACCATAAAGCTAGACCACCTTTCCGCTGCAACTCTGTTTAGTCACCAACTTACATGAGTTGGTAAAAAGGTCCATGCTTTTGGTATCTGTACATTGAGGTCTTGAGTCTATGCTTTATACTCTATGTACTTTTATCTTTTTTGAAATATATTAGGATGTGAGTTATGGCATGTCATAGTCACTAGTCAAAAGGCAATCTTCCTTTTGACTCTACATTTGATTCTGTTGTCTAGTCTTATGTATCTAGCTGGCTTTCAAAGTATGGCTGGCTGTAGGATGTAGTATATGTATCTCAAGTACGTGTAACTTCCAGAGTATGCTTTGTAACATTTGTAATAGAACTTGAGAAGAAATATACATCATTCTTGAAAACCAAATACTTGCGTTGTTTTCTATCTTGTTCTGTCTCATTTTTACTTATGTTCTTAGTATCTTTCACTTAAGTTAACCAGCTCCCTATTTGATCTATTAAGTGTTCTAAGTAACTCTCATTGTGTTGTTGTGTTGTAAGTGCATACCCTTCACTGGTCCTGCAGACAATATTTTCCAGGCTGAGGGAAAGCGATCAATAGCCAAAATGAAGTGGTCTAAGTTGAAAGAGTTGGTGCTGGAGGAGTATTGTCCCCATCGAGAGTTAGACAAGAATGAGAAGGAGTTCTTGTATTTGGAGGCCGGGAACATGACTCATCAACAATAAACCTCCAAGTTCAATGAACTTGCAAGACTTGTGCCAAACATGGTGACACCTGCATCCAAGAAGATCAAGAGATACATGCAGGGTTTGCCCGTGGACATCAGGAGGCACATGATTGCGGCCAGACCGGGCATGTTAAGGTCTGTGGTGGATTTATGTGAAGTCACTGGATCGGTAGACATCCGAGCATGTTCTTGACGGAAGGAAACAAAATCAAAAACCAAGAGAAAAACAATAAACACGATCTATAATAAAATGGTTTCATTGATAAAACCTAATGATTACAAGATCGTTACAACATAAGAATCAAGACTCTTGGCAAGGGGAGATCGAGCATGACCTCCCCTCTCATCCGGCAGCCCTAGGCTCCGGGCAGACTCCCTCCCCAAACCCTTGATCTCTCTAGACATTGAACATGGTATATATAGGCCTCGGCCCATATTAGATGCGACTGGGCCCATTCGTGCGATTAGACCATGCGTATGGTTCAATCGTACGACTGGACCATGCCTATGGTTCAATCGTGCGACTGGACCATACTTATGGTTCAGTCTTACGAATGGCCAATTGCATCTCTCAGTCGCACGACTGGCCCATTAGCAAGGCTCAGTCGCATGACTGAGTCTCATTTGCATATGCTCCTACGAATGACCCAGTTTCATGTGTTTACAACATATCAGGTGTATTATATTAAGCCTAGACTATTCGACAAGCGACAAACACACTATATATAAAAATATATGCTCCAACAAATTCCCCCTTGGACGTTGCTTGCGAACAGTAGATAACACCTCTTATAATCTTCAGTCAATCTTTGCTCTGGTTGTCAATAGAATCAAACGAAAACCATATTAGCCAACGTTGTCGATCCATCAGGTTGCTACAATATCCCTGAAAATAAATTTAGGCACAATAGCTTTCGTTTACTTTGCAAAACACCATCATAGCAGCAAGATTCCCCATATGACAGATTTTTCCAGATAATGACATGAACAGTTTTCCATTGCTTCAATCTTCACACTGGCTAACATGATTAACATTAACACTTGCAGAAATTCCCCTCACATTCAGCATATCCCAATATATAAACGTTGTGCTCTCTTGCGTCTTCATAAGTGTATTGGGCAAAAGGTAGAAGGTTCCAATCCACAGCTGACAATCTCAACCAAATCAGCATGCATGTAGATTCTTCATCGGATCCCGGCTCACATCATCACTTTCTGATTGCGTCTTCAATCTCTCTATACATGGATTCCCCCTAAGAATGAGAATCCTCTCTCTGCGGATAGATATAACTTGATTGGCCCATAAATAGTCAGATGCTCCTGACTACCCCACAAAATCAGCACCGACTGCTGACATCTTCTCTTCTCTCTTTCGTGTTCCAACTTCATTCACCTATTCTGGAAGTCCGACGAATAATGGTGTATACATCAAACTTATTTGACAAAAGAATCTCAGGGTGAATGTGCTTTGCTCATCCTCAAATCTGTGCAAAAGGTAGTTCCATTTTTATTTTTTTTATTTTTATTTATTTTTTTTGGTCTGGAACACCGTTCATCCATATGACGTTGAGGACAAATATCACATTCATCTGAATGGATGATACGAATGATATATTCGTGAGACTGGTCATAAGACTAGTCCAGTAGCATGATTGGTCATAAGACTGGTCCAGTAGCATGACTTGTCACAAGACTAGTCCAGTAGCATGAATGGTCATAAGACTGGTCCAGTAGCATGACTGGTCATAAGACTAGTCTAGTCGCATTCCAGTCGTACGAATGGTCCATTAGCATGGTCCAGTCGTACGAATGGTCCATTAGCATGGTCCAGTCACATGAATGGTCCATTAGCATGGTCTAGTCGCACGAATGGTCCATTAGCATGGTCCAGTCACACGAATGGTCCATTAGCATGGTCCAGTCGCACGAATGGTCCATTAGCATGGTCCAGTCGCACGAATGGTCCATTAGCATGGTCCAGTCGCACGAATGGTCCATTAGCATGGTCCAATCGCACGAATGGTCCATTAGCATGGTCCAGTCGCACGAATGGGTCTGCACGCAGATTTTCAGATCTGCAGCCGCCAAAGCTGCCAAAAACCCTAATTTGATGAATTTTACATGAACCTAAACAAACTAGACATCATCAGATTCGCAAGGGTCATAGGAACGTGGTTTCGAGTTCGATTTTAACATAGAAACAACACACGTAACAAGATCTGAGCAAAACACGAAGAACACGAAGTGGGTTTAATGTCAAGAATCTGAAATAGATCCAGAAATCAAGAGCTCGGGTTGCTAGAATGATTGTTAGACCATTCCAGTAGTAACCGGCTCTGATACCAATTGTGAAGTCACTGGATCGGTAGACATCCGGGCATGTTCTTGACGGAAGGAAACAAAATCAAAAACCAAGAGACAAACAATAAACACGATCTATAATAAAATGGTTTCATTGATAAAACCTAATGATTACAAGATCGTTACAACATAAGAATCAAGACTCTTGGCAAGGGGAGATCGAGCATTACCTCCCCTCTCATCCGACAGCCCTAGGCCCCGGGCAGACTCCCTCTCCAAACCCTTGATCTCTCTACACATTGAACATGGTATATATAGGCCTCGGCCCATATTAGATGCGACTGGGCCCATTCGTGCGATTGGACCATGCGTATGGTTCAATCGTACGACTGGACCATGCGTATGGTTCAATCGTGCGACTGGACCATACTTATTGTTCAGTCTTACGAATGGCCAATCGCATCTCTCAGTCGAACGACTGGCCCATTAGCAAGGCTCAGTCGCACGACTGAGTCTCATTCGCATATGCTCCTACGAATGACCCAGTTTCATGTGTTTACAACATATCAGGTGTATTATATTAAGCCTAGACTATTCGACAAGCGACGGACACACCATATATGAAAATATATGCTCCAACAATTTAGCTGGGAGGCTGTAATGAAAGAGATCCGATGCCTATACAAACAAAGGTGGAGAGATGGAGTAGGAACAAGAATGGAAATGGGAAGAGGTTCGGAGGTGACAACTTCAGGAATGGGGAAAAGAGTATGAGAGTTGAGGATCAGTCAGGGAGGCAGCGAAATACAGGTGAAGGGGGTGCTTGTAGAAAATGTGGAAGGGGTCACTCAAGGGAGTGTAGAGTTGGGACTGGAAAATGTTTTAAATGTGGGGGCGAGGGCCACTATGCCAAGGACTACAATACGGTAAAGTCTTACTAGTGTGACAAGATGGGACATGTGGAAAGGGACTTCAAGAAAGGAAAATCAGGAGGATCAGGAACAGTTAAAGTTGGGGATAAGGGAAAGGGTGACGGTTCAACATAACTCGTGAGGAGGCCAGGGCAGATCCAAAAGTAGTTTCAAGTATGTTTCTGTTGGACCATAAATATGCTTCTGTGCTCTTTGATTCTGGTGCTAGTAAGAGATTTGTGTCTGCTGCCTTTTGTCGTTTGTTGCATGATAAGAGTAGGAAGTTAGACGAGCCTTTTTATGTAAAAAGAGCGATTGGAAAGTCCTCTAAGGTGGCTGAGGTGGTTGAGGATTGCCTGCTTGAGTTAGAAGGTTATAAGTTCCCTATTAGGTTGCATGTTATGGCCTTAGGATGTTTTGATGTGGTTTTAGGAATGGATTGGTTAGCTAGCTGTGAAGCTAATATAGTATGTAATAAGAAGATAATTCGTTTAATAGCGCCCGATGGTAGTTCTATTACGGTTCGCGGGGATAAGATGTGCTGTGTACTGAAGGTCGTGTCGATGATCACAGCTCAAAAGTACTTGAGACGTGGGTGTAGCGCTTACTTGGCCTATGTAAAAGATGTGGATGCGCCAAAGCCACAATTATCCGACGTGCTGGTAGTGCGCGAGTTTCCTGACGTCTTTCCCGAAGACCTGACCGGTGTGCCGCATGACCGCGAAATCGAATTCCAGATTGACTTGCTACCGGGAGCACAGCCCGTCGCTAAAGCACCGTATCGATTAGCTCCTTCAGAGATGGTAGAACTAAGGGATCAGTTGAAAGAATTTTTGGATAAAGGCTTCATCCGACCGAGTATCTCTCCATGGGGTGCTCCGGTTTTATTCGTCAAGAAGAAAGACGGTAGCATGCGGATGTGCATTGACTATCACGAGCTCAAAAAGCTATCCGTAAAGAATCGGAATCCGTTACCAAGGATCGACGACCTGTTCGATCAACTTCAGGGTGCCAGCTGGTTTTCGAGGATAGACCTGCGGTCTGGTTACCACCAACTGAAGGTGAAAGAACAAGACATTTCAATGACAGTGTTCCGTACGCGTTATGGACACTACGAATTTCTCGTCATGTCCTTTGGTTTTAACCAACGTGCCAGCTGCTTTTATGGACCTCATGAATCGGGTATGTCGACCGATGTTGGATAAATCGATGATAGTGTTCATCGACGACATCTTGATTTATTCGAAAAGTGAAGAGGAGCATGCCAATCATATTTGAGAAGTATTGGAGACGCTCAGAAGTGAGAAGTTATATTCTAAGTTCTCTAAATGCGTATTTTGGCTTCAAGAAGTTCAATTTCTGGGTCATGTGGTTAATCCCGAGGGGATCAGGGTGGACCCTACGAAGGTTGAAGCGGTGATGCAATGGGAACCTCTAAAGACGCCATGCGAGATTCGCAGTTTCTTAGGTCTTGCAGGTTACTATAGGAGGTTTATCCAGGATTTGTCCAAGATAGCTTCTCCTTTGACTAAGCTGACCCGGAAGGATGTGAAGTATGAATGGGGTACTGATTAGGAGAACGCCTTCCTAGAACTGAAGATTAGGTTAACTCAAGCCCCTGTCTTGACGTTACCTGAAGGGAACAAGGATCTGGTAGTCTACTCGGATGCGTCGTATGCAGGATTTGGTTGCGTATTGATGCAACGAGGGAAGGTGATAGTCTATGCTTCTAGACAATTAAAGGTCCACGAGGCCAATTATCCTACCTATGATTTAGAGTTGGCTGCGGTGGTGTTTGCATTGAAGATTTGGAGGCACTACCTGTATGGGGTGAAGTGCACCATCTTCACTGATCATAAAAGTATGAAGCATTTCTTCGATCAAAAGGAACTCAACATGAGGCAGAGGAGGTGGTTGGAACTGATCAAGGATTAGCCGGAAGGGACAACCCGAACCAATTCGGGTTAGGGCTTACCAGATAATCATGACACTTGATTATCCGGAAGGGACATAAAGGAACTCAACATGAGGCAGAGGAGGTGGTTGGAACTGATCCAAGCAAAACCAATGTGGTTGCTAACGCCCTTAGCCGGAAGGGAAAACCTGAACGAATTCGGGTGAGGGCTTACCAGATAATCATGACGCTTGATGTTATGAAGCAAGTGAGGAAATATCAAGATGAAGTATTGAGAGATGACAGAGTCAACTCTGAAAGGATGAAAGGACAAGTTTGAGATTTAGGGGAAAACACCCTGGGTGTTAGAACCCGATCTGGGTGAATGTGGATACCTCTCTATGGGGATCTGAGGGGGAAGACCATGGATGAGGCTCACAAAACTCAATATTCCATTCATCCCAGTGCCACAAAAATGTATCAGGATCTGAAGAAAGATTACTGGTGGCCGGGAATGAAGCGAGACGTGGTTAAGTTTGTGAGCAAGTGCCTGACTCGTTTGCAAGTGTAGGCAGAGCACCAAACGCCATATGGAAAGATCCATCCTTTGGATATTCCTGAATGGAAATGGGAAAACATCACAATGGACTACATCACAAAGCTACCTCGCACGACGAGAGGAAGCGACCCGATATGGGTGATTGTTGACCGTTTAACAATGAGCGCCCATTTCCTACCAATTCGTGAGACGTTTTCCTCTGAGAGGTTAGCAGAGCTATTTATCAAAGAGATCGTGACTTGTCACGGCGTGCCAGTGTCTATCGTTTCGAATAGGGACACACGGTTTACGTCCAAGTTCTGGAAGAGGTTTCACGACTCAGTACGGCTTATCACCCCCAGACGGATGGTCAGTCGGAAAGAATGATTCAGATGTTAGAAGACATGCTATGAGCGTGTGTAATCAACTTTGGAGGAAGTTGGGATGAGCACTTACCGTTGGCGGATTTCTCATATAATAATAGTTACCATGCCAGCATTGGTATGCCACCTTATGAGATGATGTATGGTAGGAAGTGCAGAACGCCTGTGTGTTGTGTTAGGATCTTGTATTTGAACGAAACACCAACTGATTAACGTGTTAACCAAACCAAATAGTGCAGAATCCTATTTGATTGGCGATCCAATTAGTGAGAACGCACGTAGAAACAATAAGGTATTGAATCTAACGTTAAGAATCGATTAGGAATCGATCTACAGCGTTCTATGAACTTGGAGTATGAACTTGGAGGCCTCTGGACGGCTAGGTTACGTCTGGAGTCAAATTGGAATGAATGCTTACGTTTTTCCACGAATTAGGTGGTATTTATAGGTCAGGGTTGCTCATTCGGGCGACTGAACCATTAGTATGGTTTAGTCGTGCGATTGAGCCATGCGGTTGATCCATTCGCACAACTGAGTGTTCAGTCGTGCGACTGAGCCAATCTCATGTTACAATCATACGACTGATCCAGTCTCCTGGTTCAGTCGTGCGACTGAGTCATTCGCCTGAAGTTGTTCATGAGTATGGTCTATTCACATGGGCCATTCGCATGAGAACTTCATATTGCTAAGTTTGAATGTGTTCATTAATATAATATTATGTGTATCAATTCAAACAATCACAAACCTATATAACCAATTCAATATCAACTCATTAATGAAATATTAAACATTATAAATCACAATCAAACATTCTCATTTCATTAATATCCCAACCATTACATAAGTGTAAGACAAACAAGACATATTACATTCATATCAGGATCTAGGTACATATGTATTAACATGTTGGGGTGACGTCGGGCAAAAGGAATTGGGAAGTCTTGAAGTGATTGAGGTCACAACCAAGAAGTTAGATAAGATTAAGTCATTCATGAAAGCCGCAAAGGATCGCTAGAAGTCTTATGCTGATAAGAGGCGTAGACCAATAGAGTTTGAGGTTGGTGACAAGGTTATGCTCAAGGTATCTCCCTGGAAAGGGATCATCAGGTTTCGAAAATGAGGAAAGTTAAGCCTAAGGTTCATAGGGCCATTCTGTATTGTCGCGAGGGTAGGGGAAGTGGCCTATAGATTAGAACTACCTGATGAGTTGAGGGGAATTCACCCTATGTTCCATGTATTTCATCTCAGGAAATGTCTGGCAGATAATGATGCAGTTGTACCATTAGAAGACATTAAAGTCGATGAACGGCTGAATATTGTAGAGCAGCCGGTGGCCATCCTTGATTGGAAAGAGAAGCACTTAAGAAATAAAGTGGTTCCGCTATTACGAGTACAGTGGAAACACAGAAAAGGATCAAAATCTACATTGGAAACCTAGGAGGAGATGAGGAAATTTTATCCTCAATTGTTTGATGGCAGACAGGTTTCGAGGATGAAACCTAAATAAGTGGGGGAGACTTGTAAAACCCCGAAAAGTCAAAATGAGTTATCAAGAATAATAGGCTTGATTATTGGGTATTTAATAAAGGAGGAAAATGGTTATGGGCTAAATTAGGCTTATGGGCAAGAGCTTAAGTTATTTAGGGCCCATAATCAGCCCTTTAACCCACCTAATCATCCACCATCTTCCTCATTTGAACCCTAGCCACCCAAATTCATAGAGAGAGAAAGTAGAGAGAGAAAGTGAAGAAAACTCAAGACTTAGAGCTTCAAAGGTTAATGGATTGAAGATCTGAACGATTGAGCATCAAACCATAAGAAAGGAGAAACAAATCCAGCTAAGAATCAGTCTCTTAACCCTTCTGTAGATCAAACCCGATTTCTAGGGTTTTGGGTTTTTTACGTATGAAAACATGTATAAAGCTTAGATATAGCCTCATGGTTGATAAACTAAGAGATTGGACGTAAAAAGTTGCGATTTTGGGGTAAAAACGGGCTGGTTGGTAATTTTTATGCGATATGCGAAACTGTCTATGCATCCAGCAAAATTGCATATTCAAGCTGCGAATCTGTGTGGGATCCAACGAAAGTTAGGCGAAACTGTCATGCGAAACTGGCAGTGAAACTTTCAGCGAAACTGCTTTTCTGGGAGCGAAATTAACAGCGAATTTAGGCAGAAATTAACCCTTTTAAAGGTTAACTTATCTGTAGGTTGTGTAGTGTCATCCTAGCCTAGAAAGCTTAGTTTAGAAGTTACTCTCGGTATCCAGGTGAGTTCTAGATCCCCTTATTTATAAGTTTTTCCATGTTTTGGGGTTATTATGCATAGTAATTATACGTTAATAAATGACCAAGATTTTATGAGGTTTTAACAGGGAGATCGATTTTTCTATATAGTAATGTCTTGTATAAATGTTAAAAAATAAAAAATTTTCGTGCTGACTTGGCAGCCCGACCCCAGCCAGAGGCGTTGCCCCTTGGACCCCACTAGGGGCTACTGCGCCTACGACCCCGCTGTCAGCGGTTGCCACCCCGAACCCCCGTTGTCCCGCAGAGGGTCAGTTATATTTTATGATGACTAGTACTTGGCATGTTGTGTACTTAATAAGTTAAGTATTATATATTATAGTGGAAGATGATATTAATGAAAAGTGAAACTTAATGAATATTACCCCCGGGCCCATTTGATGATGAAAAGTCTTGCAAGCACTATGATTGACTTCACTTACGTGAGTCTGATGTATGATGATTGATCCGTATTCATGAGTGGGCTATGTGCCTTGTAGTGTGGATCACTTATCGGGGGTTATCTACCATGATGATGTGTACCGACAGGGATCGACATTCATTGTCGATCAACATGGAGTTCTTGCTTTGTGCAATCTTGTTTATGATGAAATGAAAGATAATGAAAGAATGAAAGATAATGAACATGCTTATTATAAGGAAAGAAATATTATGTATTATGATGTATGCGTGGTCATTTGGACAAAGTTTATATTTTCTTATTTATCTAAAACTAGAACCCACTCAGCAAAGCTGACTTTTATGCATAATAGTTGGCAGGTAAATGTTGATGCTGGAGATGGTACCAGGGAGCTAAATGGAGAGCTATGGATGGCATTCCTATTTGTGAAATCTTTATTGTAATTTAAGACAATGCACTATGTTTTTATTCTATTTTGAAGACAAATGTATGAGTACAATATGATTTACAAGTTTCAAATGAATGTCTTGTTAATTCTGCTGCAATGTTTTGGTCATAAAAATTGATTTTATACTATGATTAGCCAACTGTGAGGTTTCCCGGGAAATGGGCCTTACAAAGATGTTCTCTAGTACTATAGTGGATGCAAGAAATGCAGCATCAAGGTCACCACAAAAGTTATGTGTACCCTACGACTAATTGATTTGGAGAATTCGATGAGTGTAGTGTTATTGGTTGTAAAAATTGCAAGGATGATGTCATAAGCGTAGTACAAAAGTAATACAATTTCACAACCTTAATCTTGCTTTATATTACCTTCCCTTCTTTTGTTTATATTATATAACATTTTTTTGCACAATGTTAACCATCTTTAAAATTTGTTAGGTTCAAGATACCTATTTGTAAGGATTCCTATAAGTCTGATGCAGCCAAAACATCCAAAGTCTCTCTACATGCATGCACTGAAAAACACAAGTAGAAATGCTTCGGAAGTTTTACACCTTGCATTATAAATATTCTAAGTGTAAAATCTTCCAAAGCCAAGACCAACATCTTCCGAAGCCAAAAGAGAAGTCTTCCGAAGCTTCAAAGACAAAGTCTTCCAAAGCCAAAGAGTCAAGACAGATTTCTCCCGAAGACTTTTAGAGACATGCTTTTATCTGATGTACTTTACGATAAAGCTGGACCACCTTTCCGCTGCAACTCTGTTTAGTCACCAACTTACATGAGTTGGTGAAAAGGTCCATGCTTTTGCTAACTGTACATTGAGGTCTTGAGTTTTTGCTTTCTACTTTATGTACTTTTATCCTTTTTGTAATATATTAGGATGTGAGCTATGGCATGTCATAGTCACTAGTCAAAAGGCAATCTGCCTTTTGACTCTACATTTGATTTTGTAGTTATCTAGTCTTATGTATCCAGCTGGCCTTCAAAGTATGGTCTGCTGTAGGATTTAGTATAAACTATCTCAAGTACTTGTAACTTTCTATCGTATGCTTTGTAACATTTGTAAAAGAATGTGAGAAGCAATATACAGCATTCTTAAAAACCAAATACTTGTGTTGTTAGCTATCTTGTTCTGTCTCTCATTTTACTTGTGTTCTTAGCATCTTTCACTTAACTTAACCAGTTCTCTATTTGATCTGTTAAGTGTTCTAAGGAACTCTCCTCATTGTGTTGTTTGTTGTACTTGCATACCCTTCATCGGTCCTGCATTTGGTATCAAAGCATTCCAGGCTCTTGATATAAGATCTCACCATCTTAAGATCCATCACACACACAAAATACTTAACAACTCAAATGGCAGCTATTACGAAAGCCGATATGGAAACTGGGACTATGACAAAGTCTCCACTGATCACTCCTGAAGACTTTGATACTTGGTGTCAAAGAATGGAAGGCTTCATCTAGTCTCAAGACTCCAGGATATGGGACTCTGTTGTTGAAAGACCTTACATATCAAGCACCACTTCTGCTACTGGTGGTGGTATGATTCCAAAGGCTGTGACTGATTACTCTAAAGAAGACAGGAAGAGAATAGAGATTGATCGGAAAGCCATGTGTCACACCCCCGCTAAAAGCGGACACACGGGGATGTAACGAGACCGGGATCGTCATAACACATGGTAAGCGATAGAGATGCAATATATAAATGATGTCAAGCGTGTCATGATGACACCCGACAACAAGGGGACTTGTGTCGTGTTTAGTCAATGTTCACGACAACATAGCCATAAGCATAACCTGATAATGATTCACATAATCAAATAAGATGAAATTGTAATTGTAAATTCCCACAACCCGGGAACAAGTTTCAAAAGATGATAATTGTATACACATGTCAACATTGTTCAAAAATATTGTTTGTCAAAATATGTTAAGTCCCAAAAATGCATCCTAGGGTCTCCACTAAGGCAGCACACCTATATTCCTGGACTTGCATGATTACCTGAAAAGATATGCTTAAAACGGTCAACATAATTGTTGGTGAGCTCGCAGGTTTAAGTAAATAATAAATAAGTGATGCTGTATAAAGTAAGCGTAATGGAATACCGTGAATACAGTTATATACACAAGTAAAATCACATGACATGAGCTTTGCAACCAAACCTAGCGACGTACACAAAGAAATTGTCGGCATATATTCATCCAAGGGCCCGTTCCTGGGGCCACTGATGGTACCAACTAGTATACCATCGACCGAGGGTGGGGGTGTCAACCTAGTAGTACTACCAATACCTAACCGTCGGTTCCCACACTGGAATTAAATAGTTGCAAAGATAGAACCACACAGCAGACCCAAGCATGTATCAGATAAGTACTTGTAACACAGTATCACGTTGATTCCTTGTATGTAAAATGTAAGTAAGTTGTACAGCATTGAAAATGAGTAAGCATACTTTTCCCCCAAGTTGTAAATGATTGAAATATGGTATAAATGTAAAAAGGGCCACGAAACTCACTTGTTAGGTGGTAAGTATGTATGATCGATGTATCCAAATGTTGAATGCAAATGAACAGTCAAACACCTATTGACAGTTATTGTAAGCATTAATGGTATGAAATAAGCGCATAATAATGTTCGGTCGGTTCGGGTTGTATCGGCTGGGTCGCGTGTAACACACACAAACAAACACACGTACTAGACCTTATGTAGATCCAAGTACTAGACATTGTCGCCATTATTGATGATGTTTGAACAAAGTTTCATTGTTATTGAGAAAGTATTAGATAAGTGTCAATAGTTATAAGTCGGTTGATGGTTGTAAAATGTTAGTTTAATTTGTTTAGAATAGTATTTGTGCCCTTTTTAGCGTTGACTTTAATCTTTGTGGCCGAACAATGGCTATTGTGTTAATGTTACCTCAACATCACACGTCATACTCACACCACGCACAAGAAGGAAATCAAACACAACAATTTCAGTTGGACGACAAGACCAGACGCACGACTCAACCTCCATACGCACGAATCAACCCTCAATCGTGCGAATTAGCTTCATTCGTACGATTGAGCCTTCATTCGTATGTCTGGCATTCAGTCGTACCACACAACACTCAATCGCACGACTCAACCTCCATACGCACGAATCAACCTTCAATCGTGCGAATTAGCTACTTTCGTACGATTGAACCTTCATTCGTGCGATTGGACTCCAGTCGTGCGAATCACGCCCAATCGCATACACTCAGTCGGTCACCTGACTCAATCGCACACAATCATTCATACGCATGACTCAATCGCATACATTCATTCGCACGCATGACTCAATCGCATACAAACACACAGTCGCACGACTCAGTCGCACGACATGCCTAGTCGCACAACTCAGTCGCACGATCGACTCAGACGCATGGTTCAGTCGCACGAGTCACTCAGTCGCACGGCTCAATCGCATGACAGACCCAGTCGCCTGATCTGCAGAATCGCGACTGTGGTCGGGCTGAGCTGTCCCTGAGCCGCTCTAAACGCGAGTTTTACACCACAAGGACTTCCAGAAACACTCAACAAACATACACAAACATGAAACACAAGCAGAAAGACCTCACACGCACCCATACGACCTTGTGTGTTCGGGTTGAACCCGAACACCCGAAACCCTAGTTTTGGACAGCCGTGAAAAGGCAAGAAAAGAGACAACCAAAGTCGTCTACCTGCTAGAAAAGAGTAGATGAGGCTGTAGATGAAGTCTAGACGACGAAAACGAGACCACACGGGTTGGATTTGGTGCTAGAATGAAGAAGATGTGTGTGTAGAGAGTGAAGAGATGAAGAAGATGGTGAAAATGGGTGTTTAGGGCTGGTATGGGGTTTATATACCCAGCCCAAGTTTGCAAAATTACAAGTTTAGTCCCTGCACTTAACCCCTGAGTTTTCCCAAATTTGGTTCGGTTGAGAAACGACTTTATTAGATGTTTTATATTAATTGTAAAAGCGCATTTAATGATATTATGACTTAAGAAATGGTTTTGTTAATAACGTTTAATATATATAAAAATGATATATTTGACGGTTTCGAAAATGAAAGTTTTAAAAGTTTTTAAGGTTAACATATGATCATAACGAATGCATACGCACAACGATGATAATGCACACAAGATATTCACATAAAGAGTCAAATAAGGATGAGGAATGATCGATCAAAGAATAGTTAACAGACAATCACGTTAATTGACGGAACTTAAGGTGACGGATGTCTAAGTATCCCCCAGTTGAGAGAATTTCGTCCCGAAATTCAGCTGGAGTTAGGTCCAAGAGTGTCATCCTCGAAAAGATGTGGATATTTGAGTTTCATCTGATCTTCTCGTTCCCATGTAAACTCTGGCCCTCGTTTTGAATTCCACCTTACGCGAACAATAGGTATCCTACTGCGCTTCAGTTGCTTGACCTTTCGATCCATGATCTCAATGGGTTCCTCAACAAAATGAAGTTTGTCATCAATCTTGATTTCCTCAATTGGCACGTGAAGGGATTCGTCGGCCAAACACTTCTTGAGGTTTGCCCACGTGAAAAGTATCATGCACACGGCTAAGCTCTTGTGGCAACCTTAACCGGTAAGCCACTGGACCGATTCTTTCAGTGATCTCGAATGGTCCAACGTATCTTGGGGCTAACTTCCCTTTCTTTCCAAATCAAACGACTCCTTTCCAAGGGGAAACTTTGAGTAATACACGATCCCCAACGTTGAATTCTAGAGGCTTCCGACGGTTGTCGGCATAGCTCTTTTGGCGATCTCGTGCGGCTTTAAGTCGATCTTTGATTTGGAAAATCTTGTCTGTTGTTTCTTGAATGATCTCTGGGCTTGTTAGCTGACTTTCACCAATTTCGGCCCAACAAACGGGAGATCTGCATTTCCTTCCATACAACGCTTCAAATGGAGCACATCCAATGCTTGTATGGTAGCTGTTGTTGTAAGAGAACTCAATCAACGGTAGATGAGCATCCCAACTACCACCAAAATCGATTACACACGCTCTCAACATGTCTTCTAGCGTCTGTATAGTTCGTTCACTTTGGCCATCTGTTTGAGGGTGATAGGCTGTACTCATATCTAATCGAGTGCCCATCGCTTTCTGTAGTGTCTGCCAAAATCGTGAAGTAAATCGGCTATCACGGTCGGATATGACTGACACCGGCACCCCGTGACGTGTCACGACCTCTTTGATGTACAATCTCGCCAACTTATCCATTTTGTAGTCCGCTCGGATAGGCAAGAAATGCGCTGATTTCGTCATTCGATCCACAATGACCCATATCGAGACATGACAACTATTTGTTCTAGGGAGTTTGGTGATGAAATCCATAGCTATGTTCTCCCATTTCCACTCGGGAATTTCAAGTTGCTGTAATAATCCCGATGGTTTCTGATGTTCAGCTTTAACTTTGGAACACGTTAAGCATCTGCTGACGTATAAGGCAATGTCTTTCTTCATGCCTGGCCACCAGTACAGATCCTTGAGATCGTGATACATCTTGTCTGCACCAGGATGAATAGAATATCGAGTCTTTTGGGCTTCATCCATGACTAAGGTACGTACACCTCCCCATTTGGGTACCCATACGCGATCCATGAAGTACTGTACACCATCATCCTTGCGAGTCATCTGTTTATCTAACCCTCGGAATTCTTCTCCCGCAAGGTTCTCTTCTTTCAACGCCTCACTTTGTGCAATTTGGATCTGAGCTTTCAAGTTGGTTTGAATGGTCAATCCCAACGCTCGTGCAGGCAGTGGTTTCACACGTTCTTTACGGCTTAAGGCATCAGCCACCACGTTGGCTTTCCCGGGATGATACCGGATTCCACAATTGTAGTCGCTAAGAAGCTCTACCCAACGTCGTTGGTGCATATTAAGTTCCTTCTGATCCAGAATATGTTGGAGGCTCTTATGATCAGTGAAGATGATGCATTTGGTTCCATGCAGGTAATGCCTCCAAATCTTGAGTGCAAATACTATAGCGCCCAACTCAAGATCATGAGTGCTGTAGTTCTTTTCGTGCACTTTAAGCTGTCGCGAAGCGTAGGCAATCACCTTATCCTTCTGCATTAGCACACATCCCAATCCTTGATGTGACGCATCGCAGTATACCACAAAATCATCAGTTCCGTCTGGGAGAGACAATATAGGCGCGTTGCACAACTTCTCTTTCAACGTTTGGAACGCTTGTTCTTGTGCATATCCCCAATCAAACTTCTTGTCTTTCTGAGTGAGCAGGGTTAATGGTTGCGCGATCTTTGAGAAATTCACGATGAAGCGACGATAATAACCGGCCAATTCAAAAAATTGCCGTATCTCTGATGGTGTCTGGGGCGTATCCCATTTCTTCACCACTTCGATCTTGCCGGGATCTACATGAATCCCGTCCTCATTAACCACATGACCCAAAAACTTCACTTCCCGCAACCAAAATTCACACTTTGAAAACTTGGCGAAAAGTTTCTCTTCTCGTAGCAGCTGTAGAATTGCCCGAAGGTGTTCTTCATGATCCTCTTTTGATCGGGAGTAGATAAGTATATCGTCTATGAACACGATCATGAACTTATCCAAGTAAGGTTTGCACACCCGATTCATTAGATCCATAAACACAGCTGGTGCGTTAGTCAGCCCAAACGGCATGACCAAGAACTCATAGTGCCCATAACGAGTCCTAAACGATGTCTTCGGTATGTCGTCCTCGAAAACCCTTAGCTGATGATAACCACAACGAAGATCGATCTTTGAGAAATACGAAGCTTCTTGTAGCTGATCAAATAAATCGTCGATCCTGGGGAGAGGATATCGGTTCTTCACCGTCAACTTGTTCAGTTCACGGTAATCGATGCACATGCGGAACGATCCGTCCTTCTTCTTGACAAATAGTACTGGTGCTCCCCACGGTGAATGACTCGGTCGAATAAAACCCTTCTTCAATAGTTACTGTAATTGACTAGACAACTCTTGCATTTCGGATGGCGCTAGTCGATATGGCGTCTTCGCTACCGGTGTAGCTCCAGGAACCAACTCTATACGGAATTCCACCTGTCGTGGAGGAGGCAAACCAGACAAGTCATCTGGAAATACTTCTGGGTAATCCCGTACCACTGGAATATCCACCAGTTTCCTCTCTTCGTCTATCTTTTCAACCACATGAGCCAGAAAAGCGTAGCACTGCTTTCGCAAGCTCTGGCGTGCTTTCATGCAGGAAATAAGCTTTAAGTTCTTACCCGGTCGTTCTCCCTGAATTTTGAGTACCTCCCCGTTTGGCATGGGGATTCGTACTACTTTGTCCCGACAGACAATCTCTGCTCCATTTTGCGACAACCTATCCATACCCACAATCACATCAAAACTTCCTAGCTCAAAGGGTATCAAATCTATATCAAAGGCATGATCCTCCAGCGTTAACGAGCACTTCCTAATGATCTCATCAGCCTGAACAACTCTACCATTGGCCATTTCTACAGAGTAGCTAGTTTCTAGCCTACTAGGACTCAAATCAAGCAATTGCACAAACTCAGAAGATATAAAACTATTGTCTGCTCCAGTATCAAATAATATAGATGCGAAGTGATGATTGAGTAAGTGCGTACCCGTGACAACATTCGGGTCCTGACGAGCATCATTGGCTCCAATGACGAATGCACATCCCCGAGCTGCGTTCCCCTGAGTAGTCGGGCCTTGATTCCCAGCTATGGCCATCACCTGCTGCTGGTTGTTTCCTTGCAGACCCGGTGCCCGATTCAGCCTAGGGCACATGTTTATGTAATGATCAGGGCTCCCACACTCAAAGCAAGCCCTTACATTCCCGGCGGGGTTAACCGCGTTGACGGGTGCTACAAGATTCGGCGTAGTTCTACAGTCTCTTGCCAAATGCCCTGGGCGCCTACAGTTCACGCACACCCGGCACTGCACTCCTGGGGGATGATGATAGTTGCACCTGTCACATTTGGGGTGCGGCCCCACATAGTCTCTTTTGGCCTGAGACACGGCCACAAAATTCCAAGTCGTTTTGACCCTCTTCTCAAACTTTCCGGCACTCGACAGGCTAGATTCCCCAACATCCTTTCGCTTCTCTGCTCCTCTGCCCAAAACCCCTGTTCTTACCATCTCATCAGTCAAAGCGCCAGCTTTCAGAATTGCGCTTTGAATAGTAGGAGGAGCGGTTGCTGTAACCATCGCTCTAGTTTGAGGCGCAAGTCCCCAAATGTACCTCTCAATCCTCTTTGATTCTGGCGTGACCAGATGCGGAACCAATCTTGCCAGCTCATGAAAACGATCAGTATAAGTTGCATGCCCTGCCCCCACCATGGCATGATTCCAGAACTCATGCTCTAACTTCTGCATCTCGTTGAGAGGGCAGTATTCCTCGGTGATCAAAGCCTTGAACTCATCCCATGACATCTGCATCGCAGATTCTCTTCCTCTAGCTTGAACTTGGGTGTTCCACCAGGTTAGAGCCTTGCCCTGCAGTGAGCAAGTGGCATACTTGATTCTCTGGTTGTCGAGGCACTCACTGATGTCAATCACTGCCTCCATCTTTTCTAGCCACCTGGTTAGGGCTATCGCCCCACCTTTCCCATCGAATTCCCTTGGTTTGCAAGCCACAAACTCCTTGTATAAACATCCCCGACGTGCATTAACAACCCCAGTTTCAATACCGGCTGTACCACCATTTCCGGTCTCCTGGTTGCTTTCGTTTCCGGTCGGGTTTCCGTTTCCCACCTCAGTTTCGATTCCACCGTGAGCTCTTTCTCCATTATTGTCACACCCCGGGCCCAGGTAGGGTGGGACGTCACAGACTAGCAACAACATATGGCAGCGGAAACAAACCATTATAAGAGCTCAAAGGAGAGAATATCACATGGCATTAAAGTTTTGAAAAGATAGCAGGGCTAGAGACACATCAAGCCCCCAGATGAGTTTTTACAATCATCCATAAAAATAAAATTGTACTTGTTCAACACAAAATATAAATTGTTCAATTGTTTCATCAAGGAAATAAGCCAATGCCATGTCACGGGGATAAGTCTAGGTCTTCACAACAGCTAGGATCTCTTCACACATTACCTGAAACATGCTCAAAAGAAAATTGTGTCAACTAAAAAGTTGGTGAATTCAAGTGCTTAAAGTTTAAAAACAAAAGGACTTAACAAATCCTTCTTTGTTTAAAAGAAAATAATCATTGTTTATCATCGTGGGAATAATCATAATCAACCCTGCACTCAGTCCCGGTTGGCCTCTTCTAAAGTTGTGTTTTACCGGATATTCCCGAAGGAAGAAACTGAGCCCTAAACCAGTGAACCCTACCTGCCCGGATGGTTCACCATAGTGTTTAACAAAACTTGTTACATGCCACAACGATCCCTCAGGATCTCAGTGGGGTAACCTTCCTAGAACGGAAGCCACTGTGTGTGGGGGATTCCCCAAATAGATCTATCCATATAAATCAAGCGGTTCACGAAAGAATTAATGATTATGATATAAGTATCAGCAGGTAACCACAAATCCCACATAGAATCATCAAATAAAGCACAATCATAGTTCATAAAAAGTAGAGCATGTTTCATCCCAAAACAATAGTAAAAAGGGGGATCACTAGAACTCACCTTAGGTTTCCAAATCAAAAGTCTCTTGGTGTGCCGGGAAGTGTCACAAGTCTAGCACCCTAACATGTACATATTAAGAAATAAGCTACTGCCCTAAACTTGTTCAAAGTGCAATATTGCTGTCAAGAGTTTAGCTATTGAGTAAGGCTTTGGTTTCGTGAAGGTTTGTATAAAAAGTTTCTTTTTATGGCAGGTCAAGGCGTCTTCATGAAAATAGGGATTTTCACTTCATTTGGTTAAGTATACTAAGAAATTTTGTTGTTCAAGTGTTTATTAGCTTACTGGAAGTCGGTTATAAGGTTTGGAAATTTTTACAGTTTGGTCCCTCAAGTTTCAAAATTGACAGTTTCTACCCTCAAGTTTAGTTTCTTGCCTTTTTATGTCATTTAAGACCAAAAATCAGATTATTAGAGTCATATTATAATTATTATGGAGTAAGTGCTTCAAAACTTTAGTCTACGGGTTCGATTTTAAAAACTGCGCGTTTAACGCTCCCGGTTACGGTAAAAGCCGGATACTTTTAATAGTAATTTGGAGTTTGTTGATGCATGTATGTCCCTAGATCATGATTTGAAATGTAATGAATCTTGTCTGTCTGAGTATGATGTAATTTGTATTGATTAATGAAATGACATGAATTGTTTGTTTCTTGTGATGTTTAATATTTCATTAATGAGTCGTGATTGAATTGATTGGGTTTATGATTGTTTGAATGGTTGTACATTATGTTATATTAATTAAAACATTCAAACTTAACTTAATGAAGTTATCATGCGAATGGACCACACGCATGAATAACTTCATACGAATGACTCAATCGCACGACTGAACCAGGAGACTGGATCAGTCGTATGATTGACACATAAGATTGACTCAATCGCACGACTGAACACTCAGTCGTGCGGATGAATCAACCACATGGTTCAATCGCACGACTGAACCATACTTATGGCCCAGTCGCACCATTGAACAATACTAACCTATAAATAGACCCAATTCGTGGAAAAACGTAAGAATTCATCCCATTACGATTCCAGACGTACCCTAGCCGTCCAGAGACCTCCCAAATCGTTCTCCAAGTTCACAGAGCACATTAGATCGATTGCTAATCGACTTCTAAGGTTAGATTCAATTCTTGATTGATTCTTCGTGTGTTCTCACTAATTGGATCACCAATCAAATAGGATTCCGCACTATTTGAGTTGGTTTAACACGCTAATCACTAGGTATTTCGTTCAAATACCAGGTCCTAACAAGTGGTATCAGAGCTTTGGCTCTTGATTACGTGTTGATTCAATCAAGATTGCATAAAAGTTTGTGTTTTTGCACTAAAAACGCAATCTTTGGCATCAAAAGTGATCTTGGACGTTCCCCGCTCATCGAAGTTTGGTTTCTACGGACATAGGCGATTAGAACTTGTGAAATTTCGAATTTTTACGGCTGAAACCTGTCAAACCTAGAAATTTTCGCAAAACAGCAGCTTCAGTGGCACGAGTGACCCATTCGCACGACTGGACTCCATTCGCATTGCTCATTCGCACGATTGGACCTAGTCGCACCCTCATTCGGCCGACTGAACCGTTCGTTCGCATAGCTCATACGCACCAGATTCATTCGCACGACTGAACCAATCGCCCAGTTCAGCCGCACGATTGAACCAGTCGCAGAGTTCATACGCACGACTAGACCATTCGCATCCTTCAGTCGCATCAGTGAAAGTTTGTTTGATTAGATTCTAAGTTTATTCGCCATGGAAGATCAGATGTCAGCCTTTACTGCTAGGAAGGACTCCAGGATACAGAACCTGCTGTTGCTTGAGAGTGAGGTGAGTAATCACAATAAACCACCAAAGCTCTTGACTTTAGATGAGTTTCCCCACTGGAAACAACGTTTTGAGATCTACCTCAATGGAGTAGATCCTAATCTGTGGGAAGCCATTGAGATCGGTTATAGTACACCGGTGGGAGCTGATGGAGTTAAGCTAACGTTAAGCGGGATGACAGACGCACAGAAAGTAAAGTACAATGCAGAGAAAAGGGTTTATGCATTGATCACTCAGTCTATCCCCAAAGACATATTCCACTAGTATTCAGAGAACAAGCAGTCCAAGAAACTGTGGGATGAGCTAGAGAAGAGATATGATGGGAATGCGTCATTGAAGGCAATCAAGGCAAAGGAGTTAAAGAAGGAATTCGATAACTTCTCATCTATTGGTAACGAGAGTTTAGACGAAGTCATAGACAGATTTTACCACTTGATGAGCGAACTGCATACACATGGAGTGGAAACGACCATGGAAGAGAAAGTGAGCAACTTCGCAGACGGATTGCCTGATAAGTGGGCTTCATTCGTGTCTAACCTGAGACAGAATGAAATGCTTGTAAAGCTGGATATTAATGACTTCATTCTTAAGTTGCGAGAAGAAGCACTAAGGATGAAGTATAGAGCTCAGAAGTCTTCGTACACACAAAATCCAGCTTTATACAACGCCACGCCTCAAGCTAAGACATCTGGAGCACCTCTCCAGACTGCATTTGTGTCTAGCTCGTCAGGTCCTTCACATGCTTCTCCTTCTGGATCAGACACGCCAGGGTCGTCATGTACCCACTATATTGGATCAGAAGCAAGTGCTACGAAACTGAAGACCGAGAACCTCGGTAATGTGACCGTAGAGGTAGCTCGAGAGCATATGGATCTTTTAGCTGCAGTGGTTCATTCATATGATGGACTTGTTGCCGGAAAGATTGGAAACTGCCATCTGGCAGATGAGGACTACGAGCAGGTGGACGAAATGGAGCTTGAGAGGATGGATATAATGTGGGCCTTAGCTAGTGCTGTCCGAAGGGCGAAGAAGTTTGTTAAGAAGACTGGACAGAACTTGGTAGCTACTAAGGATACCACATTTGGCTTTGACAAGAGCAAAGTGACCTGCTTCAACTGTGGAGAGAAGGGGCACTTCAAGAGAGAATGTGTCAAGCCAAAGAAGACGGGTAATGGGAACCCGTTCTCGTCCTTTACTCGCCAAGACAAGCAAGCCTCCAGTTCTACTTCATCAAACAAGGATCCAAAAGCCTTGACTGCTCATGATGATGAAGGACAAGATTGGAGTTTTAGGTTTGTCTCACCAGGAGAATCTAACATTGCCAGTGTTCAGGATATTGATGATGATTCTGCGAGTGAAGGTGATCTAGCAGTTGAGATAGCAATGTCACATAGTGAAGAAACAACTGCAGCTGAGGTCAGTTACAAGGCAGAGGAGGAGACTTCCACGTCAGAGACAGAAAAGTCAGAATCACCAGAACCAGAGACATCTGATGCTGCGCTGATGGCTAACTCTTCTGAACCAACTCAGGTAAGTACTACTGACCAAATGTTTAATAATCATGCTTGTTCTGATTGTGATACTTTTAGGAATAGCATAGATGAAAAATTTGCTAGGTTATTAGATCATAATGATAACTTAGTAAAAGATTTACAACTGTGCACTGAGGCTAATAGAGTACTAAAACAAAATGAGCATAGTTATAAAGAAAAGATAGACCTATTGACTAAACAGCTTAGGGAAACCGAAGTAGTTGCCTTTAACCAAGCAAATGACATTAGGTACTATCTAAACTCCCTAGAAGAAACTAAGAAGCAAAAGGCAGTTCTAGAAGTAGAAGTTAATTCATCAAAACAGAAACTGCATAGTTGGACTAGTTCTTCACACATAGTTCAACACTTAGTGAGAGAAAGGAATAACGGGGAGGGATTAGGCTACAAAGTGGTTCCACCACCACCTGAGACCTTGATGAACACTAAGTCTAGACCAGTAAATAACAACCCCATCAAGGATCATGTGGTGACTACTCCTCTTGTTACTGATCCAGACATCTCATGTTCATCTACTGAATCTGGACAGAAACAAAAGGAGGCCACTTCAAAGGCAAAAGGTAAATTGCCTTGTGTTAATCTGGAAAATAAATTTGAAAAAGTTAACTTAAAGTCAGGGTCAAACAGAGTCAAATCAGAACCTAAAAGGACTTCAAATGTTACTTTTTCACATGCGTCAAGTCAAAAACCAGTTAACCAAAAAGAAAAAGATGCTAAACAGGTTAAACCAGTTAATTTTGTTAAATCAGAGAAAACATCAAACGCACAAGAGTCAAAACCTAAAGTGATTGATGTTACTAGAGTGTCACGCACTTCTCCACAGAGAAAGTCTACTCATAAACTTGATAGCCGGTCATGCTACAACTGTGGAGAATGTGGACACATTGCTTCCTATTGTCCTTTCTATCAAACACCTAGGAAGAAGATTGATCTTCAGGACTCTAGACCTAGGTCTTCTAAGAGGAGTTCTTTGACTCCACCTAGAAGATCTAGTGAACCTAAAGTCCAACCTGTAAGCCAGATGACTGTTTATCATAAACAGGCATTGCACAAATCTGGCTTATGGAAAGAAAAGTCAGCCTACGTGTCTGATACTGATGACAAGAAGGAACCTGAGCTACCCTCACCCTCTAAGGGTCAATGGGTGGAGTTTATGATGTGTGATGCCTCTGGGAAACCCAAGACAGTAAAAGCTTGGGTTCCTAACCTAAACTAATTCATTTACTTTGTATGTGCAGGGTGTTCGATACAGTGCTGAGACTAACACGTGGATTATAGACAGCGGAGCATCCAGGCACATGACAGGAAATAGAGCCCTTTTATCAAACGTCAAACAAATAAAAGGAGGGCATGTTTCCTTTGCAGGAAACAAAGGAGGCTATATCACATCTCAGGGAGAAGTGGGAAATCCAAAAGTTAAGTTTGATAAGGTGAACTACGTTCAACAACTTCAGAATAACTTACTTTCTGTTTCCCAAATCTGTGATAAAGGATTTAAAGTCATCTTCGACAACAAGAAGTGTTACGTGCTGAAGAAAGAATACATGATCCCAGAGGACCAAGTTCTGATGACTGCTTCAAGATATAAAGACCTTTATGTCTTGGATCTGTCAACAGCTGCTACAACGGATCATGAGGTTCAGTGCTTTCTATCTAAAGCTACTGAGAAGGATTCAATCTTATGGCATAGGAGAATAGGACACATTAGTCAAAGGAAGATGAATCATTTGATTCAGAAGGATTTAGTGAGAGGAGTAAATGTCAAGAACTTCCAACTTCCTGACTTTTGTGTAGCTTGAAAGAAAGGCAAACAGACAAAGAAGTCTCATAAGGAAAAGAAAGTTCATTCAATAGAACTTCCTCTTGAACTTCTTCACATGGATCTGTTTGGTCCAGTCAGTACAAGGAGCATTGCAGGCGACTTGTACTGTTTTGTGGTCACTGATAACTACTCAAGGTTCACTTGGGTAATGTTTCTGAAATCCAAATCAGAAACATTTGAGTCATTCAAGGAATTAGTAACCACAAATGGAGTCTCTCTACAAGCTAAAAGTTAGACAAGTACGCTCAGACAACGGGACAGAATTCAAGAATCAATGGATGGAGGCATACTGCAAGGAAAAGGGAATTGTGCATCAATTCACTTCTGCCTACACGCCTCAGATGAATGGTGTTGCTTAGAGGAAGAACAAAAGCTTGATAGAGATAGCACGGACTATGTTGGCGGACTCAAAACTGCCTATCCAATTCTGGAATGAGGCAGTGGCAAATGCATGTTATACACTGAATCGAGTCCTAATATCAAGCGCCACGGAAAGACATGTTATGATCTACTACAAAGACGCAAACCGAATTTGTAGTATCTTGAACCTTTTGGCGCGCCGTGTACACTTCTGAAGAAGACACAAGAAGGAAAATTCAGCGAGAAGACGGATGAAGGAATCTTTCTAGGATACAACATACCGAACAAGCGAGTCTACAACAACTCAACGGGTCTTGTAGAAGTGTGGTGTAATGTCGACGTTCAGAGATATACCACACCACCTACAGGCAAAGGACCTGCATACTTCTTTGATTATGATGGATTCTTCAAGTCCTTCAACATTCCTCTCTCTCCCTCGGACGATGAGTTAGCTACTAGGATGATGTATGATATTCTAAATACACCATCTACCACACAGGGAGAATCATCTACTCAGTCAGGGGGAGTAGTCGATGACAGTGACTCCTCCTCTGAAGATGAAACTAAAGCAGATGACCAGAACAGTCAGGAGGAACAGGTTCCAGTTCCTGAAAGTCCACAAGCATCTACGAGTGATGCACCTTCAACTTCGGAACCTCAAACTCCATCTTCCTCAGATGCAGAACCAAATGTTCACAATCTCGGTTCTGAGGTGGCTGTTCCTACTACTCCAGGATCATGACTAAACGTCTATCATCCCCTTTACAATGTTATTGGGGATGTCAGATCAGGAGTACAAACCCGAAATCAGCTATACTCAGCTTATTACGCCTCAGTTATGGAGAAAGGTTACATTCATGATGGTGCTTATCGGTGTTTTGTTTCGCAGGTTGAGCCAAAATATGTCAGTGAAGCACTAAATGATGAGGCGTGGGTGAGTGCCATGCAAGAAGAACTTCTGCAGTTTAAGAAGTTAGGTGTATGGACTCTGGTTGATAGACCTAAAGGTGCTAAAGTCATTGGCACCAAATGGGTACTAAAATGCAAGAAGGATGACCAAGGAGTCATTATCAGGAACAAAGCTCGACCGGTGGTTCAAGGTTTTCGCCAAGTCGAGGGGATTGACTATAATGAAGTGTTTGCACCGGTGGCAAGGATGGAAGCTATTCGTATCTTCCTTGCCTATGCATCGTACATGAAAATTAAAGTCTACCAATTAGATGTGAAGAGTGCATTCCTTCATGGGGAAATCAGGGAAACAGTCTATGTAAGTCAACCTGAGGGATTTGAAGATCCTTATCATCGGGATAGAGTTTACAAGCTCGACAAAGCTTTATATGGGCTTCATCAAGCTCCTCGAGCTTGGTATGAGAAACTCTCGACTCATCTTGTGAAACACGGCTTTGCAGGGGAGTCATTGATTGTACACTGTTTATTAAAGAAAAGGATGGCGACCTACTGCTTGTACAGATATATGTTGATGACATAATCTTCGGGTCAAAGAACGAAGAGTTATGCAAAGAGTTTGAAGCAGTGATGAAGAAAGAGTTTGAGATGAGTGCTATGGGGGAGATGAAGTTCTTTCTCGGGTTACAGGTGGATCAAACACCTAATGGGATCTTTCTACATCAGACCAAGTATGTAGGAGACATTCTCAGTCGCTTTGACATGGAGAATGCTTCTGCTGCTGGGACTCCACTTGCTACGAATCATGATATAGCACCTGATGAGAATGGAGATCTTGTAGATGCCACTATGTACCGAGGAATGATTGGATCCCTCATGTATCTCACTGCCTCAAGACCTGATATTATGTATGCTACATGTCTATGTTCTAGATATCAGGCTAAACCAAAGGTCAACCATCTGATCGGGGTCAAGAGGATTTTTCGTTATCTGAAGGGTACACCCACACTTGGATTGTGTTATCCTCATGATGATGACTTTGAGCTTACCGCGTATAGTGACTCGGATTACGGGGGCTGCAAGATGAACTACAAGTCTACATCAGCGGGGTGTCAATTCTTTGGGAGAAGATTAGTTACTTGGCAGTGTAAGAAGCAGACATCGGTTGCATTGTCAACCTGTGAAGCCGAATATATTGCTGCTGCAAGTTGCTGTTCACAAATCATCTGGATTCAACAGCAAATGCGGGATTACGGTTTAAAGTTCTCATCTACTCCTATTTTTGTTGATAACTCTGCTGCAATTGCAGTAACTAAAAATCCGGTTCAACATCCTAAGACCAAACACATCGGTATTAAATACCATTTCATAAGAGACTGTTTTGAAAAGAACTTAATTGATGTGGTTAAAATTAATACTGATTTTCAACGAGCTGACCTCTATACTAAAACCTTTGATAAACCACGTTTTCAATATTTGCTAGAGGTCAACAGAGTTAAAAAGAAAAGCGAGGTAATTCCTGATGATGATAATGTGTAGTCCGATGTAGTTTAGTTAAAGTTTATTTTATTTTATTTTAGTTTATTTGTTCTATTTTCGTCTGTTTTATTTAAACTCATGTTATTTTGCTGTTTCTTAAAATCCTAAAATAATTAAACCAGAAATGATTTTAGTATTTTAGGGGGAGAATATGTCAGCAAGTTAACATTAAAAAAAAAAAAAAATTAAGGGAGAAGGAGTAACTAGCTGAAATAAGGTAGAGGAACAAATAGGGATAAGTCAATGCAAAAGTTCAAAGTATAAGTCTGTGTACTCTAAGCAATATAAAAAGGGAAGATGATAGAAAACTGGCAACTCCTAAGGTGACACAAAGAAAGTAGACTTAGAGGCTGCTAGACCACAAATGATATGTTGGTAGATTCAACACAATAGACAATTAGACCTGATTGGTGATCTCAAGATCAAACTAAGTTGTTCAACTGACTGTGGGCTTCCATCTTATCACTGGTTAACACAATCAAATATATTCCAATAAGGGGTAATGAGCATTTAAACGCCACAAATGTGTGCGGATGACCATAATTAGAGCAAAGCAAAAAAAAAATTAAAAGACAAATGCAATAAAGCTAATGACTTATGTTGTTGGTGCATATTGTGTAAAATAAAATAAGCTGCTCTAACAAGGAGATAGGTTGTGTGCCTCTCTACTGTGCGATGGCACTGACCTGAGGACAAGCATAACCTAGATATTCTAGAATTCATTGTTGTTTGCCGCCTCTCTGCTGTGCGATGGCACTGACCTGAGGACAGGCTTCTCTTTGAAAGCTCTAAGAATAGTCTCTTCTTGTAATAATACCCGTAGACCGCTCAAAAGCTTATGAGGAATGTTGATTACCATATAAGTGTGGGATCCACAAATGTTAGTTGAAATAATTAAACCTAAATCAGTCACCAGTCTGCGTCAAAAGTCTGTGTATGGATTTAAGTGGACAAACATACTGACAATCATAGTGGCTACATTCTCAAAAGTTCAAATCAATGTGAAAATCTAAGAGTTTCAGTATGATTTCCTTAAGTTGCTAACGACTCTGGATGAACACCGAGAATTTGAGCATCAAAAAGTTTTGATAACAAGTCCCAAATGATTTGACTTACCTGTATGATTCCAAAATTGAATTGGTCCAGATATGATCAATCTAAGTTGAAGCTGTCTACTCCCGAACCAAATCCCGTAGATATCAATCTCTGGATTTATCTCTCACAAAAAGCCAAAAATAAGTTTGTTTATGTAATTAGTTTAAGGTTTTTAAATTAGTTAGTTGTTTTTAATTATAATTTTAGTCGTGTGTCGAACTACATCAGGAAAATCAGAAAGGAATCAACTCACTAAAAGGGTCATGTCTGAGATGACCATATGTGCTTTGAAAGTTTAAAATAGTCATGTCTGAGGTGACAAAGTGTTTAAAAGAGTCACGTCTGAGGTGACTAAATTGGTTAAAAGGATCACGTCTGAGGTGATCAAAATATTTTCAAGATAAAATGATCATGTCTGAGATGATCAAAGGCTCATAACGTTAATTTCAATAAATTAAAAGAGTTTAAAAGTAAATTGGTAAAAATGGCAGAAAATTAACTAAGTGTGACCCATTCGCATGATTGGACCATGAGAATGGACCAACCATGCGAATGGATTCCACTCGCACGAATGGCTCATTAGAATAGCCCATTCGACCGATTGGAAGAGGGCGAATGAGTCAGTCGACCGATTGAAACTCATTAGGTCAACTGAACATGCGAATGAAAGGCACGACTGAGCCAGTCGACCGACTGAATCTCAGTCGGTCAATTGCATGCGACTGGTTGGGCTAATCATACGATTGAGCCTGAGTCGCCCGAATGAACTGGGCGACTGAGGCCAGTCGGCCGACTGAACCCAGCTTCAGTATTTAAAGGGGACAGTCGATCGCATCTCACTCATCACTCCCAAATCGCCCTTAAATCGCACTCTCTACCGTTACGCTGCCAAAATTTTATTAGCCCTAGTTTTATCATTGCTTTTGATTCACTGACGTTCGCCATTCATTATACAGGTAGATTGAAGTCTTGTTTCATTGAAATCAGAAGGATTGAACCCTAATTTGGTGATATTCGAACGAAAACAAGAAACGGACAGAACGTGACCTAATAACCTACTTAAACTATGCAAAATGTTAAAATTAAGGTTAATAGGTTATTAGTAACAAGAATGCAAGTCTATTGAACCGGTAATCCATGTTAAATCACTTGTATTGATCAAGACTCGAACCACAGGCGACTGAACAATTGAGACAGACGACTGGTCATCCGGATGAAGTTCAATCGCACGATTGAATCTTGCGATTGGGTCATTCGGCCAAATGAACCATACGATTGAGCTCAGTCGGCCGACTGAACCATTCGCAGACTCAGTCAGCAGACTGAACCCAATCGCATGTCACATTGACCAGAATGAGTCCAGTCGCATGAAAGAACAGACGACTGACTTCAGTCGCATGATTCATTCGCACGAATGAATCAGAATGATTTTCAACATTACACTTAGAACAAAATTTTTCATGTCTTATGTACTAATGGTTCTATGTCTTGTGTGTTTCAGGAAAATGGCAGAAAGGTGGTCCATAAATCCAAAGCACAACATCTGTGCTCATTTGGATCACACCACCAGGAATGGGGCCGAGTTTACTGACATTATAGCCTTTCTGAGACGGTCCCGAATTCATAAGGCTATCTCCACGCCTTGCACGCCATATAGATCACTCCATCAGGCTTTCTGGGAGAATGCCTCGGTGGACCGCTCCCGTGAGCCGTACTGCATTAGGAGCTCTATATTGGGCCATGATATTGAGATCTCTGCTGCCGACATTCAGAGGGTCCTAGAGTTTGGGGACGACACTGATCATCCTACTAGACTACATCCGTTGACAGTGAGAGGATGCTTCCTGAGGATAAAGTACGCTGGGGACATCAACTCAGGTGTGCTCAACAAGAGCAACCTGAGCCCCCAGTACAAGTACTTAGCACACGTGATCCTCAAGTGTGTTGCATCGAGGAGGGGTGGGTTTGACGACCTCTCAGACCAGATCCAAAATGCCTACGTGGCACTGGTTCAGAACCACCCCTTCAGTTTTTCCAGCATGATATTCTCCTACTTGGTGGAGAACATGGAGGCCAAGGGTAAAGAGGGGTTTTGTATGTACCCCAGATTCTTACAGCTCGTCTTCAACGAGAAGCTGCCACAGTTGCCCAAAGAGAGTCATGATGCAGTGGCCTTAGAGATTATGGATGATACTACTCTAGGCAGGATGAGAGTTTACAGGGGGAAGCAGGTAAAGCCCCAAGTGAAGAGACTGATTGGCCACCTGGCCAACGAGAGGTATGTGGCGCCTGGCAGAGGCAAATGGCGTCATGATGACAGCGACTCCGATGATGAGAGATTGCTTCTACCAGATATGGATTCTGATGATGATGATAGCGGCGACGCCGGGGATGATATGCCTGCTCCACATAGAGGCACTGATTCTGATGTTATTCCCCCAGGGTCTGCCACTGCCGGAGAGGTTGCTGAGACGGCCGGTTTCCATCAGGAGTTCATTGTTGGTGATCAGGAGGAAGAGGAGTCGGATGAGGAGCCCCTCACTAGGACTGTGGGAAGCAATTGTTCTCACAGAACACGAGCTTAGGGTGGTTGGTGAACACCCTCGGGACTCCACAGAGAGAGAGACTGACCCGAGCTATGCTCCGGGTTCAGTGGGCAGAGCTGCAGGGGGAGCATCCACTTCCACTGGGACTAGGAGGAAGAGGATGGCTCAACCCCACGGACTGAAGAAGAAGAAGCGTCGCCTGACCTTCGTTACGACTGCTGCCACTACTTCCACCACCACAGCCACCACTACCACCTCCACTGACATACTACCCATCACCACAGCCACCACATCCACTACTGCTACCACAGCCACCACCTTACCTACCACCACTATATCCTTCCCATCCACCACCATACCATTCACACCTACATCACCAGCACCTGCTTACCGACCCATATTCACCACTGCTACTACCACCGCCACCTCACATCATGCCGGACCTTCAGCCCAGCATCACATGTATATGGATCTACTCTACCTCACATCGGGGTAGAGGAGCAGCTGTCGGCGCTTAACCGTATGGTGATGCGCTTGCTAGCTGCAGATGAGGAGAAAGTGGCGCAGATTCGCCAGTTGACCGACCTGACTGCTGCCCAGTCTCAGCAGATGGCAGAGCAGGCTCGGGTGATAGATCAGCAGACCCAGCTAATCGATGCTCAGAGAGTCGAGATGTCCCAACTCCAGGACCAGCAGGCCCAATCAGCCAAACGTATAGAGAAGTTGGAGACTACCAACAAGACGATTATGCTGAGGTTAAAGGGGTCAAAGGATGAGCCTTTGAAGATAAAGGAGGGTGATGGGGATGATGGAGATGGTGATGATGACGATGACGATGATGATGAAGATGAGGAGGAGGATGAGGATGATGACGAGACAGAGGAAGATAGGACAAAAGGAAAAGATGATGATGACGAAGCAGAAGGAGGGGATGCGGCTGCATCGGCCTCTGCTTCTGGGCAAGAACGAAGATCTAAGCATCGACAGGACCAGTCATCTACCACTTCTGCTCCTCCGAGCGACGAGCCCAGGATTCAAGACAAAAGTACAGATTAGATGTCTTATGTATTTATTTATTTTGTGTTTGAATCATGTAATGAAAAACAAGTGTGTTGAATGTTTATATATTAAGTTGATATAATTATGTTTGATTACTTACTAATGGTTTATGTGTTGAATCTTTAAATCAAACAGATCCAAACTTTCAAAGGGATGAGTTTGACATTGCTCCCCTTCAACAGGTCAAGACTCAACTAACCATGATTCTTGATCTGCAAGGGATTGTAAGAAGGTCTGTGAGTTATACCCCTGAAGAAGGGGAAATAATTCATGACCTATCTAACGAGCAACTGGCAGAGATGTTCAGACTCAATCCTGATGAAATTGTCAAGGATGCTCCAACAGTTGATTCAACCAGTGATGAAGAACTAAATGACGTTGATGAAGTTGAGGTTGAAGATATTACTGCAGAAGAGTACCCTCAGTACGCTGACAACGAGGGTAATGTGGTCCCCAATCTGGGTGAGTCCCTAGTCAGTGATACGTTTGAGGTACTAGACAAGATGGAGCAGGAAACCGAAAAGACCGAAGGAACAACCCAAGCCTCAAATGATGACGTAGACATTCGAAAGGCTGAGTGGGCTGCCTGTTTTGAAGAAGTGAGAGCCCAGCGTGCTGCACCAAAGAAAGATGCCTACACCAAGCTCTACAGAGTCAAGAAACACCATAAGGTATCAGGCAGGATTATTGCATGGGCTTATTTTGATGTCCTTAACGCGTATGCAGTTAAGAGGGAACAGGGCATAGAGTACTTTAGGTTTCCACATGATCTGAAGACTCTACCTGGTTTTGAGCTCAACCAGCTGGCTAAGCTAAAGCTGCTGTATGCTGACCCAAGAAAGATGTCAGGCTGGTTCGAAGCTGCCCTGAAGAAGGAGTACCACACCAGATGGGTTAACTTCAGACCACAACAGCCTACGAGGTACATAAGAAGGTCTGAGGTTGATGCCATTACTGGCAAGCCCAAGATTGTGTTGAAGTGGAGTCCTCCGCGCACTATGTCGAGAATCCCTCTCAGGGAAATGCCACAGGACTTCACTCCACACTTCAAATGGTGGTACTATGATTGGAGAACTGTTGAAGCTGTCATAGTTCTGAATAAAGAGGGCCAAATGGATACTATCAGGGTATTCAACCCGATGTGGCTAACCAACTTGTCTGCTAATACAAGTGGCCACTGTTCTATGACACACAAGACATTGTACAAGCCCTCCAGTTCCAAAACGTTATACGACTTTGTTTTGCGTTTGAGATTCACGCAGGAGTCACTAAGGAGGAGAAGTATAAGAAGTATCAGGAGGTTATGCAGAAGACAAGAGATTAGATAGATCTTGGTCCAAGGGGGAGTTTGTTGATGCATGTATGTCCCTAGATCATGATTTGAAATGTAATGAATCTTGTCTGTCTGAGTATGATGTAATTTGTATTGATTAATGAAATGACATGAATTGTTTGTTACTTGTGATGTTTAATATTTCATTAATGAGCCGTGATTGAATTGATTGGGTTTATGATTGTTTGAATGGTTGTACATTATGTTATATTAATTAAAACATTCAAACTTAACTTAATGAAGTTCTCATGCGAATGGACCACACGCATGAATAACTTCCTACGACTGACTCAATCGCACGACTGAACCAGGAGACTGGATCAGTCGTATGATTGACACATAAGATTGACTCAATCGCACGACTGAACACTCAGTCGTGCGGATGAATCAACCGCATGGTTCAATCGCACGACTGAACCATACTTATGGCCCAGTCGCACGATTGAACAATACTAACCTATAAATAGACCCAATTCGTGGAAATGCGTAAGAATTCATCCCATTACGATTCCAGACGTACCCTAGCCGTCCAGAGACCTCCCAAATCGTTCTCCAAGTTAACAGAGCACATTAGATCGATTGCTAATCGACTTCTAACGTTAGATTCAATTCTTGATTGATTCTTCGTGTGTTCTCACTGATTAGATCGCCAATCAAATAGGATTCCGCACTATTTGAGTTGGTTTAACACGCTAATCACTAGGTATTTCGTTCAAATACCAGGTCCTATTCATATATTAAAATCTTGGACCAGTAGGTATTTTCTAAAAGATTTCTTTATAAATTTTTCAGTCCTTAAATTGTGTAAATTGTCCTTTTATAGTTGAAAATCTTGTTTTTACGCTTGACCCGTTAATACGCGGTTTTGACCGGGTTTGACCATTTAAAGCTTGTTTGACCAATTTTTCAAATCCTTTAAGTCTTTTATTACTTAACTTACTGAAATCATATGATTTTTATAAATCTTAGTTTTGAACTCTATTTTTATGGATTTTTCTCAAAAACGATGCTCGGTTTGCACCCGTTTTTAGTTAAAACGTCATTTATTTGTGTCTTTGACCATTTAAATTATCCATTGACTCCAGAGTACTTTATTTATCATTTTTGAGCCTGGAATACTTTTCAAGAATGTTAAATTTGTATTCTTACTATTTTTAATTCATTTTACCATGTTTTCGGGTCCCGAAAGTGACTAAAAGAGGGTAAATCACAACATGTCCTTTATTCCAGAGATTAAACATTGCTAACACTTCTAATATTCACTAAAACCTACTGTAATTTCAGTCCCAACATGTTGCCTAGTTGATCTATACATCCATATGCTTCAAATATCTAGGAAATGTCATAACCGACAATTACACTTGTGTAACCCATCTTAACTTGTGTTTAAATGTTACCAATACTTCATTTAACTTCATAAACAGATTATTAAGGTGTCATTAAGTCGATCATGAGTAGGTTATGGGTCTTGGTTAAAAGCATTTTTCAAACAAATGCTCAAAAGGGTGTTGTTACATGTAGAAAGGAGGGTTTCAAAGTGAAATCCATGTATCAACCGTGGATTTGAGTATGTAGCCACTTGGAACTTTTGAAAACAGGTTCTTGGGAGTCCATTAAGTCATAAAAATGCAGGTCACAAGTTTGGTTTACAAGAGTTGAAGCTTTCACAAGTTGGATGATATCAAAACACTCAAAATGAGGGTTTTCATGGTGGAAATCGGTTTCCACCTCAAGAATGACTAACATAACATGGAGTTTACCTTGAAGAATGTTGGGAACTCCTTAAGAACGAGATGATGGTGAGATGTTTCTGCTACAGCAAGGAAATACACGGTTCTTAGATGATAAATGAAGAAAACAAGAGAAATGTCACAAAACCGACAACATGAGCTTACACTCGATGTAACTCACGGTTTAGAAGGTGTTGATGGCCGTGAATGGCTTGAAACTCCTTGGACATGAATGGAGAAACTCGAACCAAGTCTGAAAAGGTGGAACAAGTACGGTTGTGTGACCAAATCTCGCGAACAAGGCCACTTCTTTGCGGTTTTGCTCTTGGCCGATTGGAACTTGATGTGTTCTTCGAATTTTCTTCACAAGACTTAGAGAGAATTTGATTTAGGAGTGTTGTGAGGTGTGTGTGTGTTGGATCATATGGATTCGAATTAAGGGAGAGAGGGAGAGAGGGGCATGAAAGGTGAGTGGGTGTGTGGGGTGGTGGTGAAGAGAGGAGGGGAGTGGTGAGAGGGGCGGCCGATTTGGAGGGTAGTGGGGAGGATTTCTTATTTAATTTTTAATTGTATATATATATTGTGTAGTGTAATTTTGTAGTATTGGGTATTATGTATTATTTAGTGGATGGTGAATTGAGGTATCTAATGCATGCCCATGCATGCATGGCCGAAAATTATGTAAGTGTGAGTGTGTATGCTCACATTTTAATTGCCTTCTCTTGAATTTAATTTTGTAAGGTGAGTAGTTGACATTCCCTGGGCACTAATTTTTAAACAGGTAGAAACCTAAATTAACTAAAAGTCAATAATAAAAATCACATAAAATCATAATTTACATCAAATAGTAAGAATTGTTTCCAATTTCATAGTAGGGTTGAATAGTTTCAAATATTAGCACTCATAACATGGATAATGATGCAAGTAATCTAGGGTTAGGGTAACAACCTGGAGGTCGGTTTTCACATTCTCCCACCGTTTAGGAAATTTCGTCCCGAAATTTTAACTCTGATTAGAGACTGAACGGGTGGGTTTGAAGAGGTGTGGATAGTTCTTTCTCATTTCATCTTCACGCTACCAAGTAAATTCAGGTCCTCGCTTGGAGTTCCATCTAACCTTAACCTTGGGTATACGGCTCCGCCAGAGTTGTTTGACCAAACGATCCGTGATCTCCACAGGTTCTTCCACAAAATTCAGTTTGTCTCTTATTCTTGCTTCTTTTAATGGTAGTTCCAGGGTTTTGTCTACCATGCACTTCTTCAAGTTTGACACATGAAAGGTGTCGAGTATGTGACTCAACCCCGGGGGGTAGTTTCAACTTATATGCCACTGGGCCAATTCTCGCCATTATTTTGAATGGTCCAATGTATCTTGGGCTTAGTTTTCCTCTCTTTCCGAACCTCACTGTTCCTTTCCACGGTGCTACTTTTAGCATCACTCTGTCGCCCACTTGGAACTCTAGAGGTTTCCGCCTCCTGTCAGCGTACTTCTTCTGTCGATCTCTGGCTGCTCTCAGTCGCTCCTTTATCTTATAGATCTTGTCGGTGGTTTCCAACACTATGTCGGGTCCCATCACTTGGCCGTCACCAATCTCATTCCAACTCAAGGGTGATCGGCATTTCCTGCCATAAAGGGCCTCATACGGAGCTGCTTTGATACTCGCGTGGTAACTATTGTTATAGGCGAATTCCACCAAAGGAAGATGGTTATCCCAGTTTCCGCCAAAGTCCATCACGCAAGCTCTCAGCATGTCTTCCATAGTTTGAATAGTTCTTTCGCTCTGTCCGTCGGTCTGAGGGTGGTAAGCCGTGCTAAGATCTAAACGGGTTCCTAAAGCTTGCTGGAAAGATTTCCAGAAACGAGAGGTGAAACGGCTATCACGGTCTGAGATGATCGACAGAGGCACTCCATGCCTTGTTACAATCTCGTCGACATAAAGTTGGGCCAGTTTCGTCATGTCGTAGTCTTCTCTAATTGGCAAGAAGTGAGCTGATTTTGTTAATCTATCCACTATTACCCAAATGGCATCGTGACCTTTAAACGTTCTGGGCAACTTGGTAACAAAATCCATCGTAACATTATCCCATTTCCATTCTGGGATTTCAGGTTGCTGCAACGTTCCTGATGGTTTTTGGTTCTCAGCTTTTACCATGGCACAAGTTAAACATTTCCCAACATAAACGGCGATTGATCTCTTGATTCCCGGCCACCAGAAAAGTGTCTTTATATCCTGGTACATCTTATCACTTCCAGGGTGAATTGAATACCTAGACTTGTGTGCTTCGTCGAGGATTACTTCTAGAATTCCTTCGTGTTTTGGCACCCAAGCCCTTCCACCATATCTATATGTACCATCGTCCCCTATCTCCAATTGCTTTTCCATTCCAGTCAATCCTTCTTCCTTTAGTTTTTCTTCCTTTAATGCCTCGCCTTGAGCTTCCTTCAGTTTTGCTATAAGGTTGGTATACACACTCATCCTTAAGGCTCGTACTCGAAGAGGTTTCTCTCTTTCTTTTCGGCTCAACGCATCCGCCACAACATTGGCCTTACCAGGATGGTAGCGGATCTCACACTGGTAATCGTTCAATAGCTCGACCCATCTTCTCTGACGCATGTTGAGAATCTTTTGGTCAAGGATATGCTGCAAGCTTCTATGGTCAGTGTTGATGATGCACTTTGTGCCATAAAGGTAGTGCTTCCACATCTTAAGGGCAAACACCACGGCACCCAACTCCAGATCGTGCGTCGTGTAGTTCTTCTCATGATCATTCAGCAGTCTCGATGCGTAAGCAATCACCTTGTTGCGTTGCATCAATACACATCCTAGCCCCTGACGCGAAGCGTCACAATAGACCACGAAGTCTTCTACTCCTTCTGGAAGAGCAAGGACAGGTGCACTGCATAATTTCTCCTTAAGCGTTTCAAACGCCTCATTCTGCTCTCGCTCCCACACAAAGGTTGTGTTCTTCTTGGTTAGTGCGGTCAAAGGTTGCACTATACGCGAGAAGTCCTTTATAAATCTCCGGTAATAGCCAGCCAGTCCCAAAAATTGCCTTATCTCCGTAGGAGTTTCAGGAATCTTCCAATTCTTTATGGCCTCAATCTTGGAAGGGTCAACTTGAATCCCATCCTCATTTACCACATGACCTAAGAATTGGATCAGGCGCATCCAGAATTCACATTAAGAGAACTTAGCATATAGTTGCTCATTCTTGAGCAATTCAAGAATTAGCCTGAGATGCTTCTCGTGCTCGTCTTTACTTTGGGAATAGATCAGTATGTCGTCGATAAACACGATCACAAACTTGTCGAGGTAAGGGGCGGCAAACGCGATTCATGAGGTCCATGAATGCTGCTGGAGCATTAGTCAGTCCAAAGGGCATGACCAAATACTCATAGTGTCTATACCTAGTTCGGAAGGCGGTTTTGGGTATATCTTCTTCTCTTATCTTCAGCTGGTGGTATCCTGACCTCAAGTCTATTTTGGAGAAATAACTTGCTCCTTGCAGTTGATCAAATAGGTCATCTATTCTCGGGAGAGGGTAACGGTTCTTTATGGTCAGCTTATTCAATTCCCTGTAATCAATACACATTCGCAGGGTTCCGTCTTTCTTTTTCACGAATAGTACCGGGGCACCCCATGGAGAGATACTCGGACGTATAAATCCCTTGTCCAGTAGTTCTTGAATTTGTACAATTAGCTCCTTCATCTCAGGTGGGGCGAGCCGGTACGGTGCCTTGGCTACTGGTGCAGCACCAGGCAAAAAGTCTATCTTGAATTCAACTTGCCGATTCGAGGGAAGTTCTGGTAGTTCTTCCGGAAACACCTCTTGGTATTCCGAAACCACGGGAATCTCTTAGATCTTCTTCTCCTTTTGGGCTTTCATCACATATACTATAAAAGCTGGACATCCCTTCTCCAAGCTCTTGGTAGCTTTTAAGTGGGATATCATAGGGTATAGAGTGTTACTCCTTTCACCTTCTACCACTAACACTTCTTCGTTGCTCAACGGTATCTTGAGTAGTCGCTCATCACATACGATTTCGACTTTATGCTTCGCTAACCAGTCCATACCCACAACCACATCAAATCCTCCTAACTTAATGGGCATCAAGTCAATCTTAAACGTATTCCCTTTTAGATTCAGGGGGCAATCCCTAATGATTTCGTTAGCTTCTAAAATATTACCGTCAGCTAATTCTACGGTAAATGTATCAGCCAAGGTACACATGTCTAAGTCAATCAATGGCCTAAAAGTACTAGAGATAAAACTAGCAGTCGCTCCAGTATCAAACAGTACAGTAGCGGGATGATTGTTTACAAGGAACGTACCGTTGACCACGTCGGGTTCCCTACGAGCTCCTGCTGGGTCCATAACGAAAGCTCTTCCCTTAGGCTTGTTGTGCTTGGCATCCTTGTCTCTACCCAGCTTAGGACACTTGTTCCTCATATGCCATGGATCTCCACACTCATAGCATTGTTTCCCCGGTGCATAAGTACAGTCTTTAATTAGATGGCCTGTTCTCTTGCACCTAAAACAGGGCATCGGGTTACATTCCCCTTGATGATGTAACTTGCACTTGCTGCAGAATGGGCTTGTCTCCGTATACAATCTCCGGTTTTTGCTTCCTTGATCATCACGTCTCACTCCTTCAGAACTCCTTCTACTTGACCCACTGCTATTTCCAACCGCTCTTTTTGCTTCAAACCACTTCCTTTTATCACCAACAAACTTCTTCTTCTCATCAGCCCTTGCTTGATCGGTCCATCCAGCCCTAATTAGATCATCAGTCAAACTGCTGGTAAGGTCGACAGCAGCTTGCAGGGTTACAGGCTGAGAGGCACGAACCATACCCCTAACTCTTGGGTGTAGTCCCCAGATGAACCGTGCTACACCTTTGGCTTCTGGCGTCACCAAATGTGGCACAAGTCGGGACAGGGCTAAGAAACGATTGATGTATTCGGTGTAGTTGGGTCATTTCATCTCCAAGCTTAAAAATTCTGTCTCCAACTTCTCGAGTTGATTGATGGGGCAATATTTGTTGGTCATTAGCTCTCGGAATTCAGTCCAACCCATTCGATTAGCCACGTTTCTTCCACGGCTCTGAGTAATGGACTTCCACCATTCAAGAGCTGATCCCTTGAGAGATTGTGATGCAAACCTCACCATATGCTCCATATTGCACTCGCTGATGTCTAAGATGGCTTCCATTTCGTCGATCCACCTGTAAGTCTCTATAGCACCCTCGGTGCCATAGAAGTCCTTGGGCTTACATGCCATGAAGGTCTTGTAAGATCACCCATTCCTTAACGCCTCGGCTTCTTCGTCGTGGCTCTCATCGTTTACCGGCCGTTCATTACAAGTAGTGTTATCCCGGTGTGCATTTATCTGTGCAATAATAGTCGGAATGGCGTTGGCCAGTTGCTGAGCTACGAGGTTAGCAATCCTTTCGTCACTCTCTTGATTAGTATTCTCCCCGTGGGGAGTCCCTGGTGGAGTAGGTTGGTTTCCAATAGGCTTTGCTTCCTCATGGCGGCCCCTGGTGGCTCCACGTCGACCAAAACGTGTTCCTCTGCGAGTCGACATTCTGATAGTATCACAAATAGATTCGTTTAGCATCTCATAAATTTTGTTTCGGATAGCCTATGCTCATTATCCTATCACAGCATGCCTCGGAAGAGGGATCATGGCATGCACATATGTATTTACAACCCACTAAAGAACCTTACAAAGTCCAAATCAAAACATGACATAACAGTTGGGCAACCACTTAGAAAAGGCACAGACAAATTTCAAGGCACAACAAAACATATAGCAATTCAATACAGACAGTTTAATAATTCTAGCATCCCAATAGTAGTTTACGATAGTATCATCCAAACAAATAGAATCAGAGTCATGCTCTTACAATTTGGAAGGTGCCATCACCCCCATGATAATAAAATATTAGTATCGAATAAGAATTCAAATAGTTTCCTTCTACTGTCCACAGACAGATAATCCCACTGAGTACTCCAGTTCTCACATCCACTTCCTCTTTAGCCATCCAAACCATCCTGTACCCTTCTTCCTCTACTCCTGCTCCAAACGCTTCACTCCCTGTGTAGCCATCATCGCCTGAAATTAAGCCGACTGAGATGTTCGAGTGGCGTGCTGAACAGTCAGCTCATGACGGCGAACAGTCCTCAAAATCTCATCCAATGTCGCATCGAAGGGTCCTACATCACTTGCCCGGCGACTCGACTGGGAGTACCTATCACCAGCTCGTACGCTAGGGCCGTCATACATACTATGTCTCGGCGGCATCAGGCGTTCGTCACGAGGGTCAAACAGTGGGGGTACCGATGTCGGAATCCTAACAGGCGGGGGAGGAGAGGAGGCATCCTAAAGGATACGGAGGATCCTGGCCTAACGCTTTTGCGAGGTCGGGTGACAGTACGCGCACCCCTATTCCCAATAGGTGGGATGGGTGAGAGGGTCGGAGCAGCTACTTGAGGAGAGTGGGATCGCGTTCGGCTTCGGGAAGGTGATGTGGAGGAAGTGTCCTCGAAAACCTCAGTGTCTTCGGACGTGACGGATATCCACCCTGGATGTCCGCATCTCCGGAGGTACGCCTCATACTCCGTCTGGGGCTTCTCTCTCCTCAGGTTTCCGGTAGGAGCGGTCTCAGTGTCGGGGTGAGCAGGCGCCTTTCCTTTATCAGCCATTGTCGTTGTCCTGTAAGAAATACATCATGAGTAATTTGGTTTCTCATAGCTCATGATTTACATAATAGTACTAATAATAGTAGTGATGGCAATAGTATCTGTTATTCCAACATATAGTTGTCTGTTTTGCCCAGATCAATAGTTTCTTCAAGTAGTATCGGATAACATAGTTTATCATAAAAATCATTTAAATCCCCTTTTTAAAATTAGTTTCAAATCATCAATATAAACCAGAAAAAGTCCGACCATAACCTAAAGATCAGTGATGGAAATTACGCGTCCGGTAAATTCATGATTACGTTGATCAAGTGTAGTCATCAATTTACCCAACCCGATCATCCCAACACTTCCCACAAGGACAGTCCTAGGGTATCAGGGTTGTAGCCTAGGGTCTACTATGGCATTCCCGACTTCTCTACAACCTTTGGCTCTGATACCAATCTGTCACACCCTAGGCCCAGGTAGGGTGGGACGTCACAGACTAGCAACAACATATGGCAGCGGAAACAAACCATTATAAGAGCTCAAAGGAGAGAATATCACATGGCATTAAAGTTTTGAAAAGATAGCAGGGCTAGAGACACATCAAGCCCCCAAATGAGCTTTTACAATCATCCATAAAAATAAAATTGTACTTGTTCAACACAAAATATAAATTGTTCAATTGTTTCATCAAGTAAATAAGCCAATGCCATGTCACGGGGATAAGTCTAGGTCTTCACAACAGCTAGGATCTCTTCATACATTACCTGAAACATGCTCAAAAGAAAATTGTGTCAACTAAAAAGTTGGTGAATTCAAGTGCTTAAAGTTTAAAAACAAAAGGACTTAACAAATCCTTCTTTGTTTAAAAGAAAATAATCATTGTTTATCATCGTGGGATTAATCATAATCAACCCTGCACTCAGTCCCGGTTGGCCTCTTCTAAAGTTGTGTTTTACCGGATATTCCCGAAGGAAGAAACTGAGCCCCAAACCAGTGAACCCTACCTGCCCGGATGGTTCACCATTGTATCTTAACAAAACTTGTTACATGCCACAACGATCCCTCAGGATCTCAGTTGGGTAACCTTCCCGGAACGGAAGCCACTGTGTGTGGGGGATTCCCCAAATAGATCTATCCATATAAATCAAGCGGTTCACGAAAGAATTAATGATTATGATATAAGTATCAGCAGGTAACCACAAATCCCACATAGAATCATCAAATAAAGCACAATCATAGTTCATAAAAAGTAGAGCATGTTTCATCCCAAAACAATAGTAAAAAGGGGGATCACTAGAACTCACCTTAGGTTTCCAAATCAAAAGTCTCTTGGTGTGTCGAGAAGTGTCACAAGTCTAGCACCCTAACATGTACATATTAAGCAATAAGCTACTGCCCTAAACTCATTCAAAGTGCAATAATGCTGTCAAGAGTTTAGCTATTGAGTAAGGCTTTGGTTTCGTGAAGGTTTGCATAAAAAGTTTCCTTTTATGGCAGGTCAAGGCGTCTTCATGAAAATTGGGATTTTCACTTCATTTGGTTAAGTATACTAAGAAATTTTGTTGTTCAAGTGTTTATTAGCTTCCTGGAAGTCGGTTATAAGGTTTGGAAAAATTTTACAGTTTGGTCCCTCAAGTTTCAAAATTGACAGTTTCTACCCTCAAGTTTAGTTTCTTGCCCTTTTATGTCATTTAAGACCAAAAATCAGATTATTAGAGTCATATTATAATTATTATGGAGTAAGTGCTTCAAAACTTTAGTCTACGGGTTTGATTTTAAAAACTGCGCGTTTAACGCTCCCGGTTACGGTAAAAGCCGGATAGTTTTAATAGTAATTTGGAGTTTTCATATATTAAAATCTTGGACAAGTAGGTATTTTCTAAAATATTTCTTTATAAATTTTTAAGTCCTTAAATTGTGTAAATTGGCCTTTTATAGTTGAAAATCTTGTTTTTACGCTTGACCCGTTAATACGCGGTTTTGACCGGGTTTGACCATTTAAGCTTGTTTGACCAATTTTTCAAATCCTTTAAGTCTTTTATTACTTAACTTACTGAAATCATATGATTTTTATAAATCATAGTTTTGAACTCTATTTTTATGGATTTTTCTCAAAAACGATGCTCGGTTTGCACCCGTTTTTAGTTAAAACGTCATTTATTTGTGTCTTTGACCATTTAAATTATCCATTGACTCCAGAGTACTTTATTTATCATTTTTGAGCCTGGAATACTTTTCAAGAATGTTAAATTTGTATTCTTACTATTTTTAAGTCATTTTACCATGTTTTCGGGTCCCGAAAGTGACTAAAAGAGGGTAAATCACAACATGTCCTTTATTCCAGAGATTAAACATTGCTAACACTTCTAATATTCACTAAAACCTACTGTAATTTCAGTCCCAACATGTTGCCTAGTTGATCTATACATCCATATGCTTCAAATATGTAGGAAATGTCATAACCGACAATTACACTTGTGTAACCCATCTTAACTTGTGTTTAAATGTTACCAATACTTCATTTAACTTCATAAACAGATTATTAAGGTTTCATTAAGTCGTTCATGAGTAGGTTATGGGTCTTGGTTAAAAGGATTTTTCAAACAAATGCTCAAAAGGGTGTTGTTACATGTAGAAAGGAGGGTTTCAAAGTGAAATCCATGTATCAACCGTGGATTTGAGTATGTAGCCATTTGGAACTTTTAAAAACAGGTTCTTGGGAGTCCATTAAGTCATAAAAATGCAGGTCACAAGTTTGTTTTACAAGAGTTGAAGCTTTCACAAGTTAGATGATATCAAAACACTCAAAATGAGGGTTTTCATGGTGGAAATCGGTTTCCACCTCAAGAATGACTAACATAACATGAAGTTTACCTTCAAGAACATTGGGAACTCCTTAAGAAAGAGATGATGGTGAGATGTTTCTGCTACAGCAAGGAAATACACGGTTCTTAGATGATAAATGAAGAAAACAAGAGAAATGTCACAAAACCGACAACATGAGCTTACACTCGATGTAACTCACGGTTTAGAAGGTGTTGATGGCAGTGAATGGCTTGAAACTCCTTGGACTTGAATGGAGAAACTCGAACCAAGGCTGAAAAGGTGGAACAAGTACGGTTGTGTGACCAAATCTCGCGAACAAGGCCACTTCTTTGCGGTTTTGCTCTTGGCCGATTGGAACTTGATGTGTTCTTCGAATTTTCTTCACTAGACTTAGAGAGAATTTTATTTAGGAGTGTTGTGAGGTGTGTGTGTGTGTTGGATCAGATGGATTCGAATTAAGGGAGAGAGGGAGAGAGAGGGAGAGAGGTGCATGAAAGGTGAGTGGGTGTGTGGGGTGGTGGTGAAGATAGGAGGGGAGTGGTGAGAGGGGCGGTCGATTTGGAGGGTAGTGGGGAGGATTTCTTATTTAATTTTTAATTGTAAATTATATTGTGTAGTGTAATTTTGTAGTATTGGTTATTATGTATTATTTAGTGGATGGTGAATTGAGGTATCTAATGCATGCCCATGCATGCATGGCCGAAAATTATGTAAGTGTGAGTGTGTATGCTCACATTTTAATTGCCTTCTCTTGAATTTAATTTTGTAAGGGTGACTAGTTGACATTCCCGGGGCACTAATTTTTAAAAAGGTAGAAACCTAAATTAACTAAAAGTTAATAATAAAAATCACATAAAATCATAATTTACATCAAATAGTAAGAATTGTTTCCAATTTCATAGTAGGGTTGAATAGTTTCAATTATTAGCACTCATAACATGGATAATGATGCAAGTAATCTAGGGTTAGGGTAACAACCTGGAGGTCGGTTGTCACAATTATCTCCATCATCGTTGCCACCATCCCCGTGAGGGTGGTGTTGTTGGAGTGCGTCGCTCACTTGGGCCACGATAGTAGGAATCATTACGGCCAACTGTTGAGCGATCAGGGCTGCCATATCAGCGTTCCCTGTTCCCTGATTGTTACTGGCAGGAGCATCACTTGTTCTTGGTGCTCTGCCTCTACCTCTGCCTCTGCCCCTTGGGGCTTCACTCCCGCCACTATTGCTGCGGGTAACTCTTCGAGGCGGCATTTTCTAATCATAGAAAAGTAAACACATAAGCTTAAATCATTTCAAAGTGTATTATCCATAACACTCATCAAGTCCAGTGTTCCATGTCAATATCACACTTATTGTCATCACACATCGCATGCAATTCGTGTAGTTCTCACACCATGAATTAGTAATGTCTCAATAATAATCCATCATAACAGTTGTAAATCCATGTATATAATCACGTTTAGTCTAGCGGAGGTTGTCTATTTCCTCCTCTTTTGAGGTTTCAGACATAATCCTCCTCAGGGTTAATCTCAATGTCCAAGGTCAAGCGCAATAGCATGATCTGTGAAGATCTCTTCGGGTTTAATACCCGGATCTGATGAACTAACTCGGCGCACAGAGGAACGGAAGATCCAATAGAAGCATCCCATTAAAAGAGTGAGCACAAGGGCTCTCTCATAGGGTGGAAAGATCACATAACAAATAGATGAACAAATCAAGCAGCGAGGAACACATACACGCGATATAATATGCATACCGATCCTAGCATGCAAATCTACATGAAGGTTCCTAGGTTATAGTCTAGTTCAAGCGTATTGCCTAATTCTCTATAACCAATGACTCTGATACCAATCTGTCACACCCCCTCTAAAAGCGGAAACACGGGGATGTAACGAGACCGGGATCGTCATAACAGATGGTAAGCGATAGAGATGCAATATATAAATGATGACAAGCGTGTCACGACGACACCCGACAACAAGGGGACTTGTGTCGTGTTTAGTCAATGTTCACGACAACATAGCCATAAGCATAACATGACAATGATTCACATAATCAAATAAGATGAAATTGTAATTGTAAATTCCCACAACCCGGGAACAAGTCTCAAAAGATGATAATTGTATACACATGTCAACATTGTTCAAAAAGATTGTTTGTCAAAATATGTTAAGTCTCAAAAATGCATCCTAGGGTCTCCACTAAGGCAGCACACCTAGATTCCTGGATTTGCATGATCACCTGAAAAGATATGCTTAAATCGGTCAACATAATTGTTGGTGAGCTCGCAGGTTTAAGTAAATAATAAGTAAGTGATGTTGTATAAAGTAAGCGTAATGGAATACCGTGAATACAGTTATATACACAAGTAAAATCACATGACATGAGCTTTGCAACCAAACCTAGCGACGTACACAAAGAAATTGTCGGCATATATTCACCCAAGGGCCCGTTCCTGGGGCCACTGATGGTACCAACTAGTATACCATCGAACGAGGGTGGGGGTGTCAACCCAGTAGTACTACCAATACCTAACCGTCGGTTCCCACACTGGAATTAAATAGTTGCAAAGATAGAACCACACAGCAGACCGAAGCATGTATGAGATAAGTACTTGTAACACAGTATCACGTTGATTCCTTGTATGTAAAATGTAAGTAAGTTGTACAGCATTGAAAATGAGTAAGCATACTTTTTCCCCAAGTTGTAAATGATTGAAATATGTTATAAATGTAAAAAGGGCCACGAAACTCACTTTTTAGGTGGTAAGTATGTATGATCGATGTATCCAAATGTTGAATGCAAATGAATAGTCAAACACCTATTGACAGTTATTGTAAGCATTAATGGTATGAAATAAGCGCATAATAATGTTCGGTCGGTTCGGGTTGTATCGGCTGGGTCGCGTGTAACACACACAAACAGACACACGTACTAGACCTTATGTAGATCCAAGTACTAGACATTGTCGCCATTATTGATGATGTTTGAGTAAAAGTTTCATTGTTATTGAGAAAGTATTAGATAAGTGTCAATAGTTATAAGTCGGTTGATGGTTGTAAAATGTTAGTTTAATTTGTTTAGAATAGTATTTGTGCCCTTTTTAGCGTTGACTTTAATCTTTGTGGCCAAACAATGGTTATTGTGTTAATGTTACCTCAACATCACACGTCATACTCACACCACGCACAAGAAGGAAATCAAACACAACAATTTCAATCGCACGACAAGACCAGACGCACGACTCAACCTCCATACGCACGAATCAACCCTCAATCGTGCAAATTAGCTTCATTCATACGATTGAGCCTTCATTCGTATGTCTAGCATTTAGTCGTACCACACAACACTCAATCGCACGACTCAACCTCCATACGCATGAATCAACCTTCAATCGTGCGAATTAGCTACTTTCGTACGATTGAACCTTCATTCGTGCGATTGGACTCCAGTCGTTCAAATCACGCACAATCGCATACACTCAGTCGGTCACCTGACTCAATCGCACACAATCATTCATACGCATGACTCAATCGCATACATTCATTCGCACGCATGACTCAATCGCATACAAACACACAGTCGCACGACCCAGTCGCATGACATGCCTAGTCGCACAACTCAGTCGCACGATCGACTCAGACGCATGGTTCAGTCGCATGACTCACTCAGTCGCACGGCTCAATCGCATGAAAGACCCAGTCGCCTGATCTGCAGAATCGCGACTGTGGTCGAGCTGAGCAGCCCCCGAGCCGCTCTAAACGTGAGTTTTACACCACAAGGACTTCCAGAAACACTCAACAAACATACACAAACATGAAACACAAGCAGAAAGACCTCACACGCAGCCATACGACCTTGTGTGTTCGGGTTGAACCCGAACACCCGAAACCCTAGTTTTGGACAGCCGTGAGAAGGCAAGAAAAGAGACAATCAAAGTCGTCTACCTGCTAGAAAAGAGTAGATGAGGCTGTAGATGAAGTCTAGACGATGAAAACGAGACCACACGGGTTGGATTTGGTGCTAGAATGAAGAAGATGTGTGTGTAGAGAGTGAGGAGATGAAGAAGATGGTGAAAATGGGTGTTAGGGCTGGTATGGGGTTTATATACCCAGCCCAAGTTTGCAAAATTACAAGTTTAGTCCCTGCACTTAACCCCCGAGTTTTTCCAAATTTGGTTCGGTTGAGAAACGACTTTATTATATGTTTTATATTAATTGTAAAAGCGCATTTAATGATATTATGACTTAAGAAATGGTTTTGTTAATAACATTTAATATATATAAAAATGATATATTTGACGGTTTCGAAAATGAAAGTTGTAAAAGTTTTTAAGGTTAACATATGATCATAACGAATGCACACGCACAACGATGATAATGCACACAAGATATCCACATAAAGAGTCAAATAAGGATGAGGAATGATCGATCAAAGAATAGTTAACGGACAATCACGTTAATTGACGGACCTTAAGGTGACGGATGTCACACCATGAAGCCCTTCGAACTGCTCTTCCAAACTCCATCTACAAAGGCTTCAAGAAGTGCAAAAGTGCCAAGCAACTATGGGAAGCACTGAAGCTGATGTATGAGGGATCCACTGAAGCAAAAGAGAACAAGAAGGATCTCCTGAAGCAGCAGTTTGAAAACTTCAACTTCAAGGTAGGTGAAACCATTACTCAACAATACTTCAAGTATGTTGAGATTGTGGATACTCTAATGGATGTTGGAGAAACTCTTGAGAACAGGGACATTGTAAGGAAGTTTATGTCCTCTCTTCCTAGATAATGGAAACATTATTGTGTTGTTATCAAGAGGACTGAGAACCTTAAGACTCTTACTCCCACAGAGTTGTATGGTATTCTTAGTGGCTACCAGATGGAGATGAATATGCAAAACTCATCTGGTAACTGCAGCAATCAACTGAGTTCAGCCCTCCATGTGGTTTAAAGTGAAAACATTAAACCACAACATCATCTTATATGCTACCCTGACAACTCATAAAAGGGCCCTTTCATCACCTTCCCAGAGACTCCAAGAGAAAGCTACACTCAAGAAAGTCCTTTCCAAGAGACAAGTTCTTCTCATGCTTTTGTCTCTGTTGATGAAACCACAGGAAACTTTCTCTTCACCCTTGAAGAGTTGGACTATATCTATTTAGATGATCTGGAGTACATGGAGATAGTTCAGGAGATGGCTTTTCTCACTCATAGAGCCAAGAAGTTCTACATGAGGACAGGGAGGAAGTTTCCAAGCAATGCAGCCAGTGGAAAGTTTGGGCTGGATAAAAGCAAAGTAAAGTGTTACAACTGTAACCAGATGGGACACTTTGCAAGGGAGTGTAAGGCACCAAGGACAAATGGTGGCCAAACACAAGCCAAACCAAACTACACTAAGAAAGCTCCCCAGAATGAGAAGCCAAAGCAGCAAGCTGCAGTTGCTATTGAAGAAGGAGGCTTTGACTGGAGCTTTCAGGTAGAAGATGCATCTCCAAACCAAGCACTCATGGCAGACCATGATGAAGCCAAGGTATTGGAACATCTTTGTACTCCTGAATGTATTGCTAAAGTTAATAGATATAGGTCCTATAACTTAGAAATGAGATCTGATCTTGAGTCCTTACATATCTTAAAAGCTGATTTTAAAAGAGCTGAAAATGATTATAAACTAAGGATAGAGAACTTAGAGAAAACCATTTCAACTCTTAAACATGAGCACACAAAATAAATGACTAAGATCAAAGACCTCATTACTAAGTTAACTGAATGCCAGGCTGAGCTTGTGATCAACAAAGCCAAGGCAGAAAAATGTGTTCTTGAAGAAGAGACCTTCAAGAACATAATATCCTCATCCTTGCATGCAAAAGTTTGTTATCAAAATAAGTAGGGACTAATATCTAGTGAGATAGCAACTCCACACACAATCTTTTCAGTAAGATCTCCTAGGTGTGGAACTTGTGAAGATGAGCTTCCCCTCATAGACCCTTTGACTGAAGAGAATGAAGAGGAGATGGTGAAGAATGGCTCTGAGAAGAGTGAGGAAGAGCATTCTAAGAAGGGTCACCATCCTTTTGAGGAGAGTAAAGTTGTTGGGATGACCAAGTTCAGGAGAAAGAACTTGATCAGGAAGACCAAAAGAAAGTCCAAGAAAACTCAAGTGATCAAGGCCACATTCAACTCTGGACAGAAACAAGTCTTCATCTCTGCAGGATTTGAAGTGATGAAGGCTGAAGACACCAGCTTGAACTCCATCAACAAGAGTTCTGGTTCTTGTCCAAATCATCCTATCATCAAGAAGAAGGCTGATCAGTACAACCTGAACCATCTAGCTCCAAAGGTAGTTCTATTCCCACAAGAATTGCCATAACATCTGCAAAGATGAAGATAGAGAAGGAAAGTGATCAAGTTCAGCCTTGTTCACAAAAGAAAACTCCTAGAAGGAAGAAAATGGACTGCGTTATGTGTGGGAGTACTTCTTATCTTGCTAAGGACTGTGTTTACAATCCAATGAGTACTCTCCACATGACCAAGAAAGAACTTCTAAGAGTTTGGAGAAGAAGAAGAAAGCTTCGGAAGGAAAATCTCTTTCCTTCGAAAGCTCCAAAATGAAGAAGAAGACAAGTGGAAACTTGCCTTCGGAAGAAAATGTTGTCTTGGAAGAAAGGAATACTTCTGAAGCACTAAAGCCTGCTGTAGGGCAAGCAAGATCTTATGAAGGTCTAGTCATCAAAACTTCCGAAGTCAACAAACTTCAAAAGTATTGAAGGTCAAGTCTAAGCTTCTAAAGGTGGTGTGGAAGACAAAGAAAGACCAAGTGGCTGAAAGTTCTTCATCAAGATCAGCAAATGATCCCTCTAGCATGACTATAGGATCAATTACTGTTGCATTGTCTTCAACTTGTTTTGATGAGCCCAAGACCAATGAGGCTTGGGTTTCCAAATGTAACTAACCATCTCTTTTGTGCAGGAATAGCTCAAGATAAATAGAAATGTATGGATCATTGACACTAGTTGTTCCAGGCACATGACAGGCAATAGGTCACTACTCCAAAAGTTTGAAAGAATTGATGGAGGACCAGTTGCTTTTGGAGGAAATGCAGGAGGTTACATTACAGGAAGGGGTAGGGTCACAAATGGTAAGCTCAACATTGAGAAGGGAAACTTTTTTCAAGGAGCTTGGGTACAATCTTTTGAGTGTATCCCAATTTTGTGATCAGAGTCATAATATCCTCTTTACTAAGCCTGAGTGCATTGTTCTCAGGCCCGGAGTGGTCATTGCTCATGAGCATATCCTGCTTAGAGCCCCCAGGAAAGGGAACATGTACAAGATGGATTTGCAAGAAACATCTCCTTCAGAAGAAGTTTCATGCTTTCTATTTAAAGCAAATAGTGATGAGTCTTTCCTCTGTCATAGAAGAATGTGCCATGTAAACTTTAAAAACATGAATAAATTAATTAAGAATGATTTGGTAACTGGAATGCCAAAGAAAGAGTTTACAAGTGATGACCACTGTGTTGCATGCCTGAAGTGGAAGCAACACAAGGTATCTCACAAGACAAAGGAAAGAAATTACATCATTAATCCCCTACACTTGTTACATATGGATCTCTTTGGCCCCACCAGTGTAATGAGTCTAAGAAGGACCTCTTATTGTTTAGTGATCACAGATGACTTTACAAGATTCACTTGGGTCTTCTTTCTTAGAACTAAGGATGAGACCCTTGAGATTCTAAGGAATTTCATCTTAACGATTGAGAATCAATGTGATCACAAGGTAAAGACCATAAGATATGATCAAGGAACTTAATTCAAGAATCAAATCCTTGATACATTTTGTGATGAAAAAGGTATTACAAGACAATATAGTGCTCACAGGACTCCTCAGCAAAATGGTGTTGCTCTGCAAGAACTATGTTGTCTAACTCTAAACTGTCTATCACCTTCTGGGCAGAGGCAGTGAACACTACTTTGAAGGGTTTGTTATGAACATAAAACCAAGTTTAACCATTTAAACTTTCAGAAAACGCAGCGGATATATAGCTTTAAAACCGATTTTAAAAGCTGAAAAATATGTTCTTTAAGTGACCATACAAGAGTAAAACAAACCCATAATCAAAGGGATCTTTAATATGTGAATGAACAAGCTATGAAGATCTATAAAACTACATAAAATCACAGCTACATAGAGCTGTGATAAACTACCTTTATTCAGCTGCAAAGTCGACCAAAAGAGGAGAATGAGATGCAAGAAACTCGGCCAAGGCTCCAAGGAAGGACCCATCAAGTTAGTATACCCCAAGCACTATCACAAAACACCTTAGTTGCTAGGATTGAACACCAAAAACGAAGGGAGACACTTCTGAAAAATTTCCAGCCGAGTTCTTCTTCTAAAAAAGCAAGAAAACCTTTCTCTTGTGTGTTCTATTGCATGTGAGAGAGAGAGAGGAGATGGAGTGAATGAGTGTGTAAAGATTAGTCTTTCCAAGACAAAATAGAAGCAAAACCAAAGGGCCCTAGGGGCGGCCGAATGGTTTCAATGAATAGGGGTTTTTCCCCCAAAACCAATTAATAATATGACACATTAACAAGTCATATTAAAGGGTGTTCTTTCAATAAACCTTTTATTAGAATAACACTTACACACTCACTTATTGTTTGATGTTATTTAAACAACTTAAATAACATTACAAACAACATCAATAAACAAAATATCCATATAAATTGTTTAATCTCATATGCAACTTATTTAGAAAACCCATTTTCTAAATTTGGTGTTATTATTTATTTGCATGATCACATCATCAAATAAATATTAATTGGTGTTTGCTAAGCTTGTTATTGGGTATAACCCGACTTGGATCATAACGTACTAACCACATCAATATTCTAAGTGTCTTGGGCATATAGAATCCTACAATCTCCCACTTGCCCAAGATTCATAGAAGATTGATGCAAGCAGTAAATACCGCCTAACAACGGTTTACTACCCTTAATACGCATGACTTATAGCCATTCAATAACATCATCCCTTTCAAGTACCCTACTTGAAATGATTTAGGTGAATCAATCATCTATCCTTTTGTTTCAGATGTCATGTTAAATCCAAGAACACAGAATGATCATTTCTTGTTGATTTAACTTGTCAGGCCTTAGACATCTAACTCTCAACGAATAAGAGGAACAAATTCCTTCTTGACTACATACGTTTCTCACAAACACCTCGTGTTATACCTGAACATACCCTTATCTACTGTCCACTATTTCAGGATAATGAAGAATGAGCTCAAGGTATAAAACTTGGTGAATATCAAAACCCAATATGTATCTTAGGTCTGAGGATACCAAATGATATTCGTCTTTACTCAAATTTACTTATGATCAATCAAAAGGATTCCATGTAGTGAAATTTGAGATGCGGGTTAGTCCAATATTTGTATCCCACAAATATCTATGAACCTTGGTGGCAACCCATTGCCCTATATTCATCCTTATGAATATCAACCAATCCAAGTTCATAATAATCTTACTTTCACACTTGTTCCCACAAGTATGAGCGACTACGGACATTTTAGAGTAAACATTTTACTCATGGATAAAACATGCTAATTTGGAACATTAATTGAAACATTATAACCAAATAATTTTATTCAAATAATAAAGAGTTCCACATATCCAAATATAAAATGTACAGATCAAATCCAATCACTAGAATATCGAAGTCCCATGGCACAAGTATGACATTCATGCTTTGCTTTTTCAAGGAGCTTCGTGAGAGGATCCGCAATATTTTGATCCGTGTGAACTTTGCGAATACATATCTTTCCCTTTTCAACTTCATCCCGTATGTAGTTGAATCTCCGCTCAATGTGCCTAGTCTTTTGATGAGCACGGGGTTCCTTGATTTGAGCAATCGCACCCTCGTTGTCACAAAAGATCTCTAGGGGTTCCTGAATGGAAGGGACAACCCCTAGATCGGCAATGAATTTCTTCAACCATGCAGCTTCTTGAGCTGCCAATGAGGCGGCGACGTATTCTGATTCTGTAGTTGATAGAGCCACCACATCCTGCTTGGAGCTCTTCCAAGAGACAGCTCCTCCATTCAGAATGAAAATGTATCCCGATTGTGACCGTGAATCGTCACGATCGGTTTGGAAACTCGCATCCGTGTAACCTTTTACAACGAGCTCCTCGTCACCAGATCCATAGATCAGGAACATATCTCTTGTCCTCCTTAGGTACTTAAGTATGTTCTTAACAGCCATCCAATGACTGTTTCCAAGATTTTGCTGGTAACGGCTTGTCATGCTCAAAGCGCATGACACGTCCGGTCGAGTGCATATCATTGCATACATGATGGATCCAATAGCAGATGCATATGGGATTGCCTTCATTTTATCTTGCTCATCCTTTGAGCTTGGACATTGAGTCGTACTCAATATCGTTCCTCTTTGAATAGGTACGGTACCTTTCTTAGAGTTCTCCATCTTGAACCTTTTCAAGATCTTATCAATGTATGCACTTTGATTCAAACCAATCAACCGCCTTGATCTATCCCTATAGATCTTTATTCCTAGAATATAGGCGGCTTCACCAAGATCCTTGATGGAAAAACAACTTCCAAGCCAGGTTTTTACACCTTCCAAGGTTGGAATGTCATTTCCAAATAGTAGAATGTCATCAACATACAATACTAGGAAAGTTACTGTGCTCCCACTAGCCTTCTTATACACACAAGCCTCATCAGCGTTTTTTATGAAGCCAAATTTCTTTACTTCCTCATCAAAACGGTGATTCCAGCTTCTCGATGCTTGTTTCAATCCATAGATTGATTTCTTTAACTTGCATACTTTATTAGGATGTTTTGGATCGACAAAACCTTCAGGCTGAACCATATAGACATCTTCCTCAAGATATCCATTTAGGAAAGCGGTTTTGACATCCATTTGCCAAATCTCATAATCATAATGAGCAGCTATGGCAAACAATATCCTTATAGACTTTAGCATCGCAACAGGTGAGAAGGTTTCATCATAATCAACCCCTTGAGTTTGAGTGAAACCCTTTGCTACAAGTCTAGCTTTATAAGTATCCAAGTTTCCATGCATATCGGTTTTCTTCTTGAAAACCCACTTACTTCCAACTACCTTGGAATTAAGAGGTGGTACAACAAGTTCCCAAACTTGATTGTCATACATGGATTGCATCTCAACGTTCATGGCCTCAAGCCATTTGTCACAATCCAAATTGGACACTGCATCATGGTATGTGGTTGGTTCATCTAAATCTACCACATAGCATCCATCCATGAAAAATCCGTATCTTTCAGGGGATTACTAGTTCTACCACTTCTGCGAACGTTTTGCGTGTATTGATCAACCATTTGATCATCCTCAACATCCTCATGTTGAGTGCTAGTTTCAACCAAACGTGCATCGGGTTGTGGTTCTTGATCCTCCTCAAGATCCACTGTTCTACTGCTAGTTCCTTCCATAAGGAACTTTGCTTCAAAGAACTCACCCTTTCTGGCAACAAACACCTTTTGTTCTAGTGGATCATAGAAGTAATATCCCATAGAATCTCTAGGATATCCAATAAAGATACACTTGGTGGATCGGACTTCCAATTTGTTTGGGGTGGGAGTCTTAACATAAGCCTCACAACCCCAGACCCTTAAGTATGATAGGGATGGAACCCTTCCATGCCATATCTCAAAAGGTGTCCTTCCCACCTTTTTGGTTGGGGCCATATTTAGAATACGGGCCGCGGAGAGCAAAGCGAAACCCCAAAATGATAGAGGTAATGTGCTTCTAGCCATCATAGATCGGACCATATCCAATAAGGTTCGATTCCTCCTCTTAGACACACCATTATGTTGTGGTGTTCCAGGTGGAGTGAGTTGTGAGACAATCCCACAACTCCTAAGATGATCTTGAAAAACATCACTTAGGTATTCACCTCCTCTATCGGTACGGAGAACTTTAATTGACTTGTTGAGTTGATTTTCAACTTCATTCTTGAAGATTTTGAACATTTCAAAAGCTTCATCTTTGTGCCTTAATAAGTACACATACCCATAGCGACTATAATCGTCGGTAAAGGTAATGAAGTATCTTTCACCATTCCTAGTCATTGGCTTAAAAGGACCACATACATCCGAATGTATGATTCCTAATAAATCTTTGCCCTTTCGTTAGTTCCACTAAAGGGTGCCTTAGTCATCTATCCTTGTAAACAAGATTCACAAACATCAAATGAATCACATTCATTTGTTTTTAAAAGACCATTCTTTTGAAGTGTTTGTAAACGTTTCTTGTTTATATGGCCAAGACGACAATGCCAAAGATAGGTATCACTCAAGTCCAACTTGAGTTTCTTGGTGTTAGTTTGGTACAATGAGCTATTGCAGGACCGTTTAAGGGCTTAACTACAATTACAACACAACCACACAATGAGGAGAATAACAAATCTCTAATCAAACAGTGAACTGGGTAACCAAGGTGAAGCTAAGAACACAAGTAAGTAAAGAGACAGAACAAGAGAGTTGGGTTTCAAGGAGGCAGTATATTGCTTTCTCAAGTTCTCTTACAAGTGTTACAAAGCATTAAGAAAAGATACAAGAACTTGAAATACTTATACTACAACCTACAGCCGGCCATACTTTGAAGGCCAGCTGGATACAATTGACTAGACACTAACAAAATCAATTGTAGGATCAAAAGGCATGTCTGCCTTTTGACCTTGTGACTATGACATGCCATAGCTCACATCCTTTTACAATACAAAAAGGATAAAGTACATAAAGTGGAAAGTTACAGACTCAAGACCTCAATGTACAGTTACCAAAAGCATGACCCTTTTCACCAACTCATGTAAGTTGGTGACTTTACAGAGATGCAGCGGAAAGGTGCTTTATGGAACAGTACATCAGATAAAGCATGTGTACTAAAAGTCTTCGGAAGAAATCTGTCTTCATAGGATGAGGCTTCGGAAGACTTTGTCTCTGAAGCTTCGGAAGACTTCATGTTTGGCTTCGGAAGATATTGGTCTTGGCTTCGGAAGATTTTACACTTAGAGTATTTTCTAATGCTTTGTGTAAAACTTCCGAAGCATTCTTCACTTCAGTACTTAGTGCATGTTTGCTGAGACACTTAAGCTGTTTTGGGTTGCATCAGACTTCAGGAATCCTTACAAACTCCCCCTAGGCTGATGCTACCAAAACACTTAGAAGATCTTCAAATGTTGGTAGTCTTCAGTACAATCAGGACCATTCCTTTCTTCATGAGATGGTCAGGATCATCAAGACTTTCATAGTATCTTCTCATCTCAAAGAGATCATGCAGAGGTAAGTTGATTATGTCTTGCCATGAGTAGACATTCTCAACACCTTGATCTCTTATAACAGTCCATCTCTCTGGATTGGTAGAGTATGTCCAGGACAAGATGGGTGTCTCACTAGTTAGAGGAGCCACTTGAATAGGAGTTGATTGGGCTGCCTCATCATGCACTTCCTCAGGTTGATCTGATTCAGCCTGAGGTGCAGAGGTAGATGACTTTGGCTTCTTCTTCTTTGTCTTTGGTTTAGAAGCCATCCTCTTCTTCCTCTTGGTTGTCTTTAACTGAGAAGACTGGTCTGCAGCACCAGGTTGATCATCAGTGTCTTTCTCAGTTGGGTGTTCCTCCCTCACAGGTTCAGAAGGAGAGGGAGTTTGACCCTGCCTAGGATCAGAAGATGAAGCTTGCTGGGGCTCAGCTGGAGGTGCTGGTTGAGGTGTCTCTGGTTGCTCAAACTTGACCTCCACTTCAGGTGGGACTTGACTTGGAAGAGAGTGCAAGTCAATAAGTTCTCCACTCTTAATCTTCTGCTTGATCACCCTAATGTGCTCATCCATAGTGGATAGAGACATGGGGCCAAGTCTCCTTCCGGAGAATCCATACAGCTTCAAGAAGCTCACCATTCTTTGTCTGTCAGCAGACTTCTTTGCATTCTTTTGAATGGTGGCCCTTGACTTTGCAGCTTCTTCCCTTAGTTTCCTTTTGGTTGTCTTTCTTTCCTTGACTAACTCAAGTTCAAGTTGCTTTAAATACTCAAACTCAATGAAGTCATAGGATAAAGGGAGAAGTGCATCTGCCTGATAGAAGCCTGTGGCACTCAGGTAGTTGATCATTTTGATCCTATCTTCCTCTTTATCTACCTGAGGTTCTTGTGGAGCCACATCTTCCTGTGCAGGACTTTCTTGAACTGGTGAGAGAGTAGGAGCATGCTTGTATAGTCTTTTCTGTCTCTTCTCCTCTTTGAGTTGGAGAAGTATCATTGCATCCTCTTTCTCCTTCAACTCTCTTGACACTTCTCTGTCAGCCAGTTCATTCAGTTCTTCTAAGGGGAGGGAGATGATCTCATCAATATCATAGTTCCTGGTCTGTAAGTAAGTTATCCTGACTGCCCTTAACTCATCATCCTGAGTATTTGGTCTGGGGGCAGCCCTGATTGCAGCTTGCATGAAGCTAGATGACCCAGTGGAACTTTCTCCCCTTAGTCTCCTTTTCCTCTCTCTCTCTTCCTCCTCAATTTCCTCAGGAGTCATTATCCTTTTCCCTTTGTCACCAACAGACCTTTGTGACTCAGGGAGGATTGAGGCTTGGCCTTCATTGCTTGGAGTAGCTTCCATGCTCTGGCCAGAGAGAGGCTGAGAAACACCTTCACCAGCAGGTGTCTCTGTTGGAGTTTGGACCTCAGCAGCAGTTGTTGATGATGAGACAGGGGTCTCAGGTTCTGTCACTGGGCCTTCAGTCAAGGTTTCCCCTATGAAACTAATCTTAGGGTCCACCTCAACATCCAGTTGACCGATGACATTGCCTGATTCCCTAAGTCTCCTTCTTAGAGAGAACTCTGCCATGATCCTGTCTTGGATTCTTTGAGCCAGCCTATCAGCTTGTCTTGAATTGCTTGGATTGACAAGTGGTAGGTTGACTAAATCCAGTCTTTCATAAAAGCTCAGGCTTTGGAATTGAAAAACTTCTTGTTGGCCTTGAACTCTTTGAAGTATGAGGGCTCTTCTGTCATCATCATACCTCCACCTTATGATTTGATTGTTAGTTCCCAGTGGTGGAGATGAGACAGCCCTTGGTATGCCTTCCTCAAATAGACTCCTGATGAGAGAGTCTATAGAGTCCACATTAATGTGAACTTGAGGAAGTTGCTGAGAATGCACAACAGCAAGTGAGGATGGTGAGTCCTCTATGTCCATTCTCTCTGAAGAACTCCCAGGTTCTGTGGTTGTAACAACTTTCTCCCCCTTTTTGGTAGCATCACCCACTTGCATAGGTGAGCTGGAGGATAAGTCAATCACTTCCACAGGTTCTTGTGTTCCTGGTTGAGCTCTCCTTAAAGGTCTCCCAGCTAGTTTTTCCTGCAGATATGAAATCTGGAGTTGCTGATCATTGACCCTGTTTTGTAAGGTAGTCACTTGAGATTCCAAGTGACTAACCTTAGAGACTAAATAGGTGCATGTTTTTGACAGTTTTTGCACCTTTAGCCTCAAATTCCCCTCATCTTCATCAGAAGATTCATTGGGGGATGAGATGATTGGACCAAAGTCCTCTCTCTCACCACCAGCTTGAGTTTCTTGGCTGCTGGTTTTCCTCTGCTCACTGGCAGCCTCAGTTGAGATGCCAATGGGCTGAGTTGCCATGGTTGAGGTCTTAATGATGTAATCACTTTCAAAAGTGAGAGCCTCTTCCATATGGACATCCTGAACAGGTTCAGAAGTGTCCACCTCAGTGACAGGTGACTGATGGGGGATAGACTGAGGAGAGTCAGAGGTACTCATCTCTCTTTGAGTAGGGGAGGAGAAGAGAGACTCATGGTACTCACTGAATCCTAAGTCTTCATCAGTGTAAAAGGATAGGTTGGGAATTGGTTGGTTGAGATCCAAAGGCTGGGGATGGTAGCTGTCCCCTGAAGGTTGTCCACTTGAGTGTTGAGACTCAGAGTGAAGGCTTAAGGTTGTTGGGCTATTGAGCTCATCAGGGTGAGCTTGAGGAACCTCAGCCCTGATAGGTGAAACAATGGGAGTGGTTTGCTCCTCAGGAGAAGTGGGAGCTCTAGTGTCCACTTCTTCCTGTAAGGTTGAGTATTTGGGGGCCTGCACAGACTCAATAGTCTGAGCAGGGGTTCGTTTGGATTTTCTTTGGTAGGTGAGGGTGATTTCTGGTCTTTTTAATGGTAGGGACAAAAGAGGTGTGGGTTCAACACTAGCTTGTGTTGCTAGGTTGTCACCTTGAGCAATGAGCTCTAACATTTTTGGGACTAGGGCTGTTTCTACCCCAGAGAAGCCTACAGTTGGCTTCTTCATTATTTTAAAGATGCCGGGCTTCATCTGTCCCAATTTAAGAATATTACCTGTTTCCCTCAACTGTGAGCCCAGTTCACAGTTGAGAATGTGTTGAACATATCTAGGAAACATGTAATACTCTAAGGAGTCTAAGTTTGCAAGTAAATTAGTATATACAAATTGTGAATACCTGAACTTGACCCCTTGAACCATTCCATGAACAATGAAGGAGAGATCCTCAGGAATCTGGTCCCATCCACCATGCTTGTTTGACAAGCTGTGGATAACCACATGGAGCAGGAATTTCCATTGGGATGAGACCTTCCCTTTCCTAAAGGTCTTTACAGAGAAATCTCCTTCATAGCCCATCTGCTCAAAAGAATGATTTACAGCTTCTTTTGGAAAGGACACCTCACCTTCTTCATCATCCAGCTGTAGATGTTGGTTAATGATGGCCGGAGTGATGAAGACTGTCCTTCCTTGCACTGTGGCAGACAGTGCCTTCTCCCCATCCATAATGACCTCTTGGCAGGTCTTCCAGAATTCAAGCAACTGATCCTCATATAGAGGAGGATCAATGGTCAGGGAGGTGAAGTAGTTAGATAGAGTCAAGAATTGGCAAATCTCTGAGAAACTTGCATCTTTCTCAGAGCTTAACAGAGCAACTTGATTATGTTGCCTGTGTAGTTGCATGGAGAAATCAGGGTTGTTTCTGCGGTTAAGGTTGGCCATTTTAGAAGCTTAAGGGTGAAGAAAGGTAGAAAGCAAAGGCGGTTTAGAGAATTAGGTTAGAGAAACAGTAGAATTGAGGAAGATAGTGGGAAAGAGGGGGAACCGTTGGGTATTTATATGAAAAGGGATTTGAACCAAAGTTAATGAAAGAGGATAAACTTTGAAATCCGAAAGTCGGTCCCACCTCTGAAAAAGTAGTTTACTTTTGCTCAAAAAGTAGTTTTCTTGGAATTCGAAAAGCTTCCGAAGTTTATTTGTCTTCGGAGTTTTGATTTAAAAAGCTTCCGAAGCTAAAATGGCTTCGGAAGATTTTCCTGAGAGTCTTGATAATTTATGCTTCGGAAGAGAAATAAACCTTTGAATGCTTTGTTGAAAATAAACAAAGCTTCCGAAGGTTAATTTTGCTTCGGAAGAAAAGGTTCTTGAAAATAGATAAGTGTCTGAGATAAGAATTTTAAGCTTCGGAAGATGAATCTTTACTTCTTCCGAAGGTAAAATCTTTAGACAGTTATTTATTTTAAAGACATGTTTTTCTTCCGAAGTAAAATCTTATCTTCCGAAGTATCAGAAATTTTCAAGAATCTAAGGAAAGTCTTCAAAAAGAATTTTACATCCAAAGAAAACATGAGCTTATGAAAGTGATGAACTAGACAACTTAGGACACACATATTTTAAGAAGAAATAATTAGAATTAGTTTTAATAAAAAGTCTACTCAAAGTTAATCATCCCAATAGCTGATATCAGATACTTAAATCTCTGTTCATCAAAAGCTTTGGTGAACAGATCAGCATATTGTTCATCTGTATGAACTTTGACTAGTTTGATTAATCCTTTTTCATAGTTATCCCTTATTAAATGATACCTGATGTTGATGTGTTTGGTCCTTGAGTGCTGCACAGGGTTCTCAGTGATAGAGATAGCACTATTGTTGTCTATGTGGATAGGAGTCTCTTTGAAGTTAAATCCATAGTCCAGCATCTGATTTTGAATCCAAAGCACTTGAGCACAGCAGCTTGCAGCAGCAATGTATTCAGCCTCAGCAGTTGATGCAGACACACAGGATTGTTTCTTGCATTGCCATGAGACCACCCTTCCACCAAGGAATTGACATCCCCCAGATGTAGACTTTGCAGTCATATTGCAACCACCATAATCACTGTCTGTATAGGCATACAGATTGAAATTTGGATTCTTTGGATACCATAGACCAAGTGTTGAAGCACCTTTGAGGTATCTTAAAATCCTTTTCACAGTGATTAAGTGAGACATCTTAGGGTTGGCTTGATATCTTGCACAAATACATGTAGCAAACATGATATCAGGCCTGCTAGCTGTAAGATACATAAGAGACCCAATCATAGCCCTGTATAAGTGCTCATCTACACACTCCCCCTCAAGATCTGGACCAAGGGAGTGGTTTCTGGCTATGGGTGTCTTAGCAATCTTACAATCAGTCATATTGAACCTCTTGAGTATGTCTTGAACATACTTTGACTGACTTATGAAGATGCCATCTTCAACTTGCTTCACTTGAATTCCCAGAAAGAAGTTGAGTTCTCCCATTGAACTCATCTCAAATCTGTCCTTCATCAGCTTCTCAAAGTCTTTGCAGAGCTTTGGATTAGTTGAACCAAAGATGATGTCATCAACATATACTTGAACCAGCAATAAGTCATTTCCCTGTCCTTTGATGAAGAGGGTTCCATCTATAGTACCTCTTCTGTATCCATGCTTGCAGAGATACTTAGATAGTGTCTCATACCACTTCCTGGGTGCCTGATGCAGCCCATAAAGAGCTTTGTCAAGCTTGCAGACATAATCAGGATGATCAGGGTCTACAAAACCAGGTGGCTGTTTGACATAAACCTCCTCATCAATCACTCCATATAAGAAAGCACACTTTACATCAAGTTGGTAGACCTTGAAGTTCTTGGATGCAGCAAATGCCAGGAATATCCTAACAGCTTCTAGTCTTGCTACAGGAGCAAAGACATCAGTGTAGTCAATCCCTTCTTCTTGTGTGTATCCTTGAACAACTAGTCTTGCCTTGTTCTTGATGATGATTCCCCTATCATCCTTCTTGTTTCTAAAAACCCATTTGGTTCCAATGGTAGTCTTCCCATGAGGAAGAGGACAAAGGTTCCAAACTTTCTGCCTTTTGAATTGAAGCAGCTCTTGTTGCATAGCTTCAACCCAACTTCCATCCTTTAGAGCTTCATCAACTTTCTTGGGCTCTATCTGGGATAAGAAACAAGAGTGAAGACAAACATTTGCTTCATGGGTTTGTCCTCTTGTTCTTACCCCTGTGACAACATCTCCAATGATGTTTGTGGTGGGGTGAGACTTGTGGATCCTTAGCTGAGGGATCACAGCAAGTTGCTGGGAAAGATCTAAATTTGAGAAATTTAAATCTGGTCCTGAAGATTCACCCTCCACATTATCACACTTATCAAGATTAACTTGATCCAATGAGTGTGAGACATCATTGATGTTGTCATCTATGGTGTGGTTATTAGCATCAAGAAATTCCTGATCACTATCACCATCACCATTGTTGTCTTCTACAAGTGAGGTTCTTTATCTGGTTGAGAGGCCTCTGAGCTGGAATTTGAAGGCATGCCAGATGTATCAGCTGAATTTGTCATTGTTGTGCTGATAGAAACCTCATTTGCTGAAGTAGTTCCAACTGGAGCTGAAGATGTATGAGTTGAAGATCTTCCTAGCTCAAATCTTGGATCAGGATCACCTGTATTTAGATTTTCTGCAGATCCTGAAACATGCTCACAAGATTTGTTAAAACAGTTGGTAACTAAATCAAGATCAAACAGCCAATCCGGACCAGAACCAGCCACACAAGGAGTGTGCTCATTGAAAGTCACATTGGCTGACTCCTCAACAATTCTAGTTCTGAGATTGTATACTCTATAAGCTTTAGCTTGAGAAGAGTATCCAATGAAATGTCCATCATCTGATTTCTCAGCAAACTTGGCAATTTGATCTTTGGTATTCAAGATGGTGCAGGGACATCCAAATGACCTGAGAAAACCAATGAAAGGTTTCCTCTTGTGCCAAAGTTCATAAGGAGTCTTACCATGTGTCTTAACTACTAAAACTCTGTTTTGCACATAGCAAGCAGTATTGACTGCCTCTGCCCAGAAGGTGATAGGCAGTTTAGAGTCAGACAACATAGTTCTTGCAGCTTCAATAAGTGTCCTGTTTCTCCTTTCAGCAACTCCATTTTGCTGAGGAGTCCTGGGAGCACTATATTGTCTTGTAATACCTTTTTCATCACAAAATGCATCAAGGATTTGGTTCTTGAATTCAGTTCCTTGATCACATCTTATGGTTTTGACCTTGTGATCACATTGATTCTCAACTTTTAAGATGAAATTCTTCAGAATCTCAGGGGTTTCATCCTTAGTTCTAAGGAAGAAGACCCAAGTGAATCTTGTAAAATCATCTGTGATCACCAGACAGTAAGAGGTCCTTCCTAAACTCATTACACTGGTGGGGCCAAAGAGATCCATATGTAACAAGTGTAGGGGAGTAGTGATGGAGTTCTTTTCCTTAGGCTTGTGAGATACTTTGTGTTGCTTCCCTTTCAGGCATGCCACACAATGATCATCACTAGTAAACTCTTTCTTTGGCATTCCAGTTACCAAGTCATGTTTAATTAATTTATTCATGTTCTTAAAGTTTACATGGCACATTCTTTTATGCCATAGGAAAGACTCATCACTATTTGCTTTAGATAGAAAGCATGAAACTTCTCCTGAGGGAGATGTTTCTTGCAAATCCATCTTGTACATGTTCCCTTTCCTGGGGGCTCTGAGCAGGATATGCTCATGAGGAATGACCACACCAGGTTTGAGAACAATGCACTCATGCTCAGTAAAGAGCATGTTATGACTCTGATCACAAAATTGGGATACACTCAGAAGATTGTACCCAAGCTCCTTGACAAAGTTTACCTTCTCAATGCTGAGCTTACCATTTGTGACCTTGCCCCTTCCAGAAATGTAACCACCTTCATCTCCTCCAAAAGCAACTGGTCCTCCATCAATCCTCTCAAAATTATGGAGTAGAGACCTATTGCCTGTCATGTGCCTGGAACAGCCACTGTCAATTATCCAGACATTCCTGTTGGTCTTGAGCTGTTCCTGCACAGAGAAGATGATTAGTTACATTTGGAAACCCAAGCCTTACTTGTCTTGGGCTCATTAACAGTAAAAGAAGGTAATGCAACAGTAATAGATCCTATGGTTGTACTATAGGGATCTTCAGCTGTTGTTGATGGAGAAACCTCAGTCATTTGGTCTTTCTTAGACTTCCACACCACCTTTGGAGTCTTGGACTTGACCTTCAAAACCTTAGAAGCTTTTAGAACTTCATAAGTTTTGATGACTGATCCTTCGGAAGAGTCTACAGTCACTGCAGCAGACTTTAGTGCTTCGGAAGAATTCCTTTCTTCCGAGACCAACTTTGCTTCCGAAGGTAATTTTCCACTTACCTCCTTCTTTGATTTGGAGCTTCCGAAGGAAACAGACTTTCCTTCCGAAGCTTGAGATTTCTTGAGACTCTTTGAAGTCTTTGTTTTGTCATGTGGACAGTACTTTTAGGATTGTATGGGCAATCCTTAGCAATGTGAGAAGTACTTTCACACATAACACATAACATTATCTTCTTCAAAGAAGTCTCCCTTTGAGAACAAGACTGACTTTGGTCACATCCCCTCTCCATCTTCATCTTGGTAGATGCTGAGACAGTTCCCTTGGGCTGTGAACTGTTCTTGGAGTTTGATGGTCCAGGCTGTGCAGCAGTGGTACACAGCAAATCAGTCTTCTTCTTGGTACTGAGATGATTTGAACAAGAACCATGACTCTTAGCTAAGGAGTCTTGGTTGATGTCTTCAGTCCTTACTACTTTGAAACCTGCAGAGATAAAAACTTGTTTCTGCTTAGCATCAAAAGTAGCCTTGATTTCTTGAGCCTTCTTTGCTTTCTTTTGCTCTTTCTGATCAAGTTCTTTCTTTTGGACTTGGTCATCCCAGTTGATTTCTTCTCCTCAGAAGGATAGTGGCCCTTGGAGAATCCTCTTCTTCACTCTTCTCAGAGGAATTCTTCACTATCACTTCTTCATCATCCTCACTTACAGGATCTATGAGAGGAAGCTCATCTTCACAAGTTCCACACCTAGGAGATCTTACAGACAAGATTGTGTGTGGAGGAGCTATCTCATTTGATCCTAGTCCCTGTCTATTTTGATAACAAACTTTGTTGTGCAGGGATGAGGATATCATGTTCTTGAAGGTCTCTTCTTCAAGAACACTTTTCTCTGCCTTGGCTTTGCTGATCACAAGCTCAGCCTGGCACTCAGTTAACTTAGTGATGAGATCTTGGATCTGAGTTCTGAAATCTGTATGTTCATGTTTTAGTACTGAAATGGTTTTCTCCAAGTCTTCTATCTTTAACTTGTAATCATTTTCAGACTTTCTAAAATCAGATTTTAATATGTTTAATGACTCAAGATCAGATCTCATCTCTAGGTTATAGGACCTGTATCTATTTACTTTAGCAATGCATTCAGGGGAGCAAAGATGTTCCAATACCTTGGCTTCATCATGGTCAGCCATCAGTGCTTGGTTTGGAGAAGCATCCTCCACCTGAAAACTCCAGTCAAAGCCTCCTTCTTCAACAGCAACAGCAGCATGTTGCTTTGTCTTCTCAGCTTGAGGAGCTTTGTCAGCAAAGTTTGGTCTGGGTTGTGTTTGGCCCCCATTTGTTTTAGGTGCCTTACACTCCCTGGCAAAGTGACCCATAAGGTTACAGTTGTAACACTTAACTTTGCTTTTATCCAGCCCAAACTTGCTGCTGGTAGCATTGCTTGGGAATCTTCTTCCTGTCCTCTTGTAGAACTTCTTGGCTCTGTGAGTGAGGAGAGCCATCTGCTGAACTATCTCCATGTATTCCAGGTCATCTGGATGGATACAGTCCAGGTCTTCAAGAGTGAAGAGATAATTCCCACAGCTTTCATCTGCAGACACAAAGGCTTGAGAAGAACTTGTCTCTTGGAATGGGCTTCCTTGAGTAAAGTTCTCCCTTGGTGTCTCCGGGAAGGTGATGAAAGGACCCTTTTGTGAGTTGTCAGGGTAGCATAAGAGATGATGCTGAGGTTCTATGCTGTCCCTTTCAACCACATGAAGGGCTGAACCCATTTGATTGTTGGAGTTGCCAGATGAACCTTGCATGTTCATCTCCATCTGGTATCCACTGAGAATCCCATACAACTCTGTAAGAGTAAGAGTCTTAAGGTTCTCAGTCCTCTTGATCACCACACAATAGTGTGTCCATTGCCTAGGAAGTGATGACATGAACTTCCTTACAATGTCCCTGTTCTCAAGAGGAACTCCTCCATCCACTAGGGTATCCACAATCTCAACATACCTGAAGTATTGTTGAGTCATGGTCTCACCTGCCTTGAAGGTGAAATTTTCAAACTGCTGCTTCAGAAGATCTTTCTTGTTCTCCTTGGCTTCAGAGGAGCCTTCATACATCAGCTTCAGTGCATCCCACAGCTGCTTGGCTGTCTTGCACTTCTTGAAGCCTCTGTATACAGAGTTTGGGAGAGCAGTCTGAAGAGCAGTCATGGCCTTCCTATCAATTTCTACTCTTTTTCTATCTTCATCTGAGTAGTTGGCCACATCTTTAGGAATCATACCAGCACCAGTAGCAGAGGGGGTGCTGGGTATGAAAGGTCCATTCTCAACAGATTCCCACATGGGTATGAAAGGTCCATTCTCAACAGATTCCCACATTCTTGAATCAAGAGACCTGATGAAGCCTTCCATCCTCATGCACCAGGTGTCAAAATCATCAAGAGTGATCAGTGGGGATTTGTTCATGGTTCCAGTCTCCATATCAGTCTTAGAGATGGCAGCCATTTGAAGAGTTTAGCTTTTGTGTGTTGTGAGGGATCTTAAGATGGTTAGATCTTATATCAAGAGCCTGGAATGCTCTGATACCAATTGCAGGACCGTTTAAGGGCTTAACTACAATTACAACACAACCACACAATGAGGAGAATAACAAATCTCTAATCAAACAGTGAACTGGGTAACCAAGGTGAAGCTAAGAACACAAGTAAGTAAAGAGACAGAACAAGAGAGTTGGGTTTCAAGGAGGCAGTATATTGCTTTCTCAAGTTCTCTTACAAGTGTTACAAAGCATTAAGAAAAGATACAAGAACTTGAAATACTTATACTACAACCTACAGCCGGCCATACTTTGAAGGCCAGCTGGATACAATTGACTAGACACTAACAAAATCAATTGTAGGATCAAAAGGCATGTCTGCCTTTTGACCTTGTGACTATGACATGCCATAGCTCACATCCTTTTACAATACAAAAAGGATAAAGTACATAAAGTGGAAAGTTACAGACTCAAGACCTCAATGTACAGTTACCAAAAGCATGACCCTTTTCACCAACTCATGTAAGTTGGTGACTTTACAGAGATGCAGCGGAAAAGGTGCTTTATGGAACAGTACATCAGATAAAGCATGTGTACTAAAAGTCTTCGGAAGAAATCTGTCTTCATAGGATGAGGCTTCGGAAGACTTTGTCTCTGAAGCTTCGGAAGACTTCATGTTTGGCTTCGGAAGATATTGGTCTTGGCTTCGGAAGATTTTACACTTAGAGTATTTTCTAATGCTTTGTGTAAAACTTCCGAAGCATTCTTCACTTCAGTACTTCAGGAATCCTTTGGCTTCGGAAGATATTGGTCTTGGCTTCGGGATGTAAGCTGTTTTGGGTTGCATCAGACTTCAGGAATCCTTACAGCTATTTAAAGTATTTTCATGAACCAATTCATAAATACCATTAATGGGAATAGCTTTAAAATAGAACATACCATTTAAAGAAACATGAATATTATTTTCAATAAAGGATAATACATATCCAAATTGTTTTAACAGGGCTACAGAGATAATATTCCTAGTCAAACTAGGAGCATACAAAACATTGTTCAAAATCACTTCCAAACCATTTGGAAGTTTCAAGATGTAGTCACCACGGGCTTCAACTTGAACTTTAGCCCCATTGCCCATGTAGAGGCTTACATCCCCTTTCTTGAAGTCACTACTTCTTTTGAACCCCTGCAACAAATTGCAAATGTGAGTTCCACATCCGGTATCTAATACCCATGTGTTAGAGGATATCATGTTTAAATCAATATGGATCATGTATATTGTACCTGAGGTCTGCCCGGCATCCCTCTTTGCTTTCAACTCTTGGAGATGGACGGGACAATTCCTTGCCCAATGTCCAATCTCCCTACACTTGAAGCATGGGTCGTTAGTAGCAACCTTTTGCTTTTTCTCTTGTGGTTTGGGTGGTACCCTTACCACCCCTTTCCCCTTTCCTCAAACGGTTCCCTTACCCTTGGCAACCTTTGCCTTGGGTGCGGGATAAGGCTTTTCTTGTTCCCACCTTCATTGATGGTGAGAACGGGTAAAACCCTTTTACCCATGGCCGCCTCGGCCGTTTTCAGCATTGAGTGAAGCTCACCAATGCTTTTGTCCCAAGCATTCATGTTGTAGTTCAACATGAATGTCTCGAACTTCTTGGTAAGGCCATTAAGGATCAAATCCGTGGCCAATTCCTTCGAGACGGGACAGTTAAGCCTCTCGAGGCGGTCAATATGACTTTTCATCTTAAGAACATAAGATGAAACAGATTGGTTGTCGTCCATACGACATGAATGGAGTGCTCGAACCGTTTCGAAGCGCTCAACCCTCGCTTGCTGTTGGAACGTTTCCTTCAGCTGGGTTATCATGTCATAAGCTCCGTGATGTTCATACTCCTTTTGGAGATCCGGAGTCATGCTCGCTAGCATGAGACAAGACACTTGGACGGAGTCCTCAGTGTACTTTAACCAATCGTTGAAGGCCTCCTGATCATCCTCGCTAGGTTGATCGGGGATAGGGTCGTCTAAAACATACGATCTTCTCTCTTGCTTGAGAACGATTCTCAAGTTTCGATACCAATCGATGAAGTTGTTATGATTTAGACGTTCCTTTTGGAGGATCGCTCGTAGAGATTGGTTGGACGCGGATGAGTTATCGGAATTATCATTATTTGAGGCCATCTACAAAATTTAACAAAGTTTTATTTTAGTATTTTCGATATTGTAATTTTAATAATAAATGCCTTTTAAGGTCTTTCATATTAAAATCTAGAACCCAACATTACATTTAAATTGTTGTTAGGTGACCTTTATCCCACGTTTTAAATTAATAAGGTTGTCAACGTTTGACGATTGCAACCATTTGCAACTTCTAGAAATATGGGATCGACTTTGAAACATCATATGTAAAGTCGGCATGTTAATCCCATCAACACCATTTGGAAACCACATCGTAGGTGATCCATTTGACATGATTTGCAAATCAAGACACCCTACTTACACCCACGTGTGAGTTTGCCAAAACAAGTGGTTAGGTGACCTTTATCCCACAAATAAGGCATTCTCACCTCAAGTCACAAGTTCCCTCAAAATGGTTAGGTGACCTTTATCCCACTAAGAGTTCCCAAGTGACTCAAGTGTTGTGTAAAAGGACGGTGTTGATCTTGTTTGAAAAAAAGGTTTAGAGGTTTCAAAATACAAGTTTAGAAAACTCTATGTACTTGTATTTGCATGCTTTCAAATACAAGGTACCCTATGGTTCTTTGATTAAAACCTATTTTAATCTTTAAAATCATTAAATCATTTTAATAACTTTATATAAACTTTTAAGAACCGTCAATTTTCAGCTTGTTAAGTTTGTTAATGAGTTTGTTATGAATATCCAAATATCAACCAAACAATCAAACAACAAACAATCAACCAAGCATAAACATAAACAACCATATGAGCATATGTGCATAACCATAGCATCTAAAGTGGTCCACACTTGTTTGCCATCACAAGTGTGGTCCATAGGACATTCCTAAGGGTCACAAACAAAGCATATAGAAAACTTCCAAAAGCCTCCCACTTGAAACCGCATCCAAAATGCTCCATGTTTCTTTCATGACCTTCCTTTGTGCTTCCAATGTGAATGTCTTCATATTACAAGATATAAAGTCCTAATACAAGATATCTAGTAAAATGAAAATACACCTAATCTATTTATTACAACCCAATAATAAATAAATTACATTTGAAACAAAGCACAAACAACAAATAATACAACCCAATTGAATGAATGAATACAACCATCACAAACATCCAAACAATCACAAGGTCAATGGCTAGGTTATGCACTAAAACAAGCATCTATCATATCATCCAAAATATAATGAAAACCCCACTTAAAACCACGAAATTTCAGCCAACACAAACTGAAATTTCGGGTTTTATTTTGTCCAAACAAAACAAACAACAAACATGTATATCTTTCAAAGTTTAATCACAAGCATGTGTGATATGACTTTGAAAGGTTGGGGTTTCATATCATATGAACTTAGCAGCCCAAAATCAGCCTATACTAAGATTATTATCATCCTTTAAAACCTATTTAAAAGGACAAAACAAGCAAGTCATCCACATAACCGGCTCTTGATGCCATTGAAGGGTTTGTTATGAACATAAAACCAAGTTTAACCATTTAAACTTTCAGAAAACGCAGCGGATATATAGCTTTAAAACCGATTTTAAAAGCTGAAAAATATGTTCTTTAAGTGACCATACAAGAGTAAAACAAACCCATAATCAAAGGGATCTTTAATATGTGAATGAACAAGCTATGAAGATCTATAAAACTACATAAAATCATAGCTACATAGAGCTGTGATAAACTACCTTTATTCAGCTGCAAAGTCGACCAAAAGAGGAGAATGAGATGCAAGAAACTCGGCCAAGGCTCCAAGGAAGGACCCCTCAAGTTAGTATACCCCAAGCACTATCACAAAACACCTTAGTTGCTAGGATTAACACCAAAAACGAAGGGAGACACTTCTGAAAAATTTCCAGCCGAGTTCTTCTTCTAAAAAAGCAAGAAAACCTTTTTCTTGTGTGTTCTATTGCATGTGAGAGAGAGAGAGAGGAGATGGAGTGAATGAGTTTGTAAAGATTAGTCTTTCCAAGACAAAATAGAAGCAAAACCAAAGGGCCCTAGGGGCGGCCGAATGGTTTGAATGAATTGGGTTTTTTCCCCCCAAAACCAATTAATAACAGACACATTAACAAGTCATATTAAAGGGTGTTCTTTCAATAAACCTTTTATTAGAATAACACTTACACACTCACTTATTGTTTGATGTTATTTAAACAACTTAAATAACATTACAAACAACATCAATAAACAAAATATCCATATAAATTGTTTAATCTCATATGCAACTTATTTAGAAAACCCATTTTCTAAATTTGGTGTTATTATTTAATTGCATGATCACATCATCAAATAAATATTAATTGGTGTTTGCTAAGCTTGTTATTGGGTATAACCCGACTTGGATCATAACGTACTAACCACATCAATATTCTAAGTGTCTTGGGCATATAGAATCCTACATACTTGCTATGTGCAAAATAGAGTTTTAGTAGTTAAGACACATGGAAAAACTCCTTATGCACTTTGGCACAAGAGAAAACCTTTCATTGGTTTTCTCAGGTCATTTGGATGTCCTTGCACCATCTTGAATACCAAAGATCAAATGGCCAAGTTTGCTGAGAAATCAGATGATGGACATTTTATTGGATACTCTTCTTAAGCTAAATATTATAGAGTATACAATCTCGGAACTAGAGTACTTGAGGAGTCAGCTAATGTGTTCAATGAACACACTCCCAGTGTGAAAGGTTCTGATTCGGATTGGCTATTTGATCTTGATTTAGTTACCAACTAGTTTAACAAATCTTGTGAGCATGTTTCAAGGTCCACAGATATACTACCTACAGGTGATCCTGACCCGAGATTTGAGCTAAGAATAGCTTCAAGCTACACATCTTCAGCTCCAGTGGTAACCAATCATGCAAATGAAGCTTCTACCAGCACATCAATGACAAATCTTGCTAATACTTCTAGGGTGCCTTCAAATTCTAGCTTAGAGGCACAAAACTCAGATGAAGGAGCTTCAAATGTTGGAGAAAATTATGGTGGTGAAAGTGATCAGGAATTCCTTGATGCTGATAACCACTCCATTGAAGACAACATCAATGATGTCACACACTCATTAGATCAAGTCAATCTTGATAAGTGTGCTAATGTGGAGGGTGAATCCTCCTTGCTAGATCAGAATTTCTCAAATTTAGATCTGTCTAAGCAACTTGCTGTGATTCCTCAGCTAAGGATCCACAAGTCTCATCCTACCACAAAACATCATTGGAGATGTTGATTCAAGGGTAAGAACAAGAGGACAAACCCATGATGTAAATGTTTGTCTTCACTCTTGTTTCTTGTCCCATATAGAGCCAAAGAAAATTGATGAGGCTCTAAAGGATGGAAGTTGGGTTGAAGCTATGCAAGAGCAGCTACTTCAATTCAAAAGGCAAAAGTTTTAGAACCTATGTCCTCTTCCTTAAGGGAAGACTACCATAGGAACCAAATGGGTGTTCATGAATAAGAAGGATGATAGAGGACTTGTCATCAAGAACAAGGCAAGACTAGTTGTTCAAGGGTATACTCAAGAAGAAGGAATTGACTACACAGATGTTTTTGCTCCTGTAGAAAGACTTGAAGCTGTCAGGATATTCCTAGCTTTTGTTGCATCCAAGAACTTCAAGGTTTACCAACTTGATGTCAAGTGTGCTTTTCTCTATGGGGTGATTGATGAAGAAGTGTATGTTACACAACCACCTGGGTTTGTAGATCCTGATCATCCTGATTATGTCTGCAGGCTTGATAAAGCTCTTTATGGGCTGCACCAAGCACCAAGGAAGTGGTATGAGACTCTATCTCAGTATCTCTATCAGCATGGCTACAAAAGGGGTACTATTGATGGAACTCTCTTCATCAAAGGAACAGGAAATGACATAATGCTAGTTCAAGTATATATAGATGACATTATCTTTTGGTCAACTAATCCAAAGCTCTACAAAGACTTTGAGAAGCTGATGAAGGACAGCTTTGAAATGAGTGCCATGGGGGAACTGAATTTATTTCTAGGAATTCAAGTGAAGCAAGTTAACAATGGCATCTTCATAAGTCAGTCAAAGTATGAACAAGACATTCTTAAAAGGTTCAACATGACTGATTGTAAGGTTGCTAAGACACCCATAGCCAGGAACCACTCCCTCGGACCTGATCTTGAGGGGGAGTGTGTGATGAGCATCTCTACAGGGCAATGATTGGGTCTCTTATGTACCTCACAGCTAGCAGGCCTAATATCATGTTTGCTACATGCATTTGTACAAGATATCAAGCCAACCCCAAGATGTTACACCTTATCAATGTCAAAAGAATTTTAAGATATCTCAAAGGTGCCCCATCACTTGGCCTTTGGTATCCAAAGAATTCTGACTTCAATCTGTATGCTTATACAGATAGTGACTATGGTGGTTGTAACATGACTGCAAAGTCTACATCAGGGGGATGTCAATTTCTTGGTGGAAGGATAGTCTCTTGGTAATGTAAAAAACAATCCTGTGTGTCTGCATCAACTGCTGAGGCTGAATACATTGATGCTGCAAGCTGCTGTGCTCAAGTGCTTTGGATTCAAAATCAGATGCTGGACTATGGATTCAACTTCAAGGAGACTTCCATCCACATAGACAACAACAGTGCTATCTCAATCACTGAAAATCCTATGCAGCACTCAAGGACAAAGCATATCAATATCAGGTATAATTTGATTAGAGATAACTTTGAAAAGGGATTAATCAAACTAGTCAAAGTTAACTCAAATGAACAATATGCTGATATGTTCACCACGGCTTTTGATAAACAAAGATTTAAATATCTTGTATCAGCTGTTGGGATGATTAACTTTGAATAGCTTTTCTTAAAACTTAGTCATACTATTTCTAAAACATGTGTGTCCTAAGTTGTCTATTTGATCACCTTCATAAGCCCTTGTATTCTCTAGAAGAAAATCTTTTCAAAAGACATTTCTTAGATTTTCGGAAATTTTGATCTCTTTACTCTTCGGAAGATTTAAAATTACCTTCGGAAGAAACTTATGTCTTAGTAAACAAATAACTACTTCAGTAATTTTACCTTCGGAATAAATTTCTAAAACCTCTTCCGAAGCTTAGAAATCAACTTAAGTACTTTTATGTTTTATAAGAACAACTTTCTTCCGAAAGCAATTTACCTTCGGAAGTTTTTATTCCTTTTAGAATAAAAATTCTGAGTATTAAATCTCTTCCGAAGCAAAATTCTCAAAAACCTTTGAAATATCTTTCGAAGCCAATTTGCCTTCGAAAGCTTTTCTTCAGAACTTCCGAAGCAAAATAACCTTCGGAAGATTTCTCAACTTCAAAGAAAATTACTTTTGGGCAAAAGTAAACTACTTTCAGAGGTGGGACCGACATCCAGATTTCAAAGTTTATCCTCTTTCATTAACTTTGTCTCAAATCCTTTTCACATAAATACCCAACGGTTCCCCCCTCTTTCACTATCTTCTTCAATTATACTATTCCTTAAACCAATATTCACTCAAACCGCCTTTGTTCCTCACCTTCCTTCACCTTTAAGCTTTTTAAAATGGCCAATCTACACTGCAGAAACAACCCTGACTTTTCCATGCAACTTCACAGGCAACACAACCAGGTTGCTCTGTTGAACTCTGAGAAAGATGATAGTTTTTCAGATGTTTGTCGTTTTCTGGCTCTATCCAACTATTTCACCTCCCTAACCATTGATCATTTTCTTTATGAGGATCATATACTTGAATTTTGGAAGACCTGCCAAGAGCTCATTATGGATGGGGAGAAGGCACTGTCTGCCACAGTGCAGGGGAGGACAATCTTCATCACTCCAACCATCATCAACACTCATTTACAGCTGGATAGTGAAGAAGGTGAGTTGTCCTTCCCAAAGGAATCTTTTAATCATTCTTTTGTGCAGATGGGCTATGAGGGAGATTTCTCTATAAAGACCTTTTGGAAAGGGAAGGTCTCATCCAAGTGGAAATACCTGCTCCATGTGGTTATCCATAGTTTGTCAAACAAGCATGGAGGGTGGGACCAGATTCCTAAGGATCTCTCCTTCATAGTGCATGTAATGGTTCAAGGGGTCAAGTTTAGGTACTCTCAGTTTGTTTACACAATTTTTCTTGCTAACTTGGACTCCTTAGAGTATTATATGTCTCCTAGATATGTTCAATACATTCTCAACTGCGAACTGGGCTCACAGTTGAGGGAAACAGGTAATATTCTTAAATTGGGACAGATGAAGCCAGGCATCTTTAAAATCATGAAGAAGCCAACTGTAGGCTTCTCAGGGGTAGAAACAACCCTTGTCCCAAAAATGATAGAGCTTATTGCTTAAGGTGACAACCTAGCAACACAAGCTAGTTTATAACCCACACCTTCTACCTCCCAACTACCAAAAAGACCACAATCACTCTCACCTACCAAAGAAAATCCAAACGAACCCCTGCTCAAGTTATTGAGCTTGTGCAGGCCCCCATACACTCACCCATACAGGAGGAAGTAGATACTAGAGCTCCCACTTTCCCTGAGGAGCAAACCACTCCCATCTCTTCAAGAATCAGTATTAAGTGTCCTCATGCTCAGCCTGATGAGCTCACAAGCCCAACTACCTTAAGCCTTCACTCTGAGTCTCAACACTCAAGTGAACAACCTTCAGGGGACAGTTAACATCCCCAGCCTTTAGACTTAAATCAACCCATTCCCAACCTTGATTTCTATACTGATGAACAATTAGGTTTTAGTGAGTACCATGAGTCTCTCTACTCTTCCCCTACTCAAAGAGAGATGAGTGCTTCTGAGTCCCCTATGTCTAGCCCACATCAGTCACCTATTACTTAGGTGGATCAACCTGAACCTATTCAGAAGATCCATATGGATGTGGCTTTCACTTCTGCAAATGATTACATCATTAAGACCTCAACCATGGCAACTCAGCCCATTGACACTTCAAATGAGGCTGTCAATGTGTAGAGGAAATCCAGCAGCCAAGAACCTAAAACTAGTGGAGAGAGAGGACTTTGGTCCAATTATCTCATCCCCTAATGATTCTTCTGAGAAGATAAGGGGAACTTGAGGCTAAAAGTGCAAAAAATGTCAAAATTATGCACCTATTTAGTCTCTAAGGTTAGTCACCTTGAATCTCAGGTGACTACCCTGCACAACAAGGTTAATGATCAGCAACTTGAGATATCTTATCTTAGGGAAAAACTAGCTGGGAGACCTTTAAGGAGAGCTTAACAAGGAACACAAGAACCTATGAATGTGATTGACCTAACTCCTAGCTCACCTATGCAAGAAGGTGATGCTACCAAAAAAGGGGGAGAAAGTCATTACAGTCATAGAACCTGGGAGTTCTTCAGGGAGTATGGAAATGGAGGACTCACGATCCTCACTTGTAATTGTGCATACTCAGCAACTTCCTCAAGTTCACATTGATGTGGACTCTATAGACTCTTTCATTCAGAGTCTCTTTGAGGAAGGCATTCCAAGGGCTATATCATCCCCACCCCAAGGAACTTAAATTTACATTATTGGGTGGAGGTATGATGCTGATAGAAGAGCCCTCATTCTTCAAAGAGCTCAAGGGCAGCAAGAGGTGTTCAACTTTCAGACCTTGAACTACTATGAAGGTCTTGACCTGATCAACATGCCACTTGTCAACCCAAGTCAATCTAGACAAGCTGACAGGCTAGCACAAAGGATTCAAGACAGAATTACTAAAGAGTTCGGTCTAAGAAGGAGACAAAGGCAATCAGGTAATGTTATTGGTCAACTGGATGTTGAGGCAGACCCTGAGATTAGCTTCAAAGGGAAAACCTTAGCTGAAGGCCTAGTAATAGAGCCTGATAGCGCTGTCACACCAACAACTTCTTCAGAAGTTCATTCCCTCAATGAAACACCTGCTGGTGAAGGTGTATCACAACCTCTCTCTAGACAGAGCTTGGATGCTACACCAAGCAATGAAGGCCAAAGCTCTCTGCACCCTGTGTCACAAAGGTCTGCGGGTGACAAAGGGAAAAGGATTCTAACTCCTGAGGACATTTAGGAGGAGGAGAGAAAGAGGAAGAGGAAGCTAAGGGGAGAAAGTTCCTCTGGGTCTTCAGGCTTCTTGCAAGCTGCAATCAGGGCTGCCCCAGACCAAACCCTCAAGATGATGAGTTAAAGGCAGTTAGGATTACTTACCTACAGACCAGGAACTATGACATTGATGAGATTATATCTCTTCCCTTAGAAGAACTTAATAAACTGGTTGACATGGAAGTGTCAAGAGATATAAAGGAAGCAGAGGATGAAAGGCTACTTCTACAAATCAAAGAGGAGAAGAGACAGAAAAGATTATACAAGCATGTTCCTACTCTCTCCTTTGTTCAAGAAAGCCCTGTGCATGAGACTGTGGCAGCTACACAAGAACCTAAGGTAGACAAAGAAATAGATAGGCAAAATTTGATCAACTACATGAGCGCCACAGGTCTCTACCAAGCATCTGCACTTCTTCCCTTATCCTTTGAGTACATTGAGTTTGAGTATCTTAAACAACTTGAACTTCAAGTACTCAAAGAACAAAAGGCAACAAAAAGAAAGATGAGGGAAGAGGCTACAAAGTCAAGAGCCATTATCCAAAAGAGCATGAAGAAGTCTGCTGACAGACAAAGGATGATGATCTTCTTGAAGCTGTATGGAGACTTGGCCCTATGTCTCTATCTACAATGGATGAGCACATTAGGGTAATCAAGCAGAATATCAAAAGTGGAGAGCTAATCCCCTCCAAGTCATGCTCCTCCTGAAGTAGAGGTTAAGGTTGAACAACCTAAGACAACACAACCTGGACCTCTTGCTGAGCCTCAGCAAGCTTCATCTTCTGATCCACAGCATGGTCAAACTCCCTCTCCTTTAGAACCTGTGAGAGAGGAACACCCAACAGAGCAAGACAAGACTGATCAACAAGGTGTTGCAGACCAGTCTTCTCAGTTAAAGTTCTCAAAGAGGAGGAAGAGGATGGCTTCTAAACCAAAGTCAAAGAAGAAAAAGAAGTTTGAATCATCCACCTTTATACCTCAGGCTGAGTCAGATCAACCTGAGGAAGTGCATGAAGAGGCAGCCCAATCAACTCCAATCCATGTGGCTCCTCTTGCATCTGAGAGACCCATCTTATCTTAGACCTTCACAACTAATCTAGAAAGATGGCATGTGATCAGAGATCAAGGTAGTGAAGATGTCTACACATGGCAATACTTATTCAACCTACCTCTGTATGATCTCTTTGAGATGAGAAGATACTATGAGAGTCTAGTGATCCTGGCCATCTAATGAAGAAGGGCATGGTCATCATCATAATGAGGACTCTCAAAAGTTGAAGAACTTCAAATGTTTTGGTAGCATCAGCCTAGGGGGAGTTTGTAAGGATTCCTATAATTCTGATGCAGCCAAAAATCCAAAATCTCTCTGCATGCATGCACTGAAGAACAGAAATAGAAATGCTTCGAAAGTTTTTTACCTTGCATTAGAAATATTCTAAGTGTAAAATCTTCCGAAGCCAAGACCAACATCTTCCGAAGCCAAAAGTGAAGTCCTCTGAAGCTTCAAAGACAAAGTCTTCCGAAGCCAAAGAGTGAAGACAGATTTCTTCCGAAGACTTTTAGAGACATGCTTTCATCTGATGTACTTTACCATAAAGCTGGACCACCTTTCTGCTGCAACTCTGTTTAGTCACCAACTTACATGAGTTGGTGAAAAGGTCCATGCTTTTGGTAACTGTACATTAAGGTCTTGAGTCTGTGCTTTCTACTTTATGTACTTTAATCCTTTTTGTAATATATCAGGATATGAGCTATGGGATGTCATAGTCCCTAGTCAAAAGGCAAACTGCCTTTTGACTCTATATGTGATTTTGTAATTGTCTAGTCTTATGTATCCAGCTGGCCTTTAAAGTATGGCCGGCTGTAGGATGTAGTATAAAGTATCTCAAGTACTTGTAACTTTCTATCGTATGCTTTGTAACATTTGTTAAAGAACTTGAGAAGCAATCTACAGCATTCTTGAAAACCAAATACTTGTGTTGTTAGGTATCTTGTTCTATCTCTCATTTTACTTGTGTTCTTAGCATCTTTCACTTAAGTTAACCAGTTCCCTATTTGATCTATTAAGTGTTCTAAGGAACTCTCCTCATTGTGTTGTTGTGTTGTAATTGCATACCCTTCACCGGTCCTGCACTATTTGCGTTCAAGATTGTACTGGAACTGTCACTCTAACACTATTTGATCGAGTGGCGCGTAAAGTTCTCCAGGTTTCAGCAAGCCACTTACTAGACAACAATGAAGAGGTATAATGTTGACTAAATCTAACATATTTCCACTATACCTTTCTTTGATATAATTCTAATGTGTACTTATCTTTATCAATCAGCTACATACAGTGGGAAATGTTCCCACTGAGTTCAATTCCATCGTTGACAAGAAGTTTGCGTTCAAGATTCATGTTGCAAAATTTAATTTGGAAACGAACAATGAATATTATTCGATTTCCAAATTAACCACTGATCTTGAGATCGATTTCAAGCTTGAAAGAAAGATTGAACCACTACAGGTTAGTGATTTATATTTTTGGCTTTAATTAGGTTTATGTTAAAAAGAAATTTCTTTTTATAATATTTTTAACCCGACATATATTAATATCATCATATAATTGCTACCTCAGTCTGAAACCATAAATCATACGTTGCCCGATATTGAATTTAATAGTGTTGTTACGGTCAAGGTTAAATTAGTTATTTATTGTTAGTGCTCTTAAAAAGATTAACATGTTATCTTTAGTTGTCTTTTAATATCTTGTAATAGTATAGGGCCTATTTGTGTAATTAGTTAGTTCTTTTCCTTTTTGTTTTCATTATAAATAGCTTAGACTTACAGGTAGTAGGTAACTAAGAATTGTATCCGAACCTGCTTTTATACTTTGTAATTGTCTTAGCTTGATATTAATGAAACTTGAATTTTGTTGATATCTTGTTTTGATTTGATTACTTTGTGTGAATTTCATTAAATTGTTATCACAGATTGGTACATTTGATCCTATCAAATGATATCAGAGCTGTTGGTAAGCTATTAGTGATTGATTTTTGAAGTTTGTCGAACTTTAAAAACTCAAAAATATCACTGAATCTATGATTGAGATACAATTCAATTGAAATTTTGTTAATTTCAATTGTGTTTCATCATCAGAAACATGATTTGAATCACAATTAGCAGTTCAATTCATCAAATTCAAGTTAATTTGTTGAATTTGTGTTTGAAAAAGGGTTTGAAGTTTTCGGACTGAAAATATCAAACTTGAGTGATTTGTTGTTGAAATTGAATGAAATTGATGTTAGAAGAATGTTTATCGGCATATAACTCACTTAACTGGAAAGTTTCAAGCGAATTCATCAACATTTGAAGAATTCAGAAGATTTGAGTTTGTTACATTGATATGAAGATGATGAATGTGGCGCATGAGCTGAGATTTACTGAAAAATTTGTCTAAGTGTTAGGCGCATTAACACTGTGTAGGCGCATTAACACTATGTGGACGTTTTTAGTTCAGTCTTTTGAATACTGTTGAAGAGAAGAATCTCAGACGTATTACCTTTGTTGAAAAAAATTACAAGTGTTTAGGCACATGTAAACAGTTTAGGCGCTTGACAACTATTTAGGCGCTTGACAACTGTTCAGACGCATAAACCTTAGGCGTTTTGGAAAATTTTCTAAGGCATTCCCTTAGACGTTTCTCAACACAGGCGCATCAACTGTTTGGGAGTATAACCACTGTTCAGGAGTATTACCTTGACACTTAGAATTTTTTTTAAAAAAGAAAATTTTTCAAAACTTTTGCATTTATTTTCTTAATTCAAAAATCGAAAACAACAAAAATATAAGAATGGTGAAATCAGAAGATTCTGAAAAAAGAGTTCCTAAACTTAAAAATAGAGCTGATTTCAAAAATTGGTCTCTTAGGCTAAAACAACATTTTAATTCCATTGACACTGATCTTTGGATATCTATAGAAAAAGGACCATACATTCCTATTATTACTGATGGCCCAGACAGATGGTTTGTGTACACTAAAGATTCTCCAGAACCATATCCAGAAGATGATCTTCAAGGAGATGATCTGAAAGGAGTTAAGAATGATATTAAAGCCTATTCATTGATGTGTAAAGGACTACCTTTGGAAGTTCTTACAAGGCTTGATGCATACCAAACTGGATACACTCTATACAAAGCCTTAAAGAACATTTGTGAAGGAGGCAAGGAGATCCAAAATCTAAAGAAACAAAAGCTGAAAAGACAATTAGAATTGTTTCAACATTTGTTTGGAGAGACAATAAATCAGATGATGAACAGATTTGTTCAACTTACAACAGAGATGTCAACAGCTGGTATCAAACCTGATCTTGAAGATTTAAATCTCAGACTACTCAATGCTTTACCATCATCATGGAAACAAACTGTAACCCTACTAAAGCATACTGAGAAGTTTCCATGGATCTAGATCTTCTTATTGCAAAAATAGAATCAGTGGATATTAATGAAAGCTCAATGAACAATGATAGAGCAGCATCAATGTCACAATATCAGTTTGTTGCTTCTCCTGCAACCACAATAGAGAATGCATTCACGGCAAAGAGTGAGAAAAGTTCTGAAGAAGAGGGAGATCTGTTTGTTGGAGCAGGATTTTTCACTGACCCATCATTTACCAGTGCACCTGCTTATACAACTCAGTCTCATTCTCAATCTCCTCCTAAACCACAGACCCAATCATCATATGTTCAAACAGAGACTTCTTCATCATCTAACTCTGCTAAATCTAGCAAAGTTAAAGATGTAATTAACATCCTATTAGAGGATGAAGAGTCCAAAACTGCATTCACTGCGTTTATGGTCAGTTTTCAAGCATATCAAGGTAGCCATTTAACTCAACTAGATTTTGTTTGCAGGATTTATTTGAGATGGATCCTGAAGATGTTAAAGAGATGGACTTAAACTGGCAGATGGTGATGATTGCCTACAAGACTCAAAAACATTCTTATGTTAACAAGAAATACAAGCCAAGTGCAAACAAGACAGTTGGATTTGACAAGTCAAAATCTAGATGTTTTAACTGTAACAGTTATGGACACTTCTCAAGAGAATGCAAAGCTCCAAGGAATAATGGAGGAAATGCTCAATTAAGCTCAAGCAATCAAAGATTTCAACAAGCTCAGAAGACTTTTCAAAAGCCTTATCAAAGTCTTCCTATGCTTGAGCTTAAAGATGAAACCAAATCATCTGATGAAACAAAGAAAGCTCTAGTAGTCAGCATAAAAGATGGTTATGATTGGAGTGCATATGCAGAACAGTTTACAAATGAACTAACATCAAGTTTATCTCTTATTGTAGAAATTTAAGGAGAAGATTGGTCAGAAAACAATGACCCAAAAGTGGAAAGTGATGAAGAAGAAGATGACTATGACTGGAGTGACAAGTCTGATCCTAAGGAGGATACAGATGATGTAGCTCTAATGGCACAGTCTGATCAACCAAAGGTTGACTCTTCAACTTCAAAAACTGAAACCACAGCTCCAAAATTTCCTGAAATCCCATCAGAAGTGAGAGAAAAACTTTGCACCAAATCATGCTATGAACATGTTGAATACTACAGAAATTATTCATTCAAAATCTGTGAGAAGCTAAAACAAGAAGAATCTATGCATAGCAAACTTTAATCTGATCATAAAACAGCAGATCAAAAGATTATCTCTCTCCAAACTTCATGGAACAAAACAATAAAAGATTTAGAAATTGTTTCTAATCAATTAGAAGAGATGACCAAGAATCTTGAACAGGAGAAAATAGCACATGCTGCTACTCAAATGGATCTGGAAAAAGTAAAAAGTTCAAAAATGATAGTAGAAAAACTGGTAAGTGAAAGAAAAGATAAACAAAAAGCAGGGTTAGGTTTTACTCATGAACCTATGCCTGAATCTATTACAAACACACTACCAGAGAACTTCAATACTCATGATCATTCTCCTGAAAATAAAGCTAAACTTAAAGCCTTCCAGATCAAAACCAAGAATGAAGAAGAAGAAAAAGAAAATGTTCAAGTGTTTGTTGAAAAAGATCAAGAAAAGATAAAAATTGGTCATCCAATCAAGATAAAATCTTGTGAACCAAAACAACCAAAACAAAACACTTCAGATCAAATTAATGATGTAATAGAAGAAGTGAAAGTTCAAAACAAAGATAAACAACAGATAGGAACATCAGAAGATTCAAACACCATTAATCTGAAACAAGGTCAATCAGAAAAGGAATCTTGTTCCGATGATGTTCAATCTGAAAATAAACCAAGTTTTTCTAAATCAAAGAATCAAAGAAGAAGAAAGAAATCATCAAAAGCAACATCTGAACAAAACAAAAGTTCAAATAATTTTATTAAAGCAACAAATCAAACATCAAAACTTAAACCAATAAAATTTGTGTCAGCTGGTCTGTTAAATATGAATTCTCTTCAAAATAATAAAACAAATATTAGGAACAAATCACACTCTGATCTGAAATCTAGTTCAGATTCAAAGACTTCCGCTGTAGCAAAAAGATTTGTTCCTAATACATTCAAGAAGGAGGTTCATGTTAAACAAATGCATAATAATCTGACACAAAATCAAATTGTGAAAAATGAAAGACAAAAGATTAACTATTTGACACCAAAATCAAACAGTGTGTCAATGTCAAAAGTGAACAAAAAGCTGTTTTTAACTCCACAAAGTACTGTGAAATTTGTGATATGAAAAATCATAATACTTCTGAGTGCTACTTCAACAAGTACTGTCACATATGTGACATGAGAAATCATTCGACAGCAGATTGTTATTTCAACAAATATTGTACTTATTGTGATGAAAAGACTCACAATACTGCACATTGTTACTTTAGAAATAGATCTCTTAATAGAAACTTTGCATTATCAAACATGAGCAAAGGATTTGTTAATCCACAATATTTGAGAAATCAAAATAATGGATTTCAAAAAGTCATTAATCAACCTACTTTAGGTTTGAGATCTTTTCCAAAGAACAATTATATGAGATCAAAACAAAACATGCAAGAACATTTCATACCAAGATCTGTAAGTATGACTAATAAAAATGTTAGTCATAAATACATTTCAAAAGTTGATCCTGTCAAATGGTATCAGAGCTGTTAGTAAGCTGTTATTAATTTTATTTGGTTTTAATAATTTATAAAAATATAAATTCTTCCTTATCATTTATTATTATTATTATTATTATTATTATTATTATTATTATTATTATTATTATTATTATTATTATTATTATTATTATTATTATTATTATTATTATTATTATTTAGGATTCTTTTTCTTGGACTGGAGATGAAGTAACACCGGTGTGAAACATTGTTAAAAGCAAACAAATTTCATCTATACATGACGAAGAAACACCTTCTCAGAAACTATTTATTGGTACGTACCTTATATATCTTACACCAACTATTATATACAAATATATTTTAAAAGTATAAATAGACTCTTACTTGGTTTTTAACCACCTTGATGTTGTTGATAGAATAATATATGGCGAATGGCGAATGGCGAAAGAATGTTTAGTCGAGCTAACTTCAAGATTTTTCTTCAAGACTATGCGTAAGAGGCTTTTTAATTCACAAAGTGTGTTGTACACATTTTATATATGTTTTTAAAATTAGTATCAAAAGATTAACATTATAGGTTATTTTACAAGGGTCACATAATACAACTTAATTTGTGTGACGACATGGGAAAAATACCAAAATAAACATTTGACCAAACTAAATTACCATTATAACCATTGAAAAAAAATTAAAAAAGAACAACCAATAAAAACAAGCCACGTGTCCATTCCTCGCCACGTGGCGAGGAAAATCCATAAGCCCTCGCTGAAAAGGTGACTGGGCGAGGGATTTATATAAGCCCTCGCTAACGTGCAAAATTTCAGTGGTTCCTCGTTGACTGGGTGAGGATCAAAGGTTTTCCTCGCCCATAATTACCAAAATGCCATTACAATTTTTATTTTATTAAAAATACAAAATTTTAAAAAAAGTATTTACCAAAAATTAAAAAATCGTTAGTTTTATTAAATTTTTTATCGTTTATTGTTCTTAAACACTCAAATTTGTTATTTAATGTGGTTTCCCCTATATAATACAAGCTTTCCTCTTAATAAACTTATCAAATTTTAGTTTTTTACTTTATTCACTTTACTAGTTTAAAAATACGTTTTTAACATGGGTTGAATTAAAATATTAAATTAATAGTTAATATTTAATATTTAAGAATTGTAAAATAATTTTTTAGATGAGATATGATTTGGATTACGTATACTTAACTATTTTTAGTAATAATAATATTTTTTAACCTTTCATCTTTAAAAAACTTAAAATATTGCACTTATTTAAACAAAAGTTTAAAATATTAAATAAACTTTAAGAAACTTGTGTTTAAGTGAATGCATTTTTTAATATTTTTAGAAAATAAAGTTTAAAAATATTATTATTACTTTAAATGTTGAGTAAACGTAATCCAAATCATATCTTTATTTAAAAAATACTTTAAAAACTTTTAAATATTAAATATTAACTAGTAAAATGAATAAAGTTAAAAGCTAAATTTTGTAAGTTTTTTAAGAGGAAATCTTGTATTATATATGCAGGACCGTTTAAGGGCTTAAACACAATTACAACACAACAACACAATGAGGAGACTAACTAAACTTTAATCAAACAGTGAACTGGGTTAACCAAAGTGATACAAAGAACACAAGTAAAGCAAGAGACAGACAAGAGAGTATGGGTTTCAAGGGGCGTATATTGCTTTCTCAATTTCATTTACAAGTGTTACAAAAGCATAAAGAAAGATACAATAACTTAAATACTTATACTAAAAACAACCTACAGCCGGCTTATACTTTGAAAGCCAGCTGGATTACAATTTCTACCACTAACAAAATCAATTTAGGATCAAAAAAGGGGCAAAAACAAAAAAAAAAAACAAAATATCGGCCTTTTTTACCTGTGTGTACTATGACATGCCATAGCTCACATCCTTATTACATTACAAAAAGGAATAAAGTACATAAATGGAAAGTACCGACTCAAACCTCAATGTACAGTTACCAAAAGCAAGGCCCCTTTTCACCAACTCATTTAATTGGTGACTTTACAGAGATGCAGCGGACAAGGTGCTTTCAATTCACATTACCTCAGATAAAGCATGTGTACTAAAGTCTTCGGAAGAAAATCTGTCTTCATTCATAGGTTGAAGCTTCGGAAGAGTTTGTCTCTGCAGGCTCCTTCGAAGACTTCATGTTTGGCTTTCCGGAAGATATTGGTCTTGGCATTCGAATATTTACACGTAGAGTATTTTCCTAATGCATTGTGTAAAACCTTCCTAAGCATCTTCACTTCAGTACTTGTGCATGTTGCGGAGACACTTAGGATTTGGTTTTGGGGTTGCATCATACTTAAAAGAATCCTTACAAACCCCCCCTAGCTGATGCGACCAAAAACACATTAGAAATCTTCAATGTTGGTAGTCTTCAGTAACAATCAGGAACCATTCCTTTCTTCATTAGATGGTCATGATCATCAAGACTCTCATATATCTTCTCATCTCAAAGAGATCAAGGCAGAGTAAGTTGAATATGTCTTGCCATGAGTAGACATTCTCCAAACAACCTTGATCTCTGATAACCCAATTCCATCTTTCTGGATTGGTCGAGTAAAGTCCAGGACAAGATGGTTGTCCTCAAGGGGCAAGTTAGAGAGCCACTTGATAGGAGTTGAGTGTGGCTGCTCCTCATGCACTTTTCCTCAATGTTGATCTGATTCAGCCTGAGGTGCAGATGTAGATGACTTTGGCTTCTTCTCTTCTTAGTCTTTGGTTTAGAAGCCATCCTCTTCTTCCTCTTAGATGTCTTTAACTGAGAAGACTGGTCCTGCAAGCACCATGTTTGACCATCTTGTCTTTCTCAGTTGGGTGTTCCTCCCTCACAGGTTTGCCATAAGGATAGGGAGTTTACCCTGCCTAGGATCAGAAATATGATACTGCTTGCTGAGCTCAGTTGGATGCTGGTTGAGGTGTCTCTTCTGGTTGGTTCAAACTTGACCTCCACTTCATGGTGGGACTTTTGACTTGGAAGATAGTGCAAGTCATAAGTTCTCCACTTTTTAATCTTCTGCTTGATCACCCTAATATGCTCATCATAATGGATAGAGACATGGGGCAAGTCTCCTTCCGTAGAATCCAATAGCTTCACAGAAGCTCACCTTCTAGCATTCAGTCCCTGTCAGCAGACTTCTTGCATTCTTTTTGTTTTTTGAATGAATGGCTCTGACTTTGCAGCTTTCTTCCCTTAGCTTCCTTTTAGTTGTCTTTCCTTTTTTGACTAGCCTCAAGCTCGTTGCTTTAGTTAGGTCACTCGAACTCAATGAAGTCATAGGACAAGGGACGAAGTGTCATCGTTCTGGCCAATAGAACCCTGTGCCTCATGTGTTGATCATCTGATCCCTATCTTCTTCTTTATCTACCTGAGGTTCTTGGTGGAGCCACCTCTTCCTGTGCAGGCTTTCTTGAACTGGTGAGAGAGTGGGAGCATGCTTGGTAAATTCGTTTCTAGTCTCTTCTCCTCTTTGAGTTGGAGAAGTAACCACTTGCATCCTCTTTCGCCTTCAACTCTCTTGACACTTTCCATGTCAGCCAGTTCACATTTAAACTCTTCTAAGGGGAGGAAGATGATTTTATCAATGTCATAGTTTCCTGGTCTGTGATAGGTAATCCTGACTGCCCTTAACTCACTCATCATCTTGAGTATTTGGTCTGGGGGCACCCTGATTGCAAACGTTGCCATGAGCTAGATGACCCAGTAAACTGTCTCCCCTTAGTCTTCCTTTTCCTTCTCTCTCTCTCCTCCCTCAATTTCCTCAGGCATTATCCTTTTCCCTTTGTCAGCCAACAGACCTTGTGACTCAGGGTGGATTGAGCTGGCCTTCCATTGCTCTGGAGTAGCTTTCCATGCTCTGGCCAGAGATAGGCTGAGAAACACGCTTTCACCAGCAGGTTCCTCAGATGGTATTTTTTTGGACCTCTTCCGTCAGTTTGTTGATGATGAGACCAGGGGTCTCAGGTTCGGGCCGACTGGGCCTTCACGTCAAGGTTTCCCCCCCTATGAAACTAATCTTAGGTCCACCCTCAACTCCTTTGACGATGCATTGGCCTGATTGCCTAAGTGTCCTTCTTAGAGTGAACTCTGCAAGGATCCTGTCCTGGATGTCTTTGAAGCAGCTTTCAGCTTTGTCTTGGAATTGCTTGGATTGACAATTGGCAAGATTGACTAATCCAGGTCTTTCATAGAAGCTCAGGCTTTGAATTGAAAAACTGTTCTTGTTGGCCTTGAACTCTGTGAAGTGTATAAGGGCTCTCCTGTCATCATCATACCTCACCTTATGATGTAATTTGGCCAGTTCCTTGTGGTGGACTGATGAGACAGCCGCCTTGGTATCCTCTTCCTCAAAGAGACTCCTTGAGTGAGTCATGAGTCACATTACTGTGAACTTGGAGGAAGTTTGCTGAAATGCACAACAGCAAGTGGGAGGTGAGTCCTCTATGTCCATTCTCTCTGAAGAACTCCCAGGTTCTGTGGTTGTCATCTTCTCCCCTTTTTGGTAGCATCATCCACTTGATAGTGAGCTGGAGATAAGTCAATCACTTCCACAGGTTTCTTGTGTTCCTGGTTGAAGCTCTCCTTAAAGGTCTCCCAGCTATTTTTTTCCTGCAGATATGATCTGGAGTGCTGATCATTGACCCTGTTTTGGTAAGGGTAGTCACCTGAGATTCCAAGTGACTAACCTTAACTAAAATAGGTGCAGTTTTTTGAACAATTTCTGCCCTTTGTCTCGATTTCCCCTCTCTTCATCCAGAAGAATCATGGGGGATGAGATTATTGGAAACCAAAGTCCTCTCTCTCACCCCCAGCTTGAGTTTCTCCTTGGCTGCTGGTTCCGCTGCTCACAGCCGCCTCAGTTGAGATGCCAAGTGGGCTGAGTTGCCATGGTTGAGGTCTTAATGATTTTATCACTTTTCAAAAGTGGAGAGCCTCTTCCATATGGAACATCCTGACCGGTTCAGAAGTGTCCACCTCAGTATAGGTGAAAACTGATGTGGGATAGACCTGAGGAGAGTCAGATGTACTCATCTCTCTTTGAGTAGGGAGGAGAAGAGAGACTGCTGGTACCCACTGAAACCTAAGTCTTCATCATATAAAGGATGGTTGGGAATTTGGTTGGTTTGAATCCAAAGGTTGGGGTGTAGCTTGTCCCCTAAAGGTTGTTCACTTGAGTGTTGAGACTCAGAGTGAAGCCTTAAGGTTTTTGGGCAGTGAGCTCATCAATGGTATCTTGAGGAACCTCAAGCCCGATAGGTGAAGTAATGGAGTGGTTTGCGCCTCAGGAGAATGGGAGCTCTAGTGTCCACTCTTCCTGTAAGTTGAGTAGATGGGGGCCTCACGACTCAATATAGCCTGAGCAGGGGTTCGTTTGGATTTTCTTTGGTAGGTGAGGGTGAATTTCCTGGTCTATTTAGGGGTAAGTCTAAAAGAGGTGGTGGGTTTCAACACTAGCTTGTTTTGCTAGAGGTTGTCACCGTTGAGCAATGAGCTCTAACATTTTTGGGACTAGGGCTGTTTCTACCCCTGAGAAGCCTACAGTTGGCTTCTTCATTATTTTAAAGATGCCGGCTTCATCTGTCCCAATTTAAGAATATTACTTGTTTCCCTCAACTGTGAGCCCAGTTCACAGTTGAGAATGTGTTGAACATATCTAGGAAACATGTAATACTCTAAGGAGTCTAAGTTTGCAAGTAAATTAGTATAAACAAATTGTGAATACCTGAACTTGACCCCCTGAACCATTCCATGAACTATAAAGGAGAGATCCTCAGGAATCTGGTCCCATCCACCATGCTTGTTTGATAAGCTGTGGATAACCACATGGAGCAGGAATTTCCACTGGGATGAGACCTTCCCTTTCCTGAAGGTCTTTACAGAGAAATCTCCCTCATAGCCCATCTGCTCAAAAGAATGATTAACAGCTTCTTTTGGGAAGGACACCTCACCTTCTTCATCATCCAGCTGCAAATGTTGGTTAATGATGGCCGGAGTGATGAAGATTGTCCTCCCTTGCACTGTGGCAGACAGTGCCTTCTCCCCATCCATAATGACCTCTTGGCAGGTCTTCCAGAATTCAAGCAAGTGATCCTCATATAGAGTAGGATCAATGGTTAGGGAGGTGAAATAGTTTGACAGAGTCAAGAATTGGCAAATCTCTGAGAAACTTGCATCTTTCTCAGAGCTTAACAGAGCAACTTGATTATGTTGCCTGTGAAGTTGCATGGAGAAATCTGGGTTGTTTCTGCGGTTAAGGTTGGCCATTTCAGAAGCTTAAGGGTGAAGAAAGGTAGAAAGCAAAGGCGGTTTAGAGAATTAGGTTAGAGGAATAGTAGAATTGAGGAAGATAGTGGGAAAGAGGGGGAACCGTTGGGTATTTATGTGAAAAGGGATTTGAACCAAAGTTAATGAAAGAGGATAAACTTTGAAATCCGGAAGTCGGTCCCACCTCTGAAAAGGTAGTTTACTTTTGCTCAAAAAGTAGTTTTCTTGGAATTCGAAAAGCTTCCGAAGATTATTTGTTTTCGGAAGTTTTGACTGGAAAAGCTTCCGAAGCTAAAATGGCTTCGGAAGATTTTCCTGAGAGTCTTGAAGATTTATGCTTCGGAAGAGAAATAAACCCTTGGATGCTTTGTATAGGAATAAACAAAGCTTCCGAAGGTTAATTTTGCTTCGGAAGGAAAAGGTCCTTTAAAAGTAAATAAGTGTCTGAGATAAGAATTTTAAGCTTCGGAAGATGAATTTGACTTCTTCCGAAGGTAAAATCTCTTAGACAGTTATTTATTTTGAAGACATGTTTTTCTTCGAAGATAAAATTTTATCTTCCGAAGTATCAAAAATTTTCAAGAATCTAAGGAAAGTCTTCAAAAAGAAATTTTACATCCAAAGAAACATGAGCTTATGAAAGTGATGAACTAGACAACTTAGGACACACATATTTTTTAAGAAGAAATAATTAGAATTAGTTTTAAGAAAAAGTCTACTCAAAGTTAATCATCCCAATAGCTGATATCAGATACTTAAATCTCTGTTCATCAAAAGCTTTTGTGAACAGATCAGCATATTGTTCATCTGTATGAACTTTGACTAGTTTAATTAATCCCTTTTCATAGTTATCTCTTATTAAATGATACCTGATGTTGATGTGTTTGGTCCTTGAGTGCTGCACAGGGTTCTCAGTGATAGAGATAGCACTATTGTTGTCTATGTGGATAGGAGTCTCTTTGAAGTTAAATCCATAGTCCAGCATCTGATTTTGAATCCAAAGCACTTGAGCACAGCAGCTTGCAGCAGCAATGTATTCAGCCTCAGCAGTTGATGCAGACACACAGGATTGTTTCTTGCATTGCCATGAGACAACCCTTCCACCAAGGAATTGACATCCCCCAGATGTAGACTTTGCAGTCATGTTGCAACCACCATAATCACTATCTGTATAGGCATACAGATTGAAATTAGGATTCTTTGGATACCATAGACCAAGTGTTGAAGCACCTTTGAGGTATCTAAAATCCTTTTCACAGTGATTAAGTGAGACATCTTAGGGTTGGCTTGATATCTTGCACAAATACATGTAGCAAACATGATATCAGGCCTGCTAGCTGTAAGATACATAAGAGACCCAATCATAGCCCTGTATAAATGTTCATCTACACACTCCCCCTCAAGATCTGGACCAAGGGAGTGGAGTGGTTTCTGGCTATGGGTGTCTTAGCAATCTTACAATCAGTCATGTTGAACCTCTTGAGTATGTCTTGAACATACTTTGACTGACTTATGAAGATGCCATCTTCAACCTGCTTCACTTGAATTCCCAGAAAGAAGTTGAGTTCTCCCATTGAACTCATCTCAAATCTGTCTTTCATCAGCTTCTCAAAGTCTTTGCAGAGCTTTGGATTAGTTGAACCAAAGATGATGTCATCTACATATACTTGAACTAGCAATAAGTCATTTCCCTGTCCTTTGATGAAGAGAGTTCCATCTATAGTACCTCTCCTGTATCCATGTTTACAAAGATACTCAGATAGTGTCTCATACCACTTCCTGGGTGCCTGATGCAGCCCATAAAGAGCTTTGTCAAGCTTGCAGACATAATCAGGATGATCAGGGTCTACAAAACCAGGTGGCTGTTTGACATAAACCTCCTCATCAATCACTCCATATAAGAAAGCACACTTTACATCAAGTTGGTAGACCTTGAAGTTCTTGGATGCAGCAAATGCCAGGAATATCCTAACAGCTTCTAGTCTTGCTACAGGAGCAAAGACATCAGTGTAGTCAATCCCTTCTTCTTGTGTGTATCCTTGAACAACTAGTCTTGCCTTGTTCTTGATGATGATTCCTCTATCATCCTTCTTATTCCTAAAACCCATTTGGTTCCAATGGTAGTCTTCCCATGAGGAAGAGGACAAAGGTTCCAAACTTTCTGCCTTTTGAATTGAAGCAGCTCTTGTTGCATAGCTTCAACCCAACTTCCATCCTTTAGAGCTTCATCAACTTTCTTGGGCTCTATCTGAGATAAGAAACAAGAGTGAAGACAAACATTTGCTTCATGGGTTTGTCCTTTGTTCTTACCCCTGTGACAACATCTCCAATGATGTTTGTGGTGGGGTGAGACTTGTGGATCCTTAGCTGAGGGATCACAGCAAGTTGCTGAGAAAGATCCAAATTTGAGAAATTTAGATCTGGTCTGGAAGATTCACCCTCCACATTATCACACTTATCAAGATTAACTTGATCCAATGAGTGTGTGACATCATTGATGTTGTCATCTATGGTATGGTTATTAGCATCAAGAAATTCCTGATCACTATCACCATCACCATTGTTGTCTTCTACAAGTGAGGTGTCTTTATCTGGTTGAGAGGCCTCTGAGCTGGAATTTGAAGGCATGCCAGATGTATCAGCTGAATTTGTCATTGTTGTGCTGATAGAAACCTCATTTGCTGAAGTAGTTCCAACTGGAGCTGAAGATGTATGAGTTGAGGGTCTTCCTAGCTCAAATCTTGGATCAGGATCACCTGTATTTAGATTTTCTGCAGATCCTGAAACATGCTCACAAGATTTGTTAAAACAGTTGGTAACTAAATCAAGATCAAACAGCCAATCCGGACCAGAACCAGCCACACAAGGTGTGTGCTCATTGAAAGTCACATTGGCTGACTCCTCAACAATTCTAGTTCTGAGATTGTATACTCTATAAGCTTTAGCTTGGGAAGAGTATCCAATAAAAATGTCCATCATCTGATTTCTCAGCAAACTTGGCAATTTGATCTTTGGTATTCAAGATGGTGCAGGGACATCCAAATGACCTGGAAAACCAATGAAAGGTTTCCTCTTGTGCCAAAGTTCATAAGGAGTCTTACCATGTGTCTTAACTACTAAAACTCTGTTTTGCACATAGCAAGCAGTATTAACTGCCTCTGCCCAGAAGGTGATAGGCAGTTTAGAGTCAGACAACATAGTTCTTGCAGCTTCAATAAGTGTCTTGTTTCTCCTCTCAGCAACTCCGTTTTGTTGAGGAGTCCTGGGAGCACTATATTGTCTTGTAATACCTTTTTCATCACAAAATGTATCAAGGATTTGGTTCTTGAATTCAGTTCCTTGATCACATCTTATGGTTTTGACCTTGTGATCACATTGATTCTCAATTTTAAGATGAAATTCTTCAGAATCTCAGGGGTTTCATCCTTAGTTCTAAGGAAGAAGACCCAAGTGAATCTTGTAAAATCATCTGTGATCACCAGACAGTAAGAGGTCCTTCCTAAACTCATTACACTGGTGGGGCCAAAGAGATCCATATGTAACAAGTGTAGGGGAGTAGTGATGGAGTTCCTTTCCTTAGGCTTGTGAGATACTTTGTGTTGCTTCCCTTTCAGGCATGCAACACAATGATCATCACTTGTAAACTCTTTCTTTGGCATTCCAGTTACCAGATCATGTTTAATTAATTTATTCATGTTCTTAAAGTTTACATGGCACATTCTTTTATGCCATAGGAAAGACTCATCACTATTTGCTTTAGATAGAAAGCATGAAACTTCTCCAGAGGGAGATGTTTCTTGCAAATCCATCTTGTACATGTTCCCTTTCCTGGGGGCTCTGAGCAGGATATGCTCATGAGGAATGACCACTCCAGGCTTGAGAACAATGCACTCATGCTCAGTAAAGAGCATGTTATGACTCTGATCACAAAATTGGGATACACTCAGAAGATTGTACCCAAGCTCCTTAACAAAGTTTACCTTCTCAATGCTGAGCTTACCATTTGTGACCTTGCCCCTTCCAGAAATGTAACCACCTTCATCTCCTCCAAAAGCAACTGGTCCTCCATCAATTCTCTCAAAATTATGGAGTAAGACCTATTGCCTGTCATGTGCCTGGAACAGCCACTGTCAATTATCCAGACATTCCTGTTTGTCTTGAGCTGTTCCTGCACAAAGAAAATGATTAGTTACATTTGGAAACCCAAGCCTTACTTGTCTTGGGCTCATTAAGTGTAATAGAAGGTTGTTGGAGAAACCTCAGTCATTTGGTCTTTCTTAGATTTCCACACCACCTTTGGAGTCTTGGACTTGACCTTCAAAACCTTAGAAGCTTTTGGAACTTCACAAGTTTTGATGACTGATCCTTCGGAAGAATCTACAGTCACTGCAGCAGACTTCAGTGCTTCGGAAGAACTCCTTTCTTCTGAGACCAACTTTGCTTCCGAAGGTAATTTTCCATTTACCTTCTTCTTTGATTTGGAGCTTCCGAAGGAAACAGACTTTCCTTCCGAAGCTTGAGAATTCTTGAGACTCTTTGAAGTCTTTGTATTGGTCATGTGGACAGTACTTTTAGGATTGTATGGGCAATCCTTAGCAATGTGAGAAGTACTTTCACACATGACACATAACATTTTCTTCTTCAAAGAAGTCTCCTTTTGAGAGCAAGACTGGCTTTGGTCACATCCCTTCTCCACCTTCATCTTAGTAGATGCTGAGACAGTTCTTTTGGGCTATGAACTGTTCTTGGAGTTTGATGGTCCAGGCTGTGCAGCAGTGGTACACAGCAGCTCAGTCTTCTTCTTTGCACTGAGATGATTTGAACAAGAACCAGGACTCTTAGCTGAGGAGTCTTGGTTGATGTCTTCAGTCCTTACTACTTTGAAACCTGCAGAGATAAACACTTGTTTCTGCTTAGCATCAAAAGTAGCCTTGATTTCTTGAGCCTTCTTTGCTTTCCTTTTGCTCTTCCTGATCAAGTTCTTTCTCTTGGACTTGGTCATCACAGTTGATTTCTTCTCCTCAGAAGGATAGTGGCCCTTGGAAGAATCCTCTTCTTCACTCTTCTCAGAGGAATTCTTCACTATCACTTCTTCATCATCCTCACTTATAGGATCTATGAGAGGAAGCTCATCTTCACAAGTTCCACACCTAGGAGATCTTACAGACAAGATTGTGTGTGGAGGAGCTATCTCATTTGATCCCAGTCCCTGTCTATTTTGATAACAAACCTTGTTGTGCAGGGATGAGGATATCATGTTCTTGAAGGTCTCTTCTTCAAGAACACTCTTCACTGCCTTGGCTTTGCTGATCACAAGCTCAGCCTGGCACTCAGTCATCTTAGTGATGAGATCTTGAATCTGAGTTCTAAAATCTGTATGTTCATGTTTTAGTACTGAAATGGTTTTCTCCAAGTCTTCTATCTTTAACTTGTAATCATTTTCAGACTTTCTAAAATCAGATTTTAATATGTTTAATGACTCAAGATCAGATCTCATCTCTAAGTTATAGGACCTGTATCTATTCACTATAGCAATGCATTCAGGAGAGCAGAGATGTTCCAATACCTTGGCTTCATCATGGTCAGCCATCAGTGCTTGGTTTGGAGAAGCATCTTCCACCTGAAAGCTCCAGTCAAAGCCTCCTTCTTCAACAGCAACGGCAGCATGTTGCTTTGTCTTCTCAGCCTGAGGGGCTTTTTCAGTGTAGTTTGGTCTGGGTTGTGTTTGGCCCCCATTAGCTTTAGGTGCCTTACACTCCCTAGAAAAGTGACCCATAAGGTTACAGTTGTAACACTTTACTTTGCTTTTATCCAGCCCAAACTTACCACTGGTAGCATTGCTTGGAAATCTTCTTCATGTCCTCTTGTAGAACTTCTTGGCTCTGTGAGTGAGGAGAGCCATCTGCTGAACTATCTCCATGTATTCCAGGTCATCTGGATGGATACAGTCCAGGTCTTCAAGAGTGAAAAGATAATTCCCACAGCTTTCATCAGCAGACACAAAGGCTTGAGAAGAACTTGTCTCTTGGAATGGGCTTCCTTGAGTAAAGTTCTCCCTTGGTGTCTCCGGGAAGGTGATGAAAGGACCCTTTTGTGAGTTGTCAGGGTAGCATATAAGATGATGTTGAGGTTCTATGTTGTCCCTTTCAACCACATGAAGGGCTGAACCCATTTGATTGTTGGAGTTGCCAGATGAACCTTGCATGTTCATCTCCATCTGGTATCCACTGAGAATCCCATACAACTCTGTAAGAGTAAGAGTCTTAAGGTTCTCAGTCCTCTTGATCACCACACAATAGTGTGTCTATTGCCTAGGAAGTGAGGACATGAACTTCCTTACAATGTCCCTGTTCTCAAGAGGAACTCCTCCATCCACTAGGGTATCCATAATTCCTAACATACCTGAAGTATTGTTGGGTCATGGTTTCACCTGCTTTGAAGGTGAAATTCTCAAACTGCTGCTTCAGAAGATCTTTCTTGTTCTCTTTGGCTTCAGAGGAGCCTTCATACATCAGCTTTAGTGCATCCCACAGCTGTTTGGCTGTCTTGCACTTCTTAAAACCTCTGTATACAGAGTTTGGGAGAGCAGTCTGAAGAGCAGTCATGGCCTTCCTGTCAATCTCTACTCTTTTTCTATATTCATCTGAGTAGTTGGCCACATCTTTATGAATCATACCAGCACCAGTAGCAGAGGGGGTGCTGGGTATGAAAGGTCCATTCTCAACAGATTCCACATTCTTGAATCAAGAGACCTGATGAAGCCTTCCATCCTCATGCACCAGGTGTCAAAATCATCAAGAGTGATCAGTGGGGATTTGTTCATGGTTCTAGTCTCCATATCAGTCTTTGAGATGGAAGCCATTTGAAGAGTTTAGTTTTTGTGTGTGTGAGGGATCTTAAGATGGTTAGATCTTATATCAAGAGCCTGAAAAGCTCTGATACCAATTGCAGGACCGTTTAAGGGCTTAAACACAATTACAACACAACAACACAATGAGGAGACTAACTAAACTTTAATCAAACAGTAAACTGGATTAACCAAAGTGATACATAGAACACAAGTAAAGCAAGAGACAGAACAAGAGAGTATGGGTTTCAAGGAGGCAGTATATTGCTTTCTCAAGTTCTTTTACAAGTGTTACAAAGCATAAAGAAAGATACAAGAACTTGAAATACTTATACTACAACCTACAGCCGGCTATACTTTGAAAGCCAGCTGGATACAATTGACTAGACACTAACAAAATCAATTGTAGGATCAAAAGGCATATCTGCCTTTTGACCTTGTGACTATGACATGCCATAGCTCACATCCTTATACATTACAAAAAGGATAAAGTACATAAAGTGGAAAGTTACAGACTCAAGACCTCAATGTACAGTTACCAAAAGCAAGGCCCTTTTCACCAACTCATGTAAGTTGGTGACTTTACAGAGATGCAGCGGAAAAGGTGCTTTATGGAACAGTACATCAGATAAAGCATGTGTACTAAAAGTCTTCGGAAGAAATCTGTCTTCATAGGTTGAAGCTTCGGAAGACTTTGTCTCTGAAGCTTCGGAAGACTTCATGTTTGGCTTCGGAAGATATTGGTCTTGGCTTCGGAAGATTTTACACTTAGAGTATTTTCTAATGCATTGTGTAAAACTTCCGAAGCATTCTTCACTTCAGTACTTAGTGCATGTTGGTGAGACACTTAGGATGTTTTGGGTTGCATCGGACTTCAGGAATCCTTACAATATAGGAAAAAACCATATTAAATAACTGTTGATACATGTATGTCCCTAGATCATGATATGAATGTAATAGATCTTGTTTGTCTGATTCTGATGTAATGTTTGGAATGATTAATGAAATGATATTAGTTGTTTGTGATTTATAATGTTTAATATTTCATTAATGAGTCGATATTGAATTGGTTAAATAGGTTTGTGATTGTTTGAATTGTTACACATAATGTTATATTAATTAATACATTCAAACTTAAACAAAATGAAGTTCTCATGCAAATGGCCCATGCGAATGGACCATACGCATGAATAACTTCATACGAATGACTCAGTCGCACGACTGAACCAGGAGACTGGATCAGTCGTATGATTGTAATATAAGATTGGCTCAGTCGCACGACTGAACACTCAGTCGTGCGGATGAATCAACCGCATGGTTCAATCGCACGACTAAACCATACTAATGGTTCAGTTGCACGAATGAACAATACTAACCTATAAATACAACCCAATTCGTGGAAAAACCTAAGCATTCATTTTATTTCGACTCCAGACGTACCCTAGCCGTCCAGAAGCCTCCTAGTTCGTACTCCAAGTTCATAGAACGCTGTAGATCGATTCCTAATCGATTCTTAACGTTTGATTCAATACTTTATTGATTCTTCGTGCGTTCTCACTGATTGGATCGCCAATCAAATAGGATTCCGCACTATTTGGTTTGGTTTACACGTTAATCATTCGGTATTTCGTTCAAATACCAGGTCCTAACAAGTGGTATCAGAGCTTTGGCTCTTGATTACGTGTGATTTAATCAACATTGATAAAAAGTTTGTGTTTTTACACTAAAAACGCAATCTTTTGTGTCAAAAGTTGTGTTGGACGTTCCCTGCTCATCAAGTTTCGGTTTCTACGGCCTTAGGCGATTAGGGTTGGCGAAAATTCGATTTTTTACAGCTAAAACACGTTTAACCTAGAAATTTTCGCAAAACAGCAGCTTCAGTCGCACGAGTGAGCCATTCGCACGACTGAACTTCATTCGCATACTCCAGACGCACGATTGGACCTAGTCGCATCTTCATTCGTACGACTGAACCATCCGTTCGCAGTGTTCATACGCATCAACTTCATTCGCACGACTGAACCAATCGCTTAGTTCAGCCGCACGATTGAACCAGTCGCATAGTTCCTTCGCACGGATAGCCCATTCGCATCACCCAGTCGCACCAGTTTGACAGATTGTTTAGTAGACTTAAAGTTAATCGACATGGAAAATCAGATGTCAGCATTTACTGCCGGGAAGGACTCAAGGATCCAGAACCTACTGTTGCTTGAGAGTGAGGTGGGGAATCATAATAAACCACCAAAGCTCTTAACGTTAGATGAGTTTCCCTACTGGAAACAACGTTTTGAGATCTACCTCAATGGAGTGGATCCAAATTTGTGTGAAGCTATCGAGATTGGGTACAGTATGCCAGTGGGAGCATATGGAGTAAAGCTTACTTTGGGAGGGATGACTGATGCTCAGAAGGTTAAGTATAATGCACAGAAGAGAGTCTATGCATTGATCACACAGTCTATTCCTAAAGATATTTTCCACCACTACTCGGAGAATAAGCAGGCTAAGAAATTGTGGGATGAGCTGGAAAAGAGATATGACGGGAATGCTTCGCTGAAGGCAATTAAAGCTAACGAACTGAAGAAAGAATTTGACAACTTCTCATCGATGGGAAACGAGAGTTTGGACGATGTTATTGAAGATTCTACCATCTGATGAGTGAATTGCATACACATGGTGTTGCTACTACCATGGAAGAAAAAGTGTCAAATTTCGCAGACGGATTGCCGGAAAAGTGGGCTTCATTTGTGTCAAATCTGAGACAGAATGAGATGCTGGCAAAGTTGGATATCAATGACTTCATTCTAAAGCTGCGAGAAAAAGCACTTAGGATGAAGTACAGAGCTCAGAAGTCTTCGTACACTCAGAATCCAGCTTTGTACAATGCCACGCCTCAAGCTAAGACGTCTGGAGCACCTCTTCAGACTGAATATATGTCTAGCTCATCGGGTCCTTCACAAGCTTCTCCTTCAGGATCAGAAACGTCAGGGTCTTCCTGTACCCATTACATTGGAACTGAAGCGAATGCTACTAGACTGAAGACCGAGAACCTCGGTAACATGACTGTGGAAGTAGCTCGAGAGCACATGGATCTCTTGGCAGTAGTGGTTCATTCCTATGATGGACTTGTTGCTGGGAAGATTGGAAACTGCCATCTGGCATATGAGGACTACGAGCAGGTGGATGAAATGGAGCTGGAGAGGATGGACATTATGTGGGCCTTAGCAAGTGCTGTCCGGAGGGCGAAGAAGTTTGTGAAAAAGACCGGACAGAACTTGGTTGCTACTAAGGATACCACATTTGGCTTTGACAAGACTAAAGTGACCTGCTTTAACTGTGGAGAAAAGGGGCACTTCAAGAGAGATTGTGTGAAGCCAAAGAAGACGGGGAATGGGAACCCATTCTCGTCCTTCACTCGTCAAGACAAGCAAGCTAGCAGTTCTACTTCATCAAGCAAGGATCCAAAAGCCTTGACTGCCCATGATGATGAAGGACAGGACTGGAGCTTTAGGTTTGTCTCTCCGGGGGAATCTAATATTGCAAGCGTCGAAGACTTAGATGATGATTCCGCGAGTGAAGGAGATATTGCAGTTGAGATAGCGATGTCAAATAGTGAAGAAACACCTGCAATTGAGGTCAGCTACAAGCCTGAAGAAGGGACTTCCACAGCAAAGATAGAATCACCAGAACCAGAGACATCTGATGCTGCGTTGATGGAAAATTCTTCATTACCTCCTCAGGTAAGTACCAGTGACCAACTGTTTAAAAATCATGCTTGTTATGATTGTAATACATTTAGAGATAACATAGATGAGAAATTTGCTAGGTTATTAGATCATAATGATAACTTAGTAAAAGATTTGCAACTGTGCACTGAGGCTAATAGAGTTTTAAAACAAAATGAGCATAGTTACAAAGAAAAGATAGACCTTTTGACTAAACAGCTTAGGGAAACTGAAGTAGTTGCATTTAACCAAGCTAATGACATTAGGTACTATCTTAACTCCCTAGAAGACACTAAGAAGCAAAAGGCAGTTTTAGAAGTAGAAGTAAACTCATTAAAGCAAAAACTGCACAGTTGGACAAGTTCATCACACATTGTCCAACACTTAGTGAGAGAAAGAAACAACGGGGAGGGTTTGGGTTATAAAGTGGTTCCACCACCACCTTAGACCTTGATGAACACTAAGAGTAGACCAATAAATAATAACCCTATCAAGGATCATGTGGTGTCTACTCCTCTTGTTAGTGATCCAGATTCCTCATGTTCATCAATTGAATCTGGAACAAAACAAAAGGAGGCCACTTCAAAGGCAAAGGGTAAAATGCCTTGTGTTAATCTGGAAAAAGAATTTGAAAAGATTAATATAAAGTCCGGGTCAAACAAAGTCAAATCTGAATCTAAAAGGACTGCTAATGTTAATCTATCACAAGTTTCATGTCAAAAACCAGTTAACCAAAAAGAAAAAGATGTTAAACAGGTTAAAACAATTAATTTTGTTAAACCAGAGAAAACATCAAAAGAAACAGAGTCAAAACCCAAATTAAGTGATGTTACTAGGGTGTCACACACATCTCCACAAAGAAAGTTTAATCATAAAGTTGATAGCAGGTCTTGCTACAACTGTGGAGAGTCTGGACACATTGCTTCTTTTTGTCCTTACTATCAGACACCTAGGAAGAAGATTGAACTTCAGGATTCAAAACCTAGATTTTCGAAGAGGAGTTCTTTAACTCCCCCTATAAGAACTAGTGAACCCAAAGTTCAACTCATTAGCCAGTCGACTGTTTATCACAAACAGGCATTGCACAAATCTGGCTTATGGAAAGAAAAGTCATCCTGCGTGTCTGATAATGATGACAAGAAGGAACCTGAGCTACCCTCACTCTCTAAGGGTCAATGGGTTGAATTCATGATGTGTGATGCCTCTGGGAAACCCAAGCCAGTAAAGGCTTGGGTTCCTAACCTAAACTAATCTTTTACATTGTATGTGCAGGGTGTTCGCTACAGTGCTGAAACTAACACGTGGATTGTAGACAGCGGAGCATCCAGGCACATGACAGGAAACAGGGCTCTTTTATCAAACGTCAAGCAAATAAAAGGAGGGCATGTTTCATTTGCTGGAAACAAGGGAGGCTATATCACAGCTCAGGGAGAAGTGGGAAATCAGAAAGTTAAGTTTGATAAGGTGAACTACGTTCAACAACTTCAAAACAACTTACTTTCTATTTCCCAAATCTGTGATAAAGGATTTAAAGTCATATTCGACAACAAGAAGTGTTACGTCCTAAAGAAAGACTACGTGATTCCGGAGGACCAAGTTCTGATGACAGCTTCAAGATATAAAGATCTTTATGTTTTGGATCCCTCAACAGCTTCAACAACGGATCATGAAGTTCAGTGCTTTCTATCAAAAGCCACTGAGAAGGACTCCATCTCCTGGAATAGGAGAATGGGACACATTAATTAACAGAAGATGAATCACTTGATCAAGAAGGATCTCGTGAGAGGAGTCAACGTCAAGAATTTCCAACTTCCTGATTTTTATGTAGCTTGCAAGAAAGTCAAACACACGAAGAAGTCTCATAAGGAAAAGAAAGTTCATTCTATAGAACTTCCTCTTGAACTTCTTCACATGGATCTGTTTGGTCCAGTCAGTACAAAGAGCATTGCAGGCGACTTGTACTGTTTTGTGGTTACTGATGACTACTCAAGATTCTCTTGGGTAATGTTTCTGAAGTCCAAATCAGAAACTTTTGAGTCATTCAAGGAGTTAGTAACCACACTGGAATCTCTCTACAAGCTGAAGGTGAGACAAGTACGCTCAGACAACGGGACTGAATTCAAGAATCAGTGGATGGAGGCTTACTACAAGGAAAACGGAATTGTGCATCAATTCACTTCTGCCTACACGCCTCAGATGAATGGAGTTGCTGAGAGAAAGAACAGAAGCTTGATAGAGACAGCACGGACGATGCTGGCAGACTCGAAACTGCCTATCCAATTCTGGAATGAGGCAATAGCTAATGCATGTTATACACTGAATCGAGTTCTGATAGTCAAGCGCCATGGAAAGACATGTTACGAGCTACTACAAAGACGCAAACCGAATCTGGAGTATCTCGAACCATTTGGCGCGCCGTGCACACTTCTAAAGAAGACTCAAGAAGGTAAGTTCAGCGAGAAGGCTGATGAAGGGATTTTCTTAGAATACAACATACCGAACAAGCGAGTTTACAACAACTCAACGGGTTTAGTAGAAGTGAGGTGTAGTGTTGATGTTCAAAGATATACCACACCACCCACTGGCAAAGGACCCGCCTACTTTTTCAACTATGATGGATTCTTCAAGTCCTTCAACATCCCTATCTCTCCTTCGGATGACGAGTTAGCTACTCAAATGATGTATTATATCTTGAACACACCAACTCTTGATCCTACATCATCGAGCTCACAGGGAGAATCATCTACTCAGTCAGGGGGAGTAGTCGACGACAGTGACTCCTCCCCAGAAGATGAAGCTGAAGAAGATGACCAGAACAGTCAGGAGGAACAGGTTCCAGTTCCTGAACGTCCACAAGCATCTAACAGTGATGCACCTTTGACTTTGGAACCTCAAACTCCAACTACCTCAGATGCAGAACCAAATGTTCATAATCTTGGCTCTGAGGTAGCTGTTCCTACTACTCCAGGATCACGTCTAAATGTTTATCATCCCCTGGACAATGTCATTGGGGATGTCAGATCAGGAGTACAAACCCGAAATCAGCTATACTCAGCTGATTATGCTTCGGTTATGGAAAAGGGATACATTCATGATGGTGCTTATCGGTGTTTTGTCTCGCGGTTTGTGCCAAAATATGTCAGTGAAGCACTGAATGATGAGGCGTGGGTGAGTGCCATGCAAGAAGAACTTCTTCAGTTCAAGAAGTTAGGTGTATGGACTCTGGTAGATAGACCTAAAGGTGCTAAGGTCATTGGCACCAAATGGGTCATAAAATGCGAGAAGGATGACCAAGGGGTCATTATCAGGAACAAGGCTCGACTGGTGGTTCAGGGATTTCGCCAAGTCGAGGGGATTGACTAAAATGAAGTGTTTGCACCCGTGGCAAGGATGGAAGCTATCCGTATCTTCCTTGCCTATGCATCCTACATGAAGATTAAAGTCTATCAATTAGATGTGAAGAGTGCATTCCTTCATGGGGAAATAAGAGAGACAGTCTATGTCAGTCAACCCGAGGGATTTGAAGATCCTTATCATCGGGACAGAGTTTACAAACTCGACAAGGCCTTATACAGGCTTCATCAAGCTCCTAGGGCCTGGTATGAGAAACTCTCGACTCGTCTTGTGAAACACGACTTTCGCAGGGGAGTCATTGACTGCACGCTGTTCATCAAAGAAAAGGATGGAGATCTACTGCTCGTACAGATCTATGTCGATGACATAATCTTCAGTTCCAAGAACGAAGACTTATGCAAAGAGTTTGAAGCAGTTATGAAGAAAGAGTTTGCGATGAGTGCTATGGGGGAGATGAAATTCTTTCTCGGGTTACAGGTGGATTAGACACCAAATGGGATCTTTCTACACCAGACCAAGTATTTGGGAGACATTCTCAGTCGTTTTGACATGGAGAATGCTTCTGCTGCTGGGACTCCACTTGCTACAAATCATGATATAGCACCTGATGAAAATGGAGATCTGGTAGCTGCCACAATGTACCGAGGAATGATTGGATCCCTTATGTATCTCACAGCCTCAAGACCTGATATCATGTATGCTACATGTCTATGTTCTAGATATCAGGCTAAGCCTAAGGTTAACCATCTGATCGGGGTCAAGAGGATATTTCGTTATCTGAAGGGTACACCCACACTTGGGTTGTGGTATCCTCATGTTGATGACTTTGAGCTCACTACGTATAGTGACTCGGATTACGGGGGCTGCAAGATGAACTACAAGTCTACATCAGCAGGGTGTCAATTCTTTGGGAGGAGATTAGTTACCTGGCAATGTAAGAAGCAGACCTCGGTTGCTTTGTCAACGTGTGAAGTCGAATACATTGCTGCTGCAAGTTGCTGGTCACAAATCATCTGTATTCAACAGCAAATGCGGGATTACGGTTTAAAGCTTTCTTCTACTCCTATCTTTGTTGATAACTCCGCTGCAATTGCAGTAACTAAAAATCCGGTGCAACATCCAAAGACCAAACACATCAGTATTAAATACCATTTTATAAGAGACTGTTTTGAAAAGAACTTAATTGATGTGGTAAAAATTAATACTGATTTTCAACGCGCTGACCTCTATACAAAAGCTTTTGATAAACCACGTTTTCTATATCTGTTAGAGGTCAACGGCGTTAAAAAGAAAAGTGATGTTATTCCTGATGATGATCATGTGTAGTCCGATGCATTGTAGTTAAATTTTTCTCTTTCATTTTTCTTTATTTATTTTAATTTTGTTTAAATTAAATTCATGTTATTTAGCTGTCTGTTAAAATCCAAAAATAATTAAATCCAGTATGATTTTAGAATTTTAAGGGGAGAATAGGTCAGCTAGTAAGTAGCATTAAAGAAATAAAAATTAAAAAAAAAATAAATTGAGGGAGAAGGAGTGGATAGCTGATATAAGGTAGATCGTATCTGTGATACCGATTCAAACCTTTTGGAAAATGATAGTACACAGGAATAAATCAAAAGAGACTTTAAAAATTTAATTTAGAAAAGATGCAAAATTCAAAGTATAAGTCTGTGTAGTCTAAGCAATATAAAAGGGAAGATGATAGAAAAACTGGTAACTACGAAGGTGACACAAAGAAAGTAGACCTAGAGGTTGCTAGACCACAAATTATATGTCGGTAGATTCAACACATAGATGATTAGACCTGACTGGTGATCTCAAGATCAAACTAAGTTGTTCAACTGACTGTGGGCTCCCATCTTGTCACTGGTTAACACAATCAACAATATTCCAATAAGGGGTAATGAGCATGTAAACGCCACAAATGTGTGTGGATGACCATAAATAGAGCAAAGCATGAAAAATGAAAGACAAATGCTATCAAGCTAATGACTTATGTTGTTGGTGCATTATGTGCAAAAGAAAATTTAGCTGCTCTAACAAGAAGATAGGTTGTGTGCCTCTCTGCTGTGCGATGGCACTGACCTGAGGATAAGCATAACCTAGATATTCTAGAATTCATTGTTGTTTGCCGCCTCTCTGCTGTGCGATGGCACTGACCTGAGGATTGGCTTCTCTTTGAAAGCTCTTAGAATAGTCTCTTTTTGTAAAAATACCCGTAGACCGCTCAAAAGCTCCTGAGGAATGTTGATTACCATAATAAGTGTGGGATCCACAAATGTTAGTTGAAATAATTAAACCTAAAACTATCACCAGTTTGTGTCTAAAGTCTGTGTATGGATTTAAGAGGACAAATATACTGACAATCATTGTGGCTGCAATTCTTGAAAGTTCAAATCAATGTGGAAATCTAATAGTACCAGTATGATTTCCTAAATTTGCTGACGACACTAGATGAAAACCAAGAAATAAGCGTCAAAAGGTTTTGATAACAAGTCCCAAATGATTTAACTTGCCTGTATGATTCCAAAATTGAATTGGTCCAGGTGTGGTCAAACTAAATAGAAGCTGCCTATTCCGGAACCAAAATCCAGTAGATTCTATCTTAGGATTGATCCCTCACAAAAAGTCAAAAACAAGTTTGATTTTTGTATTTTAGTTTAACTTTCTAGTTAGTTAGTCATTTTAGTTTGTTTGTTTGTCGGACTATAACATGAAAATCAGTATGGGATTAACTCACCTAAAAGGGTCATGTCTGAGATGATCACATGTGTTTTCAAAGTTTAAAAGGGTCACGCCTGAGGTGACAAATTGGTTAAAATGATCACGTCTGAGGTGATCAAAAGTTTTCAAGTTAAAATGATCATGTCTGAGATGATCAAATGCTCATAATGTTAATTTCAACAGTTAAAATGGGTTTAAATGTTAAATGTTAAAAATGGTAGAAAATTTAACAAGTATGACCCATTCGCACGAATGGACCATTCGTATGGACTTATCATCCGAATGGGAGCCATTCGTACGAATGGATCATGAGTATGGACCATCCAAGCGATTGGCCCATACGATTGGCCCAGTTGGATGCTTAAGAGCGAACGAATGAGTCAGTCGCACGACTGAGATCCAGTCGGACGATTGAAGAAGGGCGACTGAACCAATCGCACGACTGAGGCCCACTCGCACGACTGAAAGGTGCGTATGAGCCCATTCGCACGATTGAATTTAGGGTTAGTATAAATAGAGGGAGAGTCGGTCGCAGAGACTCACCACTCTCAAATTAACCCTAAATCGCACGAACTAAAGCCACTCTGCCCAAATTTCATTTGATCTCTATAAACCCCCGTTACTTGATTACTGACCATATACATCGATTCTACAGGTAATTTGCGGTGAAGAGACACTCAAATAACTTTCAATTTGACACCAAATCTGGAAAATCAGACCCGTAAAAGAACCTAGACTTAAGTGGCTTAATTACCTAACTAAACGACTCAAACAAATGAAATTAAAGATGTTAGGTGTTATACAAATGGATTGCAAGTCTAATGAACCAGAACACGAAGTCTAAAACTCAAAATTGGTGAAAAAGTGAATTTGAATTGAACAGTCAGTACATCATGCGAATGGACAGGTTGATGAACGTCATTCGCACGACTGAAGGGTGCGAACTGCTTAACCGCACGACTGAACCATGCGTATGAGTTCAGCTGCACGACTGGTGTAATCGCATGAGGTTACATACGCATGAACTCAGTCGCACACTCAGTTGTACGTATGGGGTCTTTCGCACGACTGAACCCCAGTCGCACTGTTCAGTCGCACGACTGATCTCAGTCGCACAACCTCAATCGCATGACAGAAAGATTTTTCTTCAAGTCCAAGTGTTTCATGACATTCTTAGCCAATGAGTATTAATGTTTACTTTGTTTGTGTAACAGATGGCGAGTCGATGGACTATGAGTACGAAGCACAATATCTGTGCTCATCTGGATTTGACATCCAGAAATGCTGCTGATTTCTCGGGCATTATCACATTTCTACAGAGGTCGAGGATTGCACACGCCATATCTACTCCCTGTACTCCTTATTGGTCCATTCAGCAGGCCTTCTGGGAAGGCGCTACAGTTGATAGATCCTCTGAGCCTCACTGCATCAAAAGTACCATCTTTGGAGAGGCTATAGCTGTTACAGAGGAGGACCTAAGGATAGTGTTATAGTTGGGGCATGGCGCTGATTGTCCGACTAGATTACACCCCCTCACTGTCAGAGGATGCTTTCTTAGAGCCAAGTACTCTGGGGACATCAATGCTGGGGTACTCAACAAGAGTAACCTCTGTCCCCAGTTTAAGTATCTTGCGCACGTGCTGCTTAAGTGTATAGCTTCCAGGAAGGGAGGTTTTGATGAGCTATCCGACCAGATACAGAATGCATATGTTGCGTTGGTGCTGAACCACTCGTTCAACTTCTCCAAGATGTTCTTCACCTACCTGGTGGAGAACATCGAGGGGAAAGGGAAGGAGGGCTTCTGTATGTACCCAAGGTTTATGCAGATAATCATAGATCAGAAGCTCCCCTCCCTGCCAAAGGAGAAGGATGATGCTGTTGTTCTAGAGGTGATGGATGACACCACATTGGGGAGGATGAAGGTATACAGGGGGAAGCAGGTGAAACCCCCTGTCAGGAGATTGTTTGGGCATCTGGCCCGGGAGGACTACGTGGTGCCAGCCAGGAGAAAGTGGCGCCACGACGATAGCGATTCGGATGTTGAGCAGATTGCTCTACCCACTCATGACTCAGATGATGATGATAGTGGGGATGCTGGAGATGATATGCCTATTCCACCGAAGGGCACATCTACAGATGTTATACCTCCGGTATCTGCCCCAACAGGAGACGTAGCTGAGTCAGCGGGTTTCCACCAGGACTTCATACTTGGTGAGGAGGAATAAGAGTCGGATGAGGAGCCCTTGACGAGGACTGTGGGAAGCAAGGTTGTTCCCACAGTGTATGGACTCCGGGCGGTTGGTGAACGCCCCAGGGATTCGGGAGAGACAGCTACATATCCTAGCTATGCCCCTGAGCCAGCTAGCCGTGTTCTAGGGGGAGCATCCACCTCGACTGGATCGAGGAGGAAAAGAATGGCTCAGCCCCACGACCAGAAGAAGAAGAAGAGAAGACTCACCTTCGTCACCACCACAGCCACTACATCTACCACCACCACTACCACCTCTACATCTACACCGTCCACCACCACAGCCACCACAGCTACCACTAACACCACCACACCTCCCACCATTGTACATATGCCAACCACCACCATATCTTTCACTCCTACATCACCTCCACTATCATCCCGTCCAAACCCCATCTTCACCACAGCCACCACCACCACTACTAGCCACCAAGCAGGACCCTCTTCACATGCCTCACATATATACGGATCACCTCTACCTCCAATTGGGGTAGAGGAACAGCTTTCTGCGCTGAACCAGATGGTGATGCGTTTGTTAGCTGCTGATAAGGAGAAGACAGCGCAGTTCCGTCACCTGACAGATATTACTGCGGCGCAGTCTCAGCAGATCGCAGAGCAGGCTCGGTTGATAGATGAGCAGGCCCAACAAATGGCTGCTCAGAGTCACGAGATCACCCAACTCCAAGAGCACAGTGTCACATCTGCTAAAAGGATTGAGGAGTTGGAGGAGGCTAAGAAGACCATCATGCTAAAGCTTAAGGGATCTAAAGATGAGCCACTAAAGATTAAAGAGGGAGACGGAGATGATGGTGGTGATGATGATGAGGATGATGATGAGGGTGATGATGATGAGACTGAGGATGATGAGGGGATTGAGGACGAGAGGACAGAGGAGAGGAATGAGGATGATGATGAAGAAGGAGGGGATGCAGCTGCATCTGCCTCTACTCAAGGTCAGGAAAGGAGATCCAAGAAGAAACAAGACCAACAAGCTTCCTCCTCTGCTCCACCAAGCGATGATCCAGTGATACAAGAGAAAAGTAATGATTAGATGTCTATGTATTTGATTACTTTTGTATTTGAATCATGTATTTAAACATATGTATTTGATGTTTATATTATGATTAATGTGTTTCTATTTTCATTATTAACTAATGGTTGATGTGTTGCATGTTTAAATCAAACAGATCCAAACTATCAAAGGGATGAGTTCGACGTTGCTCCCCTTCAGCAGGTCAAGACTCAGCTAACTATGATTCTTGATCTGCAAGGGATCGTAAGGAGGTCGGTGAGTTATACCCCTGAAGAAGGGGAAATAATTCACGATCTATCAAATGAGCAACTAGCTGAGATCTTCAAGCTAAATCCCGATGAGATTGTAAAGGATGCTCCAACGTGCGACTCGACAAGTGATGAAGAGCTCAACGACGTTGATGAAATAGAGATAGAAGATGTCACTGCAGAGCACTACCTTCAGTATGCTGACAATGAGGGAAATATGGTCCCCAATCTGGGTGAATCCCTTGTTAGTGATACTTTTGAGGTGCTAGATAAGATAGAGCAAGAGTCCGAGAAGACAGAGGGAACAGCCCAAGCCTCAAACGATGATGTTGACATTCGAAAGGCTGAATGGGCTGCTTGTTTTGAAGAAGTTAGAGCCCAACGCGCTGCACCTAAACAGGACGCCTACACCAAACTCTACAGAGTCAAGAAACATCATAAGGTGTCGGGCAGGATTATAGCGTGGGCATATTTTGAGGACCTAAACGTCTATGCAGTTAAGAAGGAGAAGGGCATAGAGTACTTTAGATTTCCACATGATCTAAAGACTCTACCAGGTTTTGAGCTCAACCAGCTGGCCAAACTGAAGCTGTTGTATGCTGACCCTAGAAAGATGTCAGGCTGGTTTGAGGCTGCCCTAAGGAAGGAGTACCACACCAGGTGGGTTAACTTCAGACCCCAACAGCCTACAAGGTACATCAGAAGGTCTGAAGTTGATGCCATTACTAGATAGCCAAAGATAGTGTTGAAGTGGAGTCCTCCGCGCATGATGTCAAGAATCCCGCTCAGGGAAATGCCACAGGACTTCACTCCATACTCTAAGTGGTGGTACTACGATTGGAGGATAGGAGAAGCGGTCATAGTCCTAAACAAAGAGGGCCAAATGGATACTATCAGGGTATTTGACCAAATGTGGCTTACCAACTTGTCAGCTAATGATGTCTACACTCTATACAAGTGGCCACTGTTCTATGATACGCAGGATATAGTACAAGCCCTCCAGTTCCAGAACGTCATAAGACTCTGTTTTGCATTTGAGATTCATGCAGGAGTCACAAAAGAGGATAAGTACAAGAAATATGAGGAGGTAATGAAGAAAACAAGACATTAGAGAGATCTAGGTCCAAGGGGGAGTTTGTTGATACATGTATGTACCTAGATCATGATATGAATGTAATAGATCTTGTTTGTCTGATTCTGATGTAATGTTTGGAATAATTAATGAAATGATATTGGTTGTTTGTGATTTATAATGTTTAATATTTCATTAATGAGTCGATATTGAATTGGTTAAATAGGTTTGTGATTGTTTGAATTGTTACACATAATGTTATATTAATTAATACTTTCAAACTTAAACAAAATGAAGTTCTCATGCAAATGGCCCATGCGAATGGACCATACGCATGAATAACTTCATACGAATGACTCAGTCGCACAACTGAACCAGGAGACTGGATCAGTCGTATGATTGTAATATAAGATTGGCTCAGTCGCACGACTAAACACTCAGTCGTGCGGATGAATCAACCGCATGGTTCAATCGCACGACTGAACCATACTAATGGTTCAGTCGCACGAATGAACAATACTAACCTATAAATACAACCCAATTTGTGGAAAATCGTAAGCATTCATTCTATTTCGACTCCAGACGTACCCTAGCCGTCCAAAAGCCTCCTAGTTCGTACTCCAAGTTCATAGAACGCTGTAGATCGATTCCTAATCGATTCTTAACGTTTGATTCAATACTTTATTGATTCTTCGTGCGTTCTCACTGATTGGATCGCCAATCAAATAGGATTCCGCACTATTTGGTTTGGTTTACACGTTAATCATTCGGTATTTCGTTCAAATAGCAGGTCCTAACAATAACAAATTTAAATGTTTAAAAAACAATAAATGAATTATTTTAATAAAACTAACTATTTTTTAATTTTTGGTAAACACTTTTTTTAAATGTTTTTATTTAAAAAAAATATATAAAAATCCTGAGCGAGGAGTGGTATTTTGGTAATTATGGGCGAAGAATGGGACATCTCAGCAAAGAAGCACTGAAATTCCAACATGTCAGCGAGAGATTATGTAATCCCTCGCCCAGTCACCTTTTCAGCGAGGGACTATGGATTTTCCTCGCTCACGTGGCGAGGAATGGACATGTGGCTCGTTTTTATTGGTTGTTCTTTTTTGTAAATTTATTTTTCAATGGTTATAATGGTAATTTAAATTGGTCAAATATTTATTTTGATAATTTTCCCTTAAAATTATGTATAAATTCGTACCGCAATCAGAAAAAAGTTAATCTTATATGCATCTCGTGTCAAATTAGTTCATTTTCTGTCGGGTAAATACATTTTTAATATAATTTTATTATAAAACTTTTATTATAATTTCTGAGGACATGTCCTTATCATACAAATTACATGTTTATTTTTCGGTTAACATTTTGAAGTCTACTCAATTTAGTAGAGTAGTATGTCAACCTGCCATTCCAGAATCAACTTTGATTGGTTCTCCATCTCGCTCGTCGAATCCGTGTTCTTGCGTTTCTTTTTAATCCTTAAAATTTCTAAAATCTTACAGAATTTTTTGTATGATTTTTACGCTTGCGGTTGTAATAAATTTTTTGTATGAATTTTCTTGCTTTCATTACGAAATCAACTCACATATTTCATCTGCAGGGACAAACTTATAGTACCCACACACAAACTTACCTTACTCAATGCGATCTAGCCTACCATAAATACATTATACTTTCTTTAAAAAAGACAATACATATATCATCGGGATAAAAGATCGTTTTTTTATTACGAATTTTCAACATATTTTAAAATTCCACCCTTCGTAACCTAATTAACTAAATAACCTATTTATACTTCAAATATAAATAATGACAACAAACTAAAACTATCGTTTTTTTTTCTGGACGACAAAACAAATAGTTATATATATATAATTTAGAAAAAAGGCTAACAAGGAGCTAAAACCCTCGAGAACAACATACAAAACCGAAAAGAAAAACAAAAGCATAAATTAATGTTGATGCATGTATGTCCCTAGATCATGAGTTGTAATGTAATAAATCTTGTCTGTCTGATTATGATGTAATTGTATTAATTAATGAAATGATATGAATTGGTTGTTACTTGTGATGTTTAATATTTCATTAATACGTTGTGATTGAATTGATTGGGTTTATGAATGTTTGAATGGTTGCTCATTATGTTATATTAATTAAAACTTTCAAACATAACTTAATGAAGTTCTCATGCGAATGGGCCATGCGAATGGACCACACGCATGAATAACTTCATACGATTGACTCAATCACACGATTGAAACAGGAGACTGAATCAGTCGTATGATTGACACATGAGATTGACTCAATCGCACGACTGAACACTCAGTCGTGCGGATGAATCAACCGCATGGTTCAATCGCACGACTGAACCATACTTATGGCCCAGTCGCACGATTGAACAATACTAACCTATAAATAGACCCAATTCGTGGGAAACGAAAGCATTCATCCCATTACGATTCCAGACGTACCCTAGCCGTCCAGAAGCCTTCCAAATCGTTCTCCAAGTTCACAAAACACATCAGATCGGTTCCTAATCGATTTCTGACGTTGATTTCAATTCTTGATTGATTCATCGTGTGTTCTCACTGATTGGATCGCCAATCAAATAGGATTCCGCACTATTTGAGTTGGTTTAACACGCAATCACTAGGTATTTCGATCAAATACCAGGTCCTAACAAGTGGTATCAGAGCTTTGGCTCTTGATTTCGTGTTGATTCAATCAAGATTGCATAAAAGTTTGTGTTTTTGCACGAAAAACGCAATCTTTGACATCACAAGTGATCTTGGACGTTCCCTGCTCATTGAAGTTCAGTTTCTACGGACCTAGGCGATTAGGACTTGTGAAATTTCGAATTTTTACGGCTGAAACCCGTCAAACCTAGAAATTTTCGCAAAACAGCAGCTTCAGTCGCTCGAGTGACCCATTCGCACGACTGGACTCCATTCGCACTGCTCATTCGCACGATTGGACCTAGTCGCACCTTCATTCGGCCGACTGAACCGTTCGTTCGCATAGCTCATACGCACCAGATTCATTCACACGACTGAACCATTCGCCCTGTTCAGTCGCACGGTTGAACCAATCGCAGAGTACATACGCACGATTAGACCATTCGCATCCTTCAGTCGCATCAGTTAAAGATTATTTGATCAGATACTAAGTTTATTAGCCATGGAAGATCAGATGTCAGCCTTTACTGCTGGAAAAGACTCAAGGATTCAGAACCTGCTGTTGCTTGACAGTGAGGTGGGTAATCACAATAAACCACCAAAGCTCTTGACTTTAGATGAGTTTCCCCACTGGAAACAACGTTTTGAATCTACCTCAATGGAGTAGATCCTAATCTGTGGGAAGCTATAGAGGTTGGTTATAGTACACCGGTGGGAGCAGATGGAGTTAAATTAACGTTAAGTGGGATGACAGACGCACAGAAAGTAAAGTACAATGCAGAGAAAAGGGTTTATGCATTGATCACTCAATCTATCCCCAAAGACATATTCCACCAGTACTCAGAGAACAAGCAGTCCAAGAAACTGTGGGATGAGCTAGAGAAGAGATATGATGGGAATGCATCATTGAAGGCAATCAAGGCAAAGGAGTTAAAAAAGGAATTCGATAACTTCTCATCGATTGGTAATGAGAGTTTAGATGAAGTCATAGACAGATTCTACCACTTGATGAGCGAGTTGCATACACATGGGGTGGAAACGACTAAGGAAGAGAAAGTAAGCAACTTCGCAGACGGATTGCCTGATAAGTGGGCATCATTTGTGTCTAATCTTAGACAGAATGGAATGCTTGTAAAGCTGGATATAAATGACTTCATTCTCAAGTTGCGTGAAGAAGCACTAAGGATGAAGTATAGAGCACAGAAGTCTTCGTACACACAAAATCCAGCTTTATACAACGCCACGCCTCAAGCTAAGACATCTGAAGCACCTCTCCAGATAGCATTTGTGTCTAGCTCGTCAGGTCCTTCACATGCTTCTCCTTCTGGATCAGACACGTCAGGGTCATCATGTGCCCACTATATTGGATCAGAAGCAAGTGCTACAAAACTGAAGACCGAGAACTTCGGTAATGTGACTGTAGAAGTAGCACGAGAGCATATGGATCTTCTAGCCGCAGTGGTTCATTCATATGATGGACTAGTTGCTGGGAAGATTGGAAACTGTCATCTGGCAGATGAGGACTATGAGCAGGTAGATGAAATGGAGCTTGAAAGAATGGATATAATGTGGGCCTTAGCCAGCGCTGTCCGAAGGGCGAAGAAGTTTGTTAAGAAGACAGGACAGAACTTAATAGCTACTAAGGATACCACATTAGGCTTTGACAAGAGCAAAGTGACCTGCTTCAACTGTGGAGAGAAGGGGCACTTCAAGAGAGAATGTGTCAAGCCGAAAAAGACGGGTAATGGGAACCCGTTCTCATCCTTTACTCGCCAAGACAAACAAGCTTCCACTTCTACTTCATCAAACAAGGACCCAAAAGCCTTGACTGCTCATGATGATGAAGGACAGGATTGGAGTTTTCGGTTTGTCTCACCAGAATCTAACATTGCCAGTGTTGAAGATATTGATGATGATTCTGCGAGTGAAGGTGATCTAGCAGTTGAGATAGCGATGTCACACAGTGAAGAAACAACTGCAGCTGAGGTCAGTTACAAGCCAAAGGAGGAGACTTCCACGTCAGAAACAGAAAAGTCAGAATCACCAGAACCAGAGACATCTCATGCTGCATTGATGGCTAACTCTTCTGAAACAACACAGGTAAGTACAACTGACCAAATGTTTAATAATCATGCTTGTTCTAACTGTGATATATTTAGGAATAGCATTGATGAAAAATTTGCTAGGTTATTAGATCACAATGATAACTTAGTAAAAGATTTACAACTATGCACTGAGGCCAATAGAGTTCTAAAACAAAATGAGCATAGTTATAAAGAAAAGATAGACCTATTGACTAAACAGCTTAAGGAAACCGAAGTAGTTGCCTTTAACCAAGCAAATGACATTAGGTACTATCTAAACTCCCTAGAGGATACTAAGAAGCAAAAGGCAGTTCTAGAAGTAGAAGTTAACTCCTTAAAACAGAAACTGCATAGTTGGACTAGTTCTTCACACATAGTTCAACACTTAGTGAGAGAAAGGAATAACGGGGAGGGATTAGGCTATAAAGTGGTTCCACCACCACCTGAGACCTTGATGAACACCAAGTCTAAACCAGTAAACAACAACCCCATCAAGGATCATGTGGTGACCACTCCTCTTGTTACTGATCCAGACACATCATGTTCATCTACTGAATCTGAACAGAAACAAAAGGAGGCCACTTCAAAGGCAAAGGGTAAATTGCCTTGTGTTAATCTGGAAAATGAATTTGAACAAGTTAACTTAAAGAAAGGGTCAAACATAGTCAAATCAGAACCTAAAAGGATTTCAAACGTTAATTTTTCACATGCTACAAGTCAAAAACCAGTTAACTAAAAAGTGGAACACGTTAAACAGGTTAAAACAGTTAAATTTGTTAAACCAGAGAAAACATCAAACATGCAAGAGTCAAAACCTAAAGTGATTGATGTTACTAGAGTGTCACGCATTTCTCCACAAAGAAAGTCTACTCATAAAGTTGATAGCAGATCATGCTACAACTGTGGAAAATGTGGACACCTTGCTTCCTATTGTCCTTTCTATCAGACACCTAGGAAGAAGATTGATCTTCAGGACTCTAGACCTAGGTCTTCTAAGAGGAGTTCTCTAACTCCACCTAGAAGATCTAGTGAACCTAAAGTCCAACCTGTAAGCCAGACGACTGTTTATCATAAACAGGCATTGCACAAATCTGGCTTATGGAAAGAGAAGTCATCCTGGGTGTCTGATACTGATGACAAGAAGGAATCTGAGCTACCCTCACCTTCTAAGGGTCAATGGGTAGAGTTTATGATGTGTGATGCCTCTGGGAAACCCAAGACAGTAAAGGCTTGGGTTCCTAACCTAAACTAATACATTTACTTGATATGTGCAGGGTGTTCGATATAGCGCTGAGACTAACACGTGGATTATAGACAGCGGAGCATCCAGGCACATGACAGGAAATAGAGCCCTTTTATCAAACGTCAAACAAATAAAAGGAGGGCATGTTTCCTTTGCAGGAAACAAGGGAGGATACATCACAGCACAGGGAGAAGTGGGAAATCAGAAAGTTAAGTTTGATAAGGTGAACTACGTTCAACAACTTCAGAATAACTTACTTTCTGTTTCCCAAATCTGCGCTAAAGGATTTAAAGTCATCTTCGACAACAAGAAGTGTTACGTGCTGAAGAAAGACTACATGATTCCAGAGGACCAAGTTCTGATGACTGCTTCAAGATATAAGGACCTTTATGTCTTGGATCTGTCAACAACTGCTCCAAAGGATCATGAGGTTCAGTGCTTTCTATCTAAAGCTACTGAGAAGGACTCAATCTCCTGGCATAGGAGAATGGGACACAGTAGTCAAAGGAAGATGAATCATTTGATTCAGAAGGATTTAGTAAGAGGAGTAAATGTCAAGAACTTCCAACTTCCTGACTTTTGTGTAGCTTGCAAGAAAGGCAAACAGACAAAGAAGTCTCATAAGCAAAAGAAAGTTCATTCAATAGAACTTCCTCTTGAAATTCTTCACATGGATCTGTTTGGTCCAGTCAGTACAAGGAGCATTGCAGGCGATTTGTACTGCTTTGTGGTCACTGATGACTACTCAAGGTTCACTTGGGTAATGTTTCTGAAATCCAAATCAGAAACATTTGAGTCATTCAAGGAATTAGTCACCACTCTGGAATCTCTCTACAAGCTAAAAGTTAGACAAGTACGCTCAGACAACGGGACAGAATTCAAGAATCAATGGATGGAGGCATACTGCAAGGAAAAGGGAATTGTCCATCAATTCAGTTCAGCCTACATGCCTCAGATGAATGGTGTTGCTGAGAGGAAAAATAGAAGCTTGATAGAGACTGCACGGACTATGCTGGCTGACTCGAAACTGCCTATCCAATTCTGGAATGAGGCAGTAGCTAATGCATGTTATACACTGAATCGAGTCCTAATAGTCAAGCGCCACGGAAAGACATGTTATGAGCTACTACAAAGACGCAAACCGAATTTGGAGTATCTTGAACCTTTTGGCGCACCGTGTACACTTCTGAAGAAGACACAAGAAGGAAAATTCAGCGAGAAGGCAGATGAAGGAATCTTTCTAGGATACAACATACCGAATAAGCGAGTTTACAATAACTCAACGGGTCTTGTAGAAGTGTGGTGTAATGTCGACGTTCAGAGATATACCACACCACCTACAGGCAAAGGACCTGCATACTTTTTCGATTATGATGGATTCTTCAAGTCCTTCAACATACCTCTCTCTCCCTCGGATGATGAGTTAGCTACTAGGATGATGTATGATATTCTGAATACACCATCTAGCACACAGGGAGAATCATCTACTCAGTCAGGGGGAGTAGTCGATGAAAGTGACTCCTCTTCGGAAGATGAAACTGAAGCAGATGACCAGAACAGTCAGGAGGAACAGGTTCCAGTTCCTGAAAGTCCACAAGCATCTACGAGTGATGCTCCTTCGACTTCAGAACCTCAAACTCCAACTACCTCAGATGCAGAACAAAATGTTCATAATCTCGGTTCTGAGGTGGTTGTTCCTACTACTCCAGGATCACGACTAAACGTCTATCATCCCCTTGACAATGTTATTGGGGATGTCAGATCAGGAGTACAAACCCGAAATCAGTTATACTCAGCTGATTACGCCTCGGTTATGGAGAAAGGATACATTCATGATGGTGCTTATCGATGTTTTGTCTCGCAGGTTGAGCCAAAATATGTCAGTGAGGCACTAAATGATGAGGCGTGGGTGAGTGCCATGCAAGAAGAACTTCTGCAGTTTAAGAAGTTAGGTGTATGGACTCTGGTTGATAGACCTAAAGGTGCTAAAGTCATTGGCACTAAATGGGTACTAAAATGCAAGAAGGATGACCAAGGAGTCATTATCAGGAACAAAGCTCGACTGGTAGTTCAAGGTTTTCGCCAAGTCGAGGGGATTGACTATAATGAAGTATTTGCACCCGTGGCAAGGATGGAAGCCATTCGTATCTTCCTTGCCTATGCCTCGTACATGAAGATAAAAGTCTACCAATTAGATGTAAAGAGTGCATTCCTTCATGGGGAAATCAGGGAAACAGTCTATGTAAGTCAACCCGAGGGATTTGAAGATCCTTATCATCGGGATAGAGTTTACAAGCTCGACAAAGCTTTATATGGGCTTCATCAAGCTCCTCGAGCATGGTATGAGAAACTCTCAACTCATCTGGTGAAACACGGCTTTCGCAGGGGAGTAATTGACTGTACACTGTTTATTAAAGAAAAGGATGGCGACCTACTGCTTGTACAGATTTATGTTGATGACATAATCTTCGGGTCAAAGAACGAAGAGTTATGTAAAGAGTTTGAAGCAGTAATGAAGAAAGAGTTTGAGATGAGTGCTATGGGGAGATGAAGTTCTTTCTCGGGTTACAGGTGGATCAAACACCTAATGGAATCTTTCTACATCAGACCAAGTATGTAGGAGACATTCTCAATCGCTTTGACATGGAGAATGCTTCTGCTGCTGGGACTCCACTTGCTACGAATGATGATATAGCACCTGATGAGAATGGAGATCTAGTAGATGCCACTATGTTCCGAGGAATGATTGGATCCCTCATGTATCTCACTGCCTCAAGACCTGATATTATGTATGCTACATGTCTATGTTCTAGATATCAGGCTAAACCAAAGGTCAACCATCTGATCGGGGTCAAGAGGATTTTTCGTTATCTGAAGGGTACACCCACACTTGGATTGTGGTATCCTCATGATGATGACTTTGAGCTTACCGCGTATAGTGACTCGGATTACGGGGGCTGCAAAATGAACTACAAGTCTACATCAGCAGGGTGTCAATTCTTTGGGAGAAGATTAGTTACCTGGCAGTGTAAGAAGCAGACATCGGTTGCATTGTCAACCTGTGAAGCCGAATATGTTGCTGCTGCAAGTTGCTGTTCACAAATCATCTGGATTCAACAGCAAATGCAGGATTACGGTTTAAAATTCTCATCTACTCCTATTTTTGTTGATAACTCTGCTGCAATTGCAGTAACTAAAAATCCGGTCCAACATCCTAAGACCAAACACATCGGTATTAAATACCATTTCATAAGAGATTGCTTTGAAAAGAACTTAATTGATGTGGTTAAAATTAATACTGATTTTCAGCGCGCTGACCTCTATACTAAAGCCTTTGATAAACCACGTTTTCAATATTTATTAGAGGTCAACGGCGTTAAAAAGAAAAGTGAGGTAATTCCTGATGATGAAAATGTGTAGTCCGATATAGTTTAGTTAAAGTTTATTTTATTTAATTTTATTTGTCTATTTATTTTATTTTATTTATACTCATGTTATTTTGCTGTTTATTAAAATCCTAAAATAATTAAACCAAAAATGATTTCAGTATTTTAGGGGGAGAATATGTCAGCAAGTTAACATTAAAAAAAAAAAAGGGAGAAGGAGTAACTAGTTGAAATAAGGTAGATTGTGTCTGTGATACTGATTCGATACCTTTGGAAAATGATAGTACATAGGAACAGAGGGACTTTAAAATTTAAGTTTTAGAAAGATGCAAAAGTTCAAAGTATAAATCTGTGTAATCTAAGCAATACAAAAAGGGAAGATGATAGAAAACTGGCAACTCCTAAGGTGACACAAAGAAAGTAGACTTAGAGGCTGCTAGACCATATATGATATGTTGGTAGATTCAACACAATAGACAAATAGACCTGATTGGTGATCTCAAGATAAAACTAAGTTGTTCAACTGACTGTGGGCTTCCATCTTATCACTGGTTAACACAATCAACAATATTCCAATAAGGGGTAATGAGCAATTAAACGCCACAAATGTGTGCGGATGACCATAATTAGAGCAAAGCAAGAAAAAAATTGAAAGACAAATGCAATAAAGCTAATGACTTATGTTGTTGGTGCATTTTGTGCAAAATAAAATAAGCTGCTCTAACAAGGAGATAGGTTGTGTGCCTCTCTGCTGTGCGATGGCACTGACCTGAGGATAAGCATAACCTCGATATTCTAGAATTCATTGTTGTTTGCCGCCTCTCTATTGTGCGATGGCACTGACCTGAGGACAGGCTTCTCTTTGAAAGCTCTAAGAATAGTCTCTTCTTGTAATAGTAACCGTAGACCGCTCAAAAGCTCCTGAGGAATGTTGATTACCATATAAGTGTGGGATCCACAAATGTTAGTTGAAATAATTAAACCTAAATAAGTCACCAGTCTGTGTCAAAAGTCTGTGTATGGATTTAAGTGGACAAACATACTGACAATCATTGTGGCTACATTCTCAAAGGTTCAAATCAAAGTGAAAATCTAAGAGTTTCAGTATGATTTCCTTATGTTGCTAACGACTCTGGATGAACACCGAGAACTTGAGCATCAAAAGGTTTAATAACTAGTCCCAAATGATTTGAATTGCCTGTATGATTCCAAAAATTGAATTGGTCCAGATATGATCAATCTAAGTTGAAGCTATCTACTCCCGAACCAAATCCCGTAGATATCAATCTCTGGATTTATCTCTCACAAAAAGCCAAAAATATGTCTTTTTATGTAATTAGTTTAAAGTCTTAAATTAGTTAGTCGTTTTAATTTTAATTTTAGTCAAGTGTCGGGCTACATCAGGAAAATCAGAAGGAATCAACTCACTAAAAAGGTCATGTCTGAGATGACCATATGTGCTTTGAAAGGTTAAATTAGTCACGTCTGAGGTGACAAAGTGTTTTTAAAAGGGTCACGTCTGAGGTGACCAAAGTGGTTAAAAGGATCACGTCTGAGGTGATCAAAGTGTTTTCAAGATAAAAGGATCATGTCTGAGATGATCAAAGGCTCATAACGTTAATTTAATTAATAGAAAAGAGTTTAAAAGTAAATTGGTAAAAATGGCAGAAAATTAACTAAGTATGACCCATTCGCACGAATGGACCATACGTATGGGCTAACCATACGAATGAAGTCCATTCGCACGAATGAACTATGAGTATGGACCATCCAACCGAATGGCCCATACGATTAGTCCAGTCGGAGGATTAAGTGCGAACGAGTGAGTCAGTCGCACGATTGAACTTCAGTCGGACGACTGGAGAAGGACGACTGACCCAATCGCACGACTGAGTTCCACTCGCACGACTGAATGGTGCGTATGAACTCAGTCGCACGATTGGATCTAGGGTTAGTATAAATAGAAGAGGAGTCGGTCGCAGAGACTCATCACCCTCAAAGAAACCCTAATTCGCACGACTAAAGTCACTCTGCCAAAATTTCATTTGATCTCCTTAAAACCTTCGTTTCTTGCATACTGATCATTTACTTCGATTCCACAGGTAATTTGCGACAAAGAAACATCAACACATCGTTCAATTTGACTCTGAATCGGGATAATCAGACCCGTTAGAAAACTATGACCTGTGTGACAAAATGACCTAACTAAATGACTCAAATTAATGAAATTAAAGATGTTAGGTGTTACACGAATGGGTTGCGAGTCTAATAAACCAAAACATGAAGTCTAAAACTCAAAGTTGGTGAAAAAGCAAATTTGAATGGAACAGGACAGAAGGTCATGATGATGATGACGAAGCAGAAGGAGGGGATGCGGCTGCATCGGCCTCTGCTTCAGGTCAAGAGAGAAGATCTAAGCATCGACAGGACCAGTCATCCACCACTTCTGCTCCTCCGAGCGACACGCCCCAGATTCAAGACAAAAGTACTGATTAGATGTCTTATGTATTTATTTATTTTGTTCTTGAATCATGTAATGAAAAACAAGTGTGTTAAATGTTTATATATTAATATAAGTCTGTTTGATTAATTACTAATGGTTTATGTGTTGAATGTTTATATCAAACAGATCCAAACTTTCAAAGGGATGAGTTTGACTTTGCTCCCCTTCAAATGGTCAAGACTCAATTAACCATGATTCTTGACCTACAAGGGATAGTGAGACGGTCTGTGAGTTATACCCCTGAAGAAGGGGAAATAATTCATGACCTATCTGATGAGCAACTGGCAGAGATGTTCAGACTCAATCCCGATGAAATAGTCAAGGACGCTCTGACAGTTGATTCAACCAGTGATGAGGAACTTAATGACATTGATGAAGTTGAGGTTGAAGACATTACTGCAGAAGAGTACCCTCAGTATGCTGACGCCGAGGGAAATGTGATCCCCAATCTGGGTGAATCCCTAGTCAGTGATACGTTTGAGGTGCTAGACAAGATGGAGCAGGAAACTGAAAAGACTGAAGGAACAGCCCAAGCCTCCAACGATGATGTAGACATTCGCAAGGCTGAGTGGGCTGCCTGTTTTGAAGAAGTAAGAGCCCAGCGTGCTGCACCAAAGAGAGATGCCTACACCAAGCTCTACAGAGTCAAGAAACACCATAAGGTGTCAGGCAGGATTATCTCATGGGCTTATTTTGATGACCTTAACGCGTATGCAGTTAAGAGGGAGCAGGGCATAGAGTACTTCAGGTTCCCACATGATCTGAAGACTCTACCTGGTTTTGAGCTCAACCAGCTGGCTAAACTAAAGCTGCTGTATGCTGACCCAAGGAAGATGTCAGGCTGGTTTGAGGCTGCCCTAAAAAAGGAGTACCACACCCGATGGGTTAACTTCAGACCACAACAGCCTACGAGGTATATAAGATGATCTGAGGTTGATGCCATTACTGGCAAACCCAAGATTGTGCTGAAGTGGAGTCCCCCGCGCACTATGTCGAGAATCCCTCTCAGGGAAATGCCACAGGACTTCACTCCACACTTCAAATGGTGGTACTATGATTGGAGAACTGCTGAAGCTGTCATAGTTCTGAATAAAGAGGGCCAAATGGATACTATCAGGGTATTCGACCCGATGTGGCTAACCAACTTGTCTGCTAATGATGTCTATACATTATACAAGTGGCCACTGTTCTATGACACACAAGACATTGTACAAGCTCTCCAGTTCCAAAATGTTATACGACTTTGCTTTGCGTTCGAGATACACGCAGGAGTCACTAAAGAGGAGAAGTACAAAAAGTATAAGGAGGTGATGCAGAAGACAAGAGATTAGATAGATCTAGGTCCAAGGGGGAGTTTGTTGATGCATGTATGTCCCTAGATCATGAGTTGTAATGTAATAAATCTTGTCTGTCTGATTATGATGTAATTATATTAATTAATGAAATGATATGAATTGGTTGTTACTTGTGATGTTTAATATTTCATTAATACGTTGTGATTGAATTGATTGGGTTTATGAATGTTTGAATGGTTGCTCATTATGTTATATTAATTAAAACTTTCAAACTTAACTTAATGAAGTTCTCATGCGAATGGGCCATGCGAATGGACCACACGCATGAATAACTTCATACGATTGACTCAATCGCACGATTGAAACAGGAGACTGGATCAGTCGTATGATTGAAACATGAGATTGACTCAATCGCACGACTGAACACTCAGTCGTGCGGATGAATCAACCGCATGGTTCAATCGCACGACTGAACCATACTTATGGCCCAGTCGCACGATTGAACAATACTAACCTATAAATAGACCCAATTCGTGGGAAAACGAAAGCATTCATCCCATTACGATTCCAGACGTACCCTAGCCGTCCAGAAGCCTTCCAAATCGTTCTCCAAGTTCACAGAACACATCAGATCGGTTCCTAATCGATTTCTGACGTTGATTTCAATTCTTGATTGATTCATCGTGTGTTCTCACTGATTGGATCGCCAATCAAATAGGATTCCGCACTATTTGAGTTGGTTTAACACGCAATCACTAGGTATTTCGATCAAATACCAGGTCCTAACAATTAAGAAAATATACAAAAGGAAATAAGAAAGCCCTCAGCCAGGATCAGTGGGAAACTTCCTAAGACCAATCTATCCCTTGTTGTTGCTCCTTGCCTTCAACCATAAGGACGCGAGAACCATGATGTTGCATGTTTATACACTGCATGAGTAACGCCATTGCAGGATCGGGTTTGTTCACTCAACACAATTATATTCTCTCAAACTCACTAAGTCTCACTCATATAGATGATGCAAAATCCTCTAAGAGTTGATAATAATATACGAATTATAAATACACAAAACACAAGAGAATGATTTTCAAGATACTTGTATATATTACTTCTCAACTCAAAGTGTTACAAGACTCTTTCAAGCCTTCTACATCAGTTACAATGAGAAACTATATGCTACTATCTACAGTCGGATATACTTTGATACCAGCTGGAACTTACAACTAGACAAAATACCACATTAGTAGAAGTAAGGTATCTTAGATAAAATACTATCTAATATTTGATAGTCATGGCATGTCCATGACTTACCTTTTGTCACCAACTAAAGTTGAAAACTGTACTAACTGATAAGAAATGAACAGTGGAATAAAGTATGGTCAACTACATGGGCGTGGGAAAGCACCATGCAGTATCTCAGAGATTTGCAGCGGAGTGTCAGAGAAACCATACTTATGTCCACCGGTTCATAGTAGGTTCTTCTGAAGGTTAATTGGAGTTCTTCCGAAGCCACTTATACTTCAGAAGAGGCTACTTATTCCGAGACTTGAGTCATTCTTCAGGCCTTCATGCTTCGAAAGTCATTATCTTGAATTCTTCTAGGTGTTGAACTTCGAAAGAAGGCAGACTTTGTATTCGAAAGTTGGAGTTCCTCTTTCGAAGCTTTTTCAGACTTGACCTTCTGAAACTCAGCATTTGCCTTCGGAAGTTCTTCATCAGTTGCACCAAAATTGTTTAAGTGTTTGTTTTGATTGCACCAACCTTACTTGATCCAACACCCATTAAAAAGGATATCATTGCTATGTTTCCAAATTTTCCATGTGGCGGCCAAGAAAATGGTATGGATCCCCTTTTTAAAGTCATCATCACCTCTAATTAGATATGGAATTTCCATGATGTCTTTGAACGAAAAACCATAAATTGGCCCAATACCACACCATGAACTAACCTTTGACCTGTATAGCAAAATCACATAAGGTGAATATGTGTTCCACCAATTCCTCCACCATACCACATAACAAAAATAAATTGGACCTCAGCAGAATGTTTCTCTTTAAGAGCAAATCACATGTGAGCAACCTATTTAGATCTGCTCTCCAGTTAAAAATGTTAACTGTTTTTGGTGCCCATCCGTTACCTTTCAAACTTATGGACAATTCCACCCCCCCCCCCCCGAATTCAGTTGCTAACAACTCCTTTAGTGATGCTGTTGAGAATTGTGCTCTTTAGTAATAACCTATCTCCATCGATCCCTTTCATCATTTGGTGAGGCCAACAACAAAAGCTCCCCCAAGTCATTAAATTCCTTCTTTTCTTGATCTGAATTTAAACCCTTTTTCCATCTCCATTTCCATACCAAAGTGTGGCCTTGGAATGTATAACAGTTGCAGACCCGGATGCCTTTGTGCGATTCGAGAGCATATAAAGATGGAAATAACAACATCAATGGTCTCTCAGCGATCCACCTTTCTGTCCAAAAGTGAATGTCACTTCCATGCCCAGAATCCCGCTAATTAGGTAGTTCAAATTAATATTTAAAACCATCAACTCCTTATTTATAGCAACAATATTTTTCCACACCTAGGCGTAGTAAGCTTAATCGGAAACGGATTCCACGATCTAGATCCATGGTGTATAGACCAAATAACGTTCCACCAGAGATTATGTTTCTCATTCTTAAACCTCCACCACCATTTACAATAAGAGTCAAATTTGAAATATTTTGCGGGGTGATTCCCAAACCGCCTTTCTCTTTTGGTAATGCAGCATTTTTCCATGAGACTCAATGTATATGTCTCTCATCACCCATACCATCCCAAAGGAATTTCCTTCTTATCTTTTCCAAAATGTTAAGAACTTGAGCAAGAGCTCTATACAAAGATAAATAAGAAATTGGTAATGATTCCATTACCGACTTAATCAAAGTGGTCCGCCCCCCAATCGATAGAGATTTCACCTTCCAATTAGAGAGCCTTGCATTAGAGATATTAATCACCGAATCCTAATTCTTAACCTTATCCATGTTGGAACCCCTAAGGAGTCCAAGATATACGAAAGTTAGTTTGCCCGCCTTACAATTCATGGCTCTTATGAGGTTCAAGAGTAAATGATCGGGAATTGATTGTAATTATTAATTATTATATAGTTAATAAACGATGTCATGACCGATAGCTTTAGAAATTTGAGCCATTCACCAATCCTTCTCGTTGGACCGTTTAAGGGATGGTTAATACAATCAGTTTTGTTAGGACTGGTTTCGTACACAGTACTAACGGATTCTGTGTGAGACCAGACCAAAAAGTGCGGAAACCTATTTGATTGGCGATCCAATCAGTGAGAACGACAACCTGGTCGATCTAACAATGAAACAAACGTTAAGAATTGATTAGAAATCGATCAGGAACGAACTATGAAGTTGGATAGGTTGTTTTGGATGCTCTGAACAGCTAGGGTTTATCAATATTCGAAGTGTCTATTTTTCCACGAATTATGTGGTATTTATAGGTTTGTAGTCTTCATTCGTGTGACTGAACCATTGGCATGGTTCAGTCGTGCGACTGACTCATGCGGTTGATTCATACGCTCGATTGAAGGTTCAGTCGTGTGACTGAGTCAATCTTATTTCTCTGTCATACGACTGATCCAGTCTCCTAGTTCAGTCGTGCAACTGGTCCATAAGTATGATTCATTCATGCGTATGGTCCATAAGTATGATCCATTAGCATGAATAACCACCAATAATATGAAATATTTAAAGATAAATAAGCATCAAGAACATATCATATTTCATTTAGTAATTACATTACACATGTGTAAGAAATGAAAGACATTTATATTAAGAACAAAAACTAGGAACATGATGTATCAACAAACTCCCCCTTGGACCTAGTTTATCCTATTGTCTAACATGCTTTTCTCCAAGTTCTTCTGTCTTTCTTTTGCTGTTGCTCTCGTGGCAAGCAATTGCTCCAATATTGAAACCAAATCAGGCTTAATTATCAAGTTGCAGATGCACCAGGAGCTTAGTTTTAACTTCACATTCATCACCTTCTTCTAGGATCTTTAGTACTTCTTCAGCAAGCTTTTGGCTCTGTTGTGGATCAATCTACTGTTCATAAGCTTAGGAGATCTTCCTCTGAAGCCAATAAGCTTAGCCTATTTTCTAACATTCTTCACATGCTCTTGAAATTTTTTGTACTTCTCTTCTCTGGTGACTCCTGCGTGTATCTCGAATGCAAAGCAGATTCGTATCACATGTTGGAACTATAGAGCTTGTACAATATCTTACGTGTCATAGAACAGTGGCCACTTGTATAAAGTGTAGACATCTTCAGCAGACAAGTTGGTAAGCCACATTAGGTCAAATACCTTGATCGTCTCTATCTTTCCTTCTCTGTTCCGAACTATGACCGCTTCCCCCGTCCTCCAGTCATAATACCACCATTTGAAGTGTCGAGTGAAATCCTGAGGGATCTTCCGTAAAGGAATCTTAGACATTGTGCGTGGGGGACTCCACTTCAACACCACCTTAGGTCTTCCAGATATATGATCAACTTCAGTCTTATGAATGATCCGCTTAGGTTGTTGAGGCCTGAAGTTGACCCGTCTAGTGTGGTATTCTTTCTTCAGTGCTGTCTCAAACCATCCCGACATCTTCCTCGGGTTGGCATACAAAAGGTCTAAACTAGCCAATCTGTTTAGCTCAAAACCGGGAAGAGTCTTCAGATCATTTGGATATCTGAAGTACTCAATCCCCTTCTCTCTCTTAATAGCATAGACATCCAAATCTTCAAAATAGGCCCACGCTATAATCTTGCCTAACACTTTTTGATGTCTCTTGACTCGGTAAAGTCTTGTGTAGGCATTCAGCTTTGGAGGTGCGCGTTGGGCTTTCATTTCTTCAAAACAAGCTGCCCATTAAGCCATCTTAATATCAACATTAGCATCCAAAGCTTGGGCTTTACTTTCTTCTTTTCCTTTTTCTTTCTCGATCTCCTCCAACTTCTCAAAAGTATCACTGCCAAGAGTTTCACCCAAGTTGGGGATAACATTGCCCTCAGGGTCAGTGTACTGTGGATAGTAATCAGATGTGACATCTTCACCTTCGATCTCATCTACTCCTTGTAGCTCCTCATCACTCAAAACATCAACTTCTGGAGCATCTTTAACAAGCTTATCTGGATTCAGTCTGAACATCTTAGCGAGCTGCTCGTCAGTCAGGTCATGAATGATTTCTCCTTCTTTAGGAGTGTAGCTCACTGACCTTCTAACAATCCCTTGTAAGTCAAGAATCATGGTTAGTTGAGTCTTGACTTGCTGAAGGGGGAGAACATCATAATCATCAGCTTGTGGAGCTTTGCCATTGCCCTGATCATGTGTCTCCTCAGCTGGAGCTGCAGAGGACGTGGCTCTTTTGGAGCGCCTCTCCCGAGCTGCTTGAGTTGAGGCTGATGCAGATGCATCACCTTCTTGATCATCATCATCATCTTTATCATCTTCTTTACCCTTTCCACTTGGTTCCTATTTCTCATCTTTATCATTTTCTTCTGATTCATCATATGTCGTATCATCATCATCATCTCCACCATCATCACCATCTCCCTCAATCTTCAGGGGCTCACCCTTTGTTCCCTTCAACCTCAACATCAGCTTTTTGTTCTGCTTCTCCAACCCCTCTATCCGCTTGACGGAAGCCTTGACAAGCTCATTTTAAGCCGTTAGAGCATGGTGAGCTCGAACTAACGCTCTCTCGTGAGCAGCATTCTTCTCTGTCAGCTGTGCAATCTGCTTGCCTTGGGCAGTGTTGACCGCTACCAGCTGGTTCATCTGGTTGGCTCTTAGCTCATCTGTGGCTAGCAGCCTTAGCACCACTCTATTAAGGCTCGCCAGCTGTTCCTCTAACCCGACAGTGGGTAGAGTAGAGCCTAGTGTAGGTGGGAATTGGGTGGATGTTCCGGCTTGGTGATTAGTGGGTGTAGTGGTGGATGTGGTGTAGATGGGAGTAGGAATGGGAGTGGGTTGTGGTGGAGCTGTGTTGGGTATTGTGGGTGAGGTGAATGTGAATGTATCAGTGGTGGTGGGGGTATCAGTGGCTGTAGAGGTGGTAGTGGGTGTGGTGGTGGTAGTGGCTGTGGTAGTGGTAGTGGTGGTGGCTTTGGTAGTGGTGGTGGTTGTGGCTGTGGCTGTGGTGGTGGAAGAACTGATCAAGATAATCTTCTGCCTCTTACCCTTCTTTCCATGGGGTTGGTCCATCCTCTTCTTCCTGTACCCCTTGGCTATAGGGGCTCCCCTGAGCTGATCGGCTGGTCGGGTGTGTATGTAGGATCACTTACATAAGTATCACCACCCTTAGAACCAGCTTGGCGTCCACCAACCGCCTCTTTCCCCTTCTCGGTAGCCACAACACGGCTACCGACTCTCCTAGTGAGAGGCTCATCATCAGACCGTTCTTCTTCATCTAACTTGAAATCCTAGTGGAAAGCAGCCTGCTCAGATCCACCAGGTGCATTAGAAGTACCGTGTGGAGATGGTGGAGATATAGTAGACGTGTCAGTGGCCCTTGATTGACTGGGACCAGTATCTCCACCACCTTGATCATCATCAAGGTCATCATCATCATCGTCCTCTTCATCAGTGAGAACCACAATGGGCTCAACATCAGTGTCACTGTCATCGTGACGCCACTTCTTACGAGAGGGCGCCACATAATCCTCATTTGCCAGATGGCTAAACAGTCTCCTGACCGGGGGCTTCACCTGCTTCCCCTGATACACCTTCATCCTTCCCAAAGTGGTGTCATCCATCACCTCTAATACAACCACATCATCCTTCTCCTTCGACAGCAGAGGAAGCTTCTCGTCTATAATCATCTACAAGAAACGTGGATACATACAGAAGCCTTCCCTGCCCTTGGCCTCAATGTTCTCTATCAAGTAGGAGAGCAGCATGCGGGAGAAACTGAACGGGTGGTTCAGTACCAGTGAAACGTATGAATTCTGGATTTGGTCAGACATCTGATCAAATCCTCTCCGCCTGGAGGCTATGCACTTGAGGATCACATGTGCCAAGTACTTGAACTGGGGGCACATGTTGCTCTTGTACAGTACGCCGGCATTGATGTCTCCGGCGTACTTGATCCTTAGAAAGCAACCATGAACAGTCAGTGGATGCAGCTTGGTTGGGTAGGCTTCGTCCTCACCCAGATCCAAGACCCTCCTCAGGTCGTCTTTAGTGATCTTGATCTCCTGTCCGAAGATAGAGCTCCTGATGCAGTGGGGCTCAACGGACCGATCAACTGCAGCGTTATCCCAAAAAGTCTGTTGTATAGATCTATACGGTGTGCATGGTGTCGAAATAGCCTTGTAGATCCTCGATCTATGTAGGAAGGCTATGATCCCAGTGAAGTCAGAAGCTTTCTGGGATGTAGCATCTAGATGAGCACAGATGTTGTGCTTAGTGCTCATAGTCCATCTCTCAGCCATATTGTTGAAACACAAGAAACATATACATTAGATTTGTGCATAAGGGATAACAGTTGTATTTTAGTTCATTTTGATCAACTGGTTCAATCGTGTGATTGAACCATACGACTGAGTTCAGTCGTACGATTGAGCCTGCAACTGAGTTCAGTAGTACGATTGAGCCTGCGATTGAGTTCAGTCATACGATTGAGGCTGTGATTGAACTTAGTCGTAAGCTATGCCATGCGGTTGAGTCAGTCGTGCGACTGAGTCACCAATTGATTCACTCGTGCGATTGAATCATGCGCCTGGCTCAATCGTACGACTGAGGTTCATATGGAGTGTCTATTCGCATCTTGCTCTCTTCATCACTCTAACTTAGAATCTTTGTCAAAACGTAGTATTACACTTCGTGTTTAGATTCATGAGGTTCGCAGGGACTCGAAATAGCACTTATTATCATTTAAATCAACATTTGTGTTCAGTTAAATGGTCTGTTTTTAGAGTAAAGTCTCGGTTCGTGATCTTAACACTTTCGGTCATTTAGAGTTCGATTAATCCATTTATTTGAACAAATTTCAGTTGCAAAGTACCTGTTGATTAGTAGGAAATCAATCAGTATAACAATCAGAGATCAATCACAGTAATCAAGAATTGGGCAGAGTATCTGGGTATGGGCGGGTTTTTTTAGAGTTTTTGAAGGGTGGTAGAGTATACGACCGACTAACCCCCTTATTTATAATGTTTTAAGTTTCAGTCGTGCGGCTGGACCCATACGCATGATTCAATCGTGCGACTGGGATTCAATCGTGCGACTGATTCAGACTTCTTCATCCAATCATACGATTGGTTCAATCTTGTGATCCAATCGCATAGTTGACCCATACTCATGGTCCAATCGTGTGATTGGCTCATACTTATGGTTCAATCGTATGATTGACTCATACTTATGATTCAATCGTGCGATTTCCTCATACTTATGATTCAATCTGCGATTGGCTCATACTTATGAGTTTGACCTCAAATATTTCCATACACTCAAAATCTAACTTTTGATTTATGACATTATGACCAATGATCATCTCAGACATGACCATTTTAATAGAAAATCATTTGATCACCTCAGACGTGATCCTTTTAATTTAGAGCCGATTGGTCACCTCAGATGTGACCCTTTTAATTTGTGATTCACAGAGTTCATCTAGTTATATAATCCGACATCGATGCAAAAAAGATAACAAAAACAGAAAACAACTTGAATTAAAACAAAACAAAACATATTTTTGTGTTTTTGGTTTGAGGTGAATTAAAACCTTTTAGAAATCTTCTTTCTGATTTTACTTCCTAAGCAGAACAACTTCAATTTAATTTTATCATATCTGGAAATATTCATATGGAATCATACAGGTATATCATAATCATTTGGGACCCATTTGATATGTACTTGAATACTAGATTCTTATTTGTCTGAGAGTCAATAGCACTTTCTGGAAATCATACTAGAGCTATAAGAGGCACACAATGATTTTGACTATGGAGAGTTGCAGCCATGATGATTGTCACTAAGTTTGTCCACTTAAATCCATACACAAATTTTTGACTCACATTGGTGACTAGTTAGGTTATATTATTTCAACAAGCATTTGTGGATCCCACACTTATATGGTAATCAACATTCCTCATGAGATTTTTGAGTGGTCTACGGGTATTTGACAAGAAGAAACTATTCTAAGAGCTTTTAAAGAGATGCCAAGCCTTAGTTCAGTGCCATTACACAACAAAGAGGCACAAACAACAATGAATTCTAGAATATTTAGGTTACGCTTATCCTCAGGTCAGTGCCATCGCACAACAGAGAGGCACACAACCTATCTTCTTGTTAGAGCATTTTTTTTCTTTTTGCACATAACGCACCAACAACATTAGTCATTAGCGTGATTGCACTTAACATTTTTCCATGGGCTTTGCTCATTTTTATGGTCATCCGCACACATTTGTGGCGTTTATTTTGCTCGTCACCCCTTATTGGAAATGAGTTAATTATGTTAACCAGGGATAAGATGAGAGTCCACAGCAAGTTGAACAAATTAGTTTGAATTTGATTCACCAATTAAGTCTACTCGTTTATTGTGTTGAATCTACCGACACATCATATAGTGAACTAGCAACCCCTAGGCCTACTTTCACTATGTTACCTCAGTAGCAGACTAGTTTACTATCATTTTTCCTTTATTTTGCTTAGACTTCTCAGACTTGTAATTTGAATATAGCATTTCGACCATTTAAATCCTTTTGATGTCCCAACCAATTTGTTCCCTATGTACTATCATTTTCTATAATTGTTGAATCAATCTCACATATTTGATTTCTTTACTTTCAGCTAATCTGCCCGCCCCTATTTTTTTATAAGTAATTAAATACTGAAACTAAATAATTCTCCCCTTAAAATTCTAAAACCGAAAATATTTTTGTGTTTTTGGATTTTTAAAGACAGGAAAATAAAATAAAAAAAATAAGAAAAAAGTTGGCGGACTACGAACTCGATTCTTCTGGAATCACAACACTTTTCTTTTTCATGCCATTGACCTCCAAAAGATATAAAAGCCGAGGTTTGCCAAAAGCTTTTGTGTAGAGGTCGGCGCGTTGAAAATCCTTATTAATTTTAACAACATCGATTAATTGTTTTACAAAACAGTCACGTATAAACTGATATTTAATACCGATGTGTTTAGTTTTTGGGTGTTGGAATGGATTTTCGGTGACAGCTATTGCAGCAGAATTATCAACAAAGATAGGGGTGTTAGAAAATTGCAAACCGTAGTCTCGCATTTGCTGTTGAATCCAAATGATTTGTGAACAGCAACTTGCAGCAGCAACATATTCAGCTTCACATGTTGACAGAGCAACAGATGTCTGCTTCTTACACTGCCAAGTGACTAAGCGTCTTCCAAAGAATTGACATCCTGCCGATGTTGACTTGTAATTCATCTTGCAACCACCATAGTCCAAGTCACTATACGCTGTAAGCTCAAAGTCATCATCATCAGGATACCACAACCCGTGTGTTGTGTAACATATTGTATTTTTCCGTTAATAAATGTCAACTTCGTTTATTCTTATAAGGGTCATTATTGTCAATTATGAAACTCATGTGTTGTTTATGCTTATTCACTATTGTCATTAAGTTTCAATGTATGAAAGTTCAATATATAAATATTAAATAATAATAATTATGTTAATATTAATAATAGTAGCAATAATAATAAGTTATAATAATGATAATAATACTAATAATAATAATAATTAATATAATAGTAATAATAATAATAATAATAATAATAATAATAATAATAATAATAATAATAATAATACTAATAATAACTAAAATACTAGTAATATTACTAATAATAATAACTAAGGTAATATTAAAAATACTAATAATGTTATAAATCTATAAAAAGATACTAATCTTAAATGTTTAAAAACATAATGTAATTAAGTTTGTGGGGTTATATTGCCACTTTTGAAACTTTATAAAGGAAATTTTTAACCTAAAAATGTTAAACTAAAAACCACGGGGACTAAATGTGTAAATATTAAAAACCCAAACCACCCCCTTCTTCCCGTCGACCGCCGGCCAAGGGGGTCTGATAGGATCAAATGTACCAATCTGTGATGATGTATGAACACAATTCAAAGAAATACAAACAAAGTAATCAAATCAAGCAAGATATCAACAAAATTCATAGTTTCATTAATATCAAGCAAAGACAATTACAAAGTAAGTAAGCAGTCTCGTCTCCCTACTCTCGTGTACAAGTCTAAGCTATTTATAATGAAACACAAGGAACAAATAAAATTACAAAACTAGTCCCTATACTATTACAAATAGTAAAAAGACACATAAAGACAACATGTTAATCTTTCTAGAGAACTAACAATACTCCCCCTAAGATTTACATGGTCTTCGGTCTTCAAAATCTTCAATCTTGTTTTTCATTTTATCTTTTCTTCAGCTTCCATCTTCAGTTTTCACCTTCAACTTTTATCTTCTATCTTCTATCTTCAAGCTTCAGCACTCAAAGAAATCTTTAGGTTCTTCCTTAATCTTGAACATTGGCTTCTTTTTGTACATCTCCTGTTCTTTCAAAGCATTAGCAATAGCAGACTTAAATTTGCTAGCAAGAATGCCTTGTTCTGGTTTTGCTTCATTCGTCTTTATCTCCATTTTGTTTATTCTTTCCAATGTATCTTTTGATAGACATGTGATATCAATATTAGCATATAACTCAATAGGATTTTGACTTTCCTTTGAGTATATTTCTAATATTCCTTTTCTTGAAATTCTCATGAACTAAATGTCTTTGATATCCTTCTAAACAATGTTAGCATATGCAAGAGCTTTTCTTAATGATATTCTTTCCATTGCAGCATTCATCACATTAATGATAGAAAGAAAATACTTCTTATCTTGCTCTACAATCTCTAGAGATACTTTCTCAAACTTTTGTACATACAAAAATGATATATAACTTGCATGCAATAGTTTTAGTTCAAAAGCACCAAATAATGTAATCATATCCTCATCCCATTGTTCGAGATTTCGGACCAGTTTAAGCTCAAAAGTCTCAGTGTTATAGAACCATCTGAGAATTGGCTTTGTCTTCTGATTACCATCAATCACCTTTAAACCAGGAGTTGTGACTTTTCAAAGTACTTGTCACAAAATTCTATCATGAGATGTTCTTCTTCAGATTGTAATCCTTTGAGCTTTTTGTTCTTTTTTAAAGTAGCAAAGTACTCTTTGTCTTCTTGATCACATCTTGTTTGAAGAAAATTACTTGATCTATCCATTCCTCTTCTTAATAATTCTATCATCATCTTACCACGTTTAGAATCAGATGGATTAATCAAAGGTAATCTGTTTAACTCTTTCAAGTCTTGCACTAGAAGTTTAATGATGCTTGAGTAAAAATGATATACATCACAAACTGCATTTACTCTTTTTATCAAAAATGAATCAAATATCTCATCATACTTCCATGCTATTATCTTTACTTGGTTTGTGAAATCAGGAGCAATCATAGCATTTAACAACTCAGCAACCAATTGTCCTCTTTGTAATACATTTCTCACCAAGTCTCCAGTAGATCTGGCATTATCAAAAAATTACCTTTGTTCAGAAGTGGCTTTATATGCTTGCCTTTCAGGATCAAAAAACATTTTAATCAGATCTTTTCTGCTATCATGAGCATCTGATTTTCTTGCCATTTGTTTAATCTCTTGAGGCTTCAACATTCTTCTTCTTTTGGTAATCTCAAGGTATTGAGGATTATCAGTATCAAGAATAATCATCTTCTTTGATTGTTTTTCAGTTTCCTCAAAGATACAGATTGTAATCTTTTCAATTTCCTCCATGGGTAATTCCTAGCTTGCAACCAAGACCTTAAAGCTGGAATACTCATATTATCAGGATCAGGATGGTGCAGCTTAGAGCTAGATAATTCTTCTACATTAATACTTTCTTTAGCTCTATTCCATTCACCGTGTTCCATTACAATCTCATTTGGATCAACAGGAGCAACTGACTCTGCAGTAATGCATTTCTCATATTCATCATTTATTTGAGAAACAGTCAGTCCATCCAAAAAGACTTCATCATACAAATTGATACAAATTGAGCTTCATCTTCACAAGGTAGTTGTATCTATCTTCAAAGTCTTGTGGAATTTCATCTTGATCTTGAGTTGGTTCTTTTGAAGAGAAATTTGATACAAATTGAGCTTCATCTATGTCTTCTTCATCTAAGACTTCATCATACCAGTCATCATTGTAAACTTCTTCAATTTCTTCTAAAGCTTCGATTTGTTCTTGAATGTTTTGCTACTCAACAGTTTCTTCTATTCTTTGTATTTTTGAAGATGACTCTATTAACTTTGTATCTGTTACATCATCAAGTTTCCTTTTTCCTTGGATCACCTCAGGATTCTCTTCAACAATCATCTCAGACCTTATCATTTGATCTGGTGAGATAGGCTTTTGAGATTCTTTTTCCTTTATTAATTCATCTTTCAATTTTTCATTTTCATCAAATAATTTCTTGAATTTCTCTTCAAGAATGTCATAATCCTTTATCATAACTTCAAAATTTTTGATAACATCTTCTTTGTCTTTTGTATAGCTCACAAGCTTTTCATCTTTCAGCAAATTTTCTTCATTCAACTTAGAATTTTCATCTTTTAGCTTTTGAATTTCCTTTTCAAGAGATATATTCATCTCTTTCAATCTTTCATTCTCAACTTTTAATTCTTCAATTTCTTTCTCTTTAATCATATTTTCTTCTTTCAAATTCTCCATCTCATCTATATCAGCCATCTCCTCTGTTTGTACTGACATATTATGTGCTGTACTCACAGGAATTTCTTCAATCTCTTCATTCACTTCCGCTTGAAACACTGGTTCAAATAACATATCATTCATGAAATCAAAATCAAAAGTTTGATTTTGTGAATCTTCTTCATGTACAGAATCATCATGAATATCAACATCATTAGTTTCTTCAGCTAAGTTTTGAGTTTCATTGACATTATCATCATCATTCCTTTCATCAATTTCTTCTTGATGTGCTTCAGTTGCATTATCATTACCATTATCATCATTATTATTATCATCATCATCATCTGATGAGCTTTCAGTAGCTTCATCATCACTTTCTTCATCATCATCTTCAATCATATCAGCTACAACATCCTCAATAAGATCTTTTGGATCTATTGGTTCCCTTTAGATAAATGATAATGTTGTTGATTGATGTCTACTTCATCCATAGCTACATTCCTTATATAATCAAATAATGGATTGTTTTGAGCACCAGTAATCATAGCAAGTCTCTTATACACAGCTTCAGACATGTGCTCTAATTGCAACTTATCTCCTTCAACTCCTTCAACATATAAATCTGGATTCTCTACATTAATGAGCAGTTGGAGAAATCTTGGATACATCAAGTATTTGTTTCTCTTTCCTCTTTCAAGATTGAATATGAATCCATTTATTATCCACTTTGCCATGTTAAACCTTTTGTTTGTGGCTAGAGCAATGATAGGAGATGCAATGTCTACTGGGAATGAATCCCAAACAGCACTTCTTTTGGACATGCAATGTTGAAATATATAACACAACAATTTCCAGTGTTTATATACTCTTGCTCTGAAGAATTGTTTCTTAGGAAAGTAATCAGGATGACCCATTTGTAGAAATACATCTCTACATTCATTGAAAGTATACTCAGATAAGTCTTCTAGATCATTTTCTCCAAGTTTAAGAGTTGTTCTGATTGCTTGTTCAGAAACTTCAAGCATTCTATCAGATGTAATGAAAGCTCTTAAAACTTTATGCCCTTCTTCATCTCTTTCTATTTCTGTTGTTCTCCAGAATCTTTTGATCAATCTTGCATTAATCATTGGTCTTGCACACATTGAATAGACATATTTTGATATTAGCAGAAATCTTATAATCTCTTCATAACCAACAGCTTCTCTGTTTTCATCATCTAAGAACGCAGCAACATTATGTTTAGGTTCAAATTTCAAAAGCTGCCATCTGCAAAACATAGAGAAAAAGAATATGAGAACATTAAAATTTTGATTAATGAATTTAATTTTTACATATGAATTTGCAATTTTGTAATATTGAATTCAATTTTGACTTATGATTTTGACTTTTGACTTATGAATTTAATTTGTGAAATATTAAAATTTATTCATTTTGAATCTATCATTTTATTAATCAATTATTTGAATTCTGGTTTATCTACTTTTTATTTAAAAAAAATTTTTATTTTTATTTTTATTCAAAAATTGAATTTTGTTTGTTCATCTTCTTCTTCTTCCTTCGAAGAACTGACTGATCAATCTCTAATCCATATCATTCACAATTTCAGTCGATGAACTATATATCAAATTGCTTGAAATTTGATACATATCAACAATCCAGAGTCAATTCTAGATATGATTAAGATTTGATTAGATAAACTTTGAATGTTATAGTGTTCAAGCGCCCAAATAGCAGTCAAACGACTATGCCAATCATCATGTTTTAACCAAAATCTACTGATTTGAATCACAAACTTACGTTTATAAACTCAAATAATATCTAACACTCAACAAGATTTGTTGCAATCACTGAGAATCTAAGACTTCGATGATGACTGAGAGTCGATAGTTCAGAGATTTGGTTTTGGAGAATTTTGAGTGTGAATGAGAAATAAGTGTAAGTGTTCAGTTTATATTAAGTGAAATTTTAGACGCATGAGCACTGTTTGTGCGTATGAAACCCTAAAATTCACAAAATAATGAGACGCATGAGCACTGTTTGTGCGTTTTGACTCAGACGCATGAGAATTGTTCAGACGCATAAGCACTGTTTAGGCGCTTTTGCACTCTTCAGCCGCATGAAGTTCCTGAAACGTCTCACTTGTAACACTTGAAATATTTCAACACTGTGTAGACGCATGAGACATTTAAAACGTCCAACACTTGGTTAAAATCACACTCATTATCACTGTTTAGGCGTATGGGTTTGTGTAAAACGCCCAACACTTGGTTAAACTCATGAACTTATTGCAACTGTTTAGGCGCATGGGAATATGAAAAACGCCCAAACACTTGTATAATTCCTGAAAGTTCACCATGCTACTATTTAGACGTATGAACACTATTTAGGCGAATGAGTTGACTTTCATGAGTCTTACACTTGTGTTTTTCAAAATTCTTCACTTGCACACTGTTTAAACATATTAGTAATATTTCATACTAATATTTAAACATTTTAAGCATATTTTTGAATTTTCCAAAATTTTCCTTTTAGTCCCTTAAATTTGAACTTTTTGCATTTTGCACACTCAATTTTAATTTTTAACAATTTGAAATCTTCACTTGTTGTTTATTCTTTTTTTTTAATTATTTTTTTTAAATTTATCTTTCCCGTCATTTTAGTCTCAAAATAAAATCAAATATCTATTTTTCAACTTTTCAAAGAAGCATTTTCACTTGCAAATTTATATAGGTTCATATTGTCATTTTCAAAAGTTACATTATCAAACTCACATAACTTTGAATATATAGCATCATCCTTTCAATTCAACATTTTAAGATTGATTTTGATTTTCTGAGAAAAACTCTTCCATTTATTACTCCCCGTAAACTTTTAAGTTTGAACAACTTATAAGTTTTCTAAGGTAACATAATAAGATCACACATCTCATTGTTACATTGCCTTCACGCACTATTAACATGCATAAAATCAAAATGAAAGCAGAATCAAAATCTAATATAAACAAAAGAATTAATGTCTACAGTGAGATCATATCAATGAAGATCAGCACATTAAAATAAAAAAAATATGAATAGTCATGGACAATGAATAAATCCTGATCAAGTGTGTTCCAGGTCAGTGATATCACAGCAAAGGAGACACAAGATCTAAGGACAAATAATGAGTGTTTTTGAAAAAATATCAAATTACTTACTTTTTTAATTCTTGGATTGATTAGGGTATATTTAGATATGACATGATGTAAATCATACAGAGACTGAGAGAGCTCAACTATCATCAAGACATGCAAGAAAGAACACATACTCAACTTATTACCTGAAACATATGTATCACCAGAGTTCATGTTACTTAAATTAATAGAGAATGATCATGGATAACCATTTGATCAGCTCTAACTATTCATTTGAATAGTTTGTGCACATCGGCATCTTTTTTGCATCAAAGAGAAAATCCAGATCTGTAATCACTTACAACAAAGGCTATATCAACACTTCAGGTCTATGATGACTCATAACAAAGAAGTGATATGATGCTTGTAACAGATCTCATGATTAATCACATTACCAACAGGTGTGAGTGGTGTAACTTAACAAGCAATCAATCTGATAAGCCAAAACATCTCAAAAGTGCTCAGATGAATACACATAAGCATTAAGATTTAGTGTGCTCATAAGAATTTACTTTTTCAGTATAGTAGCATGATATTGTCTACACATCATATCTAATCATGTCAGACATTATTAATGAGTAAAGTATGCAACTGATCTCACTAATGTACTATCATTTCTAACATATTACATAAACATATTCTTTTCTAAAAATAAACTGACATTTAGAGAAAGACTCTATTTTTGGAGTGTTGATTTATACTTTTGTATTTGGTTTTTCTAAGAAAACAAAAATCACACACACACAAAATACAAAAAGGCAATTAACATTGAGAGGATCACTTATGATGTATCTTTTGATTTAGAGAGTTCACATATGATTAATAAGACCAGTTGACTCCACTAAATACTCAAACCGTCCTGGTAGGAAGGCTTTAGTAAATAGATCCGCCAACTGTTTTTCCGTTGCAATTTGAAACAATATCATTAATCCTTTTTCAGAGTTATCTCTGAGAAAATGATATCGAATTTTGATATGTTTTGTTTTTGAATGTTGAACAGGATTAGCTGTAAGGAAAATAGCAGCAGTGTTTGTTAGTGCTCTAGAAAGATTAACATGTTGTCTTTAATTGCTTTTTAATACTTTGTAATAGTATAGGGACTAGTTTTGTAATTAGTTAGTTCCTTTACTTTTAGTTTCATTATAAATAGCTTAGACTAACAGGTAGTAAAATGAGTTGTATTCGAACCTGCTTACATACTTTGTAATTGTCTTTGCTTGATATTAATGAAACTCTGAATTTTGTTGATATCTTGCTTGATTTGATTACTTTGTTTGTATTTTATTGAATTGTGTTCATAAATCATCACAGATTGGTACATTTGATCCTATCAAATGGTATCAGAGTTGTTGGTAAGCTGTTAGTGATTGATTTTTGAAGTTTGTCGAACTTTAAAAACTCAAAAATCTCACTGAATCTGTGATTGATATACAATTCACTTGAAAATTTGTGAATTTCATATGTGTTTCATCATTAGAAACATGATTTGAATCACAATTAGCAGTTAAATTTATCAAATTCAAGTCAATTTGTTGAATTTGTGTTTGAAAAAGGTTTACACTTTTCGGACTGAAAATCTCAAAATTAATTGATTTGTTGTTGATTTTGAAAGAAATTGATGTTAGAAGAATGATAACCGGCATAAAACACACTTAATTGGAAAGTTTCAATCGAATTCATCAACATTTGAAGAAATCAGAAGATTTGAGTTAGTTACATTCATATGAACATGATGAATGTGGCGCATGAGTTGAGATTGGTTGAAAAAATTTGTCTAAGTGTTAGGCGCTTTAACACTGTTTAGGCGCATTAACACTGTGTGGACGTTTTCTAGTTCAGACGTTTGACTATTGTTAAAGAGAAAAAGGCCAGACGCATCATATTTGTTGAGACGGATTAGAACTGTTTAGGCGCTTGACAACTGTTCAGACGTTTGACTACCGTTGAAGAGAAAAAGGCCAGACGCATCATATTTGTTGAGATGGATTAGAACTGTTTAGGCGCTTGACAACTGTTCAGGCGTTTTATAACTGTTTAGACGTATCATCTTGGGCGTTTTGGAAAATTTTCTAAGGCATTCCATTAGACGTTTCTTAACTCAGGCGCATCAACTGTTTGGGAGTATAATCATTGTTTAGGCGTATCACCCGTGACATTTAGAATTTTTTTTTTGAAGAAAATTTTTCAAAATCTTTTGCATTTATTTTCTTAATTCAAAATCTAAAACAACAAAAATACAAGAATGGTGAAATCAGAAGATTCTGAAAATAGAGTTCCAAAACTTAAAAATACAGCTGATTTAAAAAATTGGTCTCTTAGGCTAAAACAACATTTTAATTCCATTTACACTGATCTTTGGAAATCTATAGAAAAAGGACCATACATTCCTATAATTACTGATGGGCCTGACAGAGGGTTTGTTTATACTAAAGATTCTCAAGAACCCTATCCAGAAGATGGTCTTCAAGGAGATGATTTGAAAAGAGTAAAGAATGATATCAAAGCATATTCCTTGATATGTAAAGGACTACCTTTGGAAGTTCTTGCAAGGCTTGATGCATATCAAACTGGATACACTCTATATAAAGCCTTAAAATATCATTTGTGAAGGAGGCAAGGAGATTCAAAATCTAAAGAAACAAAAGTTGAAAAGACAATTAGAATTGTTTCAACATTTGTCTGGAGAAACCATAAATCAAATGATGAACAGATTTGTTCACCTTACAACTGAGATGTCAACAGCTGGTATTAAGCCTGATCTTGAAGGTCTAAATATAAGACTACTCAATGCTTTACCATCATCATGGAAACAAACATAACCTTACTAAAGCATACTGAGAAGTTCCCTATGGATCTAGATCTACTTATTGCCAAGATAGAGTCAGTAGAGATTGATGAAAGCTCAAGGAACAATGATAGAGCAGCATCAATGTCTCAGTATCAGTTTGTTGCTTCTACTGCAACCACTATTGAGAATGCATTTATGGCAAAAAGTGAGAAAAGTACAGAAGAAGAGGGAGATTTGTTTGTTGGAGCAGGATTTTTCACTGACTTATCTTTTATCAGTACTCCTGCTTATACAACACAGTCTCATTCTCAATCTCCTCCTAAATCTCAGTCCCAAACATCAAATGTTCAAACAGAGTTAAAGATGTGATAAACATCCTATTAGAGGATGAAGAGTCTAAAACTGCATTCACTGCATTTATGGCTAGTTTTCAAGCATATCAAGGTAGCCATTTAACTTAATTATATTTTGTTTTGCAGGATTTGTTTGAGATGGATCCCGAAGATGTTGAAGAGATGGACTTAAACTTGCAGATGGTGATGATTGCCTACAGGACACAAAAACATTCATATGTCAACAAGAAATATAAGCCAAGTGCTAACAAGACTGTTGGATTTGACAAGTCAAAATCTATATGTTTTAACTGTAATAGTTATGGACACTTCTCTAGAGAATGCAAAGCTCCAAGGAATAATGGAGGAAATGCTCAATCAAGTTCTAGCAATCAAAGGTTTCAACAAGCTTAGAAGACTTTTCAAAAGCCTTATCAAAGTCTTCCTATGCCTGAGCTTAAAGATGAAACAAAATCATCTGATGAAACCAAGAAAGCTCTAGTAGTCAGCATTAAAGATGGTTATGATTGGAGTGAATATGCAGATCAGTTTACTAATGATTTAACATCAAGTTTATCTCTTATTGCAGAAATTCAAGGAGAAGATTGGTCAGAAAACAATTATCCAAAGGTGGAAAGTGAGAATGAAGAAGAAGATGACTATGATTGGAGTGACAAGTCTGATCCTAAGGAGGATACAGATGAAGTAGCTCTAATGGCACAGTCTGATCAACCAAAGGTTGACACTTCATCTTCAAAATCTGAAACCGTATCTCCAAAATTCCCTGAAATCCCATCTGAAGTGAGAGAAAAACTCTGCACTAAATCATGCTATGAACATTTTGAATACTATGGAAACTACTCATTCAAAATTTGTGAGAAGCTAAAACAAGAAGACTCTATGCATAGCAAACTAAAATCTGATCATAAAAAAGCAGATCAAAAGATTATTTCTCTTCAAACTTCATGGAACAAAACCATAAAAGATTTAGAAATTGTTTCTAAACAATTGGAAGAGATGACCAAAAATCTTGAACAGGAGAAAATAGCACATGCTGCTACTCAAATGGATCTGGCTAAAGTAAAAAGTTCAAAAATGATTGTAGAAAAACTGGTAAGTGAAAGAAAAGATAAACAATAAGCAGGGTTAGGTTTCACTCATGAACCTATGCCTGAATCTATTACAAACACTCTACCTGAGAACTTCAATACACATGATCATTCTCATGAAAATAAAGCTAAATTTAAAGCTTTCCAGATCAAAAACAAGAATTCAGAAGAAGAAAAGGCAAATGTTCAAGTGTTTGTTGAAAATGATCAAGAAAAGATTATAAATGGTCATCCAATCAAGATAAAATCTTATGAACCAAAACAAACAAAACAAACCACTTCTGATCAAATTCATGTTGTATTAGAAGAAGTGAAAATTCAAAGCAAAGAAAAAGATAAACAACAGGTAGGAACATCAGAAGATTCAAACACCATTAGTCTGAAACAAGTTCAATCAGAAAAGGAATCTTCTTTTGATGATGTTCAATCTAAAAGTAAACCAAGTTCTTCTAAATCAAAGAATCAAAGAAGAAGAAAGAAATCATCAAAAGCAACATCTGAACAAAACAAAAGTTCAGAAAATTTGATCAAAGCAACAAATCAAACAACAAAACTTAAACCGATAAAATTTGTGTCAGCTTGTTTGTTAAATATGAATTCTCTTCAAAACAACAAAGTAAATATCATGAACAAATCTCACTCTGATCTGAAATCAAGTTCAGATTCCAAGACTTCCGCTGTAGCAAAAAGATTTGTTCCTAATGCATTCAAGAAGGAAGTTCATGTTAAACAAATGCAAAATAATTTGGCACAAAATCAAAGTGTGAAAGATGAAAGACAAAAGATTAAGTATTTTACACCAAAATCAAACATTGTGTCAATGTCAAAAGTTAACAAAAAGTTGTTTTAAACTCCACAAAAGTACTGTGAAATTTGTGATATGAAAAATCACAATACTGCTGAGTGCTACTTCAACAAGTACTGTCACATATGTGACATGAGAAATCATTCCACAGCACATTGTTATTTTAACAAATAATATACTTATTGTGATGAAAAGACTCACAATACTGCAAATTGTTATTTTAGAAATAGATCTCTTACTAGAGGATTTGCAAATTCAAACATGAGCAAAGGTTTTGTTAATCCACAATATCTGAGAAATCAAACTAATGGATTTCAAAAAGTCACTAATCAACCTTCTTTAGGTTTGAGATCTTTTCCAAAGAACAATTATGTGAGATCTAAACAAAATATACAAGAACAGTTCATACCAAGATCTGTAAGGATGACTAATAAAAATGTTAGTCATCAATACATTTCAAAAATTGATCAATCAAATGATATGAATGTTCTCAAAAATAAATCAAACATTTTTCAAAATAATTTCCAAAATAAAATTGGTAAATTCATCAAGAATAAACCTGATTTGAATAATCTTCATTACAAACAATTTACAATTGTTGATAAATTTGGAAAACCCAAGACCATCTCGGCTTGGATAGATATCTCAAATTAATTTTCTTGTTGTGCAGGTACGCCCAAACAGACCACTCAATACATGGTATGTGGATAGTGGGTGTAGCCGGCATATGACAGGCAATCCTGCCTTGTTACAAGATTTTATGTGAAAAGATAGAACTCACGTCGCCTTTGGTGGTGATGCTGGAGGAAAAATAACGTGAGAAGGAACATTATCAAATGGGATAATAAGCTTTGATAAAGTCAACTTTTGTTCACAGTTGAACTTTAATCTTTTAAGCGTATCTCAAATGTGTGATAAATCATACTCTGTTCTATTTCATGATTCATTCTGTTATGTTTTGAAGCCAGGTTTTAAAATAAGCAAAGATTGGGTGATTGTTACAGCTGAAAGAGATAGAGATGTATACAAGCTGGATATGTCTCAAGTCGATCCTTCAACTGAAACAACATGCCTAATTGCTAAGGCATCAAATGATGAAATCCAGCTTTGGCATAGACGTCTCGGACATTCAAATTTCAAGAATATGAACAAGCTCGTAGCAGGAAATCATGTCATTGGACTTCCATCTAAGAAGTTTGCAACACCTGACCACTGCTCAGCATGTTTGAAGGGAAAGCAACACAGAGCGTCTTATAAGTCCAAGCTTATAAACTCAACATCCAAACCTCTTCAAATGTTACATATAGACCTTTTTGGACCGACAAATGTCAAGAGTATTGGACGAAAATCATATTGTTTAGTTATAATTGATGACTATACAAGATTTTCATGGGTTTTCTTTCTATATGCCAAATCTGAAACGGCTGATTTACTAAAAGAATTTATCATTAAAGTTGAACATCAATTAGAAAATAAAATGAAAATAATAAGAAGTGATAATGGAAAGGAATTCAAAAATGCTAACACTGAAATGTTTTGTGCACAGAAAGCGATAGCTCATCAGTTCAGTGCTCCCAGAACTCCTCAACAAAATGGAGTTGCTGAAAGGAAGAATAGAACACTGATTGAACTGCTCGTTCTATGTTAGCTGATGCAAAAATTCCTATCACTTTTTGGGATGAAGCTATATCAACTGCATGTTTCGTTCAGAACAGAATCTAAATTGTGAAAGATAAAATGAAAACTACATATGAGTTAATGTTTGGCAGGAAACCGAACATAAACTTTTTAAAATCATTTGGTTGTCCTGTTATGATTCTTAATTCAAGTGATCAATTAGGAAAATTTGAAGCAAAATCTGATAATGGATTTTTCGTTGGATACTAATCTGTTTCAAAAGCCTATCGAGTTTACAACTCTAGGACAAATATAATTCTTGAAACATTCAACATTAAATTTCTGGAAAATTCTTTTCCATTAGTTTCAAATGGTCCTGCATGGATATTTGATTTAGATTCATTATCAAAGTCTCTTTGATCTAACTTGTTTAATCAACCAAATTGTCTTAATTCTACAGGTAAGAAGAACTCTAGAGGAGATCTTGGATCTTTCAGTGAGGATTTAGATTCTGAAGACCCAGATGATTCTAGCTCAGACTACCCATTTTTATCATTTGTCAAGGACTTAACAATACAATTCGATGAAAATAATAATGATAATACAGTTTCAGATCATTCAGTTTCATTTGATCAGGAAGGATCATAAAAAAGTACTAATGATGGTAATGAGTTTGTGATACCTGAGTCTGGAACATCATCCATCTCTTGTGATGTAGTTGATACTGGTAACTTTGATTACTTTATTAACTCACCGACTCAAGTTCCAAACTTCAATCCACATTCTTCTTCTTTGTTACATGAGCTTTCCAATTTGAACCAATCAAATCTAGATGTTAATGTTCAATGTGATGAGATTCCAACATCTCGTATACACAAGAATCATCCAATTTCTCAGATTATTGGTCCATTGAATGAGAGAACAATAAGGAGTAAATCAGAACAAGCAAACATGTGCTTATACTCTTGGTTTCTTTCTCAAATTGTTCCTAAAAAATGTTACCGAAGCATTAAAGGACAATGGTTGGATAGAAGCCATGCAAGAATAATTGCTTCAATTTCGCAAACAAGAAGTGTGGAATTTGGTGGATCTACCTAAAGGAGAAAATGCAATAGGCACGAAATGGCTATTTAGAAATAAGACTGATGATCGTGGTGTTGTAATAAGGAACAAAGCGAGACTAGTTGCACAAGGATACACACAGGAAGAAGGAATAGATTATGATGAAGTGTTTGCACCAGTTGCAAGACTTGAATCCATTCGAGTTTTCCTGGCTTATGCTTCATTCATGAAATTTAAGGTGTATCAAATGGATGTAAAGGGTGCATTTCTATATGGTCCTATCACTGACGATGTGTTTGTGAAGCAACCTCTAGGCTTTGAGGATGCAGAATTTCCACATCGAGTATATAAGCTGAGTAAAGCTTTATATGGACTTCATCAAGCCCCTAGAATTTGGTATGAGACGTTATCACAACACTTAATCCAACATGGATACACAAGAGGGAAAATTGATCCAACTTTATTCATAAAGAAGGATAATGATGATCTCTTATATGTACAAGTGTACGTTGAAGACATCATATTTGGTTCTACCAGTCCAAAATTGTGCAATGAATTTGAAGAAATCATGAAATCTCGATTCCAAATGAGTTCTATGGGAGAGATTAATTTCTTTCTTAGACTCCAAGTCAAGGAAACTAACGATGGAATTTTCATCAATCAAGAGAAGTTTGTTGACAAGCTCTTGAAGAAATTTAAGTTGCAAGACTGTCAGTCCATACGAACTCTAGCAGATGTTAACACCAAGATTGAACCTGATCCAAAAGGAAAATCTATTGACCAAACGTTAAACAGGTCAATGATTGGTTCTTTGATGTATCTTACTGCATCTAGACCAGACATTATGTATGCTGTTTGTGTTTGTGCCAGGTATCAATCAGATCCGAAAGAATCTCACTTAATTATTGTCAAAAGGATATTCAGGTATCTCAAAGGTAAACCAGCCTTAAGGCTTTGGTATCCTTACGAGGGTAACTTTGAACTACATGGATATACAGATAGTGATTATGGTGGATGTTGTCAAGATAGAAAATCTACTTCGGGTGGGTGTCAATTTCTTGGTCCTCGAGTAGTCTCGTGGCAATGTAAGAAACAAATAAATGTCTCTGTTTCAACTGCAGAAGCTGAGTACATTGCTACATCAGCAGGATGTTCTCAAATCCTCTGGTTGCAAAATCAACTACTGGATTATGGGTTCAATTTTCTTAAAACACCAATTTACATTGATAACACTGCTGCTATGTTCATAACAGCTAATCCTGTTCAACATTCAAAAACAAAACATATCGAAATTCGATATCATTTTCTCAGAGATAACTCTGAAAAATGATTAATCATATTGATTCAAATTGCAATAGAAAAACAGTTGGCAGATCTATTTACTAAAGCCTTCCTACCGGGACGGTATGAGTATTTAGTAGAATCAATTGGTCTTATAAATCATATGTGAACTCTCTAAATCAAAAGATCATAATAAGTGATCTTCTCATTGTTAATTGCTTGTTTATATATTGTGTGTGTGTGATTCTTGTTTCCTTAGAAAAATCAAATACAAAAATATAAATCAAAACTACAACAATAGAGTCTTTTTCTAATTATTTGGTTACAATTGTTTTCAGAAAGGAATATGTTTTGCAATATGTGAGAAATGATAGTACATTAGTGAGATCAGTTGCATACTTCACTCATTAATAAAGTCTGACATGATCAGATATGATGTGTAGACAATATCTGACTATTATACTGAAAAAGTAAATTCTTGGGATCACACTAAATCTTAATGCTTGTTTGTATTCATCTGAGTACTTTTGAGTTGTTTTGGCTTCTCAGATTAAATGCTTGTTAAGTTACACCAATCACACCTGTTGATACTGTGTTTATTCATGAGATCTGTTACAAAGTTTCATATCACTTCTCTGTTATGAGTCATCATAGACCTGAAGTGCTGAGATATGCTTTGTTGTAAGTGATTACAGACCTGGATTCTCTCTTTGATGCAAAAGATGCCAATGTGCACAACTATTCAAATGAATAGTCAGAGTTGATCAAATGGTTATCCATGATCATTCTCTATTAATTTAAGTAACATGAACTATGGTGATACATATGTTTCAGGTAATAAGTTGAGTATGTGTTCTTTCTTGCATATCATGATGATGGTTGAGCTCTCTCAGTCTCTGTATGATTTACATAATGTCATATCTAAATCTACCCTAATCAATCCAAGAATTGAAAAAGTAAGTGAGTTGATAATTTTTCAAAAACACTCATTGTCTGTCCTTAGATCTTGTGTCTCCTTTGCTGTGATATCACTGACCTGGAACACACTTGATCAGGATTTATTCATTTTCTATGACTATTCATATTTCTTTTATTTTAATGTGCTGATCTTCATTAATATCATCTCATTACAGACATTAATTCTTTTGTTTATATTAGATTTTGATTCTGCTTTCATTTTGCTTTTATGCATGTTTTATGTGTGTGAAGGCAATGTCACAATAAAATGTGTGATCTTATTATCTTACCTAGGAAACTTATAAGTTTTTTAAACTTAAAAGTTTAGGGGGAGTAATAAATGAAAGAGTTGTTCTCAGAAAATCAAAATCAAAGTTAAAATATTGAATTGAAAGGATGATACTTTATGTTCAAAGTATTTGTGTAATTTGAAAATGTAATTTTTGAAAAGTATAATATGAACCTACATAAATTTGCAAATGAAAATGTTTCTTTCAAAAGTTGAAAATTAGATGATAATTGATTTTATGTTGAGACTAAAATGAAGGGACAAAATAAATTTTAAAAATAAAAAGAAAATAAAATTTTGTGAATTGAGAGTGCAAAATGCAAAAAGATCAAAATTGATGGACTAAAAGGTAAAAAATTTTGGAAAATTCAAATTTATGCTTAAATGTTTAAATATTAGTATGAAATATTACTAATATGTTTAAACAGTGTGCAGGTGAAGAATTTGGAAAACACAAGTGTTAAACTCATGAAAGTCAACTCAAAGTCAACTCATGCGCCTAAAAAGTGCACATACGTCTAAATAGAAGCATGATGAAATTTTCAGGAATTATACAAGTGTTTGGGCGTTTTTCACATTCCCATGCGTCAAAACAGTTGTAATAAGTCCATGGAATTATACAAGTGTTTGGACGTTTTTCACATTCCATGCGCCTAAATAGTTGTACTAAGTCCATGATTTTAATCAAGTGTTGGGCGTTTTACACAAACCATGCGCCTAAACAGTGAATGAGTCTGAATTTGACCAAGTGTTAGACGTTTGAAATGTCTCATGCGTCTATATAGTTGGAAAGTTTCAATATTACAAGTGTTAGACGTTTCAAAAATTCCATGCGACTGAACAGTGCAAAAGCGCCTAAACAATGCTTATGTGTCTGAACAATTCTCATGCGTCTGAGTCAAAACGCACAAACAGTGCTCATGCGTCTAAAAAGTTAGTGAATTTTAGGGTTCCATACGCCCAAACAGGGCTCATGCGTCTAAAGTTTCACTTAATATAAATTGAACACTTACACTTATTTTCTCATTCACACTCAAAATTTTCCACAAACAAGCCCCTGAACTGTCGACTATCAGTCATCATCAAACTCTCATTTCATCTGTGATTTCATCAAATCTTGTTGATTGTAGATATTATTTGGATCTATAAACATAAGTTTGTGATTCAAATCAGTAAATTTTGGTTAAATCAGATTATAGGTATAGGCGTTTGAATGCTATTTGTGCGTTCGAACACCGTATCCTTCAAAGTTTAACTAATCAAATGTGAATCATATCTAAAATTGACTCTGGATTGTTGATAAGTATCTGATTGCGAGTAGTTTGATATAAAAATCATCAACTGAATGTGCAAATGATTTGATAATGGTTAGATCAGGATGTTCATCGATGGAAGAAGAAGAAGATGAACAGACGGATTTAAACGTTGAATAAATATATATATATATATATATATATATATATATATATATATATATATATATATATATATATATATATATATTAACAAAAAGTAAGTAAAGCATAATTCAATGTGTGATAATAAAATTGAAAACGAATAAATTTTCAATGTTTCACAAATTAAAATCATATTTCAAAAGTCAAAATCATAAGTCAACATCATAAGTCAAAATAATAAGTCAAAATTGAATGAAAAAGTTATAAGTTAAAATTGCTAAGTCATATGTAGAAATGAATCTCATTAATTAAATTCTCAATGTTCTCATATTATTTTCTCTATGTTTTGCAGATGGCAGAATTGAAGTTTGAACCAAAACACAATGTTGCTGCATACTTAAATGATGAAAACAGAGAAGCCATTGGATATGAGGAGATTATTAGATTTCTGCTTAGAACAAAATATGTCTATGCTATGTGTGCAAGACCAATGATTAATGAAAGATTGATTAAAAGATTTTGGAGAACTGCACAAGTAGAAAGAGACGAGGAAGGGAACAAAGTTCTAAGAGCTTCTATTACAACAGAAAGAATGCTTGAAGTTTCTGAACAAGCAATCAGAATAGCTCTAAGGCTTGGTGACAATGACCCAAAAGACTTATCAGAGTATACCTTCAATGAATGTAGAGATGTTTTTCTACAAATGGGTCATACTGATCATTTCCCTAAAAAGCAATTTTTCAGAGCTTGAGTGTATAAGCATTGGAAGCTGTTGTGCTACATATTTCAACATTGCATGTCTAAACGAAGTGCTGGTTGGGATTCATTCCCAGTAGACATTGCATCTCCTATTATTGCTTTAGCCACAAACAGAAGATTCAATATTGCTAAGTGGATAATGAATGGCTTCATTTTCAATCTTGAAAGAGGAATGAGAAATAAATACTTGATGTATCCAAGATTTCTCCAATTGCTTATTAATGAAGCTAATCCAGATCTGTATGCTGGAGTTACAGGATATAAGCTGCAGTTAGAGCATATGTCAAAAGCTGTTTAAAAAAGACTGGCAATGATCACTGGTGCTCAAAACATTCTAGTATTTGATTATATCAGGAATGTATCTATGAATGAAGTAGATATCAATCAGCAACACTTTCATCTATCTGAAGAAGAACCAATAGATCCAAATGATCTTATTGAGGATGTTAAAGATGATGAAGAAAGTGAGGATGAAGCTACTTAAAGCTCATCAGATGAAGAAAATGATGATGACAATGATGATGATGATGGAAATGATGGTGCAACTGAAGCACATCAAGAAGAAACTGAGGAAAGAAATGAGGATGATACTGTCAATGATTCTCAAAACATGGTTTAGGAAACCACTGTTGTTGATGTTCATGAGGATGTTGTACATGAAATAGATTCACAAAATCAAACCTTTGATTTTGATTTTGTGAATGATATGTTATATGACCCAGTATTTGAAGTTGATGTTAATGAAGGAGTAGAAGAAATTCATGTTAGTACGACACATAATGTGTCAGTACAAACAGAGGAGACAGTGGATATTGATGAGATTGAGAGATTGAAAGAAGAAAATTTGAGAAAAGAGAAAGAAATTGAAGAGTTGAAAGTGGAGAATGAAAGGATGAAAGAGATGAACATATCTCTTGAAAAAAGAAATTCAAAAGCTTAAGGATGAGAACTTAAAGTTGACTGAAGAAAATGCCTTGAAAGATGAAAAGATTATGAGTTTTGTCAAAGATAAAGAAGATGTCATTATGAACTTTGAAGTAATGATCAAGGATTATGACATTCTTGAGGAGAAGTTCAAGAAACTAACAGAAGAAAATGAAAAACTCAAAGATGAATTGCTGAAGAAAAAAGAAGCTCAAAAGCATATCTCACCAGTTCAAGTGATAAGTGCTGAGATGAATGTTGAAGAAAATATTGAGATGCTCAAAGGCAAAAGAAAAATTGATGAAGTATAAGATACAAATCTAACTGAATCATCTTCCAAAGTGCAAAGAACTGAAGAAAATGTTGAAGAACTAAATGTTCAAGAACATATTGAGGCATTAGAAGATATTAAGGAAGTGTACAATGATGATTGGTATGATGAAGTTTTGGATGATGAAGATATTGATGAAGCTCAATTTGTATCAAATTTCTCTTCACAAGAACAAACTCAAGAACAAGACGAAGTTCCACAAGATTTTGAAGAAAGATATAATTATCTTGTGAAGATGAAATACAATCAGTATATTTGGATGGATTGCTAGTTTCTCAAATTAATGATGAATATGAGAAATGTATTTCTGCAGAGTCAGTTGCACCAGTAGATCCAAATGAGATTGTTATTGAGCATGGTGAATGGACTAGAGCAAAAGAGGTTATTAATGTAGAACAACTATCAAGTTCTAAGCTGCACCATCCTGATCCAGATGATATGAGTATTCCAGCTTTAAGATCATGGTTGCAAGCTAGGAATTACCCGTGGAGAAAACTAAAGAGATTACAATCTGTATCATTGAGGAACTTTGTCAGAAGTTTTCAAGAAACGGAGAAACAATTGAAGAAGATGATTGTACTTGATACATATAATCCTCAGTATCTTGAAATTACAAAAAGGACAAGAATGTTAAAGCCACAGGAGATCAAGCAAATGGCAAGAAAGACTGATGCACATGATCACAAAAAAGAGTTGATTGAAATGTTTGCTGATCCAAAAAGACAAGCATACAAAGCCTCTACTGAACAAAGGCATATTTTTGATAATTCAAGATCAATTGGAGACTTGGTAAGAAACGTACTACAAAGAGGACAATCAGTTGCTGAATTGTTGAATGCTATGATTGCTCCGGATTTTACCAACCAAGTAAAGATTATCGCATGGAAGTATGATGAAGTATTCGATGCATTTTTTATAAAGAGGGTAAATGCTGTGTGTGATGTATATCACTTTTACTCTAGCATCATAAAACTTCCAGTGCAAGATCTGAAAGAGTTTAATAGATTACCTCTGATCAATCCTTCTGATTCGAAACGTGGCAAGATGATGGTAGAATTATTAAGAAGAGGATTGGATCGATCAAGTAATTTTCTTAAGACAAGATGTGATCAAGAGGATAAAGAGTACTTTGTTATTTTGAAGAATAATAAAAAGCTCAAAGGATTACACTGTGAGGAGGAACATTCAATGATAGAATTTTGTGACAATTATTTTGAGAAGGTCACAACTCCTGGTCTGAAACTGATAGATGGTAATCAAAACTCAAAGCCAATTCTCATATTGTTTTATAACACTGAGACTTTTGAGCTTAAGTTGGTCCGAAATCTCGAACGTTGGGATGAGGATATGATTGCTTTATTTGGAGTTTTTGAACTGAAGCTTTTACATCCTAGTTACATATCATTTTTGTCTGTACAAAAGTTTGAAAAAGTAACTCCAGAGACAGCAGAGCAAGACAAGATGTATTTCATTTCTATCATCAATGTGATGAATGCTGCTATGGAAAGAATATCTTTGAGAAAAGCTCTTGCTTATGCTAATACTGTAAAGAAAGATATAAAAGACACTGAATTCATGAGAATTTCAAGGAAAGGGGTATTAGAAGTATACTCAAAGGAAAGTCAAAATCCTATTGAGTTATATGCTAATATTGATATCTCATGTCTTTCAAAAGATACATTGGAGAGAATGAACAAGATGGAGATTAAGACGAATGAAGCTAAACCCGAACAAGGCATTCTTGCAGCAAATTCAAGTCTGTTATTTCAAATGCTTTGAAAGAACTAGAGATGTACAAACAGAAGCCGATGTTCAAGATAAAGGAAGAACCAGAAGATTTTTTTGAGTAATGAAGATAAGAGTTGAAGATAAAAGCTGAATATGAAAGATGGAAGAAAAGAAAAAAAAGACAAAGATTGAAGATTTTGAAGACCGAAGACCATGTCAATCTTAGGGGGAGTATTGTTAGTGCTCTAGAAAGATTAACATGTTGTCTTTAGTTGTCTTTTTAATACTTTGTAATAGTGTAGGGACTAGTTTTGTAATTAGTTAGTTCCTTTACTTTTAGTTTCATTATAAATAGCTTAGACTTACAGGTAGTAAAATGAGTTGTATTCGAATCTGCTTACATACTTTGTAATTGTCTTTGCTTGATATTAATGAAATACAAACAAAGTAATCAAATCAAGCAAGATATCAACAAAATTCAGAGTTTCATTAATATCAAGCAAAGACAATTACAAAGTATGTAAGCAGGTTCGAATACAACTCTTTTTACTACTGTAAGTCTAAGCTATTTATAATGAAACTAAAAGTAAAGGAACTAACTAATTACAAAACTAGTCCCTATACTATTACAAAGTATTAAAAAGACAACATGTTAATCTTTCTAGAGCACTAACAATACTCCCCCTAAGATTGACATGGTCTTCGGTCTTCAAAATTTTCAATCTTTGTCTTCTTTTCCTTTTCTTCCATCTTCCATCTTCAGCTTTTATCTTCAACTCTTATCTTCATTACTCAAAAAAATCTTCTGGTTCTTCCTTTATCTTGAACATCGGCTTCTGTTTGTACATCTCTAGTTCTTTCAAAGCATTTGAAATAGCAGACTTGAATTTGCTTGCAAGAATGCCTTGTTCGGGTTTAACTTCATTCGTCTTAATCTTCATCTTGTTCATTCTCTCCAATGTATCTTTTGAAAGACATGAGATATCAATATTATCAATGTAAATAGGTGTTTTAAGAAAATTGAACCCATAATCCACTAGTTGATTTTGCAACCAGAGGATTTGAGAACATCCTGCTGATGCAGCAATGTACTCAGCTTCTACAGTTGAAACAGATACAATTGTTTGTTTCTTACATTGCCACGAGACTAATCGGGGACCAAGAAATTGACACCCACCTGAAGTAGATTTTCTATCTTGACAACATCCACCATAATCACTATTGTATATCCATGTAGTTCAAAGTTACCCTCGTAAGGATACCAAAGCCCTAAAGCTGGTTTACCTTTGAGATACCTGAAATTGACAGCAATTAAGTGAGATTCTTTTGGGTCTGATTGATACCTGGCACAAACACAAACAACATACATAATATCTGCTCTAGATGTAGTAAGATAGATCAAAGAACCAATCATTGATCTGTATAATGTTTGGTCAATAGATTTTCCTTTTGGATCAGGTTCAATCTTGGTGTTAACATCTACTGGAGTTCGTATGGACTGACAGTCTTGCAACTTAAATTTCTTCAAGAGCTTGTCAACAAACTTCTCTTGATTGATAAAAATTCCATCATCAGTTTGCTTGACTTGAAGTCCAAGGAAAAAATTAATCTCTCCCATAGAACTCATTTGGAACCGAGATTTCATGATTTCTTCAAATTCACTGCACAATTTTGGACTGGTAGAACCAAATATGATATCATCAACGTACACTTGTACACATAAGAGATCATCATTATCCTTCTTTATGAATAAAGTTGGATCAATTTTCCCTCTTGTGTATCCATGTTGGATTAAGTGTTGTGATAATGTCTCATACTAAATTCTAGGGGCTTGATGAAGTCCATATAAAGCTTTACTCAGCTTATATACTTGATGTGGAAATTCTGCATCCTCAAAGCCCGGAGGTTGCTTCACAAACACATCGTCAGTGATAGGACCATATAGAAATACACCCTTTACATCCATTTGATACACCTTAAATTTTATGAATGAAGCATAAGCCAGGAAAACTCGAATGGATTCAAGTCTTGCAACTGGTGCAAACACTTCATCATAATCTGTTAGGACCTGGTATTTGAACGAAATACCTAGTGATAGCGTGTTAAACCAACTCAAATAGTGCGGAATCCTATTTGATTGGCGATCCAATCAGTGAGAACACACGAGGAATCAATCAAGAATTGAAACCAACGTCAGAAATCGATTAGGAATCGATCTGATGTGTTCTGTGAACTTGGAGAACGATTTGGGAGGCTTCTGGACGGCTAGGGTACGTCTGGAATCGTAATGGGATGAATGCTTACGTTTTTCCACGAATTGGGTCTATTTATAGGTTAGTATTGTTCAATCGTGCGACTGGGCCATAAGTATGGTTCAGTCGTGCGATTGAACTATGCGGTTGATTCATCCGCACGACTGAGTGTTCAGTCGTGCGATTGAGTCAATCTTATGTGTCAATCATACGACTGATCTAGTCTCCTGGTTCAGTCGTGCGATTGAGTCAATCGTATGAAGTTATTCATGCGTGTGGTCCATTCGCATGGGCCATTCGCATGAGAACTTCATTAAGTTAAGTTTGAATGTTTTAATTAATGTAACATAACGTGCAATCATTCAAACAATCATAAACCCAATCAATTCAATCACGACTCATTAATGAAATATTAAACATCACAAGTAACAAACAATTTCATATCATTTCATTAATAGATACTATTACATCATAATCAGACAGACAAGATTTATTACATTACAACTCATGATCTAGGGACATACATGCATCAACAAACTCCCCCTTGGACCTCGATCTATCTAATCTCTTGTCTTCTGCATCACCTCCTTATACTTCTTGTACTTCTCCTCTTTAGTGACTCCTGCGTGTATCTCAAACGCAAAGCAAAGTCGTATAACGTTTTGGAACTGGAGGGCTTGTACAATGTCTTGTGTGTCATAGAACAGTGGCCACTTGTATAATGTGTAGACATCATTAGCAGTCAAGTTGGTTAGCCACATTGGGTCGAATACCCTGATAGTATCCATATGGCCCTCTTTATTCAGAACTATGACAGCTTCAGAAGTTCTCCAATCATAGTACCACCATTTGAAGTGTGGAGTGAAGTCCTATGGCATTTCCCTGAGAGGGATTCTCGACATAGTGCGCGGAGGACTCCACTTCAACACAATCTTGGGCTTGCCAGTAATGGCATCAACCTCAGACCTTCTTATGTACCTCGTAGGCTGTTGTGGTCTGAAGTTAACCCATCTGGTGTGGTACTCTTTCTTCAGGGCAGCCTCGAACCATCCTGACATCTTTCTTGGGTCAGCATACAGCAGCTTTAGCTTAGCCAGCTGGTTGAGCTCAAAACCAGGTAGAGTCTTCATATCATGTGGGAACCTGAAGTACTCTATGCCCTGCTCCCTCTTAACTGCATACGCGTTAAGGTCATCAAAATAAGCCCATGCAATAATCCTGCCAGACACCTTATGGTGTTTCTTGACTCTGTAGAGCTTGGTGTAGGCATCTTTCTTTGGTGCAGCACGCTGGGCTCTTACTTCTTCAAAACAGGCAGCCCACTCAGCCTTGCGAATGTCTACGTCATCATTGGAGGCTTGGGCTGTTCCTTCAGTCTTTTCGGTTTCCTGCTCCATCTTGTCTAGTACCTCAAACGTATCACTAACTAGGGATTCACCCAGATTGGGGACCACATTACCCTCGGTGTCAGCATACTGAGGGTACTCTTCTGCAGTAATATCTTCAACCTCAACTTCATCAACGTCGTTTAGTTCTTCATCACTGGTTGAATCAACTGTTGGAGCGTCCTTGACAATTTCATCAGGATTGAGTCTGAACATCTCTGCCAGTTGCTCATCAGATAGGTCATGAATTATTTCCCCTTCTTCAGGGGTATAACTCACAGACCTTCTTACAATCCCTTGCAGATCAAGAATCATGGTTAATTGAGTCTTGACTATTTGAAGGGGAGCAAAGTCAAACTCATCCCTTTGAAAGTTTGGATCTGTTTGATTTAAACATTCAACACATAAACCATTAGTAAGTAATCAAACAGAATTATATCAACTTAATATATAAACATTCAACACACTTGTTTTTCATTACATGATTCAAATACAAAATAAATAAATACATAAGACATCTAATCTGTACTTTTGTCTTGAATCATGGGCGTGTCGTTCGGAGGAGCAGAAGTGGTAGATGACTGGTCCTGTCGATGCTTAGATCTTGGCTCTTGACCAGAAGCAGAGGCCGATGCAGCCGCATCCCCTCCTTCTGCTTCGTCATCATCATCTCTACCTTCTGTCCTTTCTTCCTCAGTCTCTTCCTCATCATCATCATCTTCCTCATCATCATCATCTTCATCATCACCATCTCCATCATCCCCGTCACCCTCCTTTAGCTTCAAGGGCTCATCCTTTGACCCCTTTAACCTCAGCATAATCGTCTTGTTGGTCGTCTCCAACTCCTCTATACGTTTAACGGACTGGGCCTGCTGGTCCTGGAGTTGGGACACCTCGACTCTCTGAGCATCGATTAGCTGGTTCTGCTAGTCTATCACCCGAGCCTGCTCTGCCATCTGCTGAGACTGGGCAGCAGTCAGGTCGGTCAGCTGGCGGATCTGCGCCGCCTTCTCCTCATCTGCAGCGAGCAGGCGCATCACCATACGGTTAAGCGCCGACAGCTGCTCCTCTACCCCGATGTGAGGTAGAGTAGATCCATAAACATGTGAAGGCTGGGCTGAAGGTCCAGCATGATGTGAGGTGGTGGTGGTAGTGGCAGTGGTGAATATGGGTCGGTAGGCAGGTGCTGGTGATGTAGGTGTGAATGGTAAGGTGGTGGATGGGAAGGATACAGTGGTGGTAGGTAAGGTGGTGGATGTGGTAGTGGGAGTAGTGGATGTGGTGGCTGTGGTGATGGGTGGTATGTCAGAGGTGGTGGTAGTGGTGGCTGTGGTGGTGGAAGTAGTGGCAGCAGTGGTAACGAAGGTCAGGCGACGCTTCTTCTTCTTCAATCCATGGGGTTGAGCCATCCACTTCCTCCTAGTCCCGGTGGAAGTGGATGCCCCCCCTGCAGCTCTGCCCACTGAACCCGGAACATAGTTCGGGTCAGTCTCTCTCTCTGAGGAGTCCCGAGGGTGTTCACCAACCACCCTAAGCCCGTGGTCTGTGGGAACAACTTTGCTTCCCACAGTCCTAGTGAGGGGCTCCTCATCTGACTCTTCCTCCTCTTGATCACCAGCTACAAACTCCTGATGGAAACCGGCCATCTCAGCAACCTCTCCGGCAGTGGCTGACCCCGGGGGAATAATGTCTGAATCAGTGCCTCTAGATGGAGCAGGCAAATCATCCCCGGCGTCGCCGCTATCATCATCATCTGAGTCAGTCTCTGGTATAGCAATATGCTCAACATCTGAATCACTGTCATCGTGGCGCCACTTTCTCTTGGCTGGCGCCACATAATCAGCACGGGCCAGATGCCCAAACAGCCTCTTGACAGGGGGCTTCACCTGCTTCCCCCTGTATACCTTCATCCGGCCTAGCGTAGTGTCATCCATGACCTCAAGAACAACAGCATCATCCTTCTCCTTTGGCAGGGAGGGGAGCTTCTGGTCAATGATCATCTGCATAAATCTGGGGTACATACAGAAGCCTTCCTTCCCTTTCCCCTCGATGTTCTCCACCAGGTAGGTGAATATCATCTTGGAGAAGCTGAACGGGTGGTTCAGCACCAACGCAACATACGCGTTCTGGATCTGGTCGGAAAGCTCATCAAAACCTCCCTTCCTGGAAGCTATACACTTTAGCAGCACGTGCGCAAGATACTTAAGCTGGGGACAGAGGTTACTCTTGTTGAGTACCCCAGCATTGATGTCCCCAGAGTACTTGGCTCTCATGAAACATCCTCTGACAGTGAGGGGGTGTAGACGAGTAGGACAATCAGCATCATCCCCTAACTGTAGAACAATCCTCAAATCCTCCTCTGATACGGTGATAGCCTCACCAAAGATCGTACTCCTGATGCATTGAGGCTCAGAGGATCTATCAACAGTCGCGCCTTCCCAGAAGGCCTGCTGCACTGATCTATACGGCGTGCATGGTGTAGCGATAGCATGAGCGATCCTGGATCTCAACAGAAACGTAATAATGCCTGAGAAGTCAGCTGCGTTCCTGGATGTCAAATCCAGATGAGCACATATGTCGTGCTTGGTGCTCATGTTCCATCGACTCGCCATCTGTAACACATAACAATATAAACATTAGTTCCACTGGCTACAAGTATAATGAAACACTTAAACTTTGAGTAGAATGTCTTTGTCATACGATTGAGGGTGTGCGACTGAAGACAGTCGTGCGACTGAACAGTGCGATTGATCTCATGCGTACGACTGAGTGTGCGACTGGACTCATGCGCATGTACTCTTATGCGGTTACACCAGTCGTGCGACTGAGTCTCATTCGCATGGTTCAGTCGTGCGGTTATGTAAATCGCCCCCTTCAGTCGTGCGACTGAAGTTCATCCGGACGACCAGTCGCCTGTCTCAGTTGTTCAGTCGCCAATCGTTCGAAACTTCACAAACTAAGTCTTTTAACTCAATTAACCGGTTCATTAGACTCGCATTCTCGTTACTAATAACCTATTTGACTTAATTTTAACGTTTTGCTTGGTTTTAATAGGTTATTAGGGCTTTCTTGTCTCGGTTCAAGTTTCACAGTCGAACAATCCCAATTAGGGTTCCAATCTTTCTGTTTTTGATGAAAGAAGACTTCAAACTACCTGTATGATGAATGGCGAACGTCAGTAACTCACAATCAACGGTAAAACTAGGGCAAATAAAATTTTGGCAGCGTAACGGTAGGGAGTGCGATTTAGGGGCGATTTGAGGGTGATGAGTCTCTGCGACCGACTCCACCTCTATTTATACCAACCCTAGATCCAATCGTGCGACTGAGTTCATACGCACCTTTCAGTCGTGCGAGTGGGACTCAGTCATGCGATTGGGTCAGTTGCCCTTCTCCAGTCGTCCGACTGGATTTCAGTCGTGCGACTGACTCACTCGTTCGCACTTAAGCCTCCGACTGGACTAATCGTATGGGCCATTCGGTTTGATGGTCCATACTCATAGTTCATTCGTGCGAATGGAGTCCATTCGTATGGTTAGACCATACGTATGGTCCATTCGTGCGAATGGGTCATACTTAGTTAATTTTCTGCCATTTTGACCAATTTACACTTAAAACCCCTTTTAACTTTTTGAAATTAACATTATGAACCTTTGATCATCTTAGACATGATCATCTTATCTGGGAAACATTTTGATCACCTCAGACGTGACCATTTTTATCTCGAAAATATTTTGATCACCTCAGACGTGATCCTTTTAAAACACTTTGTCACCTCAGACGTGACTATTTTAACCTTTCAAAGCACATATGGTCATCTCAGACATGACCCTTTTAGTAAGTTGATTCCTTCTGATTTTCCTGATGTAGGCCGACACACGACTAAAATTAAAATTAAAACAACTAACTAATTTAAGAACTTAAACAAATTACATAAACAGACATATTTTTGGCTTTTTGTGAGAGATAAATCCAGAGATTGATATCTACGGGATTTGGTTCGGGAGTAGATAGCTTCAACTTAGATTGATCATATCTGGATCAATTCAATTTTGGAATCATACAGGTAAGTCAAATCATTTGGGACTTGTTATTAAAACTTTTGGTGCTCAAATTCTCGGTGTTCATCCAGAGTCGTTAGCAACTTAAGGAAATCATACTGAAACTCTTAGATTTTCACATTGATTTTAACCTTTGAGCATGTAGCCACAATGATTGTCAGTATGTTTGTCCACTTAAATCCATACACAAACTTTTGACACAGACTGGTGACTTATTTAGGTTTAATTATTTCAACTAACATTTGTGGATCCCACACTTATATGGTAATCAACATTCCTCAGGAGCTTTTGAGCGGTCTACGGGTATTATTACAAGAAGAGACTATTCTTAGAGCTTTCAAAGAGAAGCCTGTCCTCAGGTCAGTGCCATCGCACAGCAGAGAGGCGGCAAACAACAATGAATTCTAGAATATCTAGGTTATGCTTATCCTCAGGTCAGTGCCATCGCACAACAGAGAGGCACACAACCTATCTCTTTGTTAGAGCAGCTTATTTTATTTTACACAAAATGCACCAACAACATAAGTCATTAGCTTTATTGCATTTGTCTTTCATTTTTTTCTTGCTTTGCTCTAATTATGGTCCTCCGCACACATTTGTGGCGTTTAATTGATTATTACCCCTTATTGGAATATTGTTGATTGTGTTAACCAGTGATAAGATGGAAGCCCACAGTCAGTTGAACAACTTAGTTTGATCTTGAGATCACTAATCAGGTCTAATTGTCTATTGTGTTGAATCTACCAACATATCATTTGTGGTCTAGCAGCCTCTAAGTCTACTTTCTTTGTGTAACCTTAGGAGTTGCCAGTTTTCTATCATCTTTCCTTTTTATATTGCTCAGACTACACAGACTTATACTTTGAACTTTTTCATCTTTTCAAAACTTAAAATTTTTAAAGTCCCTCTTGATTTGTTCCTGTGCACTATCATTTTCCAAAGGTGTTAAATCGGTATCACAGACACAATCTACCTTATTTCAGCTAGTTACTCCTTCTCCCTCATTTTTTTTTATTTTTTTTATTTATTATTATTATTATTATTTTTTATTTTTTTTAATGTTAATTTGCTGACATATTCTCCCCCTAAAATACTAAAATCATTTCTGGTTTAATTATTTTAGGATTTTCATAAACAGCAAAATAACATGAGTTTAAATAAAATAAAATAAAATAGACAAATAAAATAAAATAAAATAAACTTTAACTAAACTACATCGGACTACACATTATCATCATCAGGAATTACCTCACTTTTCTTTTTAACGCCGTTGACCTCTAGCAAATATTGAAAACGTGGTTTATCAAAGGCTTTAGTATAGAGGTCAGCGCGTTGAAAATCAATATTAATTTTAACCACATCAATTAAGTTCTTTTCAAAGCAATCTCTTATGAAATGGTATTTAATACCGATGTGTTTGGTCTTAGGATGTTGGACCGGATTTTTAGTTACTGCAATTGCAGCAGAGTTATCAACAAAAATAGGAGTAGATGAGAATTTTAAACCGTAATCCCGCATTTGCTGTTGGAATCCAGATGATTTGTGAACAGCAACATGCAGCAGCAACATATTCGGCTTCACAGGTTGACAATGCAACCGATGTCTGCTTCTTACACTGCCAGGTAACTAATCTTCTCCCAAAGAATTGACACCCCGCTGATGTAGACTTGTAGTTCATCTTGCAGCCCCCGTAATCCGAGTCACTATACGCGGTAAGCTCAAAGTCATCATCATGAGGATACCACAATCCAAGTGTGGGTGTACCCTTCAGATAACGAAAAATCCTCTTGACCCCGATCAGATGGTTGACCTTTGGTTTAGCCTGATATCTAGAACATAGACATGTAGCATACATAATATCAGGTCTTGAGGCAGTGAGATACATGAGGGATCCAATCATTCCTCGGTACATAGTGGCATCTACTAGATCTCCATTCTCATCAGGTGCTATATCATGATTCGTAGCAAGTGGAGTCCCAGCAGCAGAAGCATTCTCCATGTCAAAGCGACTGAGAATGTCTCCTACATACTTGGTCTGATGTAGAAAGATTCCATTAGGTGTTTGATCCACCTGTAACCCGAGAAAGAACTTCATCTCCCCCATAGCACTCATCTCAAACTCTTTCTTCATCACTGCTTCAAACTCTTTGCATAACTCTTCGTTCTTTGACCCGAAGATTATGTCATCAACATATATCTGTACAAGCAGTAGGTCGCCATCCTTTTCTTTAATAAACAGTGTACAGTCAATGACTCCCCTGCGAAATCCGTGTTTCACAAGATGAGTCGAGAGTTTCTCATACCACGCTCGAGGAGCTTGATGAAGCCCATATAAAGCTTTGTCGAGCTTGTAAACTCTATCCCGATGATAAGGATCCTCAAATCCCTCGGGTTGACTTACATAGACTGTTTCCCTGATTTCCCCATGAAGGAATGCACTCTTCACATCTAATTGGTAGACTTTAATCTTCATGTACGATGCATAGGCAAGGAAGATACGAATGGCTTCCATCCTTGCCACGGGTGCAAACACCTCATTATAGTCAATCCCCTCGACTTGGCGAAAACCTTGAACTACCAGTCGAGCTTTGTTCCTGATAATGACTCCTTGGTCATCCTTCTTGCATTTTAGTACCCATTTGGTGCCAATGACTTTAGCACCTTTAGGTCTATCAACCAGAGTCCATACACCTAACTTCTTAAACTGCAGAAGTTCTTCTTGCATGGCACTCACCCACGCCTCATCATTTAGTGCCTCACTGACATATTTTGGCTCAACCTGCGAGACAAAACATCGATAAGCACCATCATGAATGTAACCTTTCTCCATAACCGAGGCGTAATCAGCTGAGTATAGCTGATTTCGGGTTTGTACTCCTGATCTGACATCCCCAATAACATTGTCAAGGGGATGATAGACGTTTAGTCGTGATCCTGGAGTAGTAGGAACAGCCACCTCAGAACCGAGATTATGAACATTTTGTTCTGCATCTGAGGTAGTTGGAGTTTGAGGTTCCGAAGTCGAAGGGGCATCACTCGTAGATGCTTGTGGACTTTCAGGAACTGGAACCTGTTCCTCCTGACTGTTCTGGTCATCTGCTTCAGTTTCATCTTCAGAGGAGGAGTCACTGTCATCGACTACTCCCCCTGACTGAGTAGATGATTCTCCCTGTGTGCTAGATGGTGTATTCAGAATATCATACATCATCCTAGTAGCTAACTCATCATCCGAGGGAGAGAGAGGTATGTTGAAGGACTTGAAGAATCCATCATAATCGAAGAAGTATACAGGTCCTTTGCCTGTAGGTGGTGTGGTATATCTCTGAACGTCGACATTACACCACACTTCTACAAGACCCGTTGAGTTATTGTAAACTCGCTTGTTCGGTATGTTGTATCCTAGAAAAATTCCTTCATCTGCCTTCTCGCTGAATTTTCCTTCTTGTGTCTTCTTCAGAAGTGTACACGGCGCGCCAAAAGGTTCAAGATACTCCAAATTTGGTTTGCGTCTTTGTAGTAGCTCATAACATGTCTTTCCGTGGCGCTTGACTATTAGGACTCGATTCAGTGTATAACATGCATTTGCTACTGCCTCATTCCAGAATTGAATAGGCAGTTTCGAGTCAGCCAGCATAGTCCGTGCAGTCTCTATCAAGCTTCGGTTCTTTCTCTCAGCAACACCATTCATCTGAGGCGTGTAGGCAGAAGTGAATTGATGAACAATTCCCTTTTCCTTGCAGTATGCCTCCATCCATTGATTCTTGAATTCTGTCCCGTTGTCTGAGCGTACTTGTCTAACTTTTAGCTTGTAGAGAGATTCCAGTGTGGTTACTAATTCCTTGAATGACTCAAATGTTTCTGATTTGGATTTCAGAAACATTACCCAAGTGAACCTTGAGTAGTCATCAGTGACCACAAAACAGTACAAATCGCCTGCAATGCTCCTTGTACTGACTGGACCAAACAGATCCATGTGAAGAAGTTCAAGAGGAAGTTCTATTGAATGAACTTTCTTTTCCTTATGAGACTTCTTTGTCTGTTTGCCTTTCTTGCAAGCTACACAAAATCAGGAAGTTGGAAGTTCTTGACATTTACTCCTCTACTAAATCCTTCTGAATCAAATGATTCATCTTCCTTTGACTAATGTGTCCCATTCTCCTATGCCAGGAGATTGAGTCCTTCTCAGTAGCTTTAGATAGAAAGCACTGAACCTCATGATCCGTTGTAGCAGCTGTTGACAGATCCAAGACATAAAGGTCTTTATATCTTGAAGCAGTCATCAGAACTTGGTCCTCTGGGATCATGTAGTCTTTCTTCAGCACGTAACACTTCTTGTTGTCGAAGATAACTTTAAATCCTTTATCGCAGATTTGGGAAACAGAAAGTAAGTTATTCTGAAGTTGTTGAACGTAGTTCACCTTATCAAACTTAACTTTCTGATTTCCCACTTCTCCCTGTGCTGTGATGTATCCTCCCTTGTTTCCTGCAAAGGAAACATGCCCTCCTTTTACGTTTGATAAAAGGGCTCTATTTCCTGTCATGTGCCTGGATGCTCCGCTGTCTATAATCCACGTGTTAGTCTCAGCGCTATATCGAACACCCTGCACATACAAAGTAAATGTATTAGTTTAGGTTAGGAACCCAAGCCTTTACTGTCTTGGGTTTCCCAGAGGCATCACACATCATAAACTCTACCCATTGACCTTAGAGGGTGAGGGTAGCTCAGGTTCCTTCTTGTCATCAGTATCAGACACGCAGGATGACTTCTCTTTCCAAAGCCAGATTTGTGCAATGCCTGTTTATGATAAACAGTCGTCTGGCTTACAGGTTGGACTTTAGGTTCACTAGATCTTCTAGGTGGAGTTAGAGAACTCCTCTTAGAAGACCTAGGTCTAGAGTCCTGAAGATCTATCTTCTTCCTAGGTGTCTGATAGAAAGGACAATAGGAAGCAATGTGTCCACATTCTCCACAGTTGTAGCATGATCTGCTATCAACTTTATAAGTAGACTTTCTTTGTGGAGAAGTGCGTGACACTCTAGTAACATCAATCACTTTAGGTTTTGACTCTTGTATGTTTGATGTTTTCTCTGGTTTAACAAAATTAACTGTTTTAACCTGTTTAACATGTTCCACTTTTTGGTTAACTGGTTTTTGACTTGAAGCATGTGAAAAATTAACGTTTGAAGTCCTTTTAGGTTCTGATTTGACTCTGTTTGACCCTGACTTTAAGTTAACTTTTTCAAATTCATTTTCCAGATTAACACAAGGCAATTTACCCTTTGCCTTTGAAGTGGCCTCCTTTTGTTTCTGTCCAGATTCAGTAGATGAACATGATGTGTCTGGATCAGTAACAAGAGGAGTAGTCACCACATGATCCTTGATGGGGTTGTTGTTTACTGGTCTAGACTTGGTGTTCATCAAGGTTTCAGGTGGAGGTGGAACCACTTTGTAACCTAATCCCTCCCCGTTATTCCTTTCTCTCACTAAGTGTTGAACTATGTGTGAAGAACTAGTCCAACTGTGCAGTTTCTGTTTTAATGAATTAACTTCTACTTCTAGAACTGCCTTTTGCTTCTTAGTGTCCTCTAGGGAGTTTAGATAGTACCTAATGTCATTAGCTTGGTTAAAGGCAACTACTTCGGTTTCCCTAAGCTGTTTAGTCAATAGGTCTATTTTTTCTTTATAACTATGCTCATTTTGTTTTAGAACTCTATTAGCCTCAGTGCATAGTTGTAAATCTTTTACTAAGTTATCATTGTGATCTAATAACCTAGCAAATTTTTCATCAATGCTATTCCTAAACATATCACAATCAGAACAAGCATGATTATTAAACATTTGGTCAGTTGTACTTACCTGTGTTGGTTCAGAAGAGTTAGCCATCATCGCAGCATCAGACGTTTCTGGTTCTGGTGATTCTGACTTTTCTGTCTCTGACGTGGAAGTCTCCTCCTTTGGCTTGTAACTGACCTCGCTGCAGTTGTTTCTTCACTATGTGACATTGCTATCTCAACTGCTAGATCACCTTCACTCGCAGAATCATCATCAATATCTTCAACACTGGCAATGTTAGATTCTCCTGGTGAGACAAACCTAAAACTCCAATCCTGTCCTTCATCATCATGAGCAGTCAAGGCTTTTGGGTCCTTGTTTGATGAAGTAGAACTGGAAGCTTGCTTGTCTTGGCGAGTAAAGGATGAGAACGGGTTCCCATTACCCGTCTTCTTTGGCTTGACACATTCTCTCTTGAAGTGCCCCTTCTCTCCACAGTTGAAGCAGGTCACTTTGCTCTTGTCAAAGCCAAATGTGGTATCCTTAGTAGCTATCAAGTTCTGTCCTGTCTTCTTAACAAACTTCTTCGCCCTTCGGACAGCGCTAGCTAAGGCCCACATTATATCCATCCTCTCAAGCTCCATTTCATCTCACCTGCTCGTAGTCCTCATCTGCCAGATGGCAGTTTCCAATCTTCCCAGCAACAAGTCCATCATATGAATGAACCACTGCTGCTAAAAGATCCATATGCTCTCGAGCTACTTCTACGGTCACATTACCGAGGTTCTCGGTCTTCAGTTTGGTAGCACTTGCTTCTGATCCAATATAATGGGTACATGATGACCCTGACGTGTCTGATCCAGAAGGAGAAGCATGTGAAGGACCTGACGAGCTAGACACAAATGCTGTCTGGAGAGGTGCTCCAGAGGTCTTAGCTTGAGGCGTGGCGTTGTATAAAGCTGGATTTTGTGTGTACGCAGACTTCTTCTGAGCTCTATACTTCATCCTAAGAGCTTCTTCACGCAACTTGAGAATGAAGTCATTTATATCCAGCTTTATAAGCATTTCATTCTGTCTAAGGTTAGACACGAAATGAAGCCCACTTATCAGGCAATCCGTCTGCGAAGTTGCTTACTTTCTCTTCCATAGTCGTTTCCACTCCATGTGTATGCAATTCGCTCATCAAGTGGTAGAATCTGTCTATGACTTCGTCTAAACTCTCATTACCAATCGATGAGAAGTTATCGAATTCCTTCTTTAACTCCTTTGCCTTGATTGCCTTCAATGACGCATTCCCATCATATCTCTTCTCTAGCTCATCCCACAGTTTCTTGGACTGCTTGTTCTCTGAATACTGGTGGAATATGTCTTTGGGGATAGACTGAGTGATCAATGCATAAACCCTTTTCTCTGCATTGTACTTTACTTTCTGTGCGTCTGTCATCCCACTTAACGTTAATTTAACTCCATCAGCTCCCACCGGTGTACTATAACCGACCTCAATAGCTTCCCACAGATTAGGATCTACTCCATTGAGGTAGATCTCAAAACGTTGTTTCCAGTGGGGAAACTCATCTAAAGTCAAGAGCTTTGGTGGTTTATTGTGATTACCCACCTCACTCTCAAGCAACAGCAGGTTCTGAATCCTCGAGTCCTTCCCAGCAGTAAAGGCTGACATCTGATCTTCCATGGCTAATAAACTTAGAATCTAATCAAACAAACTTTCACTGATGCGACTGAAGGATGCGAATGGTCTAATCGTGCGTATGAACTCTGCGATTGGTTCAACCGTGCGACTGAACAGGGCGATTGGTTCAGTCGTGCGAATGAAACTTGTGCGTATGAGTTATGCGAACGAACGGTTCAGTCGGCCGAATGAGGGTGCGACTAGGTCCAATCGTGCGAATGGGCAATACGAATGGAGTCCAGTCGTGCGAATGGGTCACTCGTGCGACTGAAGCTGCTGTTTTGCGAAAATTTCTAGGTTTGACGGGTTTCAGCCGTAAAAATTCGAAATTTCACAAGTCCTAATCGCCTAAGTCCGTAGAAACTAAACTTCAATGAGCAGGGAACGTCCAAGATCACTTTTGATGCCAAAGATTGCGTTTTTCGTGCAAAACACAAACTTTTATGCAATCTTGATTGAATCAACACGTAATCAAGAGCCAAAGCTCTGATACCACTTGTTAGGACCTGGTATTTGAACGAAATACCTAGTGATTAGCGTGTTAAACCAACTCAAAGTGCGGAATCCTATTTGATTGGCGATCCAATCAGTGAGAACACACGAGGAATCAATCAAGAATTGAAACCAACGTCAGAAATCGATTAGGAATCGATCTGATGTGTTCTGTGAACTTGGAGAACGATTTGGGAGGCTTCTGGACGGCTAGGGTACGTCTGTAATCGTAATGGGATGAATGCTTACGTTTTTCAACGAATTGGGTCTATTTATAGGTTAGTATTGTTCAATCGTGCGACTGGGCCATAAGTATGGTTCAGTCGTGCGATTGAACTATGCGGTTGATTCATCCGCACGACTGAGTGTTCAGTCGTGCGATTGAGTCAATCTTATGTGTCAATCATACGACTGATCTAGTCTCCTGGTTCAGTCGTGCGATTGAGTCAATCGTATGAAGTTATTCATGCGTGTGGTCCATTCGCATGGGCCATTCGCATGAGAACTTCATTAAGTTAAGTTTGAATGTTTTAATTAATGTAACATAACGTGCAATCATTCAAACAATCATAAACCCAATCAATTCAATCACGACTCATTAATGAAATATTAAACATCACAAGTAACAAACAATTTCATATCATTTCATTAATCGATACTATTACATCATAATCAGACAGACAAAATTTATTACATTACAACTCATGATCTAGGGACATACATGCATCAACATAATATATCCCTTCTTCCTGTGTGTACTATTATCCAATAAGTCTCGCTTTGTTCCTTATTACTACACCACGATCATCAGTCTTATTTCTAAACAACCATTTCGTGCCTATAGCATTTTCTCCTTCAGGTAAATCCACTAAATTCCACACTTCTTGTTTGCGAAGTTGAAGTAATTCTTCTTGCATAGCTTCTATCCAACCATTGTCCTTTAATGCTTCGGTAACATATTTAGGAACAATTTGAGAAAGAAAGCAAGAGTATAAGCACAAGTTTGCTTGTTCTGGTTTACTCCTTGTTGTTCTCTCATTCAATGGACCAATATTCTGAGAAACTGGATGATTCTTGTGAATACAAGATGCTGGAATCTCATCACATTGAACATTTACATCCAGATTTTTTTGGTTTAAGTTGTATAGCTGATGTAAAAAATTAGAAGAATGTGGATTGAAGTTTGGAACTTGAGTCAGTGAGTTAATAAAGTAATTAACGTTACCAGTATCAACTGCATCACCAGAGATGGATGATGTTCCAGAACCAGGTTGCACAAACTCATTACCATCATTAGGAATTGGTTGTGATCCTTCCTGATCAAAAGAAACTGAATGATCCAAAACTGTATTAGCATGATTATTGTCATTGAATCGAAATATTGAGTCCTTGACAAATGATAAAAATGGGTAGTCTGAGCTAGAATCATCGGGGTCGTCAGAATCTGAATTCTCACTAAAAGATCCAAGATCTCATCTAGAGTTCTTCTTACCTGTAGAATCAAGACAATTTGATTGATTAAACAAGTTAAATTAAAGAGAGTTTGATAATGAATCTAAATCAAATAACCAGGCAGGACCATTTGAAACTGATGGAAAAGAATTTTCCAGAAATTTAACATTGAATGTTTCAAGAATTATGTTCATCCTAGAGTTGTACACTCAATAAGATTTTGAAACAGATGAATATCCAACGAAAAATCCATTAACAAATTTTGATTCAAATTTTCCTAAATGATCATTTGAATTAAGAATCTAACAGGACAACCAAATGATTTTAGAAAGTTTATGTTCGGTTTCCTGTCAAACATTAACTCATATGGAGTTTTCATTTTATCTTTCACAATTAAGATTCTGTTCTGAACAAAACACGCAATTGATATTGCTTCATCCTAAAAAGTGATAGGAATTTTTGCATCAGCTAACATAGAACGAGCAGCTTTAATCAGTGTTCTATTCTTCCTTTCAGCAACTCCATTTTGTTGAGGAGTTCTGGGAGCACTTAACTGATGAGCTATCCCTTTCTGTGCACAAAACATTTCAATGTTAGCATTTTTGAATTCCGTTCCATTATCACTTCTTATTATTTTCACTTTATTTTCTAATTGATTTTCAACTTTAATGATAAATTCTTTCAGTAAATCAGCCGTTTCAGATTTAGCATACAAATAGAAAACCCATGAAAATCTTGTATAGTCATCAATGATAACTAAACAATATGATTTTCGTCCAATACTCTTGACATTTGTTGGTCCAAAAAGGTCCATATGTAACATTTGAAGAGGTTTGGAAGTTGAGTTTATGTGCTTGGACTTATAAGACGCTCTGTGTTGCTTTCCCTTCAAACATGCTGAGCAGTGATCAGTCGTTGCAAACTTCTTAGATGGAAGTCCAATGACATGATTTCCTGATACAAGCTTGTTCATATTCTTGAAATTTGAATGTCCGAGACGTCTATGCCAAAGTTGGCTTTCATCATTTGATGCTTTAGCAATTAGGCAAGTTGTTTTAGTTGAAGGATCAACTTCCCAATCTTTGTTTATCTGAAAACTTGGCTTCAAAACATAACACAATGAATCATCAAATAGAACAGAGTATGATTTATCACATATTTGGGATACACTTAAAAGATTAAAGTTCAACTGTGAACAAAAGTTGACTTTGTCAAAGCTTATTATCCCATTTGATACTGTTCCTTCTCCTGTTATTTTTCCTCCAGCATCACCACCAAAGGCTACGTGTGTTCCATCTTTTAACTTAAAATCTTGTAACAAGGCAGGATTGCCTGTCATATGCCGGCTACACCCACTATCCACATACCAAGTATTAAGTGGTCTTCTTGGGCGTACCTGCACAACAAGAAAATTAAGTTGAGATATCCAGCCAAGCCGAGATGGTCTTGGGTTTTCCAAATTTATCAACAATGGTAAATTTTTTGTAATGAAGATTATTCAAATCTGGTTTATTCTTGATGAATTTACCAATCTTATTTTGGAAATTGTTTTGAAAATTGTTTGAGTTATGTTTTAGAACATTCATACCATTTGATTGATCAATTTTTGACACGTATTGATGGCTAACCTTTTTATTAGTCATTCTTACAGAGCTTGGTATGAATTGTTCTTGCACATTTTGTTTAGATCTCACATAATTGTTATTTTGAAAAGATCTCAAACCTAAAGAAGGTTGCTTAGTTAATTTTTAAAATCCATCAGTTTGATTTCTCATATATTAAGGATTAACATAACCTTTGCTCATTTTTTAATTTTGCAAATCCTTTAGTATGTGATCTCTTTCTAAAATAACAATTTGCAGTTTGTGAGTCTTCTCATCACAATAAGTACAGTATTTGTTAAAATAACAATCTGCTGTGGAATGATTTCTCATGTCACATATGTGACAGTACTTGTTGAAATAGCAATCAACAGTATTGTGATTTTTCATATCACAGATTTCAGTACTTTTGTGGAGTTAAAAACAACTATTTGTTAACTTTTGACATTATATTTGATTTTCGTGTCAAATAGTTATTTTTCACATTTTGATTTTGTGCCATATTATTTTGCATCTGTTTAACATGAACTTCCTTCTTGAATTCATTAGGAACAAATCTTTTTGCTACAGCGGAAGTCTTAGAATCTGAACTTGATTTCAGATCAGGGTGAGATTTGTTCATAGTATTTACCTTGTTGTTTTGAAAAGAATTCATATTTAACAAACCGGCTGACACAAATTTTATCAGTTTAAGTTTTTGTTGCCTGATTTGTTGCTTTGATCAACTTTTCTGAACTTTTGTTTTGTTCAAATGTTGTTTTTGATGATTTCTTTCTTCTTCTTTGATTCTTTGACTTAGAAGAACTTGGTTTACTTCCAAATTTAACATCGTCAGAAGAAGATTCCTTTTCAGATTGAACTTGTTTTAGATTAATAGTGTTTGAATCTTCTGATGTTCCTACCTGTTGTTTATATTTATCTTTGCATTGAACTTTCACTTCTAATAAAACATGAATTTGATCAGAAGTGTTTTGTTTTGTTTGTTTTGGTTCATAAGATTTTATCTTGATTGGATGACCATTTTTAATCTTTTCTTGATCATTTTCAACAAAAACTTGTACATTTTCCTTTTCTTCTTCTGAATTCTTGTTTTTGATCTGAAAAGCTTTAAGTTTAGCTTTATTCTCAGGAGAATGATCATGTGTATTGAAGTTCTCTGATAAAGTGTTTGTAATAGATTCAGGCATTGGTTCATGAGTGAAACCTAACCCTGCTTTCTGTTTATCTTTTCTCTCACTTACCAGTTTTTCTACAATCATTTTTGAACTTTTTACTTTAGCAAGATCCATTTGAGTAGCAACATGTGCTATCTTCTCCTGTTCAAGATTTTTGGTCATCTCTTCCAATTGTTTAGAAATAATTTCTAATTCTTTTAGTGTTTTGTTCCATGAAGTTTGAAGGGAAATAATCTTTTGATCTGCTGTTTTATGATCAGAGTTTAGTTTAATATGCATTGACTCTTCTTGTTTTAGTTTCTCACAGATTTTATATGAGTAGTTTCTATAGTATTCAACATGTTCATAGCATGATTTTGTGCAAAGTTTTTCTCTCACTTCAGATGGGATTTCAGGGAAATTTGGAGATAAGGTTTCAGTTTTAGAAGATGAAGTGTCAACCTTATGTTGATCGGACTGTGCCATCAGAGCTACTTCATCTGTATCCTCCTTAGGATCAGATTTGTCACTCCAATCATAGTTATCTTCTTCATTCTCACTTTCCATCTTTGGATCATTATTTTCTGACCAATCTTCTCCCTGGATTTCATCAACAAGAGATAAACTTGATGTTAAATCATTAGTGAACTGATCTGCATATGAACTCCAATCATAACCATCTTTAATGCTGACTACTAAAGCTTTCTTGGTTTCATCAGATATTTTGTTTCATCTTTAAGCTCAGGCATATGAAGACTTTGATAAGGCTTTTGAAAAGTCTTCTGAGTTGGTTGAAACCTTTGATTGCTAGAACTTGATGAGCATTTCTTCATTATCCTTGGAGCTTGGCATTCTTGGAGAAATGTCCATAACTGCTACAGGTTAAACACTTTGATTTGACTATCAAACCCAACAGTCTTGTTAGCACTTGGCTTGTACTTCCTATTGACATATGAGGTTTTTTGTGTCCTGTAAGCAATCATCACCATCTGCCAGTTTAAGTCCATCTCTTCAACATCTTCAGGATTATCTCAAACAAATCTTGCCAAAACAAAGTCTAATTGAGTAAATGGCTACCTTGATATGCTTGAAAACTAGCCATAAATGCAGTGAATGCAGTTTTAGACTCTCATCCTCTAATAGGATGATTATCACATCTTTAACTTTGCTAGATTTAGCAGAGTTAGATGAAGAAGTCTGTTTGAACATTAGATGTTTGAGACTGTGATTTAGGAGGAGATTAAGAATGAGACTGTGTTGTATAAGCAGGTGCACTAGTAAATGATGAATTAGTGAAAAATCCTGCTCCAACAAATAAATCTCCCTCTTCTTCTGTAATTTTCTCACTTTTTGCCATGAATGCATTTTCAATAGTGGTTGCAGGAGAAGCAACAAACTGATACTGAGACATTGATGCTGCTCTATCATTATTCCTTGAGCTTTCATCAATCTCTACCGACTCTATCTTGGCAATGAGTAGATCTAGATCCATAGGGAACTTCTCAGTATGCTTTAGTAAGGTTACTGTTTGTTTCCATGATGAGGGTAAAGCATTGAGTAGTCTAAGATTTAGATCTTCAAGATCAGTCTTAACACCAGCTGTTGACATCTCAGTTGTAAGTTGAACAAATCTCTTCATCATCTGATTTATGATTTCTCCATACAAATATTGAAACAATTCTAATTGCCTTTTCAACATTTGTTTCTTGAGATTTTCAATCTCCTTGCCTCCTTCACAAATGGTCTTTAAGGCTTTGTATAAGGTGTATCCAGTTTGATATCCATCAAGCCTTGCAAGAACTTCCAGTGGTAGTCCTTTACACATCAAGGAATATGCTTTGATATCATTCTTTACTCTTCTCAAATCATCTCCTTGAAGACCATCTTCAGGATAGGGTTCTAGAGAATCTTTAGTATAAACAAACCCTCTGTCAGGCCCATCAGTGATTATAGGAATGTATGATCATTTCTCTATAGATTTCCAAAGATCAGTGTCAATGGAATTAAAATGTTGTTTTAACCTAACAGACTAATTTTTGAAATCAGCTCTATTTTTAAGTTTTGGAACTCTATTTTTAGAATCTTCTGATTTCACCATTCTTATATTTTTGTTGTTTTTCTTAGATTTTGAATTAAGAAAAGAAATGAAAAAGTTTTTGAAAAATTTTCTTAAATAAAAAAATTCTAAGTGTCAAGGGTGATACGCCTAAGAGTAATCAAACTCCCAAACAGTTAATGCGCCTAAGTTGAGAAACATCTAAAGGAATGCCTTAGAAAATTTTTTTCAAAACGCCCAAGTTGATGCGTCTAAACAGTAGTAAAACGCCTCAATAAACAGTTCTAATACGTCTCAACAAAGATGATACGTCAGGACTTTTACTCTTCAACAGTAGTCAAACGTCCGAACTGAAAAACATCTAAACAGTGTTAATGCGACTAAACAGTAGTCAAACGCCTAACACTTAGACAATTTTTCAGCAAATCTCAACTCTAATGCTCTGATACCATTTGATAGGATCAAATGTACCAATTTGTGATGATGTTGCCAATCACAATCACAAATCATAAATTTATAGCTTCCCGTTCAAATGTAGATGCTACCCGTCAATAGTTTTCCCAAGACCACCATAACATTAACATAATATTTATCACACCATTAGTTCATCACAAATTACATAAGTTTCATCCGATTAGGATGAAATATAGAGTTTAGCTCATAATGAGCTTGAACATAACAACAGATAACAAAGAAGATAGATATGTAATCATCGGTGAAATGGAACAATCAAACCGATAATCCACAATGGATGATGTTTAGACGATCCCAAGCTTCTTCCAAATGTTGTATGCACCTCCCGAACCTCCAAATGATCTTGAAGTCTTGATTCCCGAGAGAATTCTGCAAGTAACTCTCCCACCAAAGCTTATCAAAAATGGTGAACTTAGGCTTCTATTTATAGGCTTTTCGGAGTGTTTAAGCACGGCCCCGTGCCTAAAAGGCACGGCCCCGTGGTAGTACAATGCTTACGAAAGTTGGTCGGCTCGTACATGCAGGTTGTGTCGGGCATGGCCCCGTGCTAAATGGGGCACGGCCCCGTGTTGGAGGTGGGGCACGGCCCCGTGTCTACTTTTAGGGAACGGTACTTTTTATCCTGTCAGATGTCCAAGTACGGCGGTGTGTTAATTTAGCATAGGGGTGTGTTTCTGGCAAGGCATGGGGGCGTGCTTAATGAGGCACGACCCTATGCTTGGACTCCAAAGCTCGGATCACTTCAATTTCTTGTTAAATATGCTTCTTTTGTCCATCTTGCCCTTTTAAACACCTGAAAACACAATTTAACACTTTTAAGTACATTTTCATCATTTTAAGGAAGATATTAAGGAATAATTGATATGCTTTTGATAGGATTTTTATGTATAATTTGGAGCACATCAAACATCCCCACACTTGAACTTTGCTTGTCCTCAAGCAAAAATCACTTAAAATGACAATTCTACCAAAAACCAAATAAATCAAATTATAAACATGTCTTTCGAGAAATACGCAAGTAAACATTATTTTCATCCAAATATAAATATTCTAAGCACATGTAAAATGATATCCTAGCAAGCAATAGGTTGGTTAGTAAAGATTATTATCATGTAAAAATCCACACTTCTCACAAGATGCACTCACACTCGGCTAAATATATGGAGTCATAATCAAGATTAAGTATGACTAATACACTCAATTGCCTAGTATGAATACGTGTGAAATCATATGCTTGTTAAGGGATCAAATCTCCACCTACTTAGATATTTACTTGCATAAATCATTAGGTCTTTGATGGGTTGTAACTTGGCTTAGGCTCGGGTATGGAATATTTGGAAAAAGTGACTAATTGCTAAAGACGACGGTCTTGGCTTATTTTTCGAACATAAACTACAAGGAAAGCAATAAAGATTCCCTATACAATACTTCAAGCTAGAAGGGATATGCTAGCTTGAGGACTCGTTTAAGGTCAGATTGTCAAGATCGTATTTTGCTTTCAAAAACCGTACTTCATCTTTTACCCGAAGATACACAAAACTTTCCTTTCTCAAGGATCGTTCGGCTTGAAGCCTAATAGCACCCAATCGGATTAGTTCTATGTATTCGTATTGAGATTCAGTTTGATTCTTTTTGCATTTTCCATTATGGGACCAATTTCCACAATTCGGGCATCTTTCATATCTTTTTGTCCGTCTCTTTATAGCACTTTTTGAAATTCCACAAAACGGCGGAATTTGTTCATTTTTTCGCCATTTCTTTCTTGCGTCGAACGTGAGATTGAAAATTTGTTCGCGGATTTCCGGGGGAAGTCCCGGTTTGCGTGATGAAGGCAACAAAGCAAATTGAAATCAAAAGAATGCATTCCAGTTCTTTAAGGTCTGCCGGTAAAAGACCAAATATATTTTTTTTACAAGCCAAAAACGTGTCTTTAACGAAAACAGGTTTTGTTGAAGCCTTTTTGGTTAAGTGACTTGGTGACTCGGGTGATTGAAAGATAAAAATGTTTAAGCTCAACGGGGCTAACTAGGATTGACGTTCGGGTAAGGAAAATTAAAGAAAATGGTTGGGCTCGAATGGTTAAGGTTTCCTAGTGCCTAACTCATTTTTAATGCAACAAATACTAATTAAGGTCTTGAAATGTATACCCAAAGCAAGTTCTAATCACACGTATCATATGACACCCTCAATTAAATCCAGAATGAAAGTAGAATTGCAATTTGCAAAAGCTTGTTTAAGGCTCAAAAATAAACTCACATACGGATGGAATTGGGTAAAAGTGTTTCATTTTACATGATTAAATATTTTACTAGATTATTGCTTTTAAGGATAACACAAAAAACATTTTCAATTTTTTTTGAACGTCATGAATTTACTTCTTTATTTCCCGAAAACGTATATTTATAATTTGGTTTATCAAAAAATATATTAAATTTTTGGTTTCTTTTCACAAAAATTACTTGGTAAGTGATCTTTTCTTAAAAGTTTAAAATTTGGACCTTTTTAGCAAAGTCAAATGCATTACTCACATCCCCACACTTAAAATTCACATTCTCCTCAATGTGATTAACATATTCAAGATTGAGAAAGGGCAATGAAATAACTCCCCTAAAAATGATGAATTTTTCACTTGTGTTTGGTTGCCCTCGCGTTGTTAGAATCCTCGGGATCACCTGAAATGTCACCAATTTATTAAATGCATTAAAATCCTAAACACACAAAATAAAAACAAAACAACATAAATTAAAAGATAGATTGGCATGAAACAACTGTGCCGGGGCCCTGAAAATGATACGGTTTTCAAGCGCTTTGTGGTGGGATATCCCCCCACTCATGCTACATTCGGTTCCTGATGTACGTGACATCATTGCTCAGGTCATCGACTCGGGAATGCATATTTTCGACTCGGTTGAAGGCTCGTTGGGCATATTTAAAGGATCACCTTGCATGGTCGCTGGTGGTTTGGATTGACTCTTAAAGGTCTAACATGGTTGGGAATTCACTTGTATGTGAACTTGAAGATCCAGCTCCGGCTCCTTCCGGCTGTATCGACATGTCGAGGTCAATAATTATTTCTTCGGGATCCGCCGGATCCCAGATTTGTCCCTTCTTATCCATGAATCTCGGCTGCCCATTTGGTAGGCTTGTCACCATGTACATACTTGTGCAAATGCTCAAGTCTAACAGTCCCGGCATCACTCCTACAGTTCCCTCAGTGTTATAACCATAGCTCTCGTATAAGTTCAAAATCTAGCTTCCTCCAAACATGGGTGTTGGAGCACCTGCAATCGCATTCCTGGCAAAAAGATTACAAAACAAATACCCAATATTACATGGCAACTGATTAACCATACAATATAAAATAAACAAGTCCCTCAAATTAACAACTCCCTCGCTTTGACCACAAGCTGTTATCGAATGACTAAGTAACTGATGAATGTATCGCAGCAGCAGGTCTCGTATCTGTCTGCTTTTTGTTTTACTCAAGTTGAACCCTCCAGTTCCAATCCGCTCCCAAAATGCTTTCCTCATTGCACCACTTTCCGTGTCTTTACTTTCCTCGTCCGGGAAGGTATGGTACGCCGCCATTCCAGATATTTCCTCCTCCTCCATTTCTTGTTCCGTGTAGATTCCTAGATAGACACCAAACAAGGCAATGGATGTTTTATGCCAATGCCCAGCTAGTCTGAATGAAACTGCACTATCATCCCAAGGGTTAGAGTCTTTCATGCTAAATTTGAAAGATGCTAAAAATGCAAGAGTTAGTTCATAAACGGAAGGTCTATTTTGTGAGAATAAACGCTTCAACTGAACACTGAATAAATTATTATATCTTTCTAGTTGTCTGACTGCCGCTAGTGTTTCTTCATCTGCTTGTAAGTGGGATCTTTCGACCCTTTGTAGCAGTCTATGAAGTCTATCATGACACCATCTCTCGCGGCTCCCTTCAAAATGTAAGTAGGGATGATCCATGATCCTGAAATTTTTTTAAAAATAAGTTAATCTAGACAAGATGAATTTCTTGAGCAGTTTCATTCTGAAATTTTTTTAAAAAATAACATTTTCTTGCTTTAAAAATCAAAGATTATACGTTGAACATTTTAATCATTTGTTAATAATTCAAGATACCCAAAAATATGTTTTGTGTTACACCACTTGAGAATTCTTGTAACTTGAACATGATTAACAAAGATTTCACCACGAATTATGAAGATAGTCTTGTTAACAATAAAAGAAAATAAACTAATTAACTAATTAAACATACTAATAACTAACTAAACATACTAATTAACACTAATCTACTACAAGAATAAACATGAACAAGTAGGTTAAAAGCATTCATCATTCCATAATACGTTTAAGAACAAGTTTTTATACATAATTGATAGGATTTCGATTGTTTAGAGACCTACTCACCTAACTACATGTAAATGACTTTCATAATCATAAGAATTAGCATACTAACCTCTTGATCAAATACTCTTGAAAGAACTTGTTGATGCATGTATGTCCCTAGATCATGATATGAAATTGAATAGATCTTGTTTATCTGATTCTGATGTAATTTGAAATGATTAATGAAATGATCTTGATTGTTTGTGATTTGTAATGTCTAATATTTCATTAATGAGTCGATATTGAATTGGTTAAGTAGGTTTGTGATTATTTGAATGGTTACACATAATGTTATATTAATTAATACATTCAAACTTAACTTAATGAAGTTCTCATGCGAATGGCCCATGCGAATGGACCACACGCATAAATAACTTCATACGATTGACTCAGTCGCACGACTGAACCAGGAGACAGGATCAGTCATATGATTGACACATAAGATTGGTTCAGTCGCACGACTGAACACTCAGTCGTGCGGATGAATCAACCGCATGGTTCAATCGCACGACTGAACCATACTTATGGTCTAGTCGCCCGAATGAACAATACTAACCTATAAATACAACCCAATTCGTGGAAAAACAAAAGCATTCATTCCATTACGACTCCAGACGTACCCTAGCCGTCCAGAAGCCTCCCAATTCGTTCTCCAAGTTCACAGAACACATTAGATCGATTTCCAATCGACTTCTAACGTTAGTTTCAATTCCTGATTGATTCTTCGTGTGTTCTCACTGATTGGATCGCCAATCAAATAGGATTCCGCACTATTTGATCTGGTTTACACGCTAATCACTAGGTATTTCGTTCAAATACCAGGTCCTAACAAGTGGTATCAGAGCTTTGGCTCTTGATTACGTGTGATTCAATCAAGATTGATAAAAGGTTTGTGTTTTTGCACTAAAAATGCAATCTTTGGTGTCAAAAGTGATCTTGGACGTTCCTTGCTCATCAAAGTTTGGTTTCTACGGACTTAGGCGATTAGACCTTGCGAAATTTCGAATTTTTACGGCTAAAACACGTTTAACCTAGAAATTTTCGCAAAACAGCAGCTTCAGTCGCACGAGTGAACCATTCGCACGACTGGACTCCAATTGCACTGCCCATACGCATGATTGGACCTAGTCGCATCTTCATTCGTACGATTGAACCATTCGTTCACATTGTTCATACGCACCAGCTTCATTCGCACGACTGAACCAATCGCTTAGTTCAGCCGCACGATTGAACCAGTCGCATAGTTCATACGCACGGATAGACCAATCGCATCCTTCAGTCGCACCAGTTGACAGTTTGTTTTAGTAGACTTAAAGTTATTCGACATGGAAGATCAAATGTCAGCCTTTACTGCTGGAAAGGACTCTAGGATCCAGAACCTGCTATTGCTTGAGAGTGAGGTGGATAATCATAATAAACCACCAAAGCTCTTAAGTTTAGATGAGTTTCCCCACTGGAAGTTTTGAGATCTACCTCAATGGTGTGGATCCGAATCTGTGGGAAGCCATCGAGATATGGTATAGTACACCGGTGGGAGCTGATGGAGTTAAGCTAACGTTAGGAGGGATGACTGACGCGCAGAAAGTTAAATACAATGCAGAGAAGAGAGTTTATGCATTGATTACACAGTCTATCCCTAAACACATTTTCCACCAGTACTCAGAGAATAAGCAGTCCAAGAAACTATGGGATGAGATGGAAAAGAGGTACGACGGGAATGCTTCGTTGAAGGCAATCAAGGCTAAGGAGTTAAAGAAGGAATTCGATAACTTCTCATTGATGGGAAACGAGAGTATGGACGATGTCATAGATAGATTCTACCATCTGATGAGTGAACTGCATACACATGGGGTGGCTACTACCATGGAAGAAAAAGTTACTAACTTTGCAGACGGATTGCCTGAAAAGTGGGCTTCATTCGTGTCTAACCTGAGACAGAATGGAATGCTGGCAAAGCTGGATATTACTGACTTCATTCTAAAGTTGCGAGAAGAAGCACTTAGGATGAAGTACAGAGCTCAGAAGTCTTCGTTCACTCAAAATCCAGCTTTGTACAATGCCACGCCTCAAGCTAAGACATCTGGAGCACCTCTCCAGACTGCATTTGTGTCTAGCTCATCGGGTCCTTCACATGCTTCTCCTTCAGGATCAGACACGTCGGGGTCTTCTTGTACCCAATACGATCTGAAGCAAACGCTACTAGACTGAAGACCGAGAACCTCGGTAATGTGACTGTGGAAGTAGCTCGAGAGCATATGGATCTTTTGGCTGCAGTGGTTCATTCTTATGATGGACTTGTTGCCGGGAAGATTGGAAACTGCCATCTGGCAGACGAGGACTACGAGCAGGTGGACGAAATGGAGCTTGAGAGGATGGACATAATGTGGGCCTTAGCTAGTGCTGTCCGGAGGGCGAAGAAGTTTGTTAAAAAGACCGGACAGAACTTGGTAGCTACTAAGGATACCACATTTAGCTTTGACAAGAGCAAAGTGACCTGCTTCAACTGTGGAGAGAAGGGGCACTTCAAGAGAGAATGTGTCAAGCCAAAGAAGATGGGTAACGGGAACCCATTCTCGTCCTTCACTCGCCAAGACAAGCAAACTACCAGTTCTACTTCATCAAGCAAGGATCCAAAAGCCTTGACTGCTCATGATGATGAAGGACAGGATTGGAGCTTTAGGTTTGTCTCACCAAGGAAATCAAACATTGCAAGTGTAGAAGACATTGACGATGATTCCGCGAGTGAAGGAGATCTAGCAGTTGAGATAGCGATGTCACATAGTGAAGAAGCAACTGCTACTGAGGTCAGCTACAAGCATAAAGAGGAGACTACCACAGCAAAGACAGAAAAGACAGAATCACCAGAACCAGAGACATCTGATGCTGCGTTGATGGCTAACTCTTCTGAATCAACTCAGGTAAGTACACTGACCAAATGTTTGATAATCATGCTTGTTCTGATTGTAATACCTTTAGAAATAGCATAGATGAAAATTTTGCTAGGTTATTAGATCATAATGATAACTTAGTAAAAGATTTGCAACTGTGCACTGAGGCTAATAGAGTATTAAAACAAAATGAGCATAGTTACAAAGAAAAGATAGACCTTTTGACTAAACAGCTTAGGGAAACCGGAGTAGTTGCATTTAACCAAGCTAATGACATTCGGTACTATCTACACTCCCTAGAAGACACTAAGAAACAAAAGGCAGTTCTAGAAGTAGAAGTAAACTCATTAAAACAGAAACTGTACAGTTGGACTAGTTCTTCACACATAGTCCAACACTTAGTGAAAGAAAGAAACAACGGGGAGGGTTTGGGTTATAAAATAGTTCCACCACCACCTGAGACCTTGATGAACACTAAGAGTAGACCAGTAAATAATAATCCCATCAAGGATCATGTGGTGTCTACTCCTCTTGTTAGTGATCCAGATTCCTCATGTTCATCTATTGAATCTGGAAACAAACAAAAGGAGGCCACTTCAAAGGCAAAGGGTAAATTGCCTTGTGTTAATCTGGAAAAGGAATTTGAAAAGGTTAACTTAAAGTCAGGGTCAAACAGAGTCAAATCAGAACCTAAAAAGACTTCAAATGTTAATCTTTCACATGTTTCAAGTCAAAAACCAGTTAACCAAAAGAAAAAAGATGTTAAACATGTTAAAACAATTAACTTTGTTAAACAAGAGAAAACATCAAAAGACCCAGAGTCAAAACCTAATTTGAGTAATGTCACTAGAGTGTCACACACTTCTCCACAAAGAAAGTTTAATCATAAAGTTGATAGCAGGTCGTGCTACAACTGTGGAGAGTGTGGACACATTGATTCCTATTGTTCTTATTATCAGACACCTAGGAAGAAGATTGAACTTCAGGACTCAAAACCTAGGTCTTTTAAGAGGAGTTCTTTAACTCCACCTAGAAGAACTAGTGAACCTAAAGTTCAACCCGTTAGCCAGTCGACTGCTTATCACAAACATGCATTGCACAAATCTGGCTTATGGAAAGAGAAATCATCCTGTGTGTCTGATAATGATGACAAGAAGGAACCTGAGCTACCCTCACCCTCTAAGGGTCAATGGGTTGAATTCATGATGTGTGATGCCTCTGGGAAACCCAAGCCAGTAAAGGCTTGGGTTCCTAACCTAAACTAATTCTTTACATTGTATGTGCAGGGTGTTCGCTACAGTGCTGAGACTAACACGTGGATTGTAAACAGTGGAGCATCCAGGCACATGACAGGAAACAGGGCTCTTTTATCTAACATCAAGAAAATAAAAAGAGGGCATGTTTCGTTTGCTGGAAACAAGGGAGGCTATATCACAGCTCAGGGAGAAGTGGGAAATCAGAAAGTTAAGTTTGATAAGGTGAACTACGTTCAACAACTTCAAAATAACTTACTTCCTGTTTCCCAAATCTGTGATAAGGGATTTAAGGTCATCTTCGACAACAAGTAGTGTTACGTGCTGAAGAAAGACTACATGATTCCAGAGGACCAAGTTCTGATGACTGCTTCAAGCTATAAAGACCTTTTTGTTTTGGATCTATCAACAACTTCTACAACGGATCATGAGGTTCAGTGCTTTCTATCTAAATCTACTGAGAAGGATTCCATCTCCTGGCATAAGAGAATGGGACACATTAGTCAAAGGAAGATGAATCACTTGATCCAGAAGGATCTAGTGAGAGGAGTCAATGTCAAGAACTTTCAGCTTCCTGACTTTTGTGTAGCTTGCAAGAAAGGCAAACAGACAAAGAAGTCTCATAAGGAAAAGAAATTTCATTCAATAGAACTTCCTCTTGAACTTCTTCACATGGATCTTTTTGGTCCAGTCAGTACAAAGACCATTGCAGGCGATTTGTACTGTTTTGTGGTCACTGGTGACTACTCAAGGTTCACTTGGGAAATGTTTCTGAAATCCAAATCAGAAACATTTGAGTCATTCAAGGAGTTAGTAACCACACTGGAATCTCTCTACAAGCTGAAGGTTAGACAAGTACGCTCAAACAACCAACGGAGTTCAAGAACGAGCGGATGGAGGCTTACTGCAAGGAAAAGGGAATTGTGCATCAATTCACTTCTGCCTACACGCCTCAGATGAATGGCGTTGCTGAGAGAAAGAACAGAAGCTTGATAGAGACAGCACGGACTATGCTGACAGACTCGAAACTGCCTATCCAATTCTGGACGAGCTACTACAAAGACGCAAACTGAATTTGGAGTATCTCGAACCATTTGGCGCGCCGTGCACACTTCTGAAGAAAACACAAGAAGGTAAATTCAGCGAGAAGGCTGATGAAGGGATCTTTCTAGGATACAACATACCGAACAAGCGAGTTTACAAGAACTCAACGGGTCTAGTAGAAGTGTTGTGTAATGTTGACGTTCAGAGATATACCACACCACCTACTGGAAAAGGACCCGCCTATTTTTTAGACTATGATGGATTCTTCAAGTCCTTCAACATCGCTCTCTCTCCCTCGGATGACGAGTTAGCTACTAGAATGATGTATGATATCTTGAATACACCATCTAGCTCACAGGGAGAATCATCTACTCAGTCAGGGGGAGTAGTCGACGACAGTGACTTCTGCTCTGAAGATGAAACTGAAGAAGATGACCAGAATAGTCAGGAGGAACAGGTTCCAGTTCCTGAAAGTCCACAAGCATCTACCAGTTATGCACCTTCGACTTCGAAACCTCAAACTCCAACTACCTCAGATGGAGAACCAAATGTTCATAATCTTGGCTCTGAGGTAGCTGTTCCTACTACTCCAGGATCATGACTAAACGTCTATCATCCCCTAGACAATGTCATTGGGGATGTCAGATCAGGAGTACAAACCCGAAATCAGCTATACTCAGCTGATTACGCCTCGGTTATGGAGAAGGGATATATTCATGATGGTGATTATCGGTGTTTTATCTCGCAGTTTGAGCCAAAATATGTCAGTGATGCACTAAATGATGAGGCGTGGGTGAGTGCCATGCAAGAATAACTTTTTCAGTTCAAGAAGTTAGGTGTATGGACTCTGGTAGATAGACCTAAAGGTGCTAAGGTCATTGGCACCAAATGGGTCTTGAAATGCAAGAAGGATGACCAAGGGGTCATTATCAGGAACAAGGCTCGATTGGTGGTTCAAGGATTTCGCCAAGTCGAGGGTATTGACTACAATGAGGTGTTTGCACCCGTGGCAAGGATGGAAGCCATTCGTATCTTCCTTGCCTATGCATCGTACATGAAGATTAAAGTCTACCAATTAGATGTGAAGAGTGCATTCCTTCATGGGGAAATCAGAGAAATAGTCTACGTCAGTCAACCCGAGGGATTTGAAGATCCTTATCATCGGGATAGAGTTTACAAGCTTGACAAGGCTTTATACGGGCTTCATCAAGCTCCAAGAGCCTGGTATGAGAAACTCTCGACTCATCTTGTGAAACACGGCTTTCGCATGGGATTCATTGACTGCACGCTGTTCATCAAAGAAAAAGATGGCGACCTACTACTCGTACAGATCTATGTCGATGACATAATCATCGGTTCAAAGAACGAAGAGTTATGCAAAGAGTTTGAAGCAGTTATGAAGAAAGAGTTTGAGATGAGTGCTATGGGGGAGATGAAGTTCTTTCTCGGGTTACAGGTGGATCAGACTCCAAATGGGATCTTTCTACATCAGACCAAGTATGTAGGAGACATTCTCAGTCGTTTTGACATGGAGAATGCTTCTGCTGCTGGTACTCCACTTGCTACCAATCACGATATCGCACTTGATGAAAATGGAGATCTAGTGGACGCCACAATGTACTGAGAAATGATTGGATCCCTCATGTATCTCACAGCCTCAAGACCTGATATCATGTATGCTACATGTTTATGTTCTAGATATCAGGCTAAGCCTAAGGTCAACCATCTGATCGGGGTCAAGAGGATATTTTGTTATCTGAAGGGTACACCCACACTTGGGTTATGGTATCCTCATGATGATGACTTTGAGCTCACGGCGTATAGTGACTCGGATTACGGGGGCTGCAAGATGAACTACAAGTCTACATCAGCAGGGTGTCAATTCTTTGGGAGAAGACTAGTTACCTGGCAGTGTAAGAAGCAGACATCGGTTGCATTGTCAACCTGTGAAGCTGAATATGTTGCTGCTGCAAGTTGATGTTCACAAATCATCTAGATTCAACAGCAAATGCGGGATTACGGTTTAAAGTTCTCTTCTACTCCTATTTTTGTTGATAAGTCTACTGCAATTGCAGTAACTAAAAATCCGGTCCAACATCCAAAGACCAAACATATCGGTATTAAATACCATTTCATAAGAGATTGTTTTGAAAAGAACTTAATTGATGTGGTAAAAATTAATACTGATTTTCAACGCGCTGACCTCTATACTAAAGCCTTTGATAAACCACGTTTTCAATATTTGCTAGAGGTCAACGGCGTTAAAAAGAAAAGTGAGGTTATTCCTGACGATGATCATGTGTAGTCCGATGTTGGTTTAGTTAATTTTCTTTTTATTTTATTTTATTTGTTTATTTTAGTTTGTTTAAATTAAACTCATGTTATTCTACTGTTTATTAAAATCCTAAAATAATTAAATCAGTTATGATTTTGATATTTTAGGGGGAGAATAAGTCAGCAAGTAACATTTAAAAAAAATGAGGGAGAAGGAGTGGAAAGCTGATATAAGAGAGATCGTATCTGTGATACCGATTCAAACTCTTTGGAAAATGATAGTACACAGGAACAAATCAAGAGAGACTTTAAAAATTTAATTTAGAAAAGATGCAAATATTCAAAGTATAAGTCTGTGTAGTCTAAGCAATATAAATGGGAAAATGATAGAAAAACTGGTAACTCCTAAAGTAACACAACGAGAGTAGACCTAGAGGTTGCTAGACCACAAATGATATGTCGGTAGATTCAACACAATAGATGATTAGACCTGACTGGTGATCTCAAGATCAAACTAAGTTGTTCAACTGACTGTGGGCTTCCATCTTATCATTGGTTAACACAATCAACAATATTCCAATAACGGGTAAAGAGCATGTAAACGCCACGAATGTGTGCGGATGACCATAAATAGAGCAAAGCACGAAAAAAAATAAAAGACAAATGCTATCAAACTAATGACTTATGTTGTTGGTGCATTTTGTGCAAAATAAAATTAAGCTGCTCTAACAAGGAGATAGGTTGTGTGCCTCTCTGCTGTGCGATGGCACTGACCTGAGGATAAGCATAACCTAGATATTCTAGAATTCATTGATGTTTGCCGCCTCTCTGTTGTGCGATGGCACTGACCTGAGGACTGGCTTCTCTTTAAAAGCTCTAAGAATAGTCTCTTCTTGTAATAATACATGTAGACCGCTCAAAAGCTCATGAGGAATGTTGATTACCATATAAGTGTGGGATCCACAAATGTTAGTTGAAATAATTAAACCTAAACTATCACCAGTTTGTGTCAAAAGTCTGTGTATGGATTTAAGTAGACAAACATATTGACAATCATTGTGGCTGTAATTCTTGAAAGTTCAAATCAATATGGGAATCTAATAGTTCCAGTATGATTTTCTAAATTTGCTAACGACTCTGGATGAAAACCAAGAATTGAGCATCAAAAGATTTTGATGACAAGTCCCAAATGATTTGACTTGCCTGTATGATTCCAAAATTGAATTGGTCCAGGTGTGGTCAATCTAAATTGAAGCTGCCTATTCTGGAACCAAATCCCGTAGATGTCTATCTTAGGCTTTATCTCTCATAAAAAGCCAAAAACAAGTTTCTTTTTTGTACTTTAGTTTAGTTTTTTTCTAGTTTACTTAGTCTTTTAGTTCTGTTTTGTTTGTCGGACTACATCATGAAAATCAGTAAGGGATCAACTCAACTAAAAGGGTCATGTCTGAGATGACCACATGTGTTTTAAAAGTTTAAAACAGTCACATCTGAGGTGACAAAGTGTTTAAAAGAGTCACGTCTGAGGTGACAAAATTTTTTAAAAGGATCACGTCTGAGGTGATCAAAAGATTTTCAAGTTAAAATGATCATGTCTGAGATGATCAAATGCTCATAATGTTAATCTCAAAAGTTAAAAGGGTTTTAAATGTAAGTTGTTCAAAATGGCAGAAAATTTACTAAGGGTGACCCATTCGCACGATTGGACCGTGAGTATGGACCAACCATACGAATGGCTCCCATTTGCACGACTGGACATGAGATTGAGCCATTCACACGAATGGCTTATCAGAATGACCCATTCGACCGATTGGAAGGGGGCGAATGAGACAATTCGGTAAACTAAAGATGCGAATGAAAGGGTACGATTGAGTCAGTCGACCGACTGAACCTCAGTCGGTCAACTGCATGCGACTGACTGGGCCAATCGCACGATTGAGCCTCAGTCGCCCGAATGAACTGAGCGACTGAGGCCAGTCGGCCGATTGAACTCAGTTTCAGTATTTAAAGGGCACAGTCGATCACATTTTACTCATCACTCCCAATCGCTCCCAAATCGCACTTCTTCCCGTTACTCTGCCAAAATTTCATTAGACCTTGTTTTCATATTGCTGTTGATCTTCTGACGTTTGTTGACTTATATACAGGTAGATGGCATTGATATCGCACCGAAAACAGAAGGAATGGAACCCTAATTTGGTGATGTTCGAATGAGCGCAAGAAACGGACTGAACATGACCTAATAACCTACCTAAACTATGCAAAATGTTAAAATTAAGTTTAATAGGTTATTAGTAACAAGAATGCGAGTCTATTGAACCGGTAACCCATGTTAAATCACTTGTTTTCATCAAGATTCGAACCACAGGCGACTGAACTGTGGGACAGGCGACTGGTCGTCCGGATGAACTCCAATCGCACGATTGAATCTTGCGATTGGGTCAATCAGCCGAATGAACCATGCGAATGAGCTCAGTCGGCCGACTGAACCAATCGCAGACTCAGTCAGCAGATTGAACTCAGTCGCATGTCACATTCAACCGAATGAGCTCAGTCGCATGAAAGGACAACCGACTGACTTCAGTCGCATTATTCATTCGCACGAATGAATCAGAATGAATTTAAACATTACACTTAGAACAGAATTTTGATGTATTATGTACTAATGGTTCTGTGTCTTGTTTTTCAGGAAAATGGCTGACAGATGGTCCATTAATCCAAAGCACAACATCTGTGCTCACTTGGATCATACTACTCGGAACGGGGCCGAGTTCACAGAGATTATAGCTTTCCTTAGACGTTCCCAGATACATAAGGCTATATCTACACCTTGCACGCCCTACAGATCACTACACCAGGCATTCTGGGAGAATGCCTCCGTGGATCGTTCTCGTGAGCCCTACAGTATTCGTAGCTCTATACTGGGTCATGATATCGAGGTTACTGCTGCAGACATCCAGAGAGTTCTTGAGTTTGGGGACGATGCTGATCACCCCACTAGATTACATCCACTGACTGTGAGAGGCTGCTTCCTCAGGATCAAGTACGCTGGGGACATAAACACGGGTGTGCTCAACAAGAGCAACCTGTGCCCCCAGTACAAGTACTTGGTGCATGTGATCCTAAAGTGCATTGCTTCGCGGAGGGGTGGGTTCGACGACCTATCAGACCAGATTCAAAATGACTACGTGGCACTGGTGCTGAACCACCCTTTCAGCTTTTCGAGTATGATCTTCTCTTATTTGGTGGAGAACCTGGAGGCAAAGGGGAAGGAAGGATTTTGTATGTACCCCATGTTTCTACAGCTGATCTTCAACGAGAAGCTGCCACATCTTCCCAAGGAGAGTCATGATGCAGTTGCGTTGGAGATCATGGATGACACGACTTTAGGTCGTATGAGGGTATATAGGGGCAAGCAGGTGAAGCCCAGGTGAAGAGGTTGATTGGCCACTTGGCAAACGAGAGATATGTGGCGCCGGGGAGACGCAAATGGCGTCATGATGACAGTGATTCTGATGACGAGAGGCTACTGCTCCCTGAGCATGATTCTGACGATGACGACAGTGGGGACGCTGGGGATGATATGCCTGCTCCACCGAGAGGCACAGTTTCTGATGTTATACCTCCAGTGTCCGCCCCAGCTGGAGAAGTAGCCGAGTCTGTTGGATTCCATCAGGACTTTGTTCCTGATGTGGAGGAAGAGGAGTCAGACGAGGAGCCCCTAACACGAACTGTGGGAAGCAAAGTTGTTCCCACAGAACATGGGCTAAGGGCGGTTGGTGAACGCCCAAGAGACTTAGGGGAGACAGCTACTGATCCGAGTTATGCACCAGAGTCAGCTAGCAGGGTTGTAGGGGGAGCATCTACCTCGACGGGAACGAGGAGGAAGAGGATGGCTTAGCCCCATGGTTAGAAGAAGAAGAAGCAACGTTTGACCTTTGTTACCACCATAGCCACTACTACTACCACCACCACTACCACTTCCACAGCCACACCATCCACCACCACAGCCACCACATCCACCACAGCCACCACAGCTACCACATCCACCACCACACCTCCTACCACTGTACAGATTCCACCTACCACCATATCTTTCACTCCCATATCACCTCCACCATTTCACAGACCCATCTTCTCTACAGCCACCACCACCACAAATACCCACCAAGCTGGACCCTCATCCCATCCCTCTCATACTTATGGATCTCTTCTACCTCCAATTGGGGTAGAGGAACAGCTGTCTGCGCTCAACCGGATGGTGATGCGCCTATTAGCTGCAGATGAGGAGAAGGCGGCTCAGATCTGCCAGCTTGGTGACCTGACTGCTGCACAGTCTCACCAGATTGCAGAGCAGGCTCGAGTTATTGAGGAGCAGGCCCAACAGATGGCTGCTCAGAGCCATGAGATAGCCCAACTCCAAGCACATAGTTTCACATCAAGCAAGAAGATAGAGGAGTTGGAGGAGGCGAAGAAGACAATCATGTTAAAGCTCAAGGGATCTAAGGAGGAGCCCTTGAAGATCAAGGAGGGGGACGGAGATGATGGTGATGATGATGATGAAGGTGATGATGAGGATGATACAGAGGAGGATGAGGAAACTGAAGGAGAAAGGACAGAGGAGAAGGATGATGATGATGATGCAGAAGGAGAGGATGCAGCTGGATCGGCCTCTGCTTCAGGTCAAGAGAGGAGGTCAAAGAACAGACAAGACCAACCAGCTTCTTCCTCTGCTCCACCAAGTGACGAGACGATGATCCAGGACAAAAGTAAAGACTAGATGTTTATGTATTTAATTACTTTTGTATTGGAATCATGTATTGAAACCTATGTATTAAATGTTTATATTAATATTAATGCATTTCTGTTTTGATTAATTACTAATGGTTTATGTGTTGAATGTTTAAATCAAACAGATCCAAATTACCAAAGGGATGAGTTTGATGTTGCTCCCCTTCAGCAGGTCAAGACTCAGCTAACAATGATTCTTGATCTGCAAGGGATTGTAAGGAGGTCAGTGAGTTATACCCCTGAAGAAGGGGAAATAATTCACGACCTATCAAACGAGCAACTCGCAGAGATCTTCAAGCTCAATCTAGATGAGATAGTGAAGGATGCTCCGACATGCGACTCGACCAGTGACGAAGAGCTCAACGATGTTGATGAAGTCGAGATTGAAGATGTCACTGCCGAGCACTACCCTCAGTACGCTGACAATGAGGGAAATGTGGTCCCCAATCTGGGTGAATCCCTCGTCAGCGATACCTTTGAGGTGTTAGACAAGATGGAGCAAGAAACAGAGAAAGCAGAGGGAACAGCCCAAGCCTCAAATGATGATGTCGATATCCGAAAGGTTGAGTGGGCTGCTTGTTTTGAAGAAGTTAGAGCCCAACGCGCTGCACCGAAACAGGATGCCTACACCAAACTCTACTGAGTCAAGAAACATCATAAGGTGTCTGGCAGGATCATAGCGTGGGCGTATTTTGATGATCTTAACGTATATGCAGTTAAGAGGGAAAAGGGCATAGAGTACTTCAGATTCCCATATGATGTGAAGACTCTACCAGGTTTCGAGCTCAACCAGCTGGCCAAGCTAAAGCTTTTGTATGCTGACCCGAGGAAGATGTCAGGCTGGTTTGAGGCTGCCCTAAAGAAGGAGTACCACACCAGATGGGTTAACTTCAGACCCCAACAACCTACTAGGTATATCAGAAGGTCTGAGGTTGATGCCATTACTGGCAAGCCCAAGATAGTGTTGAAGTGGAGTCCTCCGCGCACAATGTCAAGAATCCCACTCAGGGAAATGCCACAGGACTTCACTCCACACTTTAAGTGGTGGTACTACGATTGGAGAACAGCGGAAGCGGTCGTAGTCCTAAACAAAGAGGGCCAAATGGATACGATCAGGGTATTCGACCCAATGTGGCTTACTAACTTGTCGGCAAATGATGTCTATACGCTATACAAGTGGCCACTATTCTATGATACGCAGGACATTTTACAAGCCCTCCAGTTCTAGAATGTCATGCGACTCTACATCGCGTTTGAGATTCACGCGGGAGTCACAAAAGAGGAGAAGTACAAGAAATATGAGGAGGTTATGCAGAAAACAAGACAATAGAGAGATCTAGGTCCAAGGGGGAGTTTGTTGATGCATGTATGTCCCTAGATCATGATATGAAATGTAATAGATCTTGTTTATCTGATTCTGATGTAATTTGAAATGATTAATGAAATGATATTGATTGTTTGTGATTTGTAATGTCTAATATTTCATTAATGAGTCGATATTGAATTGGTTAATTAGGTTTGTGATTGTTTGAATGGTTACACATAATGGACCACACGCATGAATAACTTCATTATTGATTGTTATATTAATTAATACATTCAAACTTAACTTAATGAAGTTCTCATGCGAATGGCCCATGCGAATGGACCACACGCATGAATAACTTCATATGATTGACTCAGTCGCACGACTGAACCAGGAGATTGGATCAGTCGTATGATTGACACATAAGATTGGCTCAGTCGCACGACTGAACACTCAGTCGTGCGGATGAATCAACCGCATGGTTCAATCGCACGACTGAACCATACTTATGGTCCAGTCGCCCGAATGAACAATACTAACCTATAAATACAACCCAATTCGTGGAAAAACAAAAGCATTCATTCCATTACGACTCCAGACGTACCCTAGCCGTCCAGAAGCCTCCCAATTCGTTCTCCAAGTTCACAGAACACATTAGATCGATTCCCAATCGACTTCTAACGTTAATTTCAATTCTTGATTGATTCTTCGTGTGTTCTCACTGATTGGATCGCCAATCAAATAGGATTCCGCACTATTTGATCTGGTTTACACGCTAATCACTAGGTATTTCGTTCAAATACCAGGTCCTAACAGAACTCTTTAAAAGATGAAAGAAAAATGGAAAACAAGGTGAAAATGAAAGTGGATACGACTTTGCAGGCAATTGAGGTCGGTATTTATCATGCAAAATTGAAGAGTAACAAGACAAAAGGCAGAAATATGTCAGCTTGTGTTATTTTTTGTCGAAAACGGGGGTGTGCCTCCTTAAGCACGGGACCGTGTTCATGTGTTGTTGTTTGGTTTCAGTCTTTTGTTGTTCCGTTTTTCAGTTTCGCGCGTTATGTAATTTTCCCGGTTAAGTTTTATCACTTCCAAATCATCATAAAAGATACGAAAATAGTCCTAGAGTTAAATAACACAAGCCAAATTAAAAATTACATTTCCTAGGGTCCTACGGTTACACGATACGTTAAAAGATGAGAATCTGAAACAGCAAAACCAAACTCTTTCACGTGCAACAGCACACTTAGCACATCACGAAATGCTTCTAAAAGAAACCTCCACACATTTCGTGTGGAAGGTTCAGGATGGGATAGTGAGAAGTGCGGTTGCTCAATTCCGCGCTGCTGGTTAATGGAAATGAGTTCCTCGCTCATCTGATGAACTTTTTGGATAAGTTCAGCTAAGCGTTAGGATGCAACGAGGTTCATTTCAGTCAGTTGCTTGATTGGTTCATGCAGCTTGAAGAAATATTCTTGAGTCGTTGGTTCTCGTGTTTCAGAACGTGGTTTCTTCGCAGGATTCTAGTTGGAACTTCCATGACTTGATTCTTTCATTTTTCAGATGTTTTTGAGCAGGAATGGGTGTGATGAAAGAATGCAACAAGTGTGGTATTTATATACAGGTCGTGGAAAGTGAATACGGGGGCGTGCTTGGCTAGGCACGGCCCCGTGCTTGTCAAAATTCGTCTTAAATTCGACCTGCAATGTTCCAGAGTCGTCAGCGGAGATCGAGGAAATAATTTGTCAGAGACACGGGGGCGTGCTTCATGTAACACCCGGAAATTTCATTTGAAGCCGACGAAAGAAGAAAAAGAAATAAAGTCTGAAGTCGAGGGACCAAACCCGCCAACGAGAGAAACTTCGATGCACGGGAGTATAAAAGGGGGAAGACACCCCTATAATTGCCATTTTTCAGCCAAGAGAGGAGAGGAGAAGAGAAGGAGAAAAAGAGGAGAAATGTTGGTTCGGGTGGATTCGAGCGTGGAAATCGACGTGGAGCGAGTCAAATCGAAGCTCTACTCGTCGGGATCGTTAAGGTGAGTTCTAGGACCCCTCTTTTACATGTTTTCAACTGATTTGGGGGCTGGAACACATCAAAAAACCCATTTTTGAGTTTTGGGTGAAAACCCGTTTTTATGCATGTATATATGTGCATGATGCATTTGAGGCTTGATTTCTTGCTTGGTTATGCTTGAATGAGGTCATGGTATATTTCCCTAAGGTTTAGAATGGTTGATTTGAGCTTAGAAGAGGTTTGGAAGAGATTGGAGGCCGAAAACCCGCGACTGTAGTCGGGTTGAACAGCATTCTGCATCAGCTAGGGCTAGGCGACCGACTTGAGGGCGATTGGAGGCCATTCGGCCGATTGGAGTGCGACTGAGGTCCATGCGCACGCTTGCCATGCGACTGAGGTCCATACGCACGATGGTCATGCGACTGAAGTTCATGTGCTGGGGAGTCATGCGATTGAAAGAGACTAAGGTTCATTCGCATGAAGGTTATACGACTGAAGTCCATGCGTCTGGAGGCCATGCGATTGGGCTTCATTCGCACGAAGGGTATGCGACTGAAGCCCATACGCCTGAAATCATGCGACTGAAGGCCATACGCATGAAAGCTATGCGACTGAGAGTCCATACGCATAGATGCCCATTCGCCTAAGTGTTCAGTCGCCCTGAAGGCCATGCGACTGGAGGGTATCCATACGCCCGAATAGGGTTTATGCGCACAAGAGTTTTGAAGGACTTGAGAGATGATGGTTGAGATGGAATTCATCGATGATGTGATAGGCATGGACGGTATAAGGTGACGCATGATGATGAGCTAATGATGATGATGATGATGATGTTGACCATGATGATATGTATGCCGTTATGTGTGATGTTAGGCATGGCGGTGCGTGTGATGCATAGTATGTATTATGTGTGTGATGTGATGTATGATTGATGCGTATGTATGATGATGCTGTATGTTTATGTTTATGTTATGTTCCTTATTATGTATGTTTATCTTTCTATGGCTTTGTGTTGAACGTTAATGAATGAAATGAAAGTATTATGTAACGTAAAGTGGAAGATAATGAAAAGAGGAACGTATGAATGAATGCATGCATTAATGAATGAATTAATGAATGAATGAACGAATGAAAGGCTTGCAAGCATATGTATGAGATGAGCGACTCTGTGTCGCAACAGACTCGAAAGAGGTCCTTGTTGCGTACTCCGGTACTGTGCCAGTCTTCGGACATGAGTCGGGGGTTGGTGAGCAGGCCCCGGCATAGTATCAGTCTTCGGACATGAGTCGGGAGTATTGCATATGATGAAATTGACGGATGATGAGATCCGTGTCACGTATCCCGGTACTGTGTCAGTCTTCGGACATGAGTCGGGGGTTTGTTTATTAGGCCCCGGCACAGTATCAGTCTTCGGACATGAGTCGTGGATATTGCATGAGACGAGATAATGAGGTGAGTTACTTTGTGTTGCAACAGACTCGGATAGAGTTCAATCCCTGTGATTGACTCATAAGGGATCTTTGTCGCGTATCCTGGTGCTGTGTCAGTCTTCGGACATGAGTCGGGGGCTTGTGAGCAGGTCCCGGCACAGCATCAGCTTTCGAGCATGATTCGGGGATATCGCATGAGACAAGATTCGAGTAACAAAGAGTAATGAGCAAAGAGATGAATGAAAGAACAAAGTATGTAATGAACGTTAATGAATTATCGTAACAATGTACTAAACAGGATCCTTGTCATTCGACCTCAGTAATCGTGGCTGAGTGCCACGAAGAGGTTTAAGTCTGACAGGATCTAGAAAGAAGTGAAAGATAATGCTGTACGATGAATGATGAATGTAACGAACGTAATGATGAAAATAATAATGATAATATCTGTATGTACGTATGATGTGTGATCGCATTTATGTAACGAATGTTTTTATAAAGAAATTAAAGAACGGTTTTACGAAAGAAAAGTAAGTTTTATTATAAAACTAGAACTCACTCAGCAATGCTGACTTTGATGTGTTTCCAGTTGGCAGGTATGTTGCTGAGGATATCACGGGGCGGCTACTCAACGTATTTTTGATGGCATCCTTATGTTTAATGCTTTTGTGATAAATGTAAAATGATATTGTTAAAGAAACGATTGTATTATTGTGTAAAATTATTTTGATGGAATGAAATTGTGTTTTTAATGTTTCCGCTACAATGATTTATGAAAGGAAAAATGAAATTATATGTTTTGAGTGTGATGAATGACCAACTGTAGGCGTCCCGGGAACGGGGCCTTACAAGTTGGTATCAGAGCCAAAGTTTAAGTGAAATGGGTAAATTTTCAAAATAAACCTAATCTTAAACTGATAATGGGACGGAAAGGGAATGGGATGCCAATCTGAGTAGCTGCGTGCCATCGGGTATTTTTGTAAAGTTAACCGGTATTACGTGCGCATGTTATATGGTTTATGTGTTGCTAGTAGATTTAGATACTGATGTAGTCACGACAGGTAATGCTCGGGGTATGAAGAGTAAAGTAAGTGGCTAATCACAACTGGCCACTGTAATTAGGGACTTACTATACTTGACATAAACTGGGTTGTTCCTTGAATGACCGTGTTAGTGTTTGAATCTTTCAGTGTGTTTAGAGAATGGCTGGTGGAAGATCTTTGAAAGCTTCTCGTGGTGGAGGTGGTGGTGCATGTGGTGCTGAACCACGGGTCACAAGAGGAAGGTCTAGGGCTGAAAGAGTAGTTCATGAAGAACCTGAGACCCCTCATCCTCAGGACGGTGATGAGAATGCTAATCAGAGGGCCTCGATGAGAGAGGCGGTCGTGGAAGAAGTGCATCAGGTCTTGCAGACATTCCTACCGTCTGTAGTGACCGAAGTGATAAAGACTGTTAGAGATGAGGAGAGAAAGGGAAGGGGTAGACCTTCGGGCGAAAGGAGACGGCCCGAGACTGAAACGGTTCTCTCCGATGACGAAGAGGAAGAAGAAGAGGAAGAGCCTACGTTGGAGGTGGCACGAGGCTGTAACTATGGGGAGTTTCAACGATGCAAGCCCCCTACTTTTGATGGTAATGGCACTGCTGCTGCTGCTCACCGATGGGTGAGAGAAATGAAGCCGTTTTAAATATCAGCGAGTGCTGGGAATATCAGAAAGTAAAATTTACTACCCACTCTTTCGTGGACTAAGCTTTGTGCTGGTGGGACAACATAGTCCAAGTTGAGGGAAGCAGGGCTATCGGAAGGATGAGATGGTTAGAGTTGATGAGGCTGGTGATTGAGGAGTTCTGTCCTCATCGAGAGATGGATAAAGTTGAAAGAGAGTTCCTGATGCTGGAAGCGGGAACAATGACGCATCAGCAATACACTACCAAGTTTAATGAAATGGCGTGGCTGGTGCGGGATCAGGTGACACCTCTTTCGCGAAACATCAAGAGGTATATTCAGGGCTTGCCTACGGACATCTGCAGGCACATGATCGCTGCCCGACCGAGCACGTTTAGGTCGGCAGTTGACCTGGCGGGAAGATTGTACGACGAGCAGGCGTTGACGATGACAGACAAAGGGGAGGAGCGAGCCTATGTTAAGAAGGGGAAATGAAGGCGAGACAATGATGATGGATTTGTGTATGAAGGTACGACGTCGAGGGATGATGACCGGAAGGGAATAGAAAGGAAAGGAGAAGCATGCAGAAAGTGTGGTAGAGACCATGAGGGGGAATGCAAGTGGGGACTGAACGTCTGTTTCCAGTGTGGGAAGGAAGGCCACAGGGCGAGGGATTGCCGCACGGCTAAGTGCTACTACTGTGGCGAGGCTGGACACCTGAGCAGGGATTGTAAGAAGCAGAAGGCAGGAGGCTCTGGTGCGAGGAAAGGGAACAGAGGGTGAAGGTTAGAGCTTTTTCCATGACCGAGAGGAGGCTAGAGCGGACTTCGACTTGACGTCAGGCACGTTTCTGGTAATTTAAAATTTGTGCATCTATGTTTTGAATGCAATGCTAGTAGTAGTCCCGTTCCCACTGTTTTCTGTTATGGCACGTTAGGAGAAGGAACATCGATGAGCCCTTCGATGTAGAGATTGCTATTAATGAATCCGCTAGATTACTTAGATGCCCTAGAGGATTGTGGGATAGAATTAAGGAAGCGTTTGTTCTTGCTAGACCGTTCAGGACAGACTTGGGTGGATAGGCGTACATCATAAAGTGAAGGGGTTAGCGATCCATGAGGTATGGATGTATCGCCTATTTGGCCGATGCAAGGTGTGTGGATATACCAATATCTCAGCCGTCAGATGAATCGAGACGCGAGTAAGGATTATTGCTGGCCAGGTATAAAGCGTGATATGATGGAGTAAGTGAGTAAATGCTTTACTTGTCTACGAGTGAAGGTTGATCACCAAATGACGTATGGGAAATATTGAGGTGACTAAGGCTACGACTAAGAAGCCCGTAAGGATCAAAGCCCTGGGGGAAGTAGTTAGAGATAAACCAGAAGTCGTATGTTGATAAACGACGTAGAGCGATTGAACTCCATCTTAGAGACTCGAAAAGAGATGAGAGAGAATTGCCAGCAATGGTTCAATGAACAACAGGTTTCGGGGACGAAACCTATTTAAGGGGGTGGACTTGTAACACCCGGAAATTTCCTTTGAAGCCGACGAAAGAAGAAAAAGAAATAAAGTCCGAAGTCGAGGGACCAAACCCGACAACGAGAGAAAATTCGATGCACGGGAGTATAAAAGGGGAACACACCCCTATTCTTCCCATTTTTCAGCCAAGAGAGGAGAGGAGAAGAGAAGGAGAAAAAGAGGAGAAAAGTTGGTTCGGGTGGATTCGAGCGTGGAAATCAACGTGGAGCGAGTCAAATCGAAGCTCAACTCGTCAGGATCGTTAAGGTGAGTTCTAGGACCCCTCTTTTACATGTTTTCAACTGATTTTGGGGCTGGAACACATCTAAAAACTCATTTTTGAGTTTTGGGTGAAAACCCGTTTTTATGCATGTATGTATGTGTATGATGCGTTTGAGGCTTGATTTCTTGCTTGGTTATGCTTGAATGTGGTCGTGGTATGTTTCCCCAAGGTTCAGAATGGTTGATTTGAGCTTAAAAGAGGTTTGGAAGAGGTTGGAGGCCGAAAACCCGCGGCTGCAGTCGGGTTGAACTGCATTCTGCATCAGCTAGGGCTAGGCGACCGACTGGAGGTCGATTGGAGGCCATTCGGCCGATTGGAGTGCGACTGAGGTCCATGCGCATGCTTGCCATGCAACTGAGGTCCATACGCACGATGGTCATGCGACTGAAGTTAATGTGTTGGGGAGTCATGCGATTGAAAGATTGTGCGACTGAGGTTCATTCGCATGAGGGTTATGCGACTGAAGTCCATGCGCCTGGAGGCCATGCAAGTGAGGTTCATTCGCACGAAGGGTATGCGACTGAAGCCCATACGCCTGAAGTCATGCGACTGAAGGCCATACGCATGAAAGCTATGCGACTGAGAGTCCATACGCATAGATGCCCATTCTCCTAAGTGTTCAGTCGCCCTGAAGGCCATGCGACTGGAGGATGTTGCAGGACCGGTTAAGGGCTTGAACAATTACAACACAACAACACAATGAGGCCAATAACTAAACTTGATCAAACAATGAACTGGATTAACCAATATTGATACAAAGAACACAAGTAAAGTTAAAGAGACAGAACAATAGATTTGGGTTTCAAGGAGGCAGTATATTGCTTTCTCAAGTTCTTTTACAAGTGTTACAAAGCATAAAGAAAGATACAAGAACTTGGAATACTTATACTACAACCTACAGCCGGCTATACTTTGAAAGCCAGCTGGATACAATTGACTAGACACAAACAAAATCAATTGTAGGATCAAAAGGCATATCTGCCTTTTGACCTTGTGACTATGAAATGCCATAGCTCACATCCTTATATATTACAAAAAGGATAAAGTACATAAAGTAGAAAGTTACAGAATCAAGACCTCAATGTACAGTTACCAAAAGCATGGACCTTTTCACCAACTCATGTAAGTTGGTGACTTTACAGAGATGCAACGGGAAAGTGTCTAGCTTTATGGAACAGTACATCAGATAAAGCATGTTACTAAAAGTTTTCGGAAGAAATCTGTCTTCATAGGTTGAAGCTTCGGAAGACTTTGTCTCTGAGGCTTCGGAAGACTTCATGTTTGGCTTCGGAAGATATTGGTCTTGGCTTCGGAAGATTTTACACTTAGATTATTTTCTAGTGTATGGTGTAAAACTTCCGTAGCATTTCTTACTTCAGTACTTAGTGCATGTGTTGCAGAGAGACATTGGATGTTTTGGTTTGCATCAGACTTAAGGAATCCTTACAAACTCCCCCTAGGCTGATGCTACCAAAACATTTAGAAGATCTTCAGATGTTAGTGGTCTTCAGTACGATCATGACCATACCCTTCTTCATTAGATGGTCAGGATCATTAAGACCTTCATAGTATCTTCTCGTCTCAAAGAGATCATGCAGAGGTAAGTTGATTATGTCTTGCCAAGTATAGACATTCTCAACACCTTGATCTCTGATTACATGCCATCTTTCTGGATTGGTAGAATAAGTCCAGGACAAGACGGGGGTCTCAGCTGTCAGAGGAACCACTTGCATTGGAGTTGATTGGGCTGCCTCATCATGCACTTCCTCAGGTTGATCTGACTCAGCCTGAGGTGTAGAGGTAGATGAATTATGCTTCTTCTTCTTTGACTTTGGTTTAGAAGCCATTCTCTTCTTCCTCTTAGATGACTTTAACTGAGAAGACTGGTCTGCAGCACCTTGTTGATCATCCTTGTCTTTCTCAGTGGGGTGTTCCTCCCTCACAGGTTCAGAAGGAGAGGGAGTTTGACCCTGCTTTGGATCAAAAGATGAAGCTTGCTTAGGCTCAGCTGGAGGTCCGGATTGAGGTGTCTCAGGTTGTTCAAACTTAACCTCCACTTCAGGTGGGACTTGACTTGGAAGAGAGTGTAAGTGAATCAGTTCACCACTCTTAATCTTCTGCTTGATCACCCTTATGTGCTCATCCATTGTGGATAGAGACATAGGGCCAAGTCTCCTTCCGAAGAATCCATATAGCTTCAAGAAGCTCATCATCCTTTGTCTATCAGCAGACTTCTTCTTACTCTTTTGGATGATGGCTCTTGACTTTGCAGCTTCTTCCCTTAGCTTCCTTTTAGTTGTCTTTCTCTCTTTGACTAGCTCAAGTTCAAGTTGTTTTAAGTACTCAAACTCAATGAAGTCATAGCACAGGGGAAGAAGTGTATCTGCCTGATAGAAGCCTGTGGCACTCAGGTAGTTGATCATTTTGATCCTATCTTCTTATTTGTCTACCTGAGGTTCTTGTGGAGCCACATCTTCTTGTACAGGGCTTTCTTGAATTGGAGAGAGAGTGGGAGCATGCTTATAGATTCATGTCTGTCTCCTCTCCTCTTTGAATTGGAGAAGTAGCCTTGCATCCTCTTTTTCTTTCATCTCTCTTGACACTTCCATGTCAGCCAGTTCATTCAATTCTTCTAAGGGAAGGGAGATGATTTCATCAATATCATAGTCCCTGGTCTGTAAATAAGTAATCCTGACTGCCCTCAACTCATCATCTTGAGTATTTGGTCTAGGGGCAGCCCTGATTGCAGCTTGCATAAAGCTTGAAGACCCAGAGGAACTTTCTCCCCTTAGCTTCCTTTTCCTCTCTCTCTCTCTTCCTCCTCAATTTCCTCAGGAGTCATATTCCTTTTCCCTTTGTCACCCACAGACCTTTGTGACTCAGGGTGGATAGAGGCTTGGCCTTCATTGCTTGGTGTAGCTTCTATGCTCTGGCCAGAGAGAGGCTGAGAAACACCTTCACCAGCAGGTGTCTCAGAAGGAGTGTGAACCTCTGCTGCAGTTGTTGGTGATGAGACAGGGGTCTTAGGTTCTGCCACTGGGCCTTCAGTCAAGGTTTCCCCTATGAAACTAATCTTAGGGTCCACCTCAACATCCAGTTGACCGATGACATTGCCTGATTGCCTAAGTCTCCTTCTTAGAGTGAACTCTGCAAGGATCCTGTCTTGGATTCTTTAAGCCAATCTGTCAGCTTGTCTTGAGTTGCTTGGATTGACAAGTGGCATGTTGACTAGATCCAATCTTTCATAGAAGTTCAAGCTATGAAAATCAAATACTTCTTGTTGCCCTTAAACTCTGTGAAGAATAAGGGCTCTTCTGTCAGCATCATACCTCCACCTTATGATGTAGTTTGAAGTTCCTTGTGGTGGAGATGACATAGCCCTTGGTATACCTTCCTCAAAGAGACTCCTGATGATAGAGTCAATAGAGTCCATATTAATGTGAACTTGAGGAAGTTGCTGAGAATGCATAACTACAAGTGAGGATGGTGAGTCCTCTATATCCATTCTCTGTGAAGAACTCCCAGGTTTTGTGACTGCAATAACTTTCTCCCCCTTTTTGGTAGCATCACCCACTTGCATAGGTGAGCTGGAGGATAAGTCAATCACTTCCACAGGATCTTGTGTTCCTGGTTGAGCTCTCCTTAAAGGTCTCCCAGCTAGTTTTTCCTTAAGATATGAAATCTGAAGTTGCTGATCATTGACCCTGTTTTGTAAGGTAGTCACCTGAGATTCAAGGTGACTAACCTTAGAGACTGAATAGGAGCATGTTTTTGACAGTTTTTGCACCTTTAGTCTCAAATTCCCCTCTTCTTCATCAGAAGAATCATTGGGGGATGAGATGATTGGACCAAAGTCCTCTCTCTCACCACCAGCTTGAGGTTCTTGGCTGCTGGTTTTCCTCTGCTCACTAGCAATCTCAGTTGATATGTCAGTGGGCTGAGTGGCCATGGTTGAGGTCTTAATGATGTAATCAGTTGCAGAAGTGAGAGCCTCTTCCATATGGACATCCTGAACATGCTCAAAAGTGTCCACCTCAGTAACAGGTGACTGATGTGGGCTAGACTGAGGAGAATCAGAGGTACTCATCTCTCTTTGAGTAGGGGAGGAGAAGAGAGACTCAAGGTACTCACTGAATCCTAAGTCTTCATCAGTATAGAATGATAGGTTGGGAATGGGTTGATTTAGATCTAAAGGTTGGGGATGGTAACTGTCCCCTGAAGGTTGTTCACTTGAGTGTTAAGACTCAGAGTGAAGGCTTAAGGCTGTTGGGCTTGTGAGCTCATCAGGGTGAGCATGAGGAACCTCAGCCCTGATAGTTGAAGAAATGGGAGTGGTTTGCTCCTCAGGGGAAGTGGGAGCTCTAGTGTCCACTTCCTCCTGTAAAGGTGAGTATATGGGGACCTGCACAGGCTCAATAGCCTGAGCAGGGGTTCGTTTGGATTTTCTTTGGTAGGTGAGGGTTATTTGTGGTCTTTTTAATGGTAAGGAAAAAGAAGGTGTGGGTTCAACACTAGCTTGTGTTGCTACGTTGTCACCTTGAGCAATGAGCTCTAACATTTTGGGGACTAGGGCTGTTTCTACCCCTGAGAAGCCTACAGTTGGCTTCTTCATGATTTTAAAGATGTCGGGCTTCATCTGTCCCAATTTAAGAATATTACTTGTTTCCCTCAACTGTGAGCCCAGTTCACAGTTAAGAATGTGCTGAACATATCTAGGAAACATGTAATACTCTAAGGAGTCCAAGTTTGCAAGTAAATTGGTATAAACAAATTGAGAGTACCTGAACTTGACCCCCTGAACCATTCCATGCACTATAAAGGAGAGATCCTCAGGAATCTGGTCCCACCCACCATGCTTGTTTGACAAGCTGTGGATAACCACATGGAGCAGGTATTTCCACTGGGATGAGACCTTCCCTTTCCTGATGGTCTTTACAGAGAAATCTCCCTCATAGCCCATCTGCTCAAAGGAATGATTAACAGCTTCCTTTGGGAGGACAACTCACCTTCTTCATCATCCAGCTGCAAATGATGGTTGATGATGGCCGGAGTGATGAAGATTGTCCTCCCTTGCATTGTGGCAGACAGTGCCTTCTCCCATCCATATGACCTCTTGGTAGGTCTTCCAGAATTCAAGCAAATGATCCTCATACCGAGTAGGATCAATGGTCAGGGAGGTGAAGTAGTTGGATAGAGTTAAAAATTGGCAAATCTCTGAGAAACTTGCATCTTTCTCAGAGCTTAACAGAGCAACCTGATTGTGTTGCCTGTGAAGTTGCATGTAGAAATCTGGGTTGTTTCTGCGGTTAAGGTTGCCATTTTAGAAGCTTAAGGTGAAGAAAGGTAGAAAGCAAAGGCGGTTTTGGGAATTAGGTTTGAGGAATAGTGGAATTGAGGAAGATAGTGAGGAAGAGGGGGAACCGTTGGGTATTTATGGGAAAAGGGATTTGAACCAAAGTTAATGAAAGAGGATAACTTTGATCCGAAAGTCTGTCCCACCTCTGAAAAAGTAGTTTACTTTTGCTCAAAAAGTAGTTTTCTTGGAATTCGAAAAGCTTCCGAAGGTAAATTGTCTTTGGAAGTTTTAATGAAAAAGCTTCCGAAGCTAAAATGGCTTCGGAAGATTTTCCTGAGAGTCTTGAAAATTTTGCTTCGGAAGAGAAATAAACACTTGAATGCTTTGTATAAGGAACAACAAAGCTTCCGAAAGTTAATTTTGCTTCGGAAGGAAAAAGTCCTTAAAAACAAATAAGTGTCTGAGATAAGAATTTAAGCTTCGGAAGATAGATTTAGACTTCTTCCGAAGGTAAAATTTCTTAGACAGTTATTTATTTTGAAGACATGATTTTCTTCCAAAGATAAAATTTTATCTTCCGAAGGATCAGAAAATTTCAAGAATCTAAGGAAAGTCTTCAAAAAGATTTTAATCTAAAGAAAACATGAGCTTATGAAGGTGATGAACTAGACAACTTAGGACACATATTTTAAGAAATAATTAGAATTAGTTTTAAGAAAATGTCTATTCAAAGTTAATCATCCCAATAGCTGATATTAGATATTTAAATCTCTGTTCATCAAAAGCTTTTGTAAACAGACCAGCATATTGTTCATTTGTATGAACTTTGACTAGTTTAATTAATCCCTTTTCATAGTTATCTCTTAAAATGATACCTGATATTGATGTGTTTGGTCCTTGAGTGCTGCACAGGATTCTCAGTGATAGAGATAGCATTATTGTTGTCTATGTGGATAGGAGTCTCTTGAAGTTAAATCCATAGTCCAAACATCTGATTTTGAATCCAAAGCACTTGAGAACAGCAGCTTGCAGCAGCAATATATTCAGCCTCAGCAGTTGATGCAGACACAAGGATTGTTTCTTGCTGGCCATGAGACAACCCTTCCACAAGGAATTGACATCCCCCAATGTAGACTTTGCAGTCATGTTGCAACCACCATAATCACTATCTGTATAAGCATACAGATTGAAGTCAGGATTCTTGGGTACCATAAACCAAGAATTGAAGCACCTTTGAGGTATCTTAGAATCCTTTTGACAGTGATTAAGTGAGACATCTTAGGGTTGGCTTGATATCTTGCACAAATACATGTAGCAAACATGCATCAGGCCTGCTAGCTATAAGATACATAAGAGACCCAATCATAGCCCTGTATAAATGTTCATCTACACACTCCCCTCAAGATCAGTAAAGGGAGTGGTTTTTGGCTATGGGTGTCTTAGCAATCTTACATCAGTCATGTTGAACCTCTTGAGTATGCTGACATACTTTGACTGACTATGAAGATGCCATCTTCAACTTGCTTCACTTGAATTCCAGAAAGAAATTGAGTTTTCTCCCATTGCACTCATTTCAAATCTGTCTTTCATCAGCTTCTCAAAGTCTTTGCAGAGCTTTGGATTAGTTGAACCAAAGATGATGTCATCTACATTACTTGAACTAGCAATAAGTCATTTCCATCCTTTGATGAAGAGAGTTCCATCTAGTACCTCTCCTGTATCCATGTTTACAAAGATACTCAGACAATGTCTCATACCACTTCCTGGGTGCCTGATGCAGCCCATAAAGAGCTTTGTCAAGCTTGCAGACATAATCAGGATGATCAGGGTCTACAAAACCAGGTGGTGTTTGACATAAACTTCTTCATCAATCACTCCATATAAGAAAGCAACTTACATCAAGTTGAAAGACCTTGAAGTTCTGGATGCTGCAGAAATGCCATGAATATCCTAACAGCTTCTAATCTTGCTATAGGGCAAAGACATCAGTGTAGTCAATCCCTTCTTCTTGTGTGTATCCTTGAACAACTAGTCTTGCTTGTTCTTGATGATAATTCCTCTATCATCCTTCTTATTCCTAAAAACCATTTGGTTCCAATGGTAGTCTTCCCATGAGGAAGAGGAGAAAAGTTCCAAACTTTCTGCCTTTTGAATTGAACTAGCTCTTGTTGCATAGCTTCAAACCCAACTTCCATCCTTTAGAGCTTCATCAACTTTCTTTGGCTCTATCTGAGATAAGAAACAAAAGTGAAGACAACATTTGCTTCATGGGTTTGTCCTCTTGTTCTTACCCATGTGACAACATCTCCAATGATTTTGTGGTGGGTGAGACTGTGGATCCTTAACTGAGGGATCACAGCAAGTTGCTGAGAAAGATCCAATTTGAGAAATTTAGATCTGGCATAGATGATTCACCCTCCATTACCACCACTTATCCAAGATTTACTTGATCCAATGAGTGTGTGACATCATTGATGTTGTCATCTATGGTGTGGTTATTAGCATCATGGAATTCCTGATCACTTTCACCATCACCATTGTTGTCTTCTACAATTGAGGTATCTTTATCTGGTTGTAGAGCCTCTGAGCTGGAATTTGAAGGCCTCCCAGATGTATCAGCTGAATTTGTCATTGTAGTGCTGATAGAGACCTCATTTGCTGAAGTGGTCCCAACTAGAGCTGAAGATGTATGAGTTGAGGGTCTTCCTAGCTCAAATCTTGGATCAGGATCACCTGTATTTAGATTTTCTGCAGATCCTGAAACATTCTCACAAGATTTGTTAAAACAGTTGGTAACTAATTCAAGATCAAATAGCCAATCAGGACCAGAACAAGCCACACAGGGTGTGTGTTCATTGAAAGTCACATTGGCTGACTTCTCAACAATTCTAGTTCTGAGATTGTATACTCTATAAGCCTTAGCTTGGGAAGAGTATCCAATAAAGTGTCCATCATCTGATTTCTCAGCAAACTTGGCAATTTGATCCTTGGTATTCAAGATGGTGCAGGGACATCCAAATGACCTGAGAAAACCAATGAAAGGTTTTCTCTTGTGCCAAAGTTCATAAGGAGTCTTACCATGTGTCTTAACTACCAAAACTCTGTTTTGCACATTGCAAGCAGTATTTACTGCCTCTGCCCAGAAGGTGATGGGCAGTTTAGAGTCAGACAACATAGTTCTTGCAGCTTCAATTAGTGTCATGTTTCTCCTCTCAGCAACTCCATTTTGCTGAGGAGTCCTGGGAGCACTATATTGTCTTGTAATATCTTTTTCATTACAAAATTTATCAAGGATTTGGTTCTTGAATTCAGTTCCTTGATCACATCTTATGGTTTTGACCTTGTGATCACTTTGATTCTTAATTTTTAAGATGAAATTCTTCAGAATCTCAGGGGTTTCATCCTTAGTTCTAAGAAAGAAAACCCAAGTGAATCTTGTAAAATCGTCTGTGATCACTAAACAATAAGAGGTCCTTCCTAGACTCATTACACTGGTGGGGCCAAAGAGATCCATATGTAACATGTGTAGGGGAGTAGTGATGGAGTTCCTTTCCTTAGGCTTGTGAGATACCTTATGTTGCTTCCCTTTCAGGCATGCAACACAATGATCATCACTTGTAAACTCTTTCTTTGGCATTCCAGTTACCAAATCATGTTTAATTAGCTTATTCATGTTCTTAAAGTTTACATGGCACATTCTTTTATACCATAGGAAAAACTCATCACTATTTGCTTTAGATAGAAAGCATGAAACTTCTCTAGAGGAAGATGTTTCTTGCAAATCCATCTTGTACATGTTCCCTTTCCTAGGGGCTCTAAGCAGGATGTGCTCATGAGGAATGACCATTCCAGGCTTGAGAACAATACACTCATGCTCATTAAAGAGCATGTTATGACTCTGATCACAAAATTGGGATACACTCAGAAGATTGTACCCAAGCTCCTTAACAAAGTTTACCTTTTCAATGCTGAGCTTACCATTTGTGACCTTGCCCCTTCCTGAAATGTAACCACCTTCATCTCCTCCAAAAGCAACTGGTCCTCCATCAATTCTCTCAAAGTTATGGAGTAGAGACCTATTGCCTGTCATGTGCCTGGAACAGCCACTATCAATTATCCAGACATTCTTGCTTGTCTTAAGCTGTTCCTGCACAAAGAAAATGATTAGTTACATTTGGAAACCCAAGCCTTACTTGTCTTGGGCTCACTAAGTATAATAGAAGGTAATGCAATAGTAATAGATCCTATGGTTTTACTAGGGGGATCTTCAGCTGTTGTTGATGGAGAAACTTCAGTCATTTGGTCTTTCTTAGACTTCCACACCACCTTTGGAGTCTTGCACTTGACCTTCAAAACCTTAGAAGCTTTTGGGACTTCACAAGTTTTGATGACTGAACCTTCGGAAGATTCTACAGTCACTGCAGCAGACATCAGTGCTTCGGAAGAACTCCTTTCTTCCGAGACCAAATTTTCTTCCGAAGGTAATTTTCCATTTACCTTCTTCTTTGATTTGGATCTTCCGAAGGAAACAGACTTTCCTTCCGAAGCTTGAATCTTCTTGAAACTCTTTGAAGTCTTTGTATTGGTCATATGGATAGTACTTTTAGGATTGTAAGGGCAATCCTTAGCAATGTGAGAGGTACTTTCACACATGACACATAACATTTTCTTCTTCAAAAGAGTCTCCTTATGAGAGCAAGACTGGCTTTGGTCACATCCCTTCTCCACCTTCATCTTTGTAGAAGCTGAGACAGTTCTTTTGGGCTGGGAACTGTTCTTGGAGTTTGATGGTCCAGGCTGTGCAGCAGTGGTACACAGCAGCTCAGTCTTCTTCTTTGTACTGAGATGATTTGAACAAGAACCAGAACTCTTAGCTGAGGAGTCTTGGTTAATGTCTTCAGTCTTTACTACTTTAAACCCTGCAGAGATAAAAACTTGTTTCTGCTTAGAGTCAAAAGTAGCCTTGATCTCTTGAGCCTTCTTTGCTTTTCTTTTACTCTTCCTGATCAAGTTCTTTCTCTTTGACTTGGTCATCACAGTAGATTTCTTCTCCTCAGAAGGATAGTGGCCCTTGGTAGAATCCTCTTCTTCACTCTTCTCAGAGGAATTCTTCACTATCTCTTTTTCATCCTCTTCACTTATAGGATCTATAAGAGGAAGCTCATCTTCACAAGTTCCATACCTAGGTGATCTTACAGACAAGATTGTGTGTGGAGGAGCTATCTCATTTGATCCCAATCCCTGTCTATATTGATAGCACACTTTGTTGTGCAGGGATGAGGATATCATGTTCTTGAAGGTCTCTTCTTCAAGAACACTCTTTTCTGCCTTGGCTTTGCTGATCACAAGCTCAGCCTGGCACTCAGTCAACTTAGTTATGAGATCCTGGATTTGAGTCCTAAAATCTGTATGTTCATGTTTTAGTACTGAAATGGTTTTCTCCAAGTCCTCTATCTTTAACTTGTAATCACTTTCAGACTTTCTAAAATCAGATTTTAATATGTTTAATGAATCAAGATCAGATCTCATTTCTAAGTTATAGGACCTGTATCTGTTTACTTTAGCAATGCATTCAGGAGTACAGAGATGTTCCAATACCTTGGCTTCATCATGGTGTGCCATTAGTGCTTGGTTTGGAGAAGCATCTTCCACCTGAAAGCTTCAGTCAAAGCCTCCCTCTTCAACAGCAACAGCAGCATGTTGCTTTGGCTTCTCATTCTGAGGGGCTTTGTCAGTGTAGTTTGGTCTGGTTTGTGTTTGGCCACCATTTGTTTTAGGTTCCTTACACTCCCTAGCAAAGTGGCCCATCAAGTTATAGTTGTAACACTTGACTTTGCTTTTATCCAGCCCAAACTTTCCACTGGTTGCATTGCTTGGAAACCTCCTTCCTGTTCTCTTGTAGAACTTCTTGGCTCTGTGAGTGAGGAGAGCCATCTGCTGAACTATCTCCATGTACTCCAGGTTATCTGGATGGATACAGTCCAGGTCTTCAAGAGTGAAGAGAGAGTTCCCACAGCTTTCATCAGAAGACACGAAGGCTTGAGAAGAGCTTGTCTCTTGGAATGGGCTTCCTTGAGTGTAGTTCTCCCTGGGTGTCTCTGGGAAGGTGATGAAAGGACCCTTTGGTGAGTTGTCAGGGTAGCATATGAGATGATGTTGGGGTTCTATGCTATCCTTTTCAACCACATGAAGGGCTGAACCCATTTGATTGTTGGAGTTGCCAGATGAACCTTGCATGTTCATCTCCATCTGGTAGCCACTGAGAATCCCATATAACTCTGTCAGAGTAAGAGTTTTGAGATTCTCAGTCCTCTTGATCACCACACAGTAGTGTGTCCATTGCCTAGGAAGTGAGGACATGAACTTCCTTACAATATCCCTGTTCTCAAGAGGAACTCCTCCATCCACTAGGGTATCCACTATCTCAACATACCTGAAGTATTGTTGAGTCATGGTTTCACCTGTTTTAAAGGTGAAGTTTTCAAACTGCTGCTTCAGGAGATCCTTCTTGTTCTCCTTGGCTTCAGAGGAGCCTTCATACATTAGCTTCTGTGCATCCCACAACTGTTTAGCTGTTTTGCACTTCTTAAAACCTCTGTACACAGAGTTTCGAAGAGCAGTTTGAAGAGCAGTCATGGCCTTCCTATCAATCTCTACTCTCTTCCTATCTTCATCAGATTAGTTGGCCACATCTTTTAGAATCATACCAGCACCAGTAGCAGAAGGAGTGCCGGGTATGAAAGGTCCATTCTCAATAGATTCCCACATTCTTGAGTCTAGAGACCTGATGAAACCTTCCATTCTCATACACCAGGTGTCAAAGTCATCAAGAGTGATTAGTGGGGATTTGTTCATGGTTCCAGTCTCCATATCAGTCTTTGAGATGGATGCCATTTGGAGAGTTTAGTTTTTGTGTGTGTGAGGGATCTTAAGATGGTGAGATCTTATATCAAGAGCCTGTTATGCTCTGATACCAATTGCAGGACCGGTTAAGGGCTTGAACAATTACAACACAACAACACAATGAGGAGAATAACTAAACTTGATCAAACAGTGAACTGGATTAACCAGTATTGATACAAAGAACACAAGTAAAGTTAAAGAGACAGAACAAGAGATTTGGGTTTCAAGGAGGCAGTATATTGCTTTCTCAAGTTCTTTTACAAGTGTTACAAAGCATAAAGAAAGATACAAGAACTTAGAATACTTATACTACAACCTACAGCCGGCTATACTTTGAAAGCCAGCTTGATACAATTGACTAGACACAAACAAAATCAATTGTAGGATCAAAAGGCATATCTGCCTTTTGATCTTGTGACTATGACATGCCATAGCTCACATCCTTATCTATTACAAAAAGGATAAAGTACATATAGTAGAAAGTTACAGACTCTAGACCTCAATGTACAGTTACCAAAAGCATGGACCTTTTCACCAACTCATGTAAGTTGGTGACTTTACAGAGATGCAACGGAAAGGTGTCCAGCTTTATGGAACAGTACATCAGATAAAGCATGTTACTAAAAGTCTTCGAAAGAAATCTGTCTTCATAGGTTGAAGCTTCGGAAGACTTTGTCTCTGAGGCTTCGGAAGACTTCATGTTTGGCTTCGGAAGATATTGGTCTTGGCTTCGGAAGATTTTACACTTAGAGTATTTTCTAGTGTATGGTGTAAAACTTCCGAAGAATTTCTTACTTCACTACTTAGTGCATATGTTGCAGAGAGATGTCCATACAGATGTCCATACGCCCGAATAGGGTTTATGCGCACAGGAGTTTTGAAGGACTTGAGAGATGATGGTCGAGATGGAATTCTTCGATGATGTGATGGGCATGAACGGTATAAGGTGACGCATGATGATGAGCTAATGAAGATGATGATGATGACGATGATGATGATGATGATGATGATGTTGACGATGATGATATGTATGCCGTTATGTGTGATGTTAGGCATGGCGGTGCGTGTGATGCATAGTATGTATGATGTGTGTGATGTGATGTATGATTGATGCGTATGTATGATGATGCTGTCCGTTTATGTTTATGTTATGTTCCTTATTATGTATGTTTATCTTTCTATGGCTTTGCGTTGAACGTTAATGAATGAAATGAAAGTATTATGTAACGTAAAGTGGAAGATAATGAAAAGAGGAACGTATGAATGAATGCATGCATTAATGAATGAATTAATGAATGAATGAACGTATGAAAGGCTTGCAAGCATATGTATGAGGTGAGCGACTCTGTGTCGCAACAGACTCGAAAGAGGTCCTTTTTGCGTACTCCGGTACTGTGCCAGTCTTCGGACATGAGTCGAGGGTTGGTGAGCAGGCCCCGACATAGTATCAGTCTTCAGACATGAGTCGGGAGTATTGCATATGATGAAAGTGACGGATGATGAGATCCGTGTTGCGTATCCCGGTACTGTGTCAGTCTTCGAACATGAGTCGGGGGTTTGTTTATCAGGCCCCGGCACAGTATCAGTATTCGGACATGAGTCGGGGATATTGCATGAGACGAGATAATGAGGTGAGTGACTTTGTGTTGCAACAGACTCGGATAGAGTTCAATCCCTGTGATTGACTCATAAGGGATCTTTGTCGCGTATCCCGATGTTGTATCAGTCTTCGGACATGAGTCGGGGGCTTGTGAGCAGGTCCCGGCACAGCATTAGCTTTCGAGCATGAGTCGGGGATATCGCATGAGACAAGATTCGAGTAATAAAGAGTAATGAGAAAAAAGATGAATGAAAGAACAAAGTATGGAATGAACGTTAATGAATTATCGTAACAATGTACTAAACACGATCCTTGTCATTCGACCTCAGTAATCGTGGCTGAGTGCCATGAAGAGGGTAAAGTCTGACAGGATCTAGAAAGAAGTGAAAGATAATGCTGTATGATGAATGATGAATGTAACAAACGTAATGATGAAGATAATAATGATATTATCTGTATGTACGTATGATGTGTGATCGCATGTATGTAACGAATGTTTTTATAAAGAAAGTAAAGAACGGTTTTACGAAAGAAAAGTAAGTTTTATTAAAAAACTAGAACTCACTCAGCAACGCTGACTTTGATGTGTTTCCAGTTGGCAGGTATGTTGCTGAGGATGGCACGGGGCGGCTACTCAGCGTATTTTGGATGGCATCCTTATGTTTAATGCTTTTGTGATAAATGTAAAATGATATTGTTAAAGGAACGATTGTATTATTGTGTAAAAGTATTTTGATGGAATGAAATTGTGTTTTTAATGTTTCCGCTGCAATGATTTATGAAAGCAAAAATGAAATTATATGTTTTGAGTGCGATGAATGACCAACTGTAGGCGTCCCGGGAATGGGGCCTTACACTTCATGAGGCACAGCCTAGTGCTTGTGCTTTTGAAGTCCTAAAAATTGTTAAAAAGTAAGAAAAATTTATGTACAGGTGCCGCGTTTAAATTTCGGGTCTTCGGCATGACCCTTCCCCACACTTAGTTTTTGTTGGGGCGGAGGTGTAATTCCTCCGAAGGAATCATGGTTGGTCCATCGTTATACGGTTTCAAACGATGACCATTTACTTTGAAACTTAAACCTGCGTGGTTATAAATTTCAATGGCACCATTCAGAACAACGTTTTTGATCGTATAAGGTCCAGACCAATATGATTTCAGTTTTCCGGGAAATAAACGTAAACGAGAGTTATACAGTAAGACACGTTCTCCCACATGAAATCGTTTTGTGTTCTTTAATCGAGCGTCGTGGAATTTCCTTGTCTTTTCTTTGTAAACCCTAGCGTTTTCGTACGCTTGTTCTCTCAATTCCTCCAATTCGTGAATTTGTAGGAATCGATTCTTTCCTGCAACGGTGTTGTACCGATGGGAGTCTTATAGGCTGTTCGAAAAGCCCATAATGCATCATCTAACTTGGTAGACCAGTCCTTGTGGTTTTGACCTACAGTTTTCTCAAGGATTCGTTTGATACCTCGGTTAGTGACATCGGCTTGCCCATTCGCTTGTGGATGGTAAGCAGTTGTAGAGCGATGGTGAACTCCGTAACATGCCATTGCTCTTTCAAGCTGATTGTTACAGAAATGAGTTCCTCGGTCACTAATTAGAGCTTTGGGGGCACCGAAACGAGAAAATAGTTTCTTAAGGAATTTGACAACATTCCTGGCATCATTAGTAGGTAGGGCTTGAGCTTCAGCCCGTTTTGAAACGTAATCAACTGCTACCAAGATGTAACGATTGCCAAATGACACCGGGAATGGCCCCATGAAATCAATACCCCATATATCAAATACCTCGCATACTTGAACTGGTTTCTGAGGCATCTCATCCCGTGTTGAGATATTGGTTACTCTTTAACATGCATCACAGGTGCGTACCATGTTGTGAGCATCTTTGAAGATCGTGGGCCAGTAAAATCCAGAGTCAAATACTTTCTTGGCTGTTAAGGTTGTTCCATGGTGTCCTCCTGTGGGTCCTTCATGACAGTGCCTTACAATTTGTTCTGCTTCACTTCCGTATACGCATCTTCGAATGAGTTGGTCTGCACCGATTCTGAATAGATACGGGTCCTCCCAATAGTAATGTTTGATATCAATAAAGAACTTCTTCTTTTGCTGATAAGTCATTCCTTTGAGAAGGATTCCGATTGCTAAGTAATTTGCAAAATCGGCAAACCAAGGATGTTCATCAATTGAAGATTGAATGTGCATAAGGAATTCGTAAGGAAAATTGTCGTTTATTGCGGCTTCCTCAATTTGTGAAGGACTTGAATCCTCAAGACGCGAGAGATGATCGGCCGCTAGATTTTCCGCTCCTTTCTTATCACGAATTTCAATGTCAAATTCTTGAAGCAGAAGAATCCAACGAATCAATCTCGGCTTTGAATCTTGTTTGTTGAACAAATAACGAAGGGCTGCATGATCGGTGTAAACAATTTTTTTAAAGGATTAGATACGAGCGGAATTTGTCAAATGCGAAAACTACCGCAAGAAGTTCTTTTTCGGTGGTGGTGTAGTTTTCTTATGCGTAGTTTAGGGTTTTGCTCGCATAATGAATTGGGTGAAATTGCTTGTCTTTCCTCTGTAACACCCGGTTATTTATTTTTTGAAGCCGACGAAGGAAGAAAAAGAAATAAAGTCCAAAGTCGAGGGACCAAACTCGCCAACGAAAGAAAGACGGGTGAGTGGGAGTATATAAGGGAGAGGGCAGCCCTTACCCTCTCCCCTACACTCACAAATCAGCCATCAAAGAGAGGAGAGGAGAGAAAGGAAGAAAAGAGGAAGAAAGTGTCGGTTCGGGTTGGTTCGAGTGGCCAAAATCGTCGTGTAGCAAGCCAAATCGAAGCCCTTGTCGTTGTGCTCGTTTGTGTGAGTTCTAGGACCCCAATTTTACTTGTTTACAACCGATTTTGGGGCTGGAAAGCATTAAAAACCCGTTTTTGTATGTGTATGTGTTTGACCCATTTGGGTGTGTTGCGTGTGATGCGTTTAGAGTATGTTTCCGGGCTTGTGTGTGCTTGTATGGTGTTGTGGTATGCATTCCTAAGGTCTAAGATGGTTGATTTAGGCTTAGAATGGGTTTGGATGAGCTTGGAGGCCGAAAATGGCAGATTGGGTTCGGGATGAACTCCATTTTGCATCTGCTAGGGCTATGCGACCGAATGAAGGCCATACGGCCGATTGAGAGGCGATTGAGGGTCATTCGCACGATTGGGATTCATTCGCACGATTGAGGGTTCAATCGCACGACTAAGGTTTCAGTCGCACGATTAGGAGTCCAGTCGCATGGGGAGTCATACGACTGAGGGTTCAGATGCATAGATGCTTAGTCGCATGAGTCCATTCGCATGAGGTTAATCGCATAGGTGCTCATTCACATTAGTTCCATCCGCATGAGGTCCATACGCACGACTGGTTGTCCATTCACATAGATGTACATCCGCATGAGTCCAATCGCATGATGTTCAGTCGCATGGAGGTCGTGCGACTGAAGGGTGTCCATACGCCCGAATAGGGCTGTTGCACTCGAAGGAAAGTGTAGTTCGACTTCTGAATTTCAGGGGAAAGTTCAGATGTAAGTTTTGACATAAAGGTTCCCGTAAGAGCATGTAATATGATTGTTATGATTTTAGGGAGCATGTTGGGCATGATGATGATGATGATGATGTTGCATGCTTATGCATGTTATGTATGTATGATGTTGCCCTGTATGATGATGATGAATGTGTATGATATGTTCCTTATTATGATGTATATTTATCTTTCTTGTGGCTTTACATGTCATGTTAATGAATGAATGAACTATTATGTAACGTAAAGTGAAAGATAATAAAAGAGGAACATGAAGTAAGAATGCATGCATTAATGAATGATGAATGAACGAAGGAAAGGCTTGCAAGCACATATATGAGGTGAGCAACTCTGTGTTGCAAGAGACTCGGATAACGTGCAATCATTGAGATTTCCCATGGGGTGAGCAACCTTGTTGTTGCAAGAGACTCGAATAGCGTGCTATCATGATGTTGTCATGAGGTGAGCAACCTTGTTGTTGCAAGAGACTCGGATAGCGTGCTATCATTAAGATTGGCAATGAGGTGAGCAACCCTATGGTTGCAACAGACTCGAATAGCGTGCAATCGTTGAGATTGCTATTGAGGTGAGCGACTCTTTCGTCGCAACAGACTCGGAAGAACGAACGTATGAAATGAGCGAAAGTTAACGAATGTGTGAAGGATAATAAGGTTATTATCTGTGTATACGTATGATGAATGATCGCATGAGAAAAGGAATAGTTTTTAATGAAAGTAAAGTATGTTTTATTATAAAACTAGAACTCACTCAGCAACGCTGACTTTTTTATATGTTTTCCAGTTGGCAGGTAATGATAGCTGAGGATGTCACTGCAAGGCTACTCGGCTCTTTTGGGATGGCATCCATTTATGTGCGATGAATGACCAACTGTAGGCGTCCCAGGGACGGGGCCTTACATCCTCTGTCCTAATACAGCTCCTACCACGAAATCGCTTGCGTCGCACATGAGTTCAAATGGTAGCGTCCAATCTGGGTAAACCATGATTGGAGCAGTTACCAGTCTCTACTTAAGCAATTTGAATGCACTAATGCATTCGTCAGATAATACGAATTGCGCGTCTTTCTCCAAAAGTTGAGTCATTGGTCGAGCGATTTTTGAGAAATCTTTGATGAAACTACGGTAAAATCCTGCATGTCCTAGGAAACTTCTGATGTCTTTCACAGTTGTGGGATGCGGAAGTTTAGAAATAGAGTCGAATTTGGCTTGATCGACTTCAAGCCCCGCTCGAGAGATTTTGTGTCCTAACACTATTCCTTCCGTAACCATGAAGTGGCACTTTTCCTAATTTAAAACAAGGTTGGAGTCTTCACATCTAACCAACATCTTTTTAGATTTTCATGACATTGCTCAAATGAGTTTCCAAAGATGGAGAAATCATCCATGAAAACTTCCATTGAGTGTTCAATCATGTCATGGAAATTGCTACCATGCATCTTTGATATGTAGCATGGGCATTACACAATCCAAACGGCATTCGCCGATAAGCAAATGTGCCATATGGACAGGTGAATGTCGTCTTCTCTTGATCTTCAGGAGCAATAGGAACTTGAAAATAACCAGAGAAACCGTCCAGGAAACAATAGAACATTTTTCCAGACAATCTCTCAAACATTTGGTCGATGAAAGGAAGAGGGAAGTGATCTTTCCTTGTGGCGTCATTGAGTTTGCGATAGTCTATGCAAACTCTCCATCCTGTAACCGTACGAGTGGGAATAAGCTCATTCTTCTCGTTAGTTACATCAGTCATTCCTCCTTTCTTTGCAACAACTTGGACGGGACTAACCCAAGGCGAATCAGAAATAGGGTAAATCAAACCGGCATCTAGCAGTTTGATTACTTCTTTCTTCACCACCTCTTGCATGCTCGGGTTTAAACATCTTTGAGGTTGAATGACGGATTTGAAGTTCTCCTCCATCAATATTTTATGAGTGTAAAAGGATGGATTGATTCCCTTGATGTCCATGATTTTCCATGCAATTGCTCGTTTGTGTGCCTTAAGCACATTGAGCAACTTGTTCTTCTCATCAATTGATAAGGCTAATGAGATATGACAGGAAGTTGAGATGTGTTTTCAAGAAAAGCGTATTCGAGATGAGATGGAAGTTCTTTGAGCCCTAAAACTGGAGGGTATTCGATAGAAGGTTTGGCTTTTGGTTCTAAGTCTTGCTCAATGATCTCAAATGCTTCTTGATGAAATGATGTTTCATCAACTTCAAGTTCTGGAATGATTTGGTTCTCACAGATGGGTTCGGTGATTTGGACTTCTAATAATTGAGTGTTTCAAGCTTCATTTTGAAGTGTTTCCTTCAAATGACGGCTTATGATCGAATCGCAAGCATCAACGTAATAGAGTGAGTCATCATTATGTTGAGGGTTTTTCATGGATTGGCCTATATCTAAAGTTACTTCCTCCTCGTCTACTCTAAGCGTGAGTTTGCCTGTACAAACATCGATGAAGGCTCGAGCAGTCGCTAAGAAAGGTCGACCTAGGATAAGAGGAACATTTTTGTCATCATCCATGTCAAGGATCACAAAATCAACGGGAAATAAGAATATGTCAATTTTAACTAAGAGATTTTCAATGATGCCCCTCGGATATTTGACAGAACGGTCAGCTGACTGGATGCTCATACGGGTAGGTCTGGGTTCACCTAGGTTTAATTTTTCAAAAACCACATTACTGACAGAAAGATTTCCTATTAGGCAAGGTATGGTGAAACTTCCTGGATCATTCATCTTTTGAGGTAGTTTGTTTTGAAGAACTGCAGAGCATTCCTCATTCAAAATTACGTGTGATAATTCTTCCAGCTTCTTTTTGTTTGACAAGACACCTTTTAGAAACTTAGCGTAGTTTGGCATTTGTGCTAAGGCCTCCAGCAAGGGCAGATTGTTGTGGAGTTGCTTGAACAACCCAAGGAATTTGCCATATTATGCCTCCATTCTTTGTTGTCTCAAACGACCTGGATATGGAGGTGGTGGAACATAAGGTGGTGGTGGAATGTATCTCTTTGTTCGCTCTTCAATAACAACAGGTTGCTTTTGCTTATCACTCGCATTACTTGGAGTTTCAGTTTCTACTTCTTCAAGGATGGGTTGTAAAGCAGGTGCATCATCTTGAGTGGTTTTGCCACTCCTGGTGGTGATGGCTTTGACTTGAGCATTAGGGTTTGTCACAGTGTTGCTGGGCAAGGCTCCTTGAGGTCTTTCAGAAAGTTGTTGTGCTATTTGACCTACTTGGTGCTCTATGGTCTGTAATGATGCTTTGTTGCTTTTGATGTCAGCTTCGTTTCTTTGGAACCTCTCCTCATTTCTTCGATCAGATTTCCGGATGTACTCATCTTGGCTTGTGTGGTTAACAACAATTGCTGCAATAAGTCTTCCATTGATGATGCTCCACGGTCTTGGTTACTACTGCTTGGACCTTGGTATGGTGGTTTCTGTTGTTGGTAAGGTGACCTTCGGTTGAATCCAGATGATTGTTGGTTATTACCAGCATCTCTGTAATTAAAGTTGCTTCTCCAATTTGAGTTGTTGTTGTATGCGTTGTTTGGGCCTCCTACGTAGTCAACATCTTCAACTATCATAATGCCTTGTGGGCACTCGTTGGTCTTGTGTGAATTTCCACATGTGTTGCATCGTGTTGGAGTTTTCTTCAGCTTGCTTTGCAATTGTTCGAATGTTTTGGTTAGAGCTTCTAATTGGGCTGCAATTAGGGTTTCAGAGTCTACTTGATGAATACCTTTAGAACTGGGTTTGGTTCTTAAGGGATTGTAAGCAAAGCTCTTCTTAGCTGCTCTTTCTATGGCTTGGTATGCTTCTGTTGGCATGACACTTCCGAAATCTCCTCCCGCACTTTGGTCTACTGCTTGCTTGTGGGCTCCGCTGATTGCATCATAAAAGGTTTGACACTCTAGCCACAGATCAAGTCCGTGATGTGGGCATCTCCGAAAGAGACTTTTGTATCTCTCCCATGCTGCGTGTAATTATTCATCGTCGTCTTGGCGAAAACTTGTGATGCTCCTTCTTAGTTTGGCAGTATGATCGGGTGGAAAGTATTTCAAAAGGAATTGTTCAGCCATTTCCGCCCATGTGGTGATTGAACCAGGCAGAAGTGAATCAAGCCAATCGATGGCTCGGCCTCGAAATGAAAATGGAAAAAGTCTTAGTCGAATGGCGTCGTCTGAACAGTTATTGATTTTGAAGGTCGCACAGATACGAAAGAATCGTGAGATATGAGCATTAGGATCTTCGTCTTGTAACCCATGGAACTGAACAGAGTTTTCTACTAGTTGGATAATACTAGACTTAATCTCTAAATTGTTGGCCGCAATTGCTGGTTGGACAACACTAGACTCATAACCATCTATTGACGGTGTGGCATAGTGTGTCATCTTTATTTCCTCGTCTTGGTAAGCCATGTCTTCTTTGGATGGTCTATCTTCCAAAATGTCTTCTTGAATGACTGGTGCTACTTGTTGTGATCTTTTGCGCAATCTATGACGGAAAAGTCGTTCGGGTTCCGGAAGAGGCGGAACAAGTTCAGAACTAGACGAGTCAGACATACACTAACTTAAAGAAGCATAAACTAACTAAGGCTTAAAATGAATCAGGCAAAAATAACTAAACTAAGTAAGGAAAACTACCTAAAAATATAAGTGAATTTTAAACAAAAATATATTAACAAGTTATATACAAGATAGTCAAAAATTTAGTTTGTCTTTCAAACTGTCGTGTGTCCCCGGCAACGGCGCCAAAAACTTGATGGGTGCAGATAGTATATATATTTTGATAAAGATTTATTGCACAGATTCAGTTTTAATTGGTTATTACTAATACTAAACCACACACACAAAAGGCAGTGTACCTGTCGTGTGGTAATATAGTGTTGGTAAGAACCGAGTATCAATCCATGGACACACCTAGCCTACTCAACAAACTTGATGTTTGACTATCAGATTTGGTTTTTGTTAAAGAAAGTGATAATTTGCATTTGGAAAGATTTTTTGGGTTTAAAAAAAACAATAATAGAAAGAAAGTAAACTAAGATTTGAAGCGTTTGGATTTAAAACCAGGGAATAAAAGTTATCATCCTAATTAGACTCCACTTATGTAACCGTGATGAATCGGTGGTGTGATATAAGATATGGATTAATGTAATTATGTTAATGTTTATAAAGATGAGCTGGTGCGATTTCTCGTCTATCCTGCTGCCATAGTGACTTGATCTTGTCAGGCTGAGTTTACTGCTCAGATCAAAGCCCTAGTAATGTAGGTATATCTTTTGTGACCTATTTGACATACGATTTCTGAAAACATAACTTAATGTTAAAAAGAGAGTTGATCAGGTTCCTTCCTAACATACCATTAATTTTAGAAAACCATAACAATTACTGAAGATTTCTCAAACTAATAAAAGGGAACCCACAAATGATCAGAAAGTTAAAGTGATATGATTTCTAATAACCATTTCTAGTTCATTAGCCATGGATTTATTATGAAGGCCGGTTTCACGAATGAAAGTTTATCATACGGTTTTCAACCTTGTATGACAATCAACATCGCAAACCATAAATTTATAACTTCCCGTTCAAATGTAGATGCTACCCGTCAATAGTTTTCCCAAGACCACCATAACATTAACATAATATTTATCACACCATTAGTTCATCACAAATTACATAAGTTCAGCTGGTCCTTCTCAAGCCTCTACTTCAGGGTCAGAAACGTCAGGGTCGTCTGGTATCCAATACATTGCATCTGAAGTAAATGCTACAAGACTAAAGACCGAGAATCTCGGTAATGTGACGGTAGAAGTAGCAAGAGAGCACATGGATCTCTTAGCAGCTGTAGTCAACTACTATGATGGACTAGTTGCTGGGAGAATTGGAAACTGCCGTCTGGCAGACGAGGACTACGAGTAGGTAGATAAGACAGAGCTGGAAAGGATGGATATAATGTGAGCCTTAGCAAGTGCTGTCCGGAGAGCTAAGAAGTTTGTCAAAAATACTGGACAAAACTTGGTTGCAACTAAGGACACTACCATTGGTTTTGACAAGAGCAAGGTGACTTGTTTCAACTGTGGACAAAAGGGGCACTTCAAACGAGAGTGTGTGAAGCCCAAGAAAACTGGAAACGGGAATCCATTCTCGTCCTTCACTCGTCAAGATAAGCCAACTAGCAGTCCTACTTCATCAAGCAAGGATCCAAAAGCCTTGACTGCTCACGATGATGAGGGACAGGACTGGAGCTTTCGGTTTGTCTCTCCGGGAGAATCAAACATTGCTAGTGTTGAGGACTTAGATGATGATTCAGCTAGTGAAGGAGATATTGCAGTGGAACTCGCGATGTCAAACATTCAATAGACTGCAACTGAGGTCAACTACATGACTGAAGAAGGGATAACTACAACAACGTCAGAATCACTAGAACCAGAAACACCAGACTTTGCTTTGATGGCTGATTCATCAGAACCTTCTCAGGTAAGTACTACAGACCAACTTTTCAATAATCATGCTTGTTCTGATTGTAATAAATTTAGGGAGAGCATTGACTTGAAATTTGCTAGGTTATTAGATGATAATGATAGGTTAGTAAAGGATTTGCAACTATGCACTGAAGCTAACAGAGTTCTAAAACAAAATGAGCATAGTTACAAAGAAAAGATAGACCTATTGAACAAACAGCTTAGAGAAACAGAAGTAGTAGCCTTTAACCAGGCTAATGACATTAGGTACTATCTTAACTCCCTAGAAGAGACTAAGAAACAAAAAGCAGTTTTAGAAGTAGAAGTTAATTCATTAAAGCAAAAACTGTATAGTTGGACAAGTTCATCTCATATTGTCCAACACTTAGTGAGAGAGCGTAATAATGGGGAGGGCTTGGGATATAAAGTGGTTCCACCACCACCTGAGACATTGATGAACACTAAAAGTAAACCAATTAATAACAATCCAATCAAGGTTCATGTGGTGTCCACTCTCTTGTAAGTGATCCAGATTCCACATGTACATCAAATGAATTCGGAACTAAACAAAAGGAGGCCACTTCAAAGGCAAAAGGTAAAATGCCTTGTGTTAATCTGGAAAAAGAGTTTGAAAAGTTAATATAAAGTCTGGGTCAAACAAAGTCAAATCTAAACCTAAAAAGACTATTACTGTTAACTAATCACGTGTTTCATGTCAAAGTCCTGATAAACCAAATTAAAAGGATGTTAAAAATGTTAAAACAATTAAATTTGTTAAACAAGATAATACATCAATAGAAGTAGAGTCAAAACCCAAACAGAACAATGTCACTCGAGTGTCACACACGTCTCCACAAAGACAGTTAAATCATAAAGTTGATAGTAGGTCATGCTACAACTGTGGAGAGTGTGGACACATTGCTTCTTAGTGTCCTTACTATTAGACACCTAGGAAGAAAGTTGAACTTCAGGAATCAAAACCTAGGTCTTCTAAGAGGAGCTCATTGACTCCACCTAGAAGAGCTAGTGAACCTAAAGTTCAACCCATTAGCCAGTCGTCTGTTTATCACAAACAGGCCTTACACAAAGCTGGCTTATGGAAAGAAAAGTCAACCTTAGTGTCTGATAATGTGGACAAGAAGACACCTGAGCTTCCCTCACCATCTAAAGGTCAATGGGTTGAATTTATGATGTGTGATTCTTTAGGGAAACCCAAGCCAGTGAAGGCTTGGGTTCCTAACCTGAACTAATGTTTTCAATTGAATGTGCAGGGTGTTCGCTACAATGCTGAAACCAACACGTGGATTGTTGATAGCGCAGCATCCAGGCACATGACTGGGAACAGGGCACTCTTGTCAAACGTCAAACAAATAAAAGGAGGCCATGTTTTATTTGCGGGTAACAAAGGAGGGTATATTACAGCTCAAGGGGAAGTGGGAAATCAAAAAGTGAAGTTTGATAAAGTAAACTACGTTCAACAACTTCAAAACAACTTACTTTCTGTATCCCAAATATGTGACAAAGGTTTTAAAGTTATATTCGACAACAAGAAGTGCTATGTCCTGAAAAAGGACTATGTGATCCCGGAGGACCAAGTCTTAATGTCTGCCTCAAGATATAATGACCTTTATGTCTTGGATCATTCAAAGGCCTCCACAACGGAGAATGGGACACATTAATCCACGGAAGATGAATCACTTGATCCAGAATGATCTAGTGAGAGGAGTTAACGTCAAAAACTTCCAACATCCAGATTTCTGTGTGGCGTGCAAGAAAGGCAAACAGACGAAGAAGTCTCATAAGGAAAAGAAAGTTCATTCCATCGAGCTTCCTCTTGAACTTCTTCACATGGATCTGTTTGGTCCAGTCAGTACAAGAAGCATTGCAGGCGACTTATACTGCTATGTGGTTACTGATGACTACTCAAGATTTTCTTGGGTACTGTTTCTGAAATCCAAATCAGAAACATTTGAGTCTTTCAAGGAATTAGTAACTACACTAGCGTCTCTCTACAAGCTGAAGGTAAGACAGGTACGCTCAGACAACAGAACCGAGTTCAAGAATCAGTGGATGGAGGCTTACTGCAAGGAAAAGGGAATTGTGCACCAGTTCACTTCTGCCTACACGCCTCAGATGAATGGCGTTGCTGAGAGAAAGAATCGCAGCTTGACAGAGACAGCACAGACAATGCTAGCAGACTCGAAACTGTCGATCCAGTTCTTGAATGAGGCAGTTGCTAATGCCTGTTATACGCTCAATCAAGTTCTGGTAGTTAAACGTCATAGAAAAACGTGTTACGAGTTACTTCAGCGACTTCACAATTGGTATCAGAGCTGGTTACTTCTTGAATGATCTAACAATCATTCTAGCAACCCGAGCTCTTGATTTCTGGATCTATTTTAGATTCTTGACATTAAACCCACTTCGTGTTCTTCGTGTTTTGCTCAGATCTTGTTACGTGTGGTGTCTCCTTGTTAAAATTGAACTTGAAACCACATTCTGATCACCCTTTCGAATCTGATGATGTCTATTTTGTTTCGGTACATGTAAAATTGGTCAGATTAGGGTTTTGGGTAGCCCTTACGGCTGCAGATCTGAAAATCTACGTGCAGATGCGGTCATGCGACTGGACCATGCGAATGGACCATTCGTACGACTGGACCATGCTAATGGACCATTCGTACAACTGGAATATGCTAATGGACCATTCGTGCGACTGGACGAGTCGTATGTTCAATCGTGCGACTGGACCAGTCGTAAGTTCAATTGCACGAATGAGCCATCCGCATTGACTTATCCGTATTTGTTCCAGACCAAAAAAAAAGAAGTGATGATGTGAGCTAGTTTCTGATGATGTGGGGTAGTCAGGAGCATCTGACTATTTATGGGCCAATCAAGTTATATTTATCCGCACAGAGAGGATTCTCATGCTTAGAGGGAATCCATGTATGGAGCAATTGAAGATGCAATCAGAAAGTAATGATGTGAGCTGGTTTCTGATGATGAATCTGAGTGCACGCTGATTTGGTTGAGATTGTCAGCTGTGGATTGGATTCCTCTACTTTTTTCCCAATACACCGTGTGAAGACGCCAGGAGAGCACAATGTCTATATATTGGGATATGCTGAATTTGAGGGGAATTTCTGCAGGTGTTGATGTTAATCAGGTTAGCCTGTGTCAAGATTGAAGCAACGGAAAACTATTCATGTGATTATCTGGAAAAATCAGTCATATGGGGAATCATACTGCTATGATGATGTTCTACAAAGTAAACGAAAGCTATTGTTCCTAATTTCATCTTCAGGGATATTGTAGCAACCTGAAGGATTGGCAACATTAGCTAATATGGTTTTCGTTTGATTCTATTGGCAACCAGAGCAAAGATTGACTGAAGATTGTAAGAGGTGTTATCTACTATTCTCAAGCAACATCAAAGGGGGAATTTGTTGGAGCATATATTGTCATATATAGTGTGTCCGTCGCTTGATGAATAGTCTAGGCTTAATATAATACACCTGATATGTTGTAAACACATGAAACTGGGTCATTCGCAGGAGCATATGCAAATGAGACTCAGTCGTACGACTGAGCCATGCTAATGGACCAGCCGTGCGACTGAGAGATGCGATTGGGACATTCGTAAGACTGAACCATAAGTATGGTCCAGTCGTACGATTGAACCATACACATGGTCCAGTCGTACGATTGAACCATACGCGTGGTCCAATCGCACAAATGGGCCCAGTCGCATCTAATATGGGACGAGGCCTATATATACCAGTTTCAATGTGTAGGGAGTTAAGGTTTTTGAGAGGAGTCTGCCCGGAGCCTAGGTGCTGCCGGATAAGAGGGGAGATCATGCTCGATCTCCCCTTGCCAAGAGTCGTGAATATTATGTTGTAACGATCTTGTAATCATTAGGTTTTATCAATGAAACCATTGTATTATAGATTGTGTTTATTGTTTGTCTCTTGGTTTTGATTTTGTTTCGTTCGGTCAAGAACATGCTCGGATGTCTACCGGTCCAGCGACTTCACATATACTACCTAAAGTACTACACTACAAAATAATACTACACCTAATATTATTTACCAATTAAATTTTAAATCAAAAGCCCCTCATAAGAGGCCAAACTCGGCCTCCCACCCTCTCCACCTATCACTTCCCTTCTACTCCACTCAATATCACCACCCTCATACACCACTAACTCTTCATGCATTTCTAGCTTTCACCTCACTCTCTTCTCTCTTCTCTCGGTCACCAGCAGAAACACACACACACACTCCATGGTTTTCTCTCTAATCCCAGCCACAACATTCGAAGAACAACACCATACACCCATCGCCCAAGCTTCAAACCATCAAGAGAGCTCTATTTCGTGAACTTTGGATGCTTGGTTCTTGTGAATTCGACTTCTCCAGCCGTTTTTGAAGATTTCCAGATCATTGTGTCCTCTTACACCCCCCAAATCACGAACTACACTAAGTGTAAGCATCAACACACCCGAACTAAGCTATGTCTTGTGTTTTCTTCATTTTTCACTCAAAATCTTACCATTCTTGTATCCAACAGAAACTTGCTGCTACAACCTTGTTAATGAGAGGCTTTTATCATTCTTGAAGGTATCTCACTCGTAATATATGTCATTCTATAGGTCTAACACGGTTTACAGCTAGAAAACCCTCTTTTTGGGGTGTTATTACACCATCCATCTTGCACAACTTGTAATCTTCTGAAGCTAAGCATGTAACCTGCTCAAAATCAGTTTTATGACATTCTAATAACCTGCTTTTAATGTTACAAAAGGTTTAGATAATGTTTAATCACAAGTTATAACGTTTAACACATGTGTAATGGGTGAACATGGTGTAATCACTATGTTTCCATATTGTCCATGAGTTGTGTGATGAACCCGTGGGTTTGGCATGATATTTCAGTAGGTTTGGATGATATTGGGTGTGTGATGAGATGTTAATGGCTGAAAATAATAAATTCTTAAACTTGCAAGCAATTTGGTCATATTCGGGGACCCGAAAAATGGTAAAACGACTTAAAAATAAGAAAACAAGGATTTTAACCATATTAAAAAGTATTCCATGTTCTAAAAGGGTTAACAATGTGTTTGGACCGGATTTGTTGATTAAGTGGTCAAAAGACAAGTTAAAAAGGAATTTTTAACTAAAATCGGGTATTAACCGGACAACGTTTTGAGGAAAATCCAAGAAATAATGGTATAAAACCAAAATCCATGTAAACCATTTTATTTCAAGAATTTAGGTTCTATAAGATTTAAAGGTGTTGAAAAATTGGTCAAATAAGCTTTTAAACGATCATTTACGGGTAAAAACGCGTTTTAACGGGTTAAACTTAAAACTTAGACTTTCACCAAAAAGGAGCTTGAAATACATTTTAACAGATTAAAGACTTATATAAAGTCCTTATCATAATATTTAATGGATCTAAGACAAAAAATATGAAAATCAATACTTAACCGTTAAAAACCTTCGGTTTTACCGTAACCGGCAACGTAAGACATAAAAATATAAAACCCGAACCTAAAATCTGAAAACTTGGTGTAAACTTACTCAAAATAAGTTACTTAACTTCAAGAACCTAATATTTGGCCATAAAAGTCACTAAATGCAAGAAATCAAACTTTAGGGTAGAAAGTGTAAATTCTGGAAACTTGGAGGACTAAATTGTAAATTTTGCTAAACGTAAATAAACCGATCCCTTGGACTAATAACCATTTAGAAGACTCAAACTAACTCATATAGACAATCTAGCATGGTAAATCATGTATTCTTCCTAAGAAACCCTAACTTTCTATAAAAGAAAACTTTTTATTTAAAGACTTAGCAAATCAAAAGCTAGAAAGACATCAACCTCATGACACACCTAGTGCATCTCCACAACCATAGAATTAGTGGCTTAAAACTCTAATCTTGATTGTAGGGTTCTAGACTTGAGACTCTTTTCCGGCACGAAGAACCCTTTTTGCTTGAATTTTGAGGTGAGTTCTAGTGTTCCCTTTTTACTACTGTTTTTGGGATGAAACATGCTTTACTTGAATTGAAACCTTTTATGAGCTATTGTATGATGCTTGAATGTTGGGGTTAATGTTATAACCTGCTTATATTTGTATCACAATCACTAATTCTTGTGTGAACGGCTTGTTTTATATGGGTAGATCTACTTGGGGAATCCCCCACACACAGTGCCTTCCGTGATGAACGGGAATGGTACCACACTGAGATCTTGCGGGGTCATTTGTGGCATGTGATAAGTTCTTATAAGATACTAGGTGAATCATTCGGCAGGTATGGTACACTATTTTGAGGCTCAGTTCCTCCTTCGGGATTAACCGGTAAAACATAAGTTTTGAAGAGGCTAGCCGGGACTGAGTGCAGGGTTGATTATGATCCCCCAAAATAGTGAATCTTTGATATTTTTAAATCAATGTGGATTCTATTGAATCCTTTTGTTTTAAAACTTTAAGCACTTAATTCACAGACTTTTTAGTTGACACAATTTCTATTAGAGCATGTTTCAGGTAATCCATGAAGGGACTCTAGCTACTGTTGAAGACCTTGACCTAGCACCCTGATCATGGCATTGGCTTGTCTGATTTTAAAAACAAGTTGAACAATTTATGATTATTGTTGATCATTAAACTTTGTCCTTATGTTGGATGTACAATTTCATTTGGGGCTAGATCTGTTTCTAGCCCTGGTTCTCTTTAAATATTAAATGCCATGTGTTGTTCTCCCCTTTTGTGCTTTTATGATGGTTTGTTTGCGCTACCATATGTGTTGCTAGTCTGTGACGTCCCACCCTACCTGGGCATGGAGTGTGACAAGTTGTGACTGAGGAAGATGATTTTTTCTCCTTAAGAGATCAAGCAAGAATAGCTGGGTTTATTGCTACTCCACAAGAAAGTAAGCCATCATCCTCTACTCCAACAACATCAACACCTCCAAGTATGCCTACTGACAAAAGATCTGAAGAACAAAAGGCAACCTACAATGCTTTTGTTGCTAGTTTTGAAGCTTACTTGGGAGGAAGAGTCACTTAAGATCATCTGATCTAAGAAGATCAGGAAGAAATGTATCTAGATGATGTGGAAGAAATGGATCTGTGTAAGGATTCCTATAAGTCTGATGCAAACCAAAACATCCAAAGTCTCTCTGCAAGCAATGCACTAAAGAACTAAAGTAGAATTGCTTCGGAAGTTTTACACCATTCACTAGAAATATTCTAAGTGTAAATCTTCCAAAGCCAAGACCAATATCTTCCGAAGCCAAATATGAAGTCTTTCGAAGCCTCAGAGACAAAGTCTTCCAAAGCTTCATCTTATGAAGACAGATTTCTTTCGAAGACTTTTAGTAACATGCTTTATCTGATGTACTGTTCCATAAAGCTGGACACCTTTGCGCTGCATCTCTGTAAAGTCACCAACTTACATGAGTAGGTGAAAAGGTCCATGCTTTTGGTAACTGTACATTGCGGTCTTGAGTCTGTAACTTTCTACTTTATGTACTTTATCCTTTTTGTAATAATAAGGATGTGAGCTATGGCATGTCATAGTCACAAGGTCAAAAGGTAGATATGCCTTTTGATTCTACAATTGATTTTGTTTGTGTCTAGTCAATTGTATCCAGCTGGCTTTCAAAGTATAGTTGGCTGTAGGTTGTAGTATAAGTATTCCATGTTCTAGTATCTTTCTTTATGCTTTGTAACACTGTAATAGAACTTGAGAAAGCAATATACTACAGCCTTGAAACCCAATCTCTTGTTCTGTCTCTTACTTGTTACTTGTGTTCTTAGTATCATTATTGTGGTTAATCCAGTTTACTGTTTGATTAAGATTGGTTAATCTCATCTTTGTTGTTGTTGTGTTGTAACTGACCACCCTTCACCGGTCCTGCAATTGGTATCAGAGCATTTCATTCTCTTGATAAAAGATCTCACCATCTTAAAATCCCTCACACACACAAATACTAAACTTTCAAATGGCAGCCATTTCAAAGACTGATATGGAAACTGGAACCATGAACAAGTCCCCACTTATCACTCTTGATGACTTTGATACCTGGTGTATGAGAATGGAAGGTTTCATCAAGTCTCTAGACTCAAAAATGTGGGAGTCTGTTGAAAATGGACCTTTCATACCCAGCACTCCTTCTGCTACTGGTGCTGGTATGATCCCCAAAGATGTGGCTAACTACTCTGATGAAGATAGGAAGAGAGTAGAGATTGATAGAAAAGCCATGACTGCTCTTCAAACTGCCCTTCCAAACTCTGTGTAAAGAGGTTTCAAGAAGTGCAAAATAGCTAAACAGCTGTGGGATGCACTAAAACTGATGTATGAAGGCTCCTCTGAAGCCAAGGAGAACAAGAAGGATCTCCTGAAGCAGCAGTTTGAAAACTTCACCTTCAAAACAGGTGAAACCATGACTCAGCAATACTTCAGGTATGTTGAGATAGTGGATACCCTTGTGGATGGAGGAGTTGCTCTTGAAAATAGAGACATTGTAAGGAAGTTTATGTCCTCACTTCCTAGGCAATGGACACACTATTGTGTGGTAATCAAGAGGACTAAAAATCTCAAAACTCTTACTCTGACAGAGTTATATGGGATTCTCAGTGGCTACCAGATGGAGATGAACATGCAAGGTTCATCTGGAAACTCCAACAATCAATTGGGTTCAGCCCTGCATGTGGTTGAAAGGGATAACATAGAACCCCAACATCATCTCATATGCTACCCTGACAACTCACCAAAGGGTCCTTTCATCACCTTCACAGAGACACCCAGGGAGAACTACACTCAAGGAAGCCCATTCCAAGAGACAAGCTCTTCTCAAGCCTTCGTATCTTCTGATTGAAAGTTGTGGCAACTCTCTTTTCACTCTTGAAGACCTGGATTGTATCCATCCAGATGATCTAGAATTTATGGAAATAGTCTAGCAGATGGCTCTTCTCACTCATAGAGCCAAGAAGTTCTACAAGAGAACTGGAAGGAGGTTTCCAAGCAATGCAACCAGTGGAAAGTTTGGCTTCGATAAAAGCAAAGTCAAGTGCTACAACTGTAACTTGATGGGCCACTTTGCTAGAGAGTGTAAGGCACGTAAAACAAATAGTGGCCAAGCACAAACCAGACCAAACTACACTGACAAAGTCCCTCAGAAAGAGAAGCCAAAGCAACAAGCTGCTGTTGCTGTTGAAGAAGGAGGCTTTGACTGGAGCTTTCAGGTGGAAGATGCTTCTCCAAACCAAGCACTAATGGCAGATCTTGATGAAGCCAATGTATTGGAACATCTCTGTACTCCTGAATGCATTGCTAAAGTTAACAGATACAGGTCCTATAACTTGGAAATGAGATCTGATCTTGAGTCCTTAAACATTTTAAAATCTGATTTTAGAAAGTCTGAAAATGATTATAAACTAAAGATAGAGGACTTAGAGAAAACCATTTCAGTTCTAAAACATGAGCATAAAGATTTTAGGACTCAAATCGAAGATCTCATAAACAAGCTGACTGAGTGCCAGGCTGATCTTGTGATCAGCAAAGCTAGGGCAGAAAAGAGTGTTCTTGAAGAAGAGACCTTCAAGAACATGATATCCTCATCCCTGCACAACAAGGTGTGTTATCAAAATAGACAGGGACTGGGATCAAATAAGATAGCTCCTCCATACACAATCTGTTGGAGCTGGAAAAGATAGTCTATATTATCAACACAATGAAAGTCAACAAAAGTCAACGTCATGGTCAAAGTCAACAAAAGTCAAACCCGACACGTTCGAGACGAGGAACCTAGACAAGACGTTGAAGATTTAAATGACTAGGAGTTTTATTGTAATAAATATATTTTGTGTGAACAAAATATATTTTACTTTCTTTGAGTCATGTTTTAGTCTAAATATATAGTCTAGGGGGTTATGTGTAAATATGGAAACTTAAACTAGACTATAAATAGCCTAATTGTAATTAGAATTAGGTTAATGGTTGCATGACCAATTGATTGAGGGATTTACTTGTAAACACATATTTTGCAATCTAATTGAAGATCAAAGGGGTTTTGATTGTGATTATCATATTTTGATCTAATTCTTCATGATTTGATTCAAGTTTGATGTTCCTGGAGTTACAATTTGGTATCAGAGCCATTTTGGATTAAATTCACTGAAGATTTGAAGATTTTTAGAGAGAAAAGTTGAGATTTTGGTTGTTTTTGTTCAATATCAAGTTTTCATCAAATTCGGATTAGATTTGAGTGTTATTGATATGGAAATTGATTGAAGTTTGCTTATTATTGGTTGGGAAAGCTCTGTTAATCATCAGATTTCAAATCCATTGAGATTTGGGCGATTTCAGATTGATTTTGAGGTGAAAAAGGGTTTTGAGATCGACCAGCGAAACTGCTGTTCTTACAGCGAAACTGTCATCTTCATTCAGCGAAATTATGGTTTATTTTGGATCTGAAGTTGTTTTCTAGAGTTTCAGCGAAAGTACTCCCTTGAACGAAAGTTCAATAGTGTTTTTGACCAATCATCAAGCGAAATTGCTGCCGAATTTATCTCTGAACGAAAGTTCAAGCTTGTTTCCTGCGAACTTATCAGCGAAACTAAGCCATTTGTGACATTCGGCTAGCGAAACTGCTGCCGAAATTTCCAGCGAAACTACTGTCGGCTAAGCGAAACTAGAGTTCACAGCGAAACTAGCTCTGCGAAACTATAATTTCAGCGAAACTATCATTTCTTCAGCGAAATTCGAATGTTAAAGATGACTTTTTTTTTCCCCTAGTTGGGATTAATTGAGTTCATTCCGATAAAGAAATTTTCACTGATTTTGAAAGATTTATAAAAAAAAAAAAAAAAAAACAAGCTGACCTAGCTTGACCCCAGTTGCTAAGATTTTCTAGCGTGACATTTACAAATAATATTTTTCCCGGGGGAGAATTATTTTACAATTTTTGGGAAAAATATTTGTGGGGCGTTTAATTGTTTAAACAAAATAAAAATAAATATGGCTTTTGCAGAATTGATTAAATCCTTCGAATCAGATGATCTCACAATTGCACAATGTCGGTTTGACTCTTTTGCAGCAATGAAGAAAGAAAAATTGTCAGATTTGATTGATCGATTCTTAAAGGTGGCAAATAATCTAAAGAAGCATGTTCCTGATCTCAGTAATCATGAACAGATTCAAAAGCTTCTAGACTCTCTTCCGTCTGCATGGAATCATCAAGTTAAAATGCTGAAGCAAGAAAGAGGTTATGTCGACACAAAACTTATGGATATGATCAACAAGCTAAAATCTCTCGAGTTGGATATCCAAAGAAATAAATTTCAGCAAGCCGTGTTCCCACATCAAACCCATGCGCTTAATACTGATCTTGTGTCTTCTGTAACAAGCATACTTGATTACAAAACAGAGATGATTGAAAAGTTGAAGTTATTGAGAACTGATTCAGATTTAAACTCTAAATTCAAAGAAACTGTTGAAGAGAATCGTGAAGCTTTAAGAGTCGACAATGACAGTAAACCAGAGTCTATGAGAATTGATGATGATAAGGTTGGAAAAGCTGATAAAAGAGAGAAAGAGTCTGAGGTTGACAAGATGCTGAAGGTCAAAGAAGAGGAACAACAAGAAATCACATGGGCTTGCAACTGTGAAAAGAGCTTAGCTGCAGAACGAACTATCATGGGTCTTCCTTATGAGACTGTTCAGGATATGTGTTCTTCGTCATGCAAAATCCGGTTATTTGGGATTTATAAGGCAAACAGATTGTTATTGGAAAATGAAAAAGAATTAAAAACAATCAATCAGGAATTAAAGAAAAATGAAATTGCTTTTTTAAGAAAACTTAATGAAGCATTGGCTGAAAATGATCTTTTAAGAAGAACCATTTTGGAGCGTAATGTTGAAATTAATATTTTGAGAGAAAGGGCTGTTTTAGCTCAATTTGAAACAACTCAGCTTCAAACAAAGCTTGATAAATGGACCCTTTCACACATGAAAAAGGATGAGCTTATTGCTAAACAACAAGGGGTGCGGGTAAAACATGGGATTGGATATAAATCTGATGGTGAAACTGTATTTAATTCAGTTCCACCTCCTTCTACTTTATGTTATTCACCAATTCCCAGACCTCACTCAACAAATGATTTGATTGAAGCTGCAGAAACTAATCGTTTAAATGCAGGTCTAAGCAGTGTTAATCTTAAAGAGGTTAGAGATGTGCAGGATTCTCCTGTATGTTTGGGATTCCTCAAGCAAGGGTCTGATAAGAAGATTAATGACGATTCCACTTCTGATGCTCAAACACCAATATCAGTTTCTTCTCCAACTTTCTTCAACAAATTCAAATCAGGTAACATTCCTTCGTTTGTTCCCGTCAGGTTTGTTAAAGAAGGAACAATTGTTGAATCATCAGGCAATGAGAATCCTACAAGCGAAGCCAACACGATAGGAGATGTCAATCAAGATCCGTTGGAGAATGATCTGTGTATACGAGATTGGATAAGCTCAGATGATGAATCAAACACAGAGGAGCGTGTTGGTTCCTCACAGATCAATATATCTCTTGATATTGTCAAGTCTCAAAAGCTTCCAAAAGCTGAATTAAGACCAATACGGATCTCTTCTCCAATTGAAAAGCATCCCACTCAATCAGTGAAGATCTCATTCCCTGTTCAGCATAGCAAATGCCAAAACAAGCAAGAATCTGCTACAAGCTCAAAGCAATCCTTCCCAGCACCTACACAACACGGGACTACAAAGAATCAAAAGCCTTTCAAGGCTTGTTTTGAGTGTGGAAAAGAAGGTCATGTGGTAAAGACATGTCCTCAAAGACTTGTTTCTGATGGTAAAGGCAAACTAAATTGCTTCTCCGGATCAGAGTCAACAAAGAATGTTCCTGTTGATAAAGGCAACACGGGTTGCTTCTCTGGTTTAAAAGGCAAAAAGCAAACATCTTTGAATGGTTGGATGAAAAATCCTCCATCCAAACCTTTTCATGTGAAGCCGGTTTCACATGATTCAAAGATGAAAATGACCAAAGGTTTCAAACCAAATTCTTTTCCTTCCGGTCTTAAACAGAAAATGATTTCCAAATTTAATTCATTCAAATCCAATTTAATTGAACCGAAGCAAATTTGGCAAATTAAAAAGAAGGATACAACAATCCCCGATTGTTTAAACAGTTGTGTGCAGAAGCTTGTTACTTATCTTGATGAAAAAGGAACTTCCAGGACCACGATGGCCTGGGTTCCCCTTTCAAACTAATTTGTTAATGAGTGCAGGAACAATTCAGAAGGACTGTTAGTAATCCGGTTTACTGACAGGGATTGTTCCTAATTCAAATTTGAGGCGGAACAAACAGGTTAAGGTCATGGTATTTTATCCATAATCTGGATATTTATATGCACAATCACCGTTCTCACTTCACAATCACTGCATATTTCTTGAGAATTCATTTCTTATCTTCATTTCAGTGTAGTTTGGAAGACCTTCTTTGATAAATTTTTATTTTTGTACAGTTTAAAAAAAAAATTAAAAAAATAAATAAAAAAATAAAAAAATAATAAAAAAATAAAAAAATAAAAAATAAATATAAATATAAAATAAAAAAAAAAGTTTGCAAAAATAAAAATATAGGGGGAGAGTATATGTAAATAAAAATGAAAAGAGAACTGGGAACTTGATTTGAGATGATTGAGAAATGATTGTATATCTTCTTGCAATGCTTGTTTTTGCATGACTTGCGTTTTTAAAATGAGAAATGATAGTAACTGATGCTGTTATCTGATTTACATCTTATTTTTAATTGCAAATAATAGAAAAACAAACAGATTCTTTAATGATATGCTTGGTAGACTCAGCCTGAAGAATAAAGTAGACAGCAGCATAATGATTTAAATTAAAACATCATGCTTAAGAATGTCTGGATTTACGCAATCATTTTGGCCTGCACAAAAACTGAGTCCCGACAAAAATTGGATTGAGAATTGATCTTTCACCCACCATGATACAAATCATATAAGCCATATCTTTGAGTCATGTCTGGTGTATTTATGTGTCTTGTGTTTGTGCTAATCTCCTCTGTTGTACGGTAGTACTGACCTGGAGTGATGATCTCCTCTGCTGTACGATAGTACTGACCTGGAGCTCTCATCGGCACATGATTAAATGGTCATCTCCTTTGTTATACGTGAGTATAGACCTGGAGCTCTCACCATTTTGGTCTAAGTAGTGTCAAATTATCTAAATGATGAATTCATCACAGAATGCAATATTCTGTTTATAATCATTTGCACACTAATCCACACGCCTTGCTCTATAAAGATCGTAACAAAATTCAAGAAATCCTGAGGTTGGGTGAGGGTTTTTGCCAAATGATTGTGGGGTCCTAGCATTCTAAAGCATTTAATCGAACCTTAATGAATCATCTTCTGCTTGTTGAAAAAGATAGGGCATGAGTTTAAGTGGACAAACATACCAGCAATCGTTATTGATCTGTTTGACAATTTCAAAATCATTCAAAGACTGTTATTAGATTCAGTTATCAGTGTGATCTCATTGCTTGTCGATGATTAAAGTCATCTTTGTGCTAAAGTATATCTTGAGGATGTGATCTCATGATCGATTAAGTTCTCGGTAATTAAAAATATACAAATAAAAAAATGTTATAATAAATATATATACATTAAAAATAAAAAAAATATAATGAAATTTCATTTCAAAATTTTTTTTTAGGTCTTCCATATTATGCTGTTACAATTTTATCATTTTCATGCATTTCACGGAAATTGCGCACAAACGAACACGGGTTCGCTTGTTTTTCACACACAAATAAACACGAGTTTATTTTGTTAAAATGAAATGATCTAATCAGAAATGTCGAGATTGTGTTTGAGAATGTGTTTCAGGTTTTTGCTAAGTGATGGCCGATCATTAGTCGAGCAATGTACCTGATCAGAGAACCTGTTCCTTAAGTTTGCAGAAGATACCGAACTAGGAATCCTCCTCCTACATCTTCTGAAGCACTCGAGATTAGAGATTTGGGAAAGTTGTCCCAATATCCTCACAAAGGATGCACTCAAAAAGGGGGAGCATATAAATAGGGGGAGCTTATGAGATGAATAACTTGTCTCATAAAATTCAAAAAGCTTTAATTTGAAGATCTTTCTACAGTTGATTTCTCGGGGCTGAATTCGTATGAAGACGTTGATAATGATAGACTAAGGGGGAGTATTGTTGGAGCTGGAAAAGATAGTCTATATTATCAACACAATGAAAGTCAACAAAAGTCAACGTCATGGTCAAAGTCAACAAAAGTCAAACCCGACACGTTCGAGACGAGGAACCTAGACAAGACGTTGAAGATTTAAATGACTAGGAGTTTTATTGCAATAAATATATTTTGTGTGAACAAAATATATTTTACTTTCTTTGAGTCATGTTTTAGTCTAAATATATAGTCTAGGGGGTTATGTGTAAATATGGAAACTTAAACTAGACTATAAATAGCCTAATTGTAATTAGAATTAGGTTAATGGTTGCATGACCAATTGATTGAGGGATTTACTTGTAAACACATATTTTGCAATCTAATTGAAGATCAAAGGGGTTTTGATTGTGATTATCATATTTTGATCTAATTCTTCATGATTTGATTCAAGTTTGATGTTCCTGGAGTTACACAATCTTGTCTGTAAGATCTCCTAGGTGTGGAACTTGTGAAGATGAGCTTCCTCTCATAGATCCTATAAGTGAAGAGGATGAAGAAGAGATAGTGAAAAATTTCTCTGAGAAGAGTGAAGAGGAGGATTCTAAGAAGGGCCACTATCCTTCTGAGGAGAAGAAGACTAATGTGATGACCAAGTCAATGAGAAAGAACTTGATCAGGAAGAGCAAAAGAAAAGCAAAGAAGGCTCAAGTGATCAAGGCTACTTTTGACTCTAAGCAGAAACAAGTTTTTATCTCTGCATGGTTTGAAGTAGTAAAGACTGAAGACATCAACCAAAACACTTCAGCTAAGAGTTCGGGTTCTTGTTCAAATCATCTCAGTACCAAGAAGAAGACTGATCTGTTGTGTACCACTGCTGCACAGCCTGGACCATCAAACTCCAAGAACAGTTCACAGCCCATAAGAACTGTCTCAGCACCTGCAAAGATGAGGGTAGAGAAGGGATGTGACCAAAGACAGTCTTTCTCTCATAAGAAGACTCGTGTGAAAAAGAAAATGTTGTGTGTCATGTGTGAAAGTACCTCTCACATTGCTAAGGATTGTCCATACAATCCTAAAAGTACTATCCATATGACCAAGACAAAGACTTCAAAGAGTTTCAAGAAGATTCAAGCTTCGGAAGGAAAGTCTGTTTCCTTCGGAAGCTCCAAATCTAAGAAGAAGGCAAATGGAAAATTACCTTCGGAAGAGAAGTTGGTCTCGGAAGAAAGGAATTCTTCCGAAGCACTGAAGTCTGCTGCAGTGACTGTAGAATCTTCTAATGGTTCAGTCATCAAGTCTTTCGAAGTCCCAAAAGCTTCCAAGGTTTTGAAGGTCAAGTCCAAGACTCCAAAGGTGGTGTGGAAGTCTAAGAAAGACCAAGTGACTGAAATTTCTTCATCAGCAACAGCTCAAGATCCTTCTAGCACAACCATAGGATCTATTACTATTGCATTACCTTCTATTATACTTAGTGAGCCCAAGACAAGTAAGGCTTGGGTTTCCAAATGTAACTAATCATTTTCTTTGTGCAGGAACAGCTCAAGACAAACAAAAATGTCTGGATCATTGATAGTGGCTATTCCAGGCACATGACAGGCAATAGGTCACTACTTCCTAACTTTGAGAGGATTGATGGAGGACCAGTTGCTTTTGGAGGAGATGAAGGTGGTTACATTTCTGGAAGGGGCAAGGTCACAAATGGTAAGCTCAGCATTGAAAAGGTAAACTTTGTCAAGGAGCTTGGGTACAATCTTCTAAGTGTATCCTAATTTTGTGATCAGAGTCATAACATGCTCTTTACTGAGCATGAGTGCATTGTTCTCAAGCCTGGAGTGGTCATTCCTCATGAGCACATCCTGCTTAGAGTCCCCAGGAAAGGGAACATGTACAAGTTGGATTTGCAAGAAACATCTCCCTCTAGAGAAGTTTCATGCTTTCTGTCTAAAGCAAATAGTGATGAGTCTTTCCTATGGCATAAAAGAATGTGCCATGTAAACTTTAAGAACATGAATAAACTAATTAAACATGATTTGGTAACTGGAATGCCAAAGAAAGAGTTTTCAAGTGATGATCATTGTGTTGCATGCCTGAAAGGGAAGCAACATAAAGTATCTCACAAGGCTAAGGAAAGGAACTCCATCACTACTCCCCTACACTTATTACATATGGATCTCTTTGGCCCCACCAGTATAATGAGTCTAGGAAGGACCTCTTATTTTTTGATGATCACAGATGATTTTACAAGATTCACTTGGGTTTTCTTTCTTAGAACTAAGGATGAGACCCCTGAGATTCTGAAGAATTTCATCTTAAAAATTGATAATCAAAGTGATCACAAGGTCAAAACCATAAGATGTGATCAAGGGACTAAATTTAAGAATCAAATCCTTGATACATTTGTGATGAAAAAGGTATTACAAGACAATATAGTGCTCCCAGGACTCCTCAGCAAAATGGTGTTGCTGAGAGGAGAAACAGGACACTAATTGAAGCTGCAAGAACTATGTTGTCTCACTCTAAACTGCCCATCACCTTCTGGGCAAAGGCAGTAAATACTGCTTGCTATGTGCAAAACAAAGTTTTAGTAGTTAAGACACATGGTAAGACTCCTTGTGAACTTTTGCACAAGAGAAAACCTTTCATTGGTTTTCTCAGATCATTTGGATGTCCTTGCACCATCTTGAATACCAAAGATCCAATTGCCAAATTTGCTGAGAAATCGGATGATGGACACTTCATTGGATACTTTCCCAAGCTAAGGCTTATAGAGTATACAATCTCAGAACTAGAATCGTTGAGGAGTCAGCCAATGTGACTTTCAATGAACACACACCCTGTGTGGCTGGTTCTGGTCCTGATTGGCTATTTGATCTTGATTTAGTTACCAACTGTTTTAACAAATTGTTGGTCCATGTGATCGAATAACAGTGCAAATGATGTGAAGAATCGCTCAATATCCAACAAGCATGCTAAACAATGATAATAGAGAAGATTGAATGCAATACTAACTCATACTTGATAAGACAATGATCAATGACAATCAATAACAAAAAGCACAATGATATTTCTGTGAAATAACTGCTTGAAAAGGCAACTTGCAACAATGATCCACGATTAGGGTTTTGCAAGCTTACCATACAATGAAAATTAACATGAGTATATATAGCAGTCTTAGTTTCGCAGATAGTTTCGTTGTCAGAAACTGTCCTACCGAAGCTATAGTTTCGCCCGGCAGAACATTAAATTCGCCAGGTAAACAAAAACAGCAAACTGTGAGCGAACTTACAGTTTCGCTCACAGTTTTGCTAGACTGCTCAAATACACAAATCTAAGAACATACAAAAGGAAACTAACAAAAGTCCTATTACAAGTAAAGTAAGCAATCTAAACTAAGGTGAGTCCAACCTATACATGATCTTCAATACTCCCCCTAGGTTGGATCTCACCGTCTTCACTCTTCTTGATTTGTCTTGTCAGCTCCGGTTACTCCGCTGCTTTTGATTTGTCTTCGTCACCTCCTGCATCTACTTCCTCAGAAGCTTCAGCACATGATCCTCCATGGTCTTTTCCTGCATCACTAGCTTCTTCGGGATGACCACTAGCCCTCTCAAATTGCTTGGTTAAATCTTGAACATCCATATTAAGATCATCCTTAGCCCTTACCCTTTTAGCTAACTTCTTTACCTCAGACCTCACTCCTCTTTTCTTGTTGGCAACATTCATAAACAAACTGGCTTCTTTCCGAGTCTCTTCTCCAGCCCCAGCCTTTATGTGATTTTCACATAGATCTTCATCACAGAAACTAAACAACTCCATAGGATCAAAGACCCTAAACTCTTTGCCATGCTTTACTCTAATCACAGGTTCTCCAGTGTTGTTATCGTAAAACCATTTCTCAAAGTTCTGTAATTGTTGGGGAAGGGGATCAGCCAATCTTACTCTGTTTACCGTCTTTGGTGGTTTAACCCTCAGAACAATTCTTCCCTTTCCCGTCTCCCAGTCTTTATCTTTCTTTGACCTCCTCCGTTCTGCCTTCATATACCCAAACGACTCAAAGTTGTCATTAAGGCTATTTTTATCTATTTTTCAAGAAAAGTGGCTCTTTCACTCAGATGGGCATTAATAAGTGTTAGAGTTGCCAACCGCCTTAGATCCTATTTAGGAAAGGTCTTAAAAGCCTTCCTCTTAAGCATGTAACTGATACTACCTTCCCTTCTCTTTATCATGAACATCTTTAGGCCTGAGTTATAGCACCAGCTTATAATTTTCTTGTCAGCCTCTTTCCTACTCAGCCCCTCCATGTGTTGGAAAAGAGGAGTGATTTCTTCTGGCTCCTTCTCTTTCACAAACCAGTCATTTTTATCCATCTTAAACACATCTGCACCATCCTCTCCCTTCTTAGCCACATAAATCAATGGTCGCTCATCAACTTCATAGAACTCAGGTTCTGAATCATAATCTATGAGATGTTCATCATCCTCTTCCTCATCAACCAATCCCTTTCCTTTCTCAGAGACTCCTTCAGCAGTTTTCGTTACTATTACTTCTTCACCAACCAAATCCTTCTCAAAGTCAAATTGCATATTAACAAACCCAGCTTCTATAATATCCTCCTCATTTTCTCTTCCAACATCCTCTCCTGTAGCTTCACGATCTCCAGCATCAGTGGTTGCTTCACCAGATGTGCCCTCTCATGCCTTTGATGAAGTGCCCACATTTATAAATGGGTACTTTGATGTGTCAGTCAGATCATCTAACTCAGATTGAGTTAGTTGATCAGGCAGGCCGGCTGCAGCTTTCAACAGGGTAATCTCTTCAAACTACTTTTTCAGTAGTCGATTTTGGTCAACAAGCATCTTTTGCATTCCTTCAATCACTTCATCCTTTTGTTTTTCTCTGATTTCCTGGTTTGTGAGTTTGGTCTTGATCATACTCAGTTCATTTGCCAAGGAAGTATTCAAATTGCGAACCATATCCTCATCAAGGTTTCCACTTTCCTCTCTTCTTTTGGTGAATCCTTCATGTCTATGTTTGGATCGTCTCTCTGGTTCAGCAGTATCGGCTTTCTTCTTTGACCTTCTTTCTTTTTCAACTCTTACTTCTTCAGCTTGTTTAGCTATGTCTTCCTCAAAGTCATAGTCTTTCTCCTTGGCATATCTCTTTCTTTTCTTTGTGGCTTCAGCTTGATGTACTCTAGTTTCTTCAGCCCGTTTATTTTCAGATTCATCCACCCGTTTAATATAGCTCCAGCGTTCTGGAGGATACATATTTTCCCAAAGATGGGTGATCTTTCCACTGAAATCGTGGCGAATGGCACAACAATCAGCAAAGATGCGAGGATTCATTTGTACCAGCCTCTTTATCTCTCAATGTTTTGGTACATTAGGTATAAGATCATCAAATATCATCTGAACAAAACGGGGATATAGCAGCCATTTTTCTTTCTTCAACGCCATCACGTTCTCAGCCATGCAAGCGAAAATTAGTTTGGCAATATTGGTTTCTCTCCTTTACAACATAACACCATTGCCTTTGCCCAATCAATGTTAAGACCGTTTGATCCACCTTTACGGTGATCAAGACACATGATAAAAACATGAGCAATATATCTCCACTTTTTAGGCCTGGAACACCTCGGAAGCTAATCCCTCATATCCCATGCTTCTGAAGGCCTGGAACAACTCGAAATCTGTCATGGTGACTTCATCTCCCGAATCTTCGTCTAGTCTTAATATCCTCGATACAGTCTCAGCAGTGATGGTCACTTCTTGAAAATGACTTTAGCAGTAATCCTCTGTGAATCTCCTCGAGTGTCATGCTCTGCAGATCACCAGAAGTCTCTGATATGAAGATCATAAATGGTAGTAGTATGAGATATAGCATGGGCTATGGGTGATCTTTGTAGCAATCTGATACAATCTCTGAATCCAGCAGCCTTTGGATGTGTATCATCCAGAATAGCGGTGATATTGTTTCGCTCATCAAACTTTAGATTAGCCATGATAACCTGAAGAAGAAATCAGATAAGTTGAATAAGAAATTAAGAAGTTAAGAAAAGAATAAAAGAAAAAATAATAAAAATACACTGATAGTTTCGGCAAGCGAAAAACTAGTTTCGCTAACTACAAACATATCAGTTTCGCTGAACAAAAAGACAGTTTCGACAAGGCAAAAATTATTTAAAATAGATTCGCTGACAGTTTCGGCACGCAAAAACATAGTTTCGCTAACTAAAACATATCAATTTCGCTGCCCATTGAAGATAGTTACGACCAGGAGAAACTATACAAATTTATGTCCAAATCCGGCGAAACTGAAAATAGGTCGGCGAAACTGTTAGGTTCGCACGAACAACATAACCTCACAGTTTCGCTGAAAAGTGAAGAACTTTCGTTCAGTTTCGCAGAATAATCGGTAGTTTCGCTGAATGAACAGCGAAGACACCGAAGAGTCAAAATTCAATCGCCTTAAAATGAGTTAATATTAACATGATTAGAAGAACGTTCAATGATCGAAACTCACTGGCGAACTGGAAATAACACACAATCAGAAAGCAACAGCACAAATACGCAAAATCGCCAAAATAAGTCACGGATAAACCCTAGAAGGCTACACATGTCGATAGTGCGAAAATGAGAGAATAATTTCACAAAACGACTTATATAGCAAATAGTTTCGCAGACGACGAAACTATAGATTCGCCTGACGAATTTACAGTTTCGCCAAGAGAATCTGTAATTTCGCCTAGAGATATACAGTTAATAATGATTAGAAAGCCGAGCGAAATTGCAGTTTCGTCATGTGAAACAAGGAGCGAAAGAGTAGTTTCGCCCCTTTTTTTATTTATTATTATTTATTTATTTTTATAATTATAAATAACTTCATACACGAAGATCTAAATCAATCAGAGATCACATCCTCTAGATATTCATGAACACGAAGATGATCGTAAATCATCGACCGGCAATGAAATCATACTGATAACTAGATCTTATCACAATCTGCAAAGGAACAGTTGAATTTTGTGAACAAATCAATAACGATTGCTGATATAGTTGTCTACTTAAAGCCATGCCTTATCCTTTTTCAACAAATAGCTTATGACTTGTTAAGGTTCAATTAGATGCTTTAGAATGTTAGGACCCCACAATCATTTGGCAAAAACCCTCACCCAACCTCAAGATTTCTGGAATTTTGAATCAATCTATACGGAGCTAGGCTTGTGCATTACTGTGCAAGTGATTATAAAAAGAATATTACATTTTGTTAAGAACTCATCGTTTAGATGATTTGACACAACTTAGATCAAAATGGTGAGAGCTCCAGGTCTATACTCACGTCTAACAGAGGAGATGACCAATTAATCATGTGCTGATGAGAGCTCTAGGTCAGTACTATCGTACAGCAGAGGAGATCATCACTTTAGGTCAGTACTTCCGTACAGCAGAGGAGATTAGCACAAACACAAGACACATAAATACACCAGACATGGTCCAAGGATATGGCTTATATGATCATGATGGGTTAAAGATTCATTCTCAATCAAATTTTTGTCAGGACTCAGTGTTTGTGCAGGCCAAAACGATTGAGTACATCCAGACGTCCTTAAGCATGATGTTTTAATTTAAATCATATTGCTGCTGTATACTTTATTCTTCAGGCTGAGTCTATCAAGCATATCGTTAAAGAATCTGTTTGATTCTTCTTGTTTTTTTATTTTAAAGTATAAGATGTGAAAGAAAACAGTATCAGTTACTATCATTTCTCATTTTAGCACCAGTCATGTATAAAGAACATATCTAGAAGATATACAATCGTTTCTCGTCATTTTAAATTCCGAACTCAGGTTATGAAGTTACTCCCCCAAAATTTTATTTTCAAAGGATATAAAATTTATTTAAATTATTAAATTCATTTATTATTTATTTATTATTATTATATTATTATTTATTTATTTATTTATTATTTTTTTATTATTATATGAATTAATGACTTTAAAGAAAATTTAAAAGGATATTAACCCGAGCATAGAGATCAATTAATAAAAACGGGGTTTATCAAAAGTTTTTGTGAAAAGATCAGCTTTTTGATGTTTTGTAATAATGGGTATAATATCGATGAAACCCTTTTCTTGAGCATCACGAATTGCATGAATCCGTGTCTCGATATGCTTGGTTCGGGAATGATGAATAGGATTTTTTTGCAATCCCAATGGCTGTTTTGTTGTCACAAAATAATGGCGTGTGGAGAAAAATAATACTGTAATCAATCATTTGGTGTTGTATCCAAAGAACTTGAGAACAGTAGCTAGAGGCAGCAATATATTCTGCTTCTCCTGTAGAAACAGAGACAGTGGTCTGTTTCTTCCTCTGCCAGAACACCAAACAATTTCCCAAATATTGACACCCTCCAGATACCGATTTTCTGTTTGACCTGCAACCATTGGAATCACTATCAGAATAAGCGTGTAAATCAAAATTCCCTCCATATGGATACGATATCCCTAAACGAGATGATCTTTTGAGATAACGAAATATTCTCTTGACTGCTTTCTCATGAGATTCTTTTGGGGCCGACTGATATCGAGCACAGTATCCAACAGCAATAGTGATATCAGGACGACTTACGTTAAGATACATGAGAGAACTGATCATGGATCTATAAAGATGAGGATCAATTGGTTTCCTGTTCTCGTCAGGAGTGAGACAAGTCTGAAGAGTAAATGGAGTCAACTCAGGAGAGGCGTCATCCATCTTGAATTTCTTCAAGATATCTTTAATATACTTCTCCTGATGAATAAGAATTCCTTCTTTCTGTTGTTCAACTTGTAATCCAAGAAAGAATCACATTTCTCCCATCATACTCATTTCAAACCTTTGGCGCATCACTTCTTCGAATTCTATACATAATAGAGAATTGGTAGATCCAAAAATAATATCATCAACATAAACTTGGACAAAAAGCATTTCACCATTCACTTCCTTTTTGAAGAGAGTCATATCGATGGTACCACGAGAGAAACCATTGCTTAGAAGATACTGTGTGAGGGTCTAATACCAGATCGTAGGTGCTTGATGAAGACCATACAGAGATTTGTCAAGCTTAAAGACTTTATCGGGAAAGTCAGGATCCTCAAAACCTGGTGGTTGACACACATATATCTCCTTATCAATGTCTCCGTAGAGAAAAGCACACTTCACATCCATCTGATAGACCTTGAACTGTTTATGAGCAGCATGAGCGAGAAATATTCTGATTGCTTCAAGACGAGCGACTGGAACAAAGACTTCAGTATAGTCAATCCCTTCTTCTTGAGCAAAACCTTGCACAACGAGTCTAGACTTGTTACGCACCACTACACCACGATCATCCGGTTTGTTCTTAAACACCCATTTTGTACCGATTGGGCATTAGTTAGGAGGCAAGTCAACCAAGGTCCAAACTTTAAGCTTTCTGAAGTGTTGAAGTTCCAATTGCATTGACTCCACCCAACATGGATCCTGTAGAGCAGCATGCACATTTTTTGGACAGTTTGAGAAATGAAGCATGAGAAAAGGCAAACATTAATCAAACCAGATTGACTCCGCGTTCGAACACCATCAGTGATAGATCCAATAACGTTATCAAGAGGATGATCATTCAAGGTTTTGTAGTCGTCGGTTGAAGGAAAGATGTTTGGAGAAATTTCACTCATAGATGTTGAAAGATTAGATGAGGGAGTATCAGGTGTTATTGCTGGATCAAGTAGTGGAGAAGATGTAGGAGATAAAGAATCAGATGTTGGTGCTGGATCAAGCATTGGAGAAGATGAACTAACATCAGCTGAAATAGCTTCATTTACTGAGGAGTTGGAATGAACAGGTGATGGAGATGATGAAATAATATTGGTTTGAGCATTTGGAGTGGACGCATCATCATCAAAAACTGGAAGATTGAACGAATTAAACACAGTATCGGAGTCAAAGAACCATGCTGGTTCAGTTCGAACTTCAGAAGAGTTAGATTCCTGCCAATCAACATAGAACGACTCTTGAACGATACGTGTTCTTTTGTTATAAACCCGATATGCCTTTTGAGAAGAAGAGTAACCAACAAAGTAACACTCATCAGATACAACAACAAACTTTGTCTTTTGAGATTAAGTATTCAGAAGAGTGCAAGAGCAACCAAATGGACGAAAGAAATCAATTAGAGGTTTCCTCTTATGAAAAAGTTCATAAGGAGTCTTCATTTTATCTTTCACAATCAACACTTGGTTTAGAACATATGAAGCACAGTTTATAGCTTCAGCCAAAAAGATAATGGGTAATGAAGATTCTATCAGCATTGTACGAGCAGCTTCAATGAGAGTGTGATTCTTTTGTTCTGCTATACCATTTTGTTGAGGAGTTCTCGCAGCACTAAATTGTCTCACAATCCCCTTTTGAACACAAAATGAATCAAGAATCTGATTTTTGAATTCAGTGCCGTTGTCACTTCTCAGGCCCATAACCTTTCTCTTGCTGATTGTTTCGATAGAAAGAATTAATTTCTGCAATTCCTTAGCAACCTCGCCTTTGTGTGCAAGAAACCTCACCCATGAATATCTGGAGAAATCATCTGTAACAACAAGACAAAATGATTTTTTAGCAATAGATTTAACACTAATTGGGCCAAACAAATCAGTATGTAACAACTCGAGAGGACAGGATATGCTATTTAGAAGTTTGAGCTTATGAGGTTTCTTATGTTGTTTGCCCTTGGCACAAGCCATACATTTTTCATTAACAGAAAAGTCTTTTGAAGGAAGTCCTCTAACGAGATTGTTCTTTAATAATTTGTTAATTATGTTAAAATTAACATGGCCTAATCGACGATGCCATAAGAGAGACTCAAAAGTTGAAGCTTTAGAAAGAAGACAAGTAGCAGTAGCCTTTGACTCGCTTGAGTTCATATCGAGAAGATATGTATCATATTTTCTTGGAGCACGCATAAGAATCAAATCATTTGGGATAACAATCTCTGATTTTAATAATAGACATTCATCAGATTTATACAGAACGGGAATGTCTTTATCGCAGATTTGAGAAACACTCAGAAGATTAAATGCCAGCTCAGGAACATAGTTGACTTTTTCCAAAATTAGAGAACCATTGGTAACTTCTCCTTGTCCAATCATCTTTCCATCCTTTTTGTCACCAGCAAAAGCAACATATCCTCCATCGATAATCCGATAATTGGTCAAAAAATCTTTCAGCCCAGTCATATGTTTGGAACACCCACTATCAACATGCCACAAGCTGTTTACAATCTTAGAGGATGACTTCTGAAATGAATGAATAAATCAGTTAACCAGGTGTAATAGGAACCCAAGACTGAACAACTTTATTTTTTGATGAAACAGATTTTTTACATAAGAAATTATTAACCAATTTTGTTAATTTATTTCCAAAGCAGTTCCTATTAGAAGCACCATGAATAAAAGAAGGACAATTCTTGACAAGATGGTCCTCTTGACCACACCTGAAACAATGAGGTTTGAGTCTAGGTATGTGATGTGATGGGGTAAAAATAGGATCAATGATAATTTCCTCATCACATTCAGATAAACTAGAATCAATGTCACTGAATGTCTCATACAATCCATGAGTTTGACGTTTATTTGAACAAGAATTATTATTTACAAAAAGAGATGAAGATTCGTCCGACGTACTAGTAGAACTAGTTCCACTGGTACTGGTGTCAGATGAAGAAGAAATTCGTTCATCAGATAAAGTCATATTTAATGGAGTGAAAGATGGAATAGGGTGAGAAAAGAACTTTTCAAAACAATTAATTTTAATTTGCTCAGTTAGTTTTGAAGAAAGATCAGATGCATCATAATCATTACTAGAACAAAAAACATCACCACCATGAACTGAATTACAAGATGAAATAAAACTATCATGAGAACATGAGACAACAGAGTCTGTTACAAGCGAACTAGAAACAAAAACAGAATTTAAACTAGACTTATGATCTAAAACAGACTGCTGACAATCAGGTGTACTAATACTAGTGCATCCAAGCCCACTAGTTGGTCCATAGTCGTAGTCTTCACGAACGTGCTTAGAGTTAATGCAGGATCGGGTTTTGTCACTTAAACACTTGTGATTCTCTCAAACTCACTTATAATAACACTCAAATAAAATGAAGCAATGCCTTTAACAAGAGTTGATAATAATATAATAAGTAATCAAAGGAACAAGCAGAAGTATTTTCAAGGTACTTGTATATATTACTTCTCAACTCAAGATTACAAGACACTTACAAGCATGAAACAAGAGTTACAATGAGAAACTATATATACTAGATCCTACAGCCGGTTATACTTGATACCAGCTGGAAACCTACGACTAAAGCATATACTACAATGCTATAGTTAAGGTATCTTAGATAAAGTATTATCTAAGATATGGTAGTCATGACATGTCCATGACTTACCTTTTGTCACCAACTAAAGATGGCAACTGTACTTAACATAAAAAGGTAAACATTAGATTAAAGTATGGTCAACTACATGGCTTTTGAGAAAACGCCATGCAGTATCTCAGAGATTTGTAGCGGAGTGTCAGACAGGCCATACTTATGTCCACTGGATAATAGAAGTGTCTTCCGAAGGTTAACTGGCTTCGGAAGAACAAGTTCTTCCGAAGCCACTTATACTTCGGAAGATGCTTCTATGCTTCCGAGGCTTTGAGGACTTCTTGTACTTCGGAAGTTGACTTCAGATCTTTGTCTTTAAGTCTTGATCTTCGGAAGTAGCTTCTTTGTCTTCGGAAGTGTATTTTACACTTAGACTTCGGAAGAGCTCCTTCTTCCTTCGGAAGTTCTACACTTGGCTTCGGAAGTCCTTTGTATGTTGTACTCAAAATCTTCTAAGTGACTTAGTTTTGGTTGCAACAGCCTCTCTAGATCCAACAAACTCCCCCTAGGCTGATGCTACCAAAACTTCACTTATTTCTGCTTCTCAAAGCTTTCAGCACCAGGGACAAAAGATATTTGTCTGTCTCTCTTTTCTTCCCGGAAGTAGTGCTGAGAAGCTTGTACAAGTCATTCATGGATAGGAGATCCAGTCTATCACTTTGAATGACATGTACTCTTTTTTGTGACCCCCTGAAGAGAGTTAGTTGACGGGAGTTATAGTCATACTCCCATCTAACTATGGTCTCAAGTTCAGGACCTTCAACCATTTGAAGAAAGGCTTTGCCTTTGGTTGCTGATCCTTTCCTTTCCTCCTCCTCTCTCAGTTTCAACTCTCTTCGACCTTGCTTCTAGCAGTAAGCTCGGCCATATGAAGGCTGCCTAGATGATTTATGATGTGGGCAGCTACATCGGAGTTTGAAGGGTTGGAGAATGGTTTCTCTGCTAACTCAGCAATGTCGAACCTGCTTAAGTGTAATAGAGATGAGGCATTCAGCCTGTTAAGCTCTCCATTCTCTCTCTCAACAACAAAGTTGTGAGAAGAGTCTTCGAACCTCCACTGGATTATCTTCTTTCTGGGTACAAGAGGTTGTCTTGGTACCCTATCTCCTTTCTTTGTATCCAGCAGAGTCACCAGCTTTCTCCTCAGCTTGTTTTCTTCCTCATTCAATGTATCTGAATTGAGGCCAAGGAGTTTTGCAGCTTGGTCCAAAGTTCCTCTAGGCAGATCAAGAAATTCATCTCTTGTGAGGGAACTTGAGGATCCATCAACATAAGTCAAGTTGACTGAATCCTCCTCACAGGAGATGTCGCTCAGAGTTGTACAGTTGATGAGCTTAGTCTTGATCGCCTTGAATTCCTCCATAGATAGATGTTTGGAAGGCTAAGGGGATGGTTTGATTGGTTGTTGGGTAGGTTTAGGAGTTTGGGTTCTGGCTAAGGTTTTGGGTTGGATGATGGGTAGTTTAGGTGGTTGAGGTGAAGAGGTTGGTGGGTGTGATGGTGTAGATTCAGGGGTGAATGGTTCAAAAGTGGGTTCAGTTTTGATTTGGAAGGGAAAGGGTATAGGTTCAGGTTGAGGTTGGGTTTGGATTTTGGGTAGAGAGGTTGCTTTGAAGGTCATCCCTTGTCCCCTTCTATACATCTCTTTTCTTCTCCCCGCACGAATGTCAGCCTTGATGTCACTGACATGTCGTTGGAGAGTCTTCTCAGACATGGGACCCACCTGCCTGCCAGAGAAGCCGTGAGCTTTGAGATAACTCTTCATCCAAGCTTTCTCACCTATCTTCTTGGCTGCAGACAGTCCAGCTTCTTCTTCTTTCTTCCTCTTCTCCACAAGCTTCTCCCTTGCAGCTTTCTTTCTCTCCTCCTCCATTTGATCTTGCTCTTTGTTGAAGAGCCATAAGATCGTATCACTGTTGTGTGGAGACAACTCCTCTTGATAGAATCCTCTGGAGAGTAGGAAAGTGATTCTTTCTCTCCTGAGCTGCAGATCAGCTTCCATTTCCTTTCTCTGCCTTTCCTCTTCTAAGGCCAACCTTGCAGCCTCTTCTTTTTGCTGTTTTAGCAGCAAGGTTGCCTTTTCCAGCTCTATCAACTCCTCTAGTGGTAGCAGGAGTACATCTTCAGAAGCAGCCCCTAGACTGACAAGTCTATCTATAACCTCTACCCTTCTTCGATTGTTGACTGCCTCCTGGTTGGCTGCAGCTGCTTTGGTACTTGCAGCTAAAAGTTTCCCAGTTGGTAGTCTACCTTTCCTTTTGAGCTTTTCCAACTTTTCTTCTTCCTGAAGCTCTTCCGAAGTCATCTTGCTCTTGCCTTTTATGTCTTCGGAAGTGCTAGACTTTGGGGGTTCTTGGATAGAAGATCCAGGTTGGGTGGTAGAGGTAGGAGCTGGAGTCATCTTCCCCTTGCACAATGATGTCTCTTTCAGAGGCATCAAAGGGCATGGTTGCCGTCGATTCAGTCTGACTGTCGTTACCACTATCCTGAGGATCCATTGAGGCTCCTTCAGTAGTGGCAGCTGAATCTACATGAGTCCCCTCCACATCAATGGGACTCACCTCAGTAGGGCTTTGCTGGTGTGGGCTAGAGATAAGGGGTCTCTCTAGGCTCTTTTGATCCTTGAGAGGGTGTAATGGATCTACTTCATCACCTTTAAGAGACATAATCTCTTCACCAGCTCCGGTCAAAAGGTCAGTAAAAGAAAAGGAATGAAGACCTAAGGACCCGGGACTTTGATCAATGTCAAAAGGCATTAAGCTGTCCCTTTATGGCTGCTCAGGGGAGTATAGAGACTCACCCTGAGGGCTATCAGCTGGGGTTTTGGGCTCATGGGTCTGAGACTGAGGAGACTCAAGACCTATATTGAGGTCAATAGTGAAGGATGGGTGGACCTCTGGCTGAGTGGGAGCCCTTTGTTCCACTCTAGCCTTTTTGGATTGAAGAGGAGGGGCTTGTTCAATCAGAGTAGATTGAACAAGGGTTCGTTTGGGACGTCTCTGGTATGTAACAGTAATGGGTGGAGAAGGTAGATTTGGGATTGTGAGGGTAGTTGCTGGTGTGGGTTCATCACCTGTGGGGTGAACAGGGATGTCACCAGGAGCCATTGGCTCAATCATACCTGGAAGTAGTGCGGTATCCCTTCCAGTGTAGTTGGTAGACACTCTCTTCAAGATTTTGAAGATGGTCGGCCTCATTTGGGGAGCAGACAGAGCAGCTGCACAGACAAGCTTACCCTGATCCAGCTCACAGTTGATGATGTGCTGGAGAAACCTGGGATACATAAAGAATGTGTCCATTTGCTGATTTCCCATAAGGTTAGTCAGCACAAACCTTGAATAGTTGAAGCGGAGGCTTTGTACCAACCCGTGAACTAAGCACCCGAGTTCATAAGGGATTTGATCCCATCCCCCAGATTTGTTAGATAGACAGTGAAGAACCACATACAGTAGGAACTTCCACTTGTAGGAGAAGTTGAATTTGTAGACCGTTGACCTGCTTACATCTCCACCGTATCCCATTTGGAGATAAGAACTATCCAAATCTGATTTGGGGAATTCCGTCGGAGCGCCCTCATCATGGAGCTCGAGATGCTCCCTGATGATCTGTTCAATGATGACCAACTTTTGGCCACAAATGCTTGAACTAATAGCACGAATCCCGTTTAGGGTTTCAATCCGACCATTTGCCCAAAATTCGGACATTTGGTTGGATTAGATGGTAGGGTTTATGGTCAAGGCAGTGTAGTATGAAGATTGGGCTAGGAAAGAAATGATATCTGAGAAATCATCATCCCTTGAAGAGTCAAGGAGTGCGACCTGGTTGTGCTGAGGGTTTAAGGCCATTGAGGAAGATAAAAGTAGAATAGTTTTGAGTAAGGTAAATTTGAGAAGAAGAAAGCTTTTAGGGCAGTGAATTGGGTAAGAAGAGTGTAAGTGATTAACCGGATGTATTTAAATGGGTGAAATGGCGGTTTAAAGGGTGGTTTGGATAAGATGATGTGAGGGTTCAGTGGATGATGTGACATGGGCGGTAAGGTTAGACCATTTAAATAATCCGACATCATTAACAAAATCTATACTTTTTACAGTGTGGGGCCCAAAAGATTTCCGTTACACAGTAAAATCTTTCTTCCGAGTATAAAGTATTTCCGAAGGTAATGATCTTCCGAAGGCAAATTTACTTCCGAAGGTAAATTGCTTACTTCCGATAGTATATGTTGCTTTCAGATGGAGTATGTTAAGTGCTTCAGAAGTAGATCTGAGATGAACTCAATCGCTTCTTCCGAGAAGAAAATTATCCTGTGAGAAATTTGCTTCGGAAGATATGCAAGACATCTTCCGAGGGTTAATTTCTCTTCGGAAGAACTTATACTTAGATAAATTTAAGAAAAGATCTTTTATAACAGGGCTTAGATTGTTTTGAAATAAGACTTTACACATTAAAAAGGTTTTCAATTGAGATTAACTAATCAATGTTTATCATCCCAATAGCTGTAATGAGATATTTAAATCTCTATTCATCAAATGCTTTGGTGAACAAATCAGCATATTGTTCATTCGAATCAACTTTGATTAGTTTGATAAGATTTTTCTCATGAATATCTCTAATGAAATGATACCTGATATCAATGTGCTTTGTCTTGGAGTGCTTCACTGGATTTTCAGTAATGGATATAGCACTGTTGTTGTCAATGTGAATAGGAGTGCTCATGAAGTTGAATCCATAGTCTATCATCTGGTTTTGAATCCACAGCAGCTGAGCACAGCAACTAGCAGCAGCAATGTATTCAGCTTCAGCAGTTGATGTAGAGACACAGGATTGCTTTTTGCATTGCCATGAGATGATCCTTCCACCAAGAAATTGACATCCACCTGATGTTGATTTCTTGTTGATGTTGCAGCCACCATAATCGCTATCAGAGTAACCATAGAGATTAAAATCACTATTTCTTGGATACCAGAGACCTAATTTAGGTGCTCCTTTGAGGTATCTGAGGATTCTCTTGGCAGCAATTAGGTGAGACACCTTTGGAGCAGCCTGATATCTTGCATAGATGCAAGTTGCAAACATGATATCAGGTCTACTTGTTGTGAGATACATCAGAGAACCAATGATTGCTCTATACTGATGTTGATCAGTATCCTCCCCTTCAGAATCAGGGCAGAGATCATGGTTTCTGGGTATGGGTGTCTTTGCTGCTTTACAATCCTTCATATCAAATCTCTCTAAAATATCATTGACATACTTAGATTGATTGATGAAGAACCCTTCCTTCAATTGCTTTACCTGAATTCCAAGGAAAAAGTCCATTTTTCCCATGGAACTCATCTCGAACTTCTTCTTCATAATGCTCTCAAAGTCTTTGCACATTTGGTCATTTGAGGAACCAAATATGATGTCATCAACATAGACTTGAACAAGCAAAATGTCTTTCCCAGACTTTCTAATGAAGAGAGTCTTATTAATGGTACCTCTAGTATAACCATTCTTCAGGAGAAATTGAGACAATGTCTCATACCACAGCCTAGGTGCTTGGTGCAGCCCATATAGAGCTTTATCCAACTTGCACACATAGTTTGGATGATGTGGGTCTTCAAATCCTGGAGGCTGGCATATGTAGACTTCCCTATCTATATTCCCATATAGAAAGGCACACTTGACATCAAGCTGGTAGACAGTGAAATTCTTGGATGCAGCATAAGCAAGGAAGATCCTAACTGCCTCAAGTCTTGCAACAAGTGCAAAGACATCAGTATAATCGATTCCTTCCTCTTGAGTGTATCCTTGAACCACCAGTCTTGCCTTGTTCTTGATAATCAAGCCTCTATCATCTCTTTTGTTCCTGAATACCCATTTGGTGCCTATAGGTACTTGACCAGATGGTAGCGGACATAGGTTCCAAACCTTTTGTCTTTTGAATTGAAGCAGCTCCTCTTGCATTGATTCAACCCAGCTACTATATTTCAAGGCATCTTCCACCTTCTTGGGTTCCATTTGGGATAAGAAGCATGAGTACAAGCAGACATTCCCATTTTGAGTTTGTCCTCTTGTTCTCACACCCTCAGAGACTTCCCCTATGATGTTCTCAGCTGGATGAGTATTGTGAATTCTGAGTCTTGGAATCACCTCCAGTTGCAAAGATAAGTCCATGTTGGACATTTTTTGCTCAGGAGCTTGAATACTTGGTCCGGCTGTTGTTTCAAGTTCATTCAATGAGGATTGATTGAATGAAAGAAACATCATTATTTCTTTGCTGTGAAGCATCATTAACAGTTGCCTGTTCCTTCAAAATGCTGCTTCCATCAGCTTGGTGTTGTGCAGGATCACCTGAAGAGATTTGAAAATCATCAGGTGAATCCCTTGTTGAAGTTCCACTATCTCTTGAAATGGTTATGCTGTCAGATCTTTCAATAGTGGGAACTTGATTTGTTGTAGCTCTTGGAGAACTTGGAGTAGGTATGGGAAGCTCAAACAGTTGATCTTCATTAGACTTACTTTGAGCACCTGTTCCAGCTGAAACATTCTCACAAGATGGTTTAGAATAGTTTGGAAACAATTCTAAATCAAAAATATTATCAGGGCCATTCCCCCTGACACAAGGAGTGTGCTCATTAACTACAATGTTGGAAGATTCCTCAAATTGTTGGTTTTAATATTATAAACCCTGTATGCTTTAGAATAGGAGGAATATCTAACAAGGATCGCATCATCTGACTTTTCAGCAAATTTTGCCAAATTGTCTTTTGTGTTAAGTATGTTACACCTGCTGCCAAAGGACCTTAGAAAGCCAATGAACGGTGGCCACTTGTCCCATAACTCATAAGGGGTCTTTCCATGTGGCTTTACTACAAGAACTCTGTTCTACACATAGCATGCAGTGCTGACTGCCTCTGCCCAGAATGTTAGAGGCAGCTTTGAATCAGCTAACATAGTCCGAGCAGCCTCAATAAGTGTCCTATTTCTCCTCTCAGCAACACCATTTTGTTGAGGAGTTCTAGGAGCACTGTATTGTCTGGCAATCCCTATTGAGTTACAAAATGAGTCAAGAACAAAGTTCTTAAACTCAGTCCCTTGATCACTTCTAATTATTTTAACCTTCCACCAAGAAATTGACATCCACCTGATGTTGATTTCTTGTTGATGTTGCAGCCACCATAATCGCTATCAGAGTAACCATAGAGATTAAAATCACTATTTCTTGGATACCAGAGACCTAATTTAGGTGCTCCTTTGAGGTATCTGAGGATTCTCTTGGCAGCAATTAGGTGAGACACCTTTGGAGCAGCCTGATATCTTGCATAGATGCAAGTTGCAAACATGATATCAGGTCTACTTGTTGTGAGATACATCAGAGAACCAATGATTGCTCTATACTGATGTTGATCAGTATCCTCCCCTTCAGAATCAGGGCAGAGATCATGGTTTCTGTGTATGGGTGTCTTTGCTGCTTTACAATCCTTCATATCAAATCTCTAAAATATCATTGACATACTTAGATTGATTGATGAAGAACCCTTCCTTCAATTGCTTTACCTGAATTCCAAGGGAAAAGTCCATTTTTCTCGTGGAACTCATCTCGAACATCTTCTTCATAATGCTCTCAAAGTCTTTGCACATTTGGTCATTTGAGGAACCAAATATGATGTCATCAACATAGACTTGAACAAGCAAAATGTCTTTCCCAGACTTTCTAATGAAGAGAGTCTTATCAATGGTACCTCTAGTATAACCGTTCTTCAGGAGAAATTGAGACAATGTCTCATACCACAGCCTAGGTGCTTGGTGCAGCCCATATAGAGCTTTATCCAACTTGCACACATAGTTTGGATGCTGTGGGTCTTCAAATCCTAGAGGCTGGCATACGTAGACTTCCCTATCTATATTCCCATATAGAAAGGCACACTTGACATCAAGCTGGTAGACAGTGAAATTCTTGGATGCAGCATAAGCAAGGAAGATCCTAACTGCCTCAAGTCTTGCAACAAGTGCAAAGACATCAGTATAATCGATTCCTTCTTCTTGAGTGTATCCTTGAACCACCAGTCTTGCCTTGTTCTTGATAATCAAGCCTCTATCATCTCTTTTGTTCCTGAATACCCATTTGGTGCCTATAGGTACTTGACCAGATGGTAGCGGACATAGGTTCCAAACCTTTTGTCTTTTGAATTGAAGCAGCTCCTCTTGCATTGATTCAACCCAGCTACTATCTTTCAAGGCATCTTCCACCTTTTTGGGTTCCATTTGGGATAAGAAGCATGAGTACAAGCAGACATTCCCATTATGAGTTTGTCCTCTTGTTCTCACACCCTCAGAGACTTCCCCTATGATGTTCTCAGCTGGATGAGTATTGTGAATTCTGAGTCTTGGAATCACCTCCAGTTGCAAAGATAAGTCCATGTTGGACATATTTTGCTCAGGAGCTTGAATACTTGGTCCAGCTGTTGTTTCAAGTTCATTCAATGAGGATTGATTGAATGAAAGAAACATCATCATTTCTTTGCTGTGAAGCATCATTAACAGTTGCCTGTTCCTTCAAAATGCTGCTTCCATCAGCTTGGTGTTGTGCAGGATCACCTGAAGAGATTTGAAAATCATCAGGTGAATCCCTTGTTGAAGTTCCACTATCTCTTGAAATGGTTATGCTGTCAGATCTTTCAATAGTGGGAACTTGATTTGTTGTAGCTCTTGGAGAACTTGGAGTAGGTATGGGAAGCTCAAACAGTTGATCTTCATTAGAATTACTTTGAGCACCTGTTCCAGCTGAAACATTCTCACAAGATGGTTTAGAATAGTTTGGAAACAATTCTAAATCAAAAATATTATCAGGGCCATTCCCCCTAACACAAGGAGTGTGCTAATTAACTACAATGTTGGAAGATTCCTCAAATTGTTGGTTTTAATATTATAAACCCTGTATGCTTTAGAATAGGAGGAATATCCAACAAAGATCGCATCATCTGACTTTTCAGCAAATTTTGCCAAATTGTCTTTTGTGTTAAGTATGTTACACCTGCTGCCAAAGGACCTTAGAAAGCCAATGAACGGTGGCCTCTTGTCCCATAACTCATAAGGGGTCTTTCCATGTGGCTTTACTACAAGAACTCTGTTCTACACATAGCATGCAGTGCTGACTGCCTCTGCCCAGAATGTTAGAGGCAGCTTTGAATCAGCTAACATAGTCCGAGCAGCCTCAATAAGTGTCCTATTTCTCCTCTCAGCAACACCATTTTGTTGAGGAGTTCTAGGAGCACTGTATTGTCTGGCAATCCCTATTGAGTTACAAAATGAGTCAAGAACAAAGTTCTTAAACTCAGTCCCTTGATCACTTCTAATTATTTTAACCTTGTGATCAAATTGATTTTCTATTTTAAGAATAAAAGATTTTAAAGTTTCAGCAGTTTCATCTTTAGTTCTTAAAAAGAATACCCATGTAAATCTTGTAAAATCATCAACTACCACAAGGCAATATGATTTCCTTCCAATGCTCATTATACTTGTGGGACCAAATAGATCCATGTGCAATAAGTGTAATGGAGTGGTGATAGAGTTAACAACTTTGGATTTATGAGAAGACCTGTGTTGTTTCCCTTTCAGGCAAGCAACACAGTTATCTTTGCAGAAAAATTCCTTTTTAGGCAAACCATGTACCAAGTTATTTTTACCCAATTTATTCATTGTCTTAAAATTGACATGACACATTTTTAGGCAAAGCATGATACTTCTCCCATTGGGGAAGCATTGTTCATATCAAGCTTGTACATATCCCCTTTGTCTGTCAGCAGACTTCTTTACACTCTTTTGGATGATGGCTCTTGACTTTGCAGCTTCTTCCCTTAGCTTCCTTTTGGTTGTCTTTCTTTCTTTAACTAGCTCAAGCTCAAGTTGCTTTAGGTACTCAAACTCAATGAAGTCATAGGACAGGGGAAGAAGTGCATCTGCCTGATAGAAGCCTGTGGCACTCAGGTAGCTGATCATCTTGATCCTATCTTCTTCTTTATCTACCTGAGGTTCTTGTGGAGCCACATCTTCCTGTGCAGGACTTTCTTGAACTGGAGAGAGTGTGGGAGCATGCTTGTAGAGTCTTTTCTGTCTCTTCTCCTCTTTGAATTGGAGAAGTAGCCTTGCATCCTCTTTCTCCTTCATCTCTCTTGACACATCCATGTCAGCCAGTTCATTTAACTCTTCTAAGGGGAGGGAGATGATTTCATCAATATCATAGTTCCTGGTCTGTAAATAAGTAATCCTGACTGCCCTTAACTCATCATCTTGAGTATTTGGTCTGGGGGCAGCCCTGATTGCAGCTTGCATAAAGCTTGATGACCCAGAAGAACTTTCTCCCCTTAGCTTTCTTTTCCTCTCTCTCTCTTCCTCCTCAATTTCCTCAGGAGTCATTATCCTTTTCCCTTTGTCACCAACAGACCTTTGTGACTCAGGGTGGATAGAGGCTTGTCCTTTATTGCTTGGTGTAGCTTCCATTCTCTGGCCAGAGAAAGGCTGAGAAACACCTTCACCAGCAGGTGTCTCAGAAGGAGTTTGATCCTCTGCAGCAGTTTTTGATGATGAGACAGGGGTCTCAGGTTCTGCCACTGGGCCTTCAGTCAAAGTTTCCCCTATGAAACTAATATTAGGGTCCACCTCAACATCCAGTTGACCGATGACATTCCCTGATTGCCTAAGTCTCCTTCTTAGAGAGAACTCTGCAAGGATCCTATCTTGGATTCTTTGAGCCAATCTGTCAGCTTGTCTTGAGTTGCTTGGATTGACAAGTGGCATGTTGACTAAATCCAATCTTTCAAAGAAGTTCAGGCTTTGGAAATCAAACACTACTAGTTGCCCTTGAACTCTATGAAGGATAAGGGCTCTTCTGTCAGCATCATACCTCCACCTTATGATGTAGTTGGCAGTTCCTTGTGGTGGAGATGAGACAGCCCTTGGTATACCTTCCTCAAAGAGACTCCTGATAATAGAGTCTATAGAGTCCACATTAATGTGAACTTGAGGAAGTTGCTGAAAATGCACAACAGCAAGTGAGAATGGTGAGTCCTCTATGTCCATTCTCTGTGAAGAACTCCAAGGTTCTGTGGTTGTAATAACTTTCTCCCCCTTTTTGGTAGCATCACCCACTTGCATAGGTGAGCTGGAGGATAAGTCAATCACTTCCACAGGTTCTTGTGCTCCTGGTTGAGCTCTCCTTAAAGGTCTCCCAGCTAGTTTTTCCTTTATATATGAAATCTGAAGTTGCTGATCATTGACCCTATTTTGTAAGGTAGTCACCTGAGATTCCAAGTGACTAACCTTAGAGACTAAATAGGAGCATGTTTTTGACAATTTCTGCACATTTAGTCTCAAATTCCCCTCTTCTTCATCAGAAGAATCATTGGGGGATGAGATGATTGGACCAAAGTCCTCTCTCTCACCACCAGCTTGAGGTTCTTGGCTGCTGGTTTTCCTCTGCTCACTAGCAGCCTCAGTTGAGATGCCAGTGGGCTGAGTTGCCATGGTTGAGGTCTTAATGATGTAATCACTTTCAAAAGTGAGAGCCTCTTCCATATGGACATCCTGAACATGTTCAGAAGTGTCCACCTCAGTAATAGGTGACTGATGTGGGATAGACTGAGGAGAGTCAGAGGTACTCATCTCTCTTTGAGTAGGGGAGGAGAAGACAGACTCATGGTACTCACTGAAACCTAAGTCTTCATCAGTATAGAAGGATAGGTTGGGAATTGGTTGGTTGAGATCTAAAGGCTGGGGATGGTAACTGTCCCCTGAAGGTTGTTCACTTGCTCAGAGTGAAGGCTTAAGGTTGTTGGGCTTGTGAGCTCATTTGGGTGAGCATGAGGAACCTCAGCCCTGATAGGTGAAGAAATGGGAGTGGTTTGCTCCTCAGGGGAAGTGGGAGCTCTAGTGTCCACTTCCTCCTGTAAGTTTGGGTATATGGGGGCCTGCATAGACTCAATAGCCTGAGCAGGGGTTCGTTTGAATTTTCTTTGATAGGTGAGGGTGATTTGTGGTCTTTTTAGTGGTAAGGATAAAAGAGGTGTGGGTTCAACACTAGCTTGTGTTGCTAGGTTGTCACCTTGAGCAATGAGCTCTAACATTTTTGGGACTAGGGCTGTTTCTACCCCTGAGAAGCCTACAGTTGGCTTCTTCATTATTTTAAAGATGCCGGGCTTCATCTGTCCCAATTTAAGAATATTACTTGTTTCCCTCAACTATGAGCCCAGTTCACAGTTGAGAATGTGTTGAACATATCTAGGAAACATGTAATACTCTAAGGAGTCCAAGTTTGCAAGTAAATTAGTATAAACAAATTGAGAATACCTGACGTTGACCCCCTGAACCATTCCATGAACTATAAAGGAGAGATCCTCAGGAATCTGGTCCCATCCACCATGCTTGTTTGATAAGCTGTGGATAACCACATGGAGCAGGTATTTCCACTGGGATGAGACCTTCCCTTTCCCTGAAGGTCTTTACAGAGAAATCTCCCTCATAGCCCATCTGCTCAAAAGAATGATTAACAGTTCCTTTTGGGAAGGACAACTCATCTTCTTCATCATCCAGCTGCAAGTGATGGTTAATGATGGCCGGAGTGATGAAGATTGTCCTCCCTTGCACTGTGGCAGACAGTGCCTTCTCCCCATCCATAATGACCTCTTGGCAGGTCTTCCAAAATTCAAGCAAGTGATCCTCATACAGAGTAGGATCAATGGTCAGGGAGGTGAAATAGTTAGATAGAGTTAAGAATTGATAAATCTCTGAGAAACTTGCATCTTTCTCAGAGCTTAACAGAGCAACTTGATTATGTTGCTTGTGAAGTTGCATGGAGAAATCAGGGTTGTTTCGGCGGCTAAGGTTGGCCATTTCAGAAGCTTAAGGGTGAAGAAAGGTAGAAAGCAAAGGCGGTTTAGAGAACTAGGTTAGAGGAATAGTGGAATTGAGGAAGATAGTGAGAAAGAAGGGGAACCGTTGGGTATTTATGTGAAAACGGATTTGAACCAAAGTTAATGAAAGAGGATAAACTTTGAAATCCGGAAGTCGGTCCCACCTCTGAAAAAGTAGTTTACTTTTGCTCAAAAAGTAGTTTTCTTGGAATTCGAAAAGCTTCCAAAGGTAATTTGTCTTCGGAATTTTAATGAAAAAGCTTCCGAAGCTAAAATGGCTTCGGAAGATTTTCCTGAGAGTCTTGAAAATTTATGCTTCGGAAGACAAATAAACCCTTGGATGCTTTGTATAAGAATCAACAAAGCTTCCGAGAGTTAATTTTGCTTCGGAAGGAAAATGTCCTTAAAAACAAATAAGTGTCTGAGATAAGAAGTTAAGCTTCGGAAGATGAGTTTAGACTTTTTCTGAAGGTAAATCTCTTAGACAGTTATTTATTTTGAAGACATAATTTTCTTCCGAAGATAAAATTTTATCTTCCGAAGTATCAGAAAATTTTCAAGAATCTAAGGAAAGTCTTCAAAAAGAATTTTACATCCAAAGAAAACATGAGCTTATGAAAGTGATGAACTAGACAACTTAGGACACACATATTTTAAGAAGAAATAATTAGAACTAGTTTTAAGAAAAAGTCTACTCAAAGTTAATCATCCCAATAGCTGATATCAGATACTTAAATCTCTGTTCATCAAAAGCTTTTGTAAACAGATCAACATATTGTTCATCTGTATGAACTTTGACTAGTTTAATTAATCCCTTTTCATAGTTATCTCTTATTAAATGATACCTGATGTCGATGTTTTTGGTCCTTGAGTGCTGCACAGGGTTCTCAGTGATAGAGATAGCACTATTGTTGTCTATGTGGATAGGAGTCTCTTTGAAGTTAAATTCATAGTCTAGCATTTGATTTTGAATCCAAAGTACTTGAGCACAGCAGCTTGCAGCAACAATGTATTCAGCCTCAGCAGTTGATGGAGACACACAGGATTGTTTCTTGCATTGCCATGAGACAACCCTTCCACCAAGGAATTGACATCCCCAAGATGTAGACTTTGCTGTCATGTTGCAACCACCATAATCACTATCTGTATAAGCATACAGATTGAAGTTAGGATTCTTTGGATACCATAGACCAAGTGTTGAAGCACCTTTGAGGTATCTTAAAATCCTTTTGACAGTGATTAAGTGAGACATCTTAGGGTTGGCTTGATATCTTGCACAAATACATGTAGCAAACATGATATCAGGCTTGCTAGCTGTAAGATACATAAGAGACCCAATCATAGCCCTGTATAAATGTTCATCTACACACTCCCCCTCAAGATCAGGTCCAAGGGAGTGGTTTCTGGCTATGGGTGTCTTAGCAATCTTACAATCAGTCATGTTGAACCTCTTGAGTATGTATTGAACATACTTTGACTGACTAATGAAGATGCCATCTTCAACCTGCTGCACTTGAATTCCCAGAAAGAAATTGAGTTCTCCCGTTGAACTCCTTTCAAATATGTCTTTCATCAGCTTCTCAAAGTCTTCGCAGAGCTTTGGATTACGTGAACCAAATATGATGTCATCTACATATACTTGAACCAGCAATAATTCATTTTCCTGTCCTTTGATGAAGAGAGTTCCATCTATAGTACCTCTCCTGTATTCATGTTTACAAAGATACTCAAACAGTGTCTCATACCACTTCCTGGGTGCCTGATGCAGCCCATAAAGAGCTTTGTCAAGCTTGCAGACATAATCTGGATGATCAGGGTCTACAAAACCAGGTGGTTGTTTGACATAAACCTCTTCATCAATCACTCCATATAAGAAAGCACACTTTACATCAAGTTGAAAGACCTTGAAGTTCTTGGATGCAGCAAATGCCAGGAATATCCTAACAACTTCTAATCTTCAGTCCTTACTACTTTGAAACCTACAGAGATAAAAACTTGTTTCTGCTTAGCATCAAAAGTAGCCTTGATCTCTTGAGCCTTCTTTGCTTTCCTTTTGCTCTTCCTGATCAAGTTCTTTCTCTTGGACTTGGTCATCACAGTAGATTTCTTCTCCTCAGAAGGATAGTGGCCCTTGGAAGAATCCTCTTCTTCACTCTTCTCAGAGGAATTCTTCACTATCACTTCTTCATCATCCTCATTTATAGGATCTATGAGAGGAAGCTCATCTTCACAAGTTCCACACCTAGGAGATCTTACAGACAAGATTGTGTGTGGAGGAGCTATCTCATTTGATCCCAGTCCCTGTCTATTTTGATAGCACACTTTGTTGTGCAGGGATGAGGATATCATGTTCTTGAAGGTCTCTTCTTCAAGAACACTCTTCTCTGCCTTGGCTTTGCTGATCACAAGCTCAGCCTGGCACTCAGTCAACTTAGTTATGAGATCCTGGATCTGAGTTCTAAAATCTGTATGTTCATGTTTTAGTACTGAAATGGTTTTCTCCAAGTCCTCTATCTTTAACTTGTAATCATTTTCAGACTTTCTAAAATCAGATTTCAATATGTTTAATGACTCAAGATCAGATCTCATCTCTAAGTTGTAGGACCTATATCTATTTACTTTAGCAATGCATTCAGGAGTACAGAGATGTTCCAATACCTTGGCTTCATCATGGTCAGCCATCAGTGCTTGGTTTGGAGAAGCATCATCCACCTGAAAGCTCCAGTCAAAGCCTCCCTCTTCAACAGCAACAGCAGCATGTTGCTTTGGCTTCTCATTCTGAGGGGCTTTGTCAGTGTAGTTTGGTCTGGGTTGTGTTTGGCCCCCATTTGATTTAGGTGCCTTACACTCCCTAGCAAAGTGGCCCATAAGGTTACAGTTGTAACACTTAACTTTGTTTTTATCCAGCCCAAACTTTCCACTGATAGCATTGCTTGGAAACCTTCTTCCTGTTCTCTTGTAAAACTTCTTGGCTCTGTGAGTGAGGAGAGCCATCTGCTGAACTATCTCCATGTACTCCAGGTCATCTGGATGGATACAGTCCAGGTCTTCAAGAGTGAAGAGAGAGTTCCCACAGCCTTCATCAGTAGACACAAAGGCTTGAGAAGAACTTGTCTCTTGGAATGGGCTTCCTTGAGTAAAATTCTCCCTTGGTGTCTCCAGGAAGGTGATGAAAGGACCCTTTTGTGAGTTGTCAGGGTAGCATATGAGATGATGTTAGGGTTCTATGCTGTCCCATTCAACCACATGAAGGGCTGAACCCATTTGATTGTTGGAGTTGCCAGATGAACCTTTCATGTTCATCTCCATCTGGTATTGTAACTCCAGGATAATCAAACTTGAATCAAATGATGAAGAATTAGATCAAAATATGATAAACACAATCAAAACCCCTTTGATCTCTATTGATTGCTAATAATATTGTTTACAAGTAAATCCCACAATCAATTGGTCATTCAACCATTAACCTAATTCTAATTACAATTAGGCTATTTATAGTCTAGTTTAAGTTTCCATATTTACACATAACCCCCTAGACTATATATTTAGACTATAACATGACTCAAAGAAAGTAAAATATATTTTGTTCACACAAAATATATATATTACAATAAAACTCCTAGTCATCTAAATCTTCAACGTCTCGTCTCGGTTCCTCGTCTCGAACGTGTCGGGTTTGACTTTTGTTGACTTTGACCATGACGTTGACTTTGGTTGACTTTCACTGTGTTGATAATATAGACTATCTTTTACAGCTTCAACAATACTCCCCCTTAGTCTATCATTATCAACGTCTTCAAACGAAATCAGCATCAAGAAGTGAACAATAGAAAGTTCTTCAATTTGAATCTTTCTGAATCCGATGAGAAAGATTTTTCATCTCATAAGCTCCCCATATTTATATGCTCCTCCTTTTCGAGTCCAAGCTTTACAAGGATATTGGAACAGGTTTCCCAAATCTCTAATCTTGAGTGCTTCTGAAGATGTAGGAGGAGGATTCCTAGCTCGGTATCTTCTGCAAACTTGAGGAACAGGCTCTCTGATCAGGTACACTGCCTAACTGATGATCGGCCATCACTTAAAGCAAAAACCTGAAACACATTCTCAAACACAATCTCGACATTTCTAATTAGATCATTTCATTTTAACAAAATAAACTCGTGTTTATTTGTGTGTGAAAAACAAGCGAACCCGTGTTCGTTTGTGCGCAATTTCCGTGAAATGCATGAAAAATAATAAAATTGTAACAACATAATATGGAAGACCTAAAAGAAAATTTGAATTGAAAATTTATTATAATAATAATTTTTTTTTAATTTTATATATCAATTTTTATTTGTATATTTTTTTTAATTACCGAGAACTTAATCGATCATGAGATCACATCCTCAAGATATACTATAGCACAAAGATGAATTTAATCATCGACAAGCAATGAGATCACACTGATAACTGAATCTAATCACAGTCTTTAAATTATTTTAAAATTCTCAAACAGATCAATAACGATTGCTGATATGTTTGTCCACTTAAACTCATGCCCTATCTTTTTCAACAAGCAGTAAATGATTCGTTAAGGTTCGATTAAATGCTTTAGAATGCTAGGACCCCACAATCATTTCGCAAAAACCCTCACCCAACCTCAGGATTTCTTGAATTATGTAACGATCTTTACAGAGCAAGGCTTGTGCATTAGTGTGTAAGTGATTATCGACAGAATATTGCATTCTGTGATGAATTCATCGTTTAGATGAATTAACACAACTTAGACCAATATGGTGAGAGCTCCAGGTCTATACTCACGTATAACAAAGGAGATGACCATTTAATCATGTGCCGATGAGAGCTCCAGGTCAGTACTATCGTACAGCAGAGGAGATCATCACTCCAGGTCAGTACTTCCGTACAGCAGAGGAGATTAGCACAAACACAAGACACATAAATACACCAATCACGGCTCAAAGATATGGCTTATATGATTTGTATCATGGTGGGTGAAAGATCAATTCTCAATCCAATTTTTGTCGGGACTCAGTTTTTGTGCAGGCTAAAATGATTGCGTAAATCCAGACATCCTTAAGCATATATTTTAATTGAAATCATGATGCTGCTGTCTACTTTATTTTTCAGGCTGAGTCTACCAAGCATATCATTAAAGCATCTGTTTGTTTTTCTATTATTTGCACTTAAATAGAAGATGTAAATCAGATAACAGCATCAGTTACTATTATTTCTCATTTTAAAACGCAAGTCATGCAAAAACAAGCATTTCAAGATGATATACAATCATTTCTCAGTCATCTCGAATCAAGTTCTCAGTACACTTTTCATTTTTATTTACTTATACTCTCCCCTAAATTTTTATTTTTGCAAACTTTTCCTTTTTTTATTTTTATTTTTTATTTATTTTTTTTATTTTTTTATTTTTTAATTTTTTTTAAATTTTTTTATATAAAACTGTACAAAAATAAAAATTTATCAAAAAAGGTCTTCCAAACTACACTGATATGATGATAAGAAATGAATGCTCAAGAAATATGCAGTGATTGTGAAGTGAGAACTGTGATTGTGTAGATAAAAATCCAGATTGTGGATAAAATACCATGACCTTAACCTGTTTGTTCCGCCTCAAATTTGAATTAGGAACAATCTCTTTCAGTAAACCGGATAACTAACAGTCCTCCTGAATTGTTCCTGCACACATAAACAGATTAGTTAGAGAGGGGAACCCAGGCCATCGTAGTCCTGGAAGTTCCATTTTCATCAATATAAGAAACCTGCTTCGGCACACAACCGTTTAAACAATCAGGGATTGTTGTATCCTTCTTTTTAATTTGCTAAATTTGTTTCGGTTCAATTAATTTGGATTTGAATGAATTAAATTTGGAAATCATTTTCTGTTTAAGATCGGAAGGAAAAGAATTTGGTTTTGAACCTTTGGTCATTTTCATCTTTGTATCATGTGAAACCGGCTTCACATGGAAAGGTTTGGATGGAGGGTTTTTCATCCAACCATTCAAAGATGTGTGCTTTTTACCTCTTGATCCAGAGAAGCAACCCGTGTTGCCTTTACCGTGTAGAACATTCTTTTTAGACTTACATTCGGAGACACAATTTGTTTTGCCTTTACCATTCGTAGCAAGCCTTTGAGGACATTTCTTTACCACATGACCTTCTTTTCCACACTTAAAACAAGCCTTGAAAAGCTTTTGATTCTTTGTAGTCCCGTGTTGTGGAGGTGGTGATGAGGATTGTTTGGAGCTTGTAGCAGATTCTTGCTTGTTCTGTAGTTTCTCGTGCTGAGCAGTAAATGAGATCTTTTCTGATTTACTGGGATGCTTTGCAATTGGAGAAGAGATCCGTATTGGTCTTGATTCAGCTTTTGGAAGCTTTTGTGACTTGACAATGTCAGGAGATATGTTGATCTGTGAGGAACCAACACGCTCCTCTGTGATTGATTCATCATCTGAGCTTATCCAGTCTTGTATACACAGATCATTCTCCAATGGATCTTGATTGACATCTCCTATCGTGTTGGCTTCGCTTGTAGGATACTCGTTGCCTGATGATTCAACAACTGTTCCTTCTTTGACAAACCTGACGGGAACAAACGAAGGAATGTTACCTGATTTTAATTTGTTGAAGAAAGTTGGAGAAGAAACTGATATTGGTGTTTGAGCATCAGAAGTGGAATCGTCATTAATCTTCTTATCAGACCCTTGCTTGAGGAATCCCAAACCTACAGGAGAATCCTGCACATCTCTAACCTCTTTAAGACTAACACTGCTTAGACCTGCATTTAAACGATTAGTTTCTGTAGCTTCAATCAAATCATTTGTTGAATGAGGTCTGCGAATTGGTGAATAACATAAAGTAGAAGGAGGTGGAACTGAATTAAATACAGTTTCACCATCAGATTTATATCCAATCCCATGTTTTACCCGCACCCCTTGTTGTTTAGCAATAAGCTCATCCTTTTTCATGTGTGAAAGTGTCCATTTATCAAGCTTTGTTTGAAGCTGAGTTGTTTCAAATTGAGCTAAAACAACCCTTTCTCTCAAAATATTAATTTCAACATTACGCTCCAAAATGGTTCTTCTTAAAAGATCATTTTCAGCCACTGCTTCATTAAGTTTCCTTAAAAAAGCAATTTCATTTTTCTTTAATTCCTGATTGATTATTTTTAATTCTTTTTCATTTTCCAATAACAATCTATTTGCCTTATAAATCCCAAATAACCGGATTTTGCATGACGAAGAACACATATCCTGAACAGTCTAATAAGGAAGACCCATGATAGTTCGTTCTGCAGCTAAGCTCTTTTCACAGTTGCAAACACATGTGATTTCTTGTTGTTCCTCTTCTTTGACCTTCAGCATCTTGTCAGCCTCAGACTCTTTCTCTCTTTTATCAACTTTTCCAGCCTTATCATCATCGGTTCTCATAGACTCGGGTTTACTGTCATTGTCGACTCTTAAAACTTCACGATTCTCTTCAACAGTTTCTCTAAATTTAGAGTTTAAATCCGAATCATTTCTCAATAACTTCAACTTTTCAATCATCTCTGTTTTGTAATCAAGTATGCTTGTTATAAAAAAGACAAGATCAGTATTAAGCGTGTTAGTTTGATGTGGGAACACGGCTTGTTGAAATTCTTTTCTTTGAATATCCAGCTCGAGAGATTTTAGTCTGTTGATCATATCCATAAGTTTTGTGTCGACATAACCTCTTTCTTGCTTCAGCATTTTAACTTGATGATTCCATGCAGACGGAAGACATTCAATAAGCTTTTGAATTTGTTCATGATTACTGAGATCAGGAACATACTTCTTTAGATTACTTGCCACCAACAAAAAACGATCAACAAAATCAGACATCGTTTCATTCTTTAAAGCTGCAAAATTATCAAACCGACATTGTGCAATTGTGAGATCATCAGATTCAAAGGATTTAATCAGTTCTGCAAAAGCCATTTTTATTTTTATTTTGTTTAAACAATTAAACACCCTAAAAATATTTTTTTCCAAAAAAAATTTAGAATAATTCTCCCCCGGGAAAAATATATTCTTTTTAAATGTCACGCTGGACAATCTTAGCAACTGGGGTCAAGCTGCTGGGAAAAATATATTCTTTTTAAATTTCTTTATCGGGATGAACTCAATTAATCCCAACTAAAGGGAAAAAGTCATCTTTAACATTCAAATTTCGCTGAAGAAATGATAGTTTCGCTGAAATTATAGTTTCGCAGAGCTAGTTTCGCTGAGAACTCTAGATTCGCTGAGCCGACAGTAGTTTCGCCGGCAATTTCGGCAGCAGTTTCGCTAGCCAAATGCTTTAGATTGCTTAGTTTCGCCGACAATTTCGCACAAAACAAGCTTGAACTTTCGTTCAAAGATACTTTCGACAGCAATTTCGCTTGTAATATGCACACAAGCACTGTTGAACTTTCGTTCAAGATCACTACTTTCGATGAGATGCTAAAATTAACTACAAAGTGTAAAACACTTGTAGTTTCGCTGAAAGAACATGCAGTTTCGCTGGAAGAACTCGTAGTTTCGCTGGACGAAGCTGAAAAGCTTTTTCAACACGAAATCAATCTGAAATCGCCCAAATCTCAATGGATTTGAAATCTAATGATTAACAGAGCTTTCCCAACCAATAACAAGCAAACTTCAATCAATTTCCATATCAATAACACTCAAATCTGATCCGAAATTGATGAAAACTTGATATTGAACAAAAACAACCAAAACCTCAACTTCTCTCTCTAAAAATCTTCAAATCTTCTGTGAATTTGATCCAAAATGGCTCTGATACCAAATTTTAACTCCAGGATAATCAAACTTGAATCAAATCATGAAGAATTAGATCAAAATATGATAAACACAATCAAAACCCCTTTGATCTCTATTGATTGCTAATAATATTGTTTACAAGTAAATCCCTCAATCAATTGGTCATTCAACCATTAACCTAATTCTAATTACAATTAGGCTATTTATAGTCTAGTTTAAGTTTCCTTACAATGTCATGGCCATCCTATCAATCTCTACTCTTTTTCTATCTTCATCTGAGTAGTTGGTCACATCTTTTGGAATCATACCAGCACCAGTAGCAGAGGGGGTGCTGGTTATGAAAGGTCCATTCTCAACAGATTCCCACATTCTTGAATCAAGAGACCTGATGAAACCTTCCATTCTCATACACCAGGTGTCAAAATCATCAAGAGTGATCAGTGGGGATTTGTTCATGGTTCCAGTCTCCATAACAGTCTTTGAGATGGATGCCATTTAGAGAGTTTAGTTTTTGTGTGTGTGAAGGATCTTAAGATGGTGAGATCTTATATCAAGAGCCTGGAATGCTCTGATACCAATTGCAGGACCGTTTAAGGGCTTAATCACAATTACAACACAACAACACAATGAGGAGAGCAACTATACTTTAATCAAACAGTGAACTGGATTAACCAAGGTGATACAAAGAACACAAGTAAAGTAAAGAGACAGAACAAGAGAGTTGGGTTTCAAGGAGGCAGTATATTGCTTTCTCAAGTTCTTTTACAAGTGTTACAAAGCATAAAGAAAGATATAAGAACTTGAAATACTTATACTACAACCTACAGCCGGCTATACTTTGGAAGCCAGCTGGATAAAATTGACTAGACACTAACAAAATCAATTGTAGGATCAAAAGGCATATCTGCCTTTTGACCTTGTGACTATGACATGCCATAGCTCACATCCTTATACATTACAAAAAGGATAAAGTACAAAAAGTAGAAAGTTACAGACTCAAGACCTCAATGTACAGTTACCAAAAGCATGGACCTTTTCACCAACTCATGTAAGTTGGTGACTTTACAGAGATGCAGCGGAAAGGTGCTTTATGGAACAGTACATCAGATAAAGCATGTGTACTAAAAGTCTTCGGAAGAAATCTGTCTTCATAGGTTGAAGCTTCGGAAGACTTTGTCTCTGAGGCTTCGGAAGACTTCATGTTTGGCTTCGGAAGATATTGGTCTTGGCTTCAGAAGATTTTACACTTAGAGTATTTTCTAATGCATTGTGTAAAACTTCCGAAGCATTCTATACTTCAGTACTTAGTGCATGTTGTAGAGACACTATGGATGTTTTGGGTTGCATCAGACTTAAGGAATCCTTTCAAGGCTGTTAGAATATTCCTTTGTTTGCTGCATCCAAGGATTTCAAGGTCATCCAATTTGATGTCAAGTGTGCTTTTCTATATGGGGTGATAGATGAGGAGGTGTATGTCAAACAACCACCTAGCTTTGTAGACCCAGATCATCCTAATTATGTCTGCAAGCTTTATATAGGTCTTTATGGGCTGCACCAAGCTCTAAGGAAGTAGTATGAGACACTATCAATATCTCTGTGAGCATGTCTACAAGAGAGGTACTAGTGATTGAACACTCTTCATCAAAAGAACAGGGAATGACTTGATGTTAGTTCAAGTTTATATAGATGACATTAATCCAAAGTTCTGTTAAGACATTAAGAAGTTGATGAAGAATATATTTGAAATGAGAGCCATGGGGGAACTTAATTTCTTTCTAGGAATTCAAGTGAAGTAGTTTGACAATGGCATCTTCAAAAGTCTGTCAAAGTATCGACAAGACATACTTACAAGATTCAACATGACTAAATGTAAAGTTGCAAAGAGATCCACAACATGAAACCACTCCCTTGGACCTGATCCTGAGGGGGGAGTGTGTAGATGAAAATCTCTATAGAGCTATGATCGGGTCCCATATCATGTTTACTACATGTATATGTGCAAGATATCAAGCCAACCCTAATATGTCACACCTAGTTATTGTTAAGAGAATTCTTAGATATCTTAAAGATGCTCCTAAACTAGGATTGGGTATCCAACAATTTCTAACTTCAAACTGTATGCCTATTCAGATAGTGACTATGGTGGTTGCAACATGACTACAAAGTCTACATATAGGGGATATCAATTCCTTGGTGTAAGTTTAGTCTCATGGAAATGCAAGAAACAATCTTGTATGTCTACATTAACTGTTGAAGTTGAATACATTGTTGTTGCTAGTTTTTGTGCTCAACTGCTTTGGATTTAGAATCACATGCTGGACTATAGATTCAACTTCAAGGAGATGCCGATCCACATAGAGAACAATAGTGTTATCTCTGTCACAGAGGATCCTATGCAACACCCAAGGACAAAACACATCAACATCAGGTATCATTTAATTAGAGATAATTTGTAAAAAGGATTGATGAAACTAGTCAAAGTTAACACAAATGAACAATATGTTGATCTGTTCACAAAGGCTTTTGATGATCAGACATTCAAATATCTTGTATCAGCTATTTGGATGATTAACTTTGAGTAGATTCTTTTCTTAAACTTAATCTATGACTATTTCTAAAAACATGTGTCTCTTAAGTTGCCTATATTATCACTTACATAAGCCTAGTCTACTTTGGAAGAAAATTTTTCAAATGCTATTTCTAAAAATTTCAGAAATTTTAGACATATTTCCTCTCATAAGACATTAAGTTGTGTTCGCAAGAATATTAAGTCTTCAAATCAGATAAGTACTTATAAGAAATTTACCTTTGGAAAAATTTTTATATATCTTCTGAAGCATAAATTTGCTTCTAAGTACTTATTTGTTTTTGAAGGACAATTTTCTTTTGAAAGCATTTAAGTCCCGGAAGATCTATTCTGTTATGTATAAAACTTCTAAGTTTTAATCTCTTCCGAAACCAAAAATGTCTTACAAGTAAAAATACTCTAAGTATTTTTCTTCCGAAGCAAACTTCCACAAACCTCAGGAATATCTGCTGAAGACGAATAACCTTCATATGATTTTCGACTTCCAAGAAAACTACCTTTTTGGGTGCCTTTTACAAAGGTGGGATCGACATATAGATTTCAAAGTTTATCCTTTTGCATTAACTTTGTCTTAAACCGATTTCATACATATATATATATATATATATATATATATATATATATATATATATATATATATATATGTATATATATATATATGTATATGGATATATATACATATATATATATATACCCACACACACATATATATATACACTCAACGGTTCCCACTCTTTCACTTTCCTATTCATCTGCAAATTTCTCTAACCTGAATTCACCCACAACCCGCCTTTATTCTTTTCTTTCTTCACCACAAAGCTACCTCATAAATGGTCAACCTTGATCTTAGAAACCAACCAGATTTTTCCATGCATTTATACAGGCAACACAAGCAAGTTGCTATGTTGAACTCCGAAAGATCATGGTTTGTCAGAGGTTTATCGATTTTTAACTACAACCTCCATAAACACACATCTTAGGCTAGATAATATAAGAGGTGAGTTGTCCTTCCCTAAGTCTGGTGTTAACCACTCCTTCAAGAAGATGGGCTATTAAGGTGATTAATCCGTAAGAACCTTAAAAAAGGGTCTCCTCCCTGTGGAAGTACCTCCTCCATGTTGTCATCCACAGTCTATCCAACAAGCATGGAGGATGGGACCAAATTCTTGAAGACCTTTCCTACATAGTCCACGGGATGGTTTAGGGGGACAAGTTCATGTTTTCTCAGTTTGTATATACTAGTTTACTTGCTAACTTTGACTTCTTAGAATATTACATGTTCTCTAGATATGTACTGCATATTCTTAACTGTGAACTAGGCTCACATAATGTTCTGAAAATGGGACATATGAAGCCCGACATCTTCAAGACTATGAGAAAGCCTATTGTTGGCTTCACAACGGTAGAAAGAACCCTTGTCCCAAAAATGTTAGAGCTCATTGCTCAAGGTGTCAACCTAGCAGCACCAGCTAGTGTTGAACCCATACTTTCTACTTCTCAAACACCCACACAGCCTGATGAGCTCACAACCCCCACAACCTTAAGCCTTCACTCAGAGTCTCAAAACTCAAGTGAACAACCTTTACGGGAAAGTTAACATCCCAGCCTTTAGATCTTAACCAAACCATACCCAACCTAGAATTCTATGATGATAAAGACATGGGCTTCAGTGAGTACCATGAGTCTCTCTTCTCCACCCATGTTCAAGTAGAAATGAGTACTCCTGCATCACCCATCTAGCTCACTTTATCCACCCACTCTAAGGTGGACCTCCCTGAAAAAGTTCAAGAGGTCCATATGGAAGAGGCTCTCACTTCATCAAGTGACTACATCATTAAGACCTCAACCATGGAAACTGATGTGCTTCAAATTATACATATAAAACATATCAATTGCACATCAATTATTCTATAAACTCTTACTGAAAATGATGATTTGATACCTAAATCGTTCATATTGTGTTTTCAGGCTTGGAAAAGACCATGATGAACAAAAGGAGCTTAAATAAGAAGAAAATGAAGAAAATCAAGTTTTGGATTTCAAGCATGGGGTCGTGCTTCATGAGGCATGCCCCCATGCCCAGCCTGAAACACACCCCCGTGCTTAAATCAACACACCCCCATGTTTGTTGACCCGACATGACAAAAAGTACGGTTCCTTGACCCGAGGCACGGGGGGGCGCCCTTGGAGGCACGGGGCCGTGCCCCACCACAAACACGGGGCCGTGCCCCATTGAACACGGGGTCGTGCCCGACAACGTCTGAGCGTACGAGCCGACCAACTTTTACGTACATTGTACTAGCATGGGCCGTGCCTTTTTGGCACGGGGCCGTGCTTAAACACTCCAGAAAGCCTATAAATAGGACTTCATTTGCAACTTGAAGAGGAGCTTTTTGGGAGGTGAAGTGCTGGTGTTCCCTCTCGGGAACCCGGCCTTTGGAAGTCCTTAGAAGGTTTTGGAGGTTCATTCAACACTTAGAAGAAGCTTGGGATCGTTTAACATCATCCATAATGGATCACCGGTTTGATTGTTCTAATTTACCGATGATTTCATTGCTATCTTTTATCTTTGTTGTTATGTTAAAGCTCCTTGTGACCTAAACTTCATGTGTTATCCTAATTTAATGAAACTTATGTAATTTGTGATGAACTAATGGTGTGATATATATTATGTTAATGTTATGGTGGTCTTGGGAAAACTATTGATGGGTAGCATCTACATTTGAACGGGAAGTTATAAATTTATGGTTTGTGATTGTGATTGTCATACACGGTTGAAAACGTATGATCAACTTTCATTCGCGAAACCGGTCTTCATAATAGATCCATGGCTAATGAAATAGAAATGGTTATTAGAAATCATATCACTTTAACTTTTTGATCATTTACGGGTTCCCTTTTATTAGTTCGGACACTTCAGTAATTGTTACAGTTTTCTAAAATTAGTGGTATGTTAGGAAGGAACCTGATCAACTCTCTTTTTAACATTAAGTTATGTTTTCAGAAATCGTATGTCAAATAGGTCACAAAAGATTTACCTACATTACTAGGGCTTTGATCTGAGCAGTAAACTCAGCCTGACAGGATCAAGTCACTACGGCAACAGGATAGACGAGAAATCGCGCCAGCTCATCTTTATTAACATTAATATAATTACATTAATCCATATCTTTAAATCACACCACCAATTCATCACATTTACATAAGTGTAGTCTAAATTAGGATAACAGCCTTACTTCACTGAAAGAATCACCAAAAGTCTCATCCTATCTTTATTTATCTTTATCTATCTTTATTTATTGTTGTCATGTTTAACTTATCATTTTCTAAAACATAAAACTAATAGTCAATTATGAGGGTTGTTGAGTAGGCTTAGTGTGTCCACGGATTGATACTCGGTTCTTACCAACACTATATCATCATATGACAGGTACACTGCCTTTTGTGTGTGTGGTTTAGTATTAGTAATAACCATTTAAAACTTAATATGTGCAAAAAATCTATATCAAAATATATATACTATCCGCACCCATCAAGTTTTTGGCGCCGTTGCCGGGGACACATGTTAGTTTGAAAGATGATCCAAATTTTTGACTATTATGTTTTATATCAAAAAAAAAATTATTTAAAAAAAATATTAAATTTGTTTCAAAAAGAAAATTTAAAATATTTAAAAAAATGAAGAAAAAGTCTATCCACATAAAGCTATCAAAGTTGAAAACAATGAGGAAGTAAGCTTCAAAGTTAGTGGTTATCGGTTAATGGCCAAATCGATATACCAACTAATATTTTCTCGGAGGTGATAAATCTCCACCTCAATTTAAGTGTGGGGAAGGGTCTAGCCAAGGACCCGTTACCAAAACATGGCTCTATGTTATTTTCTGTATGTTTAATTTATTATGTGTGCTTAGGACTTTAATTTCATGTTTTAAATAATTTGGTGATGTTTTAGATTAATCCAGATGTTTCTTTTGAGCTTATTCAAGACGGCTGTGGAAAAACGATCGCACGCATTTGAGTCATCATTTTAGGGGAGTTTTCGTTTACCTTTCTCTACTTAATATTATTGTGAATCACATTGAGGACAATGTGAAGTTTAAGTGTGGGGAAGGGTAATACATGCTTGATACTTTGCTTATAAATAGGTCCAAGTTATAATTAAATCTTTTGCAAAAAGTCACTTTAGTTTGTGGCAACAACACCGGAAACATGAAACAATTTATAAATATACGTTTTCGAGAAATAAATAAGCATATAAAGTAAACCCAAATAATCTTAAAAATGTTTTTTTTGTGATATCTTGAAAAGCAAAAATAGTTGGTGAAAATATTCAAACATGTAAAAGAAAACACTTATACCCAATTCCATCCTATGTGTGAGCTTATTTTTGAGCCTTAAACAAGCTTTGCATTTATGCATTTTTGCTTTAATTATGGATATATTGAGGGTGCCTTATGTTGCATTTGAATTAGAACTTGTTTTGGGTATGCATTTCAAAACCTTATAAGTGTTTCTTGCATAAAAAGGATTCAGGCAATTAGGAAAACCAGACATTCAAGCCTCTACCATTTCAAATATCCTTACCCAAACATTATCCCTAGTTAACCCCGTTGAGCTTAAATGTTTTCATTTTTTATCACCCAAATCACTAAGCCACTTAACCAAAAAGCCTTCAACAATACCCATTTTCGTTAAAGACATGTTTTGGCTTATTTCAACAAAAAAAATAATAAAAGAAAGAAAGAAAAAAAGAAGGAAGAAGAAAACTAGTTCCATCATTTTATGGTATTTTAAGATATGTGTTCGAAAAAGAAAAAATGATATGAAAGATTCCTAAGTTGTGGGGAACTAGTTTCTTGAAGGAAAATGTAACAAACACCAAACCGAATCCAAGAATTCGACATCCAAATTCGTTGGGTGCTGTTAGGCTCCAAGCCGAACAACCATTAAAAAAAATAGCTATGTATAGCATCAGGTTAAGGAGGAGGTGAGTGCAATACGGTCTTGACGATCTGACCATAAACGAGTCCTACCTTGAGTATTGTATAGGGAACCCTTTTATTGCTTTCATTGTAGTTTATGATATTAAATAAGCCAAGACCGCTGTTTTTAGCATTTAGCCACTTTTATCCAAATAATCCATACCCTAAACCTGAGCCAAATTACAACCCATCAAAGACCTAATGATCTATGCAAGTAAATGCCTAACATAGGTGGAGATTTGATTCCTTATCAAGCATATGATTTCACACGTATTCATACTAGGCAATTGAGCGTATTATTCATACTTCATCTTAAGTATGATTCCATATATATAGCCGAGTGTGAGTGCACCTTGTGAGAAGTGTGAATTTTTACATGTTAAAAATATTTAGAAACCATTCTATTGCTTGAAAGGATATCATTCCACATGTGCTTAACTGTTTATATTTGGGTAAACCAAGTTTGCTTGTATAGTTCTCGAAAGACATGTTTATATCTTGATTTATTTGGTTTTTGGTGGTGTTGCTATTTTGAGTGATTTTGCTTGAGGACAAGCAAAGTTTAAGTGTGGGGATATTTGATGTGCTTCAAATTATACATATAAAACATATCAATTCACATCAATTATTCTATAAACTCTTACTGAAAATGATGATTTCATACCTAAATCGTTCATATTGTGTTTTCAGGCTTGGAAAAGACCATGATGAACAAAAGTAGCTTAAATAAGAAGAAAATGAAGAAAATCAAGTTTAGGAATTCAAGCATGGGGTCGTGCTTCATGAGGCACGCCCCCATGCCCAGCCTGAAACACACCCCCGTGCTTAAATCAACACACCCCAATGTTTGTTGACCAGACAGGACAAAAAGTATGGTTCCTCGACCCGAGACACGGGGGCGTGCCCCAGGAGGCACGGGGCCGTGCCCCACCACAAACGCGGGGCCGTGCCCCATTGAACACGGGGTCGTGCCCGACAACGTCTGAGCGTACGAGCCGACCAACTTTTACGTACATTGTACTAGCACGGGTCGTGCCTTTTAGGCACGGGGCCGTGCTTAAACACTCCAGAAAGCCTATAAATAGGACTTCATTTGCAACTTGAAGAGGAGCTTTTTGGGAGGTGAAGTGCTGGTGTTCCCTCTCGGGAACCCAGCCTTTGGAAGTCCTTAGAAGGTTTTGGAGGTTCATTCAACACTTAGAAGAAGCTTGGGATCGTTTAACATCATCCATAATGGATCACCGGTTTGATTGTTCTAATTTACCGATGATTTCATTACTATCTTTTATCTTTGTTGTTATGTTCAAGCTCCTTGTGAGCTAAACTTCATGTGTTATCCTAATTTAATGAAACTTATGTAATTTGTGATGAACTAATGGTGTGATATATATTATGTTAATGTTATGGTGGTCTCGGGAAAACTACTGATGGGTAGCATCTACATTTGAACGGGAAGTTATAAATTTATGGTTTGTGATTGTGATTGTCATACACGGTTGAAAAATGTATGATCAACTTTCATTCGCGAAACCGGTCTTCATAATAGATCCATGGCTAATGAACTAGAAATGGTTATTAGAAATCATATCACTTTAACTTTCTGATCATTTGCGGGTTCCCTTTTATTAGTTCGGAAACTTTAGTAATTGTTACGGTTTTCTAAAATTAGTGGTATGTTAGGAAGGAACCTGATCAACTCTCTTTTTAACATTAAGTTATGTTTTCAGAAATCGTATGTCAAATAGGTCACAAAAGATTTACCTACATTATAAGGGGGATTTGATCTGAGCAGTAAACTCAGCCTGACAGGATCAAGTCACTACGACAGCAGGATAGACGAGAAATCGCGCCAGCTCATCTTTATAAACATTAACATAATTACATTAATCCATATCTTTAAATCACACCACCAATTCATCACAGTTACATAAGTGTAGTCTAAATTAGGATAACAGCCTTACTTCATTGAAAGAATCACCAAAAGTCTCAACCTATCTTTATTTATCTTTATCTATCTTTATTTATTGTTGTCATGTTTAACTTATCATTTTCTAAAACATAAAACTAATAGTCAATTATGAGGGTTGTTGAGTAGGCTTAGTGTGTCCACGGATTGATACTCGGTTCTTACCAACACTATATTACTATACGACAGGTACACTGCCTTTTGTGTGTGTGGTTTAGTATTGTAATAACCATTTAAAACTTAATATGTGCAAAGAATCTATATCAAAATATATATACTATCCGCACCCATCAGAAACCCAACCCCTTGACACTTCAACTAAAGTTGTCATGGTGCAGGGGAAATGCAACAACCAATAACATAGTGCTAGTGATGAGGAACAATACTTTTGTCCTATTCTCTCATCCCCCCGCGATTCTTCTTATGAAGATCAGGGGAGTCTCAAACTAAAGGTGCAAAAACTGGCTCAAACCTGCACCTATTTAGTCTCAAAGGTTAGTCACCTGGAATCTCAGGTGACTACCTTACAAGTAAGAGACCACTTAGAAGGACTCAACCAGGACCACAAGAACTTGTGGATATGAAGGATTTAACCTCCAGCTCACTATGCAAGAAGGTGATGCTATTAAAAAGTAGGAGAAAGTACTTAAAATTACAGAACCTAGGAGTTCTTCTCATTGTATGGACATTGAGGATTCATCACTCTCACTTATAATTGTCCATACTTAGAAACTTCCTCAAGTCCATATTGATGTGGACTCACTCATACAAAGTTTTTTTGAGGAGGGTATCCTAAGGGCTATGTTTACCCCACCCTTTTATATCGAAAAAGAAATACTAGGATAGAGGTATGATCCTGACAGTAGAGCCCTAATACTCCATAGACGTTAGTGGCAGTAAGAGGTCTTTAATTTTCAGACCTTGAGGTCCTATGACAGTCTTTCTCTAGTCCACATGTCACTTCCCAGTGATAGACCCTATAAACCTTGTCACAGGAACTACTTCAACATCACCAAGGCCTGTGAGTGATAAAGGAAAAAGAAAACTGACTCATAAGGAGATTGAGAATGAGGAGAGATAGGGGAAGAGGAAGATAAGGGTAGAGAGTTAAAGTGGGTACCTAGGCTATATGGATGCTGCAATCAGGGATACCCCAAAGCCAAACACTCAAGATGATGAGTAGAAGGCACCCAGATTAAACTACTTGCGGACCATGAAATACAACATAGATGAACTCATCTCTCTTCCCTTAGAAAAGCTAAATGAGTTGACTGAAACTGGGTTGTCAAAAGAGAGGAAGGAAGCAGAGGATGCAGAATTGCTCTTCAGGATTAAGGATGAAAGGTGGAAGAAAAGACGCTACAAACATGCTCCTACCCTCTCCCCAGTTCAAGGAAACCATAAGACAGAGGCTGAGGCAACTAAAGGTAACACCTGGAAAGTTTTAAAGGAACAAGAAAAGTGAAGTAAAAGAAAGAAAGGTAATAAAACCCAAGTTGAGAGGTAAAAAATGTTAAAAGGACAAAATAATAATATATTTTGTACAAAAGGTGGGGGTGGCCGCCCACACCCATGTTCATCACCTTTTTACATCGACTTCTAGAGAGATACTAGAAACTCTGATTTTGAAAGAAGAAGGAGAATTTAATTGAATTCAAGGTAAGTTTTTGATGTTTTGAGGTGTTCTTGGCTGATTTTAGCCTCAGGTATGTGCTTATGTGTGTTTGTATGTTCATATGTGTGTTTTTGGTGGGATTTTAGGTGTTCGAACTCAATTGTATTCGGGTTTGAAAAAGTCTTACATGAAAGTTGCAAAAGGTGAGTTCTAGATCCCTATTTTTAATGTTTTAAACTTGTTTTAGGGCTGGAAATGCATGATGTAAAGTTTTTTATAATTGTGGGTGTGTGCACCCGTATGTCTATGTATGTATTAAGTTGGGTGGGTGTATGTTTGGGTAAGATTATAAGGATGTTTATGATTTTATGCCTGTTTATGATGCTTAGTATGTTAGAAACAGGCCTAGAACATGTTAGAATCGGATTTGGGGACTGAAAAATGATGTTAGTTACAAAGGTAGTTGGCCATGAGCCTAAGTCCCTATGAGCCTGAAGTTCATGCGCCCAAATAGTACCCATGCGCCTAGGATATTGCCCAGGAGTCTAAGTGTTCCCATGCGCCTAGGATGCCCGAACGCCCAAGTGCCCATGCGCCTAAGTCAAGCCCATGCGGCTGCATAGTGCTCATGCGCCCAAAACTTGCCCATGCGCCTAAGTTTTTCCCATGCGCCTAAGTGTTCCCATGAGCCTAAGAGGTCATGCGGCCGCATAGTGACCATGTGCCTGCATAGTTCCCATGCGCCTAAAGACTTAAAATTATTTCTAAAATTTTTGGAAAATGAAGTTTTAGGCTATGACTTGGGACGTTCCCGGGGATGATGTATGATGATTATATGATGTTGTATGATGATTATAATGATGTTCTGTATGGGTATGATATGTTTTCTCTATGTTCCTTATTATGTATTATTCTATAACTTAACATGGTATGATTATGAGAATGAACGTAAAGTATTATGTAATGAAAAGCAAAAGTTAATGATAATGAAAAGAGGAACATAAAGAATGAATGAATGCATGCATGAAAGAAAGGATGAATGAATGAAAAATCTTGCAAGCAAATGTAAGGAGGTTCACTCCCAATGAAGGGTGTTAGCTCAACTGTGTGCGGGTTAGCTACCCTGGAAGGATGCACACTAGGGTCTAATCCTTGAGATTGACCATACGTAATCATTGATCGATTTAACAATTGATCATTGAAACTGCTCTTTTGATATCTAAGTTTGATCAAATTAGCAAATTTGCAAGAATTGGTTATAGAGTTTGATTTTTTGTCGCTTCTGGTCAATTAATTTGAGATTCAAATTGTGTTGTTGAGTTTTTAAGCTAGATTTATTATAATCTCATTGAATTTGGTTGAATTTGTGAAAATGACTACTTCAATCAATGATCCTCACAATACTGGCTCCTCAACAAAGCCTCCGATGTTTGTTAGGAGTGAGTATAACATATGGCAACGCCAAATGCTCCATCACCTGTCTGTTAACAGTTCAGGTTGTTGGAAGTCAGTGGTTCATGGACCATATAAGCCTATGGTGAGTAATCCTGAAACCAATGAGATGGTTCCGAAGAAGAAGGAACAATATTTTGATGAGGATTTAAAACTGTTTGAAATTGATGCTAAAGCCCATGAGATTCTGGCCATGGCACTGCCTAATGAAATCTACTTTGGGCTTATGCATCATAAAACTGCTCATGATCTCTGGGTTGCTGTGAAAGAACAATTTGGAGGAACTGATGAGGTCTTAGCAAACAATAGAGAAATCCTTGCCCAGCAATATGAGACATTCTCTCATAGGAAGGGTGAGTCACTGACTCAAGAGTTTGAGCGATTTTCCTGTTTGATATCTGAGCTAAAAATGGTTCAACATGAATATACAAACAGTCAGATGAACAACACATTCCTCAGATCCCTGCATGAGATATGGGACACATATACAATTGTCCTACGCTCTAGTGCAAATCTGGATACTCTATCTCTTACCCAACTTCATGGGAAACTCTTAACATTTGAGAGAGAGATAGAACAGAAAAGGAAACTGGCTTCATCTGGAAAGCTCGCTGATGACTTTGTACCAGGAAACACTGCTCTGGTTGGTCATGAGTCAGAATATGCTACATCAGAAAGTTCCTATGATAAGCATATAGATTTCTCTTCAAACAGTGGAGATCATGCTTTTGTTGGAGTTGATGGTAACTCAGGGTTTAGTGTTGATAATTTGTGCTTTTTGATGGATGATTTGAAAGGAATTGCTGATGATGATCTGAAAGAGATGGATATTTTGAGCCAAATGGCATTAATTAATATCAGATCTCAAAAGTTTTACAAAAGGACAGGTAGAAAATTCCCTGGTCTCTCTGGCAAAACCAAAGTTGGTTTTGATAAGAGCAAGTTGAGATGTCACAAGTGCCATAGACTTGGACATTTTTCTAGAGAGTGTAGATCATCTAGATCAAACTCATCTGCACCCTTTGTGACTTTTCCAAGCAATAGCTCACAAACCAAAGGGCACATTCTACCAGTTCTAATCATCATTCACAAATTCAATCATCTCCTGCATTTTTTGTTCCTCAAGCTCCAATGTCATATCCTTATCCATGTTTTTACATGCCTCAGTCTTGTACCCATGGCTCAACAACCACATGCTCTACCTAATCCTCAACCATCTCAAACAAATCAACAATCTCAATCTCAATCACATTAGAGCTTTTTCACCCCTAAGGTTGTTGACTGGAGTAGCTTACCTGATGATGTCTCTGGTTATTCTGAACAATTGTTTACTGGTGCTGGTCAACATGGTGGTGAAAACCCTTTTGGAAATCTCGCTCTAATGGCCCTGGAGTCTACTGATGGAAATGCTTCATCTCAGGTACCACAGGTATCTTCTGAGGCTAAGGCCAAGTTATGTTCTGAGTCATGCATAGCTGCTTTTGTTTCAATTAGGGAAGCAAATGTAGCCTTAATTAATCAAAACCTTGACCTAGAGAAAGTAATTTCCAAAAGAAAAGCTGAGTTTGAGTCTGTTTTAAAAGAAAAGGATGAGGAGATTTACAAACTAAAATGTCAAATCACTGATGAAAAAGCAAAGGTAGAGGTCATTATGGAGAATCATAAGAATCTCAAAGAAACACTTGCAGCTACTCAAGTTAATTGTGAACGTTGGGTAACATCATGCAAGGGATTTTAAATGCTTCTCAGTAAGCAAACAGCTTTAAATGTGAAGTTTGGGATTGGGTATAATCATACTATACCTCCTACAGATTTTACTCCCAAGCTAGAAGTAAAATCTGAAGGTGACTGTAATTCCCAAACCACATCATCATGTGTCTCATCCTCAAGTGATAATTCAAAATCAGAGGATGAAGTTAGTGTTATTACCTCAGCTAATCAAATTGCTGATGGTCTCACTGCTTCTAAACACATGATCAAAAAGAAACTGAGCAATTCACGTGTTGTCCCACAAAGTACTCAAAGTACTGAAGGGCAAAACACAACACCTGAAGAGCATTTCAAATCAAAGGAAAACAAGCATTGTTTGACAACTGCTGAAAAGTCTATCAGGAAATTCAAAAGTACTGATAGAAAACTTCTGAAGAACAAATCTTCAGTTGTTGCAAATCCTTCAGTAATTACCAAAAGTACTGAAAGGAAGAATGTACTGAAGAACAAATCTTCAGTAGTTTCATCATCTTCAGCAGTTGATCAACAAAAGATGAAAAGAAAGCCATGTGAAATATGTGGTTTTTTTAATCATCTTATTGATAAATGTTGGTATAACAAGGGTTTAAAATTCAACAAAGAGAAAATCATTAAGAAGAAAATGAAAAAAATGAAAGATGAATTTCAAACCAAGTTTGTACCACAAACATCTCAATCTGATAACCCAAAGTTTTTCCAAAAAGTTAAAAAGAAGGAAGGGGTTTATCACAAAATAGTTGAAAATATTCCTCATGGAATATCAAAAACCCAGACTAAGTCTGTCTTTTAAAAGGGAGGATTTGGTGAATCACAAGAACAAATCAACAACAAGTACTGATGTGTCAACTGAGTTGAAAGCTTTGACAACCAATCAGACACAACTTGTTATGATGGTTCAACATCTGTTGGGGAGAGTTAAGCAATTAGATGTTTCTGTGATTAAACCACTGAAAAGGAAAACTAGGCCAAAATCAAACGAATCCTTTTCAGCACCATCTACACCTTCAAAGGATGTCAATCATGCAAAATCAGTTAGTTTAAAATCTGTTGATGAAAACAGACCCAAGACCAAAATGGTTTGGGTCTCAAAGGCTAACTAATTTTTGTGGAAAATGCAGGGTTCTTCAGCATGCCAAAGAAGCATCTGGTATGTAGATAGTGGAGGATCTATGCATATGACAGGGAACAGCTCTCTTCTTCATGATTACTCTCAAGGGAAGAAGGGATTTGTTTCTTTTGGAAATGATGCTAAGGGTTACATCATAGGAAAAGGGTTTGTAACAAATGGTGAAATAAGGTTTGATGATGTTAACCATGTGGAGAACCTCAAGTATAATCTGTTAAGTGTCAGTCAAATGTGTGATAAAGGGCATGTGATAAACTGCCGGATTCTGTCTTCCAAAGTTTTGAACAGGATTGACAAGATATTGGATGAATATACTCTCCTGAAGGCCAACAGGATTGGAAGAGTATATGCCTTAGATTTATAAAAGAAAATTGATCTTAAAGGCCATCCATGTCTGTTCTCTAAAGCCTCTCCTCAAGAATCTGAACTATGGCATAGAAGGCTTGGTCATGTGAATCTTAAAAACATGAATCCGCTTATTCATCATGGTTTAGTGAGAGGTTTGCCATTGAAGGAGTTCAAATGTGATGACAACTGTCCAGCTTGCTTAAAAGGAAAGCAACACAAAGTTTCATTCCCTCCAATAGAAGAACCAAAGTCCATTGCCTGCTTGCAATTACTGCATATGGATCTATTTGGTCCTGTAAGAGTAATGAGTATGGCAAAGAAAAAATATTGTCTGGTAATTGTGGATGATTATTCCAGATATGTATGGACTTTCTTCTTACATTCCAAAGATGAGGCTGCTCAAATCATCATTTAAAATGCGTTGTATGTGGAAAAGCAGCATTCACTTCCAGTCAAATGTGTGAGAAGTGATAATGGCATAGAATTTAGGAATCACACTCTTGATGAATTCTATTTGTTTAAGGGAATCAAGAGACAATATAGCATTCAAAGAACTCCTGAGCAAAATGGAGTGGTGGAGAGAAAGAACAGGACCCTTGTTGAAGCCGCAAGGACAATGTTGGCTGACTCAGGTTTGCCACTAACCTTTTGGGCTGAAGCTGTCAACACAGCTTGCTATGTACAGAATAGGGTGTTAGTGAATCAGAGGTTGATGAAGACTCCTTATGAGTTATTACATCATTTGGCCCCTCTAATTTCATTCTTTAGAGCATTTAGGTGTCACTGTTATATTCTTAACACAAAGAATCCACTTCAGAAGGTTGAATCAAAGGTGGATGCAGGGTATTTTGTTGGGTATTCATCTACTTGCAAGGCATACAGAGTTTTTAATTGCAGAACAAAGATTGTTGAAGAAACTTTGCATGTCAACTTTAATGAATCTCCAAAAGACAAAATTCCTCAAAACCCTGTGGAGTTGTTTGATTTGGACATATGCAATATGTTCCATATCAGTCTCCATCTGTTATTGTTTCTGAGGATCCATCATCTCCATCTGATGGTATAAATGCAAGTTGTAGTGATCATCTGCCTGTGTCTACTACACTAGATGTTCCTGTAGCTTCAGCAGTACCATCCACAACAAATGCTGATGAAATCTTTGAATCCTCTACTTCATTTGAACTGTCATCTCATTCTAGGTTTCAAGTGTCTGAATCAACATGTGTTGTTGCTGAATCTCCTACAAACACTTGCACAGATATTATTGAGTATCAAGAACTGAAGAATCATCCCATGTCCCAGATCATTGGTGACATTAATGCTGGTGTTTCAACAAGAAGCCAATTGTCCAATTTCTGTCTCTATGCTCTCTTCATCAGTCAACAAGAGCCAAAGAACTATCATGTTGCATTAAGAGACAATGGATGGGTTGAAGCCATGTAGCTTGAGCTTCTTCAGTTTCAAAAGCAGCAAGTGTGGGAACTGGTTCCTCTATCCCAAGGTAAGTGTGCAATAGGCACTAAATGGGTGTTTAGGAATAAAACTGATGAAAAAGGCCAAATTGTCAGAACAAGGCCAGACTGGTTGTACAGGGGTTTTCACAAGAAGAAGGTATTGATTATGATGAAACCTTTGCCCCTGTAGCCAGACTGGAGGCAATCAGATTGTTCTTAGCTTATGCTGCTTTCCATAACCTTAAAGTTTTTCAAATGGATGTCAAAAGTGCATTTTTATATGGTAAAATAAAAGAAGAGGTTTATGTGTGTCAACCACCAGGTTTTGAAGATCATAAACATCCAGATTTGGTGTATAAGCTTGATAAGGCTCTTTATGGGTTAAAACAAGCTCCCAGAGCCTGGTATGAAACACTATCTAACTTTCTTCTTCAAAATAATTTCACTAGAGGCTCCATAGATAAAACTATGTTCATTAAGAAAGTAGGCATGCATAAGCTCCTTGTTCAAATTTATGTAGATGATATTATTTTTGCATCCTCTGATCCACAGTTGTGTGATGCCTTTACTAAATTGATGCAACAAAAGTTTGAAATGAGTGCCATGGGAGAATTACAGTTCTTTCTGGGGTTGCAAATCAAACAAATGGTTGATGGAACTTTTATTCATCAGTCAAAATACACAAAGGATTTGTTGACCAAGTTTGATTTACAAAACTGTAAGCCCTGTTCTACTCCCATGTGCAGCAACACACAACTGGATGCTCATCAGAAAGGTAAAGCAGTTGATGAAACTCTTTACAGATGTATGATTGGTTCCTTGATGTACCTTACAGCTTCTAGACCAGACATTATGGTTGCAACTTGTGTCTGTGCTAGATTTTAGGCTGCACCTAAAGAATCCCATATGATTGCAGTCAAAAGGATCTTTAGATATTTGCAAGGAACTCAATCTCTAGGACTTTGGTATTCCACTGGGCACTCTTGCAAATTAGCTGCTTTCTCTGATAGTGACTATGCAGGGTGTAGGTTAACCAGAAAATCAACGTCTGGTGGATGCCAATTTCTAGGAAACTGTTTAGTTTCTTGGCAGAGTAAGAAACAAACTTCAGTTGCTACATCCACAGCTGAAGCTGAGTACATTGCTGCTGCAAGCTGTACATCTCAAGTACTCTGGCTTCAAAATCAATTATTGGATTATGACATTACAGAGACTAAGACTCCTTTACTGATGGATAGTGCTTCAGCTCTTTGTATTGTTAAGAATCCTGTCCAGCATTCTAGGACCAAACATATTGAGATCAGACATCATTTTATAAGGGATTGTTATGAAAAAGTTCTGATTGATCCAAAGTTTGTGCATAGTGCTGATGAGCTTGTAGATATATTTACTAAGCCTTTGGACAGTGCAACTTTCCAAAATCTTATGCTCAGGCTTGGTATGCTGCAACTAGAATGATTTGACAACTATTGATGCTCTTAGTTAATAAGTACTGATGAGCATTAGTATAAAGCTGTCAAAAATAAGTGCTGATAAGTTATTTTATCTTTAGCAGTTTTTATAACTACTGTACACTAAATTACTTAAAAGTACTGAAGTACTTCATTGTCGAAAAGTACTAATGTAGTTAAAACTACTGCTGTCTTTTCTAATAAATAAGTACTGATGACCAATGAAACATCTGAAAATCAGATGATCTGATGAGTAAGTGTTAAGGTCATTGAAACAACTGAACTTTGTGAATTGACGACAACAACTACTGTTTCATTTCAAAACAACTGAAGCCAAAACCAAGTCTTTAGTAGGTGTAAACTACTGATGACTAACACCAAGTCTTCAGTTGTTTACAACATCTGAAAGTTAAAACCATGTCTTCAGTTGTTTTCTAACAACTGATGACTCACACCAAAACTTTCAGTTGTTTTCTTCCAGCCGTTTCATAACCTATAAATACCTAACCCTAACTTCAAACTTTTCATAAATCACTTTTCAAACGTTCAACTTCCATTAATGGCGACCATGCAAATCAAACCTTGACACAACTGTGTCGCTTACCTTACCAAATCAGCCTTTTAGACCAAGTTTGATGCTGCCATTGATCTGATGGTTGATTCCCAATATCACACAGCCTTCCTCTTGAATCCTACCATCTATCCCGATACCCTCGCCAATACTGGACAAACGTCACTGTTCATACTGCTGAGAATGATGACTCGATCACTCTCCAGTCGTTTGTCAACCAGAAGAAGGTGGTCATCACTTCTGAGATCATTCGCCAAACCCTAGACCTGAATGATGCCACCTATGTCACCAGATACCCCAAAGGCACCATTGATTTATCATTTGTTAACCATGGATATGAGGGTGACCTAAGTGCTACTAGTATTATGAAGAAGCACTTCCAAGATGCTGAGCGTCTCATTTTCCATATGATCAATGTCTGTCTTGCCCCCAAAAAATCTTCATTAGATCAAATGTCATCCAGGTGGCAACAGGTATTGTATTCTATCCTTGAACGCCAAAGCTTAAATTTTTCTGAAATAATATTTTTGGAATTAAAAGATCTGGCAATGAAACCTGTGGCTAATAGATGGATATTATATCCAAGGTTTCTTATGGCCATAATTATTAATCAATTAAAATCTGATGGCCTTGTTGGCCTTGGAGTCCCTGCTATGGTAGTTTTGCCAGAAGTATACTCCAGGCACAACTCAAATCCACAACTCAAAGAGGCTGCCAAACTGCTAAAACCCAAGCAGAGGGAACCCACAGCCTCCACCTCCAGATCTAAAGTCCCCTCCAAACCAAAATTCAAGAAAACCAAAAAGGCTACTCAGGGAGTGAGTCCCCTGATGATGCTCCTGCAGCACAAACGCAGGATGAAACTATTAGCCTTAATCCCCTTGTAGTTTCAAAGACTCTACCAGCTGAAACCGCTCAGGAATCCTCTTAACAGGATCCTGATGCAACCAACATTGGGGAAACCACATTACTGGAATCTCTCTCACTTGAGAAGATTGCCATTGAAGAGCACCATTCACCCCAGGTGCAATCCTTTTCACCTTTATCTCCCACTGAAACCACCCCTACAAGCCCAACTGCAGTCATTGCACAAGTGCTGACTCAACTACATTCCTCTACCCCTCCCCAGAAACCTATTAACACTTTGAAAACCTCAACAGCTGAGGGAGAGGATTATAATGTAGTTGACAACCCACAACATAGGGATTACAAAGTTCAATCTCCCAGTGTAGAGGAGGAGATTAGAACATCTGGTGAGGCTACCTCTTCCCCTGTTTCAGCACATGAACAGGATGAAGGTGGTATCATCTCTAAGACCTCACCAGAGGCAACTGCCAATGAAGGACTTATTCCTGAGGCAGGAAGTCCCCAGTTCCAAGATAAAGGGGCACATGTGAATACTGATCTACACTCAGCACATGTTCATCCTGATTTACTCAGGAGGTCAGCTGATTCAGCTAAAACTGATGATGACCTGGGCTTTTTCTTTGAAGTTCTAGCCCAAAACACCATTCTTGAGGCTGAGGTATGTAGACTACAAGAACTGCTTGCCAAAATGTCTCAAGAATCAAGTCTATCTGCCCCAATTCACCCGCAGATGGCAGCTTCTTTTGAAGCTCCCCCAAACACTTAGCCACTCTCAACAAATCAGCCACCAGCCTCTGTTTCAGGAACCATTTCTCAGGGACAGAACCCCTTTGAGCAAATGGTTGGTGCATTTAAATCTTCCTTACCTCTCATCACTATTATTGTCCATCAAACCATTGATGAGAGGATTTCCTCAAATCTTCAAACCCTTGTTGATGATGCTGTTTCCAAGAAACTTTCTGACATTCAAACCCCTGAACCCAATGCAACCAAAAAGGAGGAGTCTAAGTCAGTGAAAGAAGATAAAAGAAAGAGAGTTGAAGAGGAAGAAGCCAAAGAGAAGAAAGGAAAAGAGATAATCACTTACAAGAGAAAGAAAAGTGCTGAACAGACTGAGGATGAGAAGAAGTTGGAGGAACTGATCAAAGAAGCTGATGAGCAACACAGCAGATCTATGGATAATATCATTGATCAGCTCTTCAGACAAGGCTTTGACACTGCCAAACTTGATTCTGAGATCAAACGGCTAGAGATTCAAGAGATTGAAAATAGATGGGCCAGCTGCAATGAGAAAGAAAGGAAAAGGTTGGAAGCTATGATCAGATTCTTGTCAAAACACTTGGGAAGACCGATCATTGAAGTAAAGTCATGGTCTAGAGACAGTATTTTGGAGATAACCATCAAAATCTGTTCTTCTGAAACCTTCAACAAAGGATTGAACATAGAAGCTCTGGATGAAGCTGGTGCTGGGAAAAGGTCCGACATGGCAAAGTTATCCAAAGCAACCCTCACAACCAAAATGATAGAGCAGCCTTTACAATCTCCCTTACCAAAACAACCCTCAAAATCAACCTCACAACCCCCAAAACAATCAATCTCACAACCCTCAAAACAACCAACCTCACAACCCTCAAAACCAACTCCTTTACCCAAGAAACCCACTCAATCAACCACCAGTATTGCACCAAAGAGAAAGAGAAGGGTGTTGAGGATGGAAGAAGAAGAAGAAGAAGATGAGGTGGATAGTCTGCCAATCTCTGCTGTGATTAAAATGAAGAAGCCTGAGCCTAGGAGTCAACCAACAACAATCACTCCTGACACTCAAAGGCAAATGGTTAAAGTGAAGATTGAAGAAGAAGAACAGCAGAAACAACATGATGAGCAACTGTTAAGGATGGTTGATAAGGAATTTCCTAAGTCTTCATCCATACAAGCTATGAAGAAACATGCTCAGAGGTTGTATGCTCTCAGATTTACATTTCAGTATCAGAAAGAGAGAGTAAGGATTTGGCCTGACCCCAGTGTTAGTGACAAAATTCATAGGAAAAATGTTCCAAGTAGATACAATGGCCAAGTGAGAAAGACTGTGGATGCTGTGATAATGCTGGCCATTGTAGTGTCACCCTGGGAAATCCTTGATGATTTCAAGCGAGCTTACAAGACTAAGATGACTCCACAAACCTTGTTGGAAAACAAAATGGTGAAGAAGGGATTAATTTACTAGAAGCTTGAAGAAATTAGAAGAAATGAGCTCAAGTTGTTACTTGAAGGTACTCATCCTGATGAGTTTGCATACAGAGAAATAACAACTGTGGAGCTGAAGAATGGAAAGATTGTTAGATACTTGTCTGAGTATTATGGGCCTGAGTTCTTCTTTGAGAGTGAAGCTGAAGAACTCACAATAGAAGATAAAGTTGTTCTTCTTGAGGCCTATGTCAGAGAGTCTTACAGACTCATCATTGGGAAGTAGGTTTAATGATTGGGGTAACAGCTCTGTGTACAAATTCCCCAAGACAGAGTTCCCATTCATCTTTTGCCAATCAAACTTTTTGAAACCTCTTCCTGGCCTGAGCTTAATTTGGTGATTTCTGAGCTGATCCAGAAAATATGTCTGCCAATAAGTGGGACTTCAATAAGCTTAAAGGTTTTGGCTGCATTGGTTCAGGGGGAGTTTGTTGGACCAAAAGAACCAATGAGCCAGATAAGAAAAACCTTTAAGTCCCACAGACATCACAACAACTGAAGAGATCTACATCTGCTGAAGACAAAGTCTGAAGACAAAGTCTGAAGACAAAGTCTGAAGATAAAAGTCTGAAGACAATAGCTGAAGACAAAGTATGAAGACATATGTTGAAGACAAAATCTAAAGACCAAGTTCTCAGAAGTTGTCTCAAACAGCTGAAGTGTTTCCTTTCAGTAGTTGTAATGTTTTACTTTTCAGTAGTTTCCTTTTAGTAGTTTTATTATTGTAAAACGTCTGAAGTTCTTACACTTCAGATGTTATAGTTTCAGTAGTTGTAATTCTGGTTTACACTTAGCTTTTTGTGAAGGTGCCCTCAGTTGTTGTGGACGTCTTCAGTAGATTAGTTATTTTCAGTAGTTTGTTAAATCAGTTAGATGTCACTATCAAGTGACAACAGCTGACGTCACATTCCTTTTATAAAAGGAATGTTGACCTAATTGTTTTGTAAACTGAAGCATTTGCGTGAATGAAAATCTTCCATTAATAGAAAATTTTTCTCTCTATAATCGTCATAGTGTGATTAAATATTCATACTTGTCTTGCTTAAATTTGATCTAATCTCTGTTATATTCCGTTGCAAATTCCAATCTAATTGATCAAATTAGATCCGATCCTATCAAAAATGAAGAATCAGAGTTTAGAGATATGATTAAACAACTTGATAGTTACTCATTAGAGGAATTCATTATTGGTGATTGCAGGACTGTTTAAGGGTATGCACTTACAACACAACAACACAATGAGGAGACTTTTTTAGAACACTTAACAGATCAAATAGGAAACTGGTAACTTATAAATAAGATACTAAGAACACAAGTAAAATATGAGACAAAACAAGATAGCAAACAACACATGTGTGTGGTTTTCAAGAATGCTGTATATATTAATTATCAAGTTCTTTTACAAGTATTACAAAGCATAGAAAGAAAGTTACAAGTACTTGAGATACTTTATACTACGTCCTACAGCCGGCCATACTTTGAAGGCCAGCTGGATACATAAGACTAGACAACTACAAAATTAAATATAGAGTCAAAAGGCAGATTGCCTTTTGACTAGTGACTATAACATGCCATAGCTCACATCCTAATATATTACAATAATAATAAAAGTACATAAAGTAGAAAGCGTAGACTCAAGACCTCAATGTACAGTTACCAAAAGCATGGACCTTTTCACCTGATTGAACAGAGTTGCTGCAGAAAGGTGGTCTAGCTTTATGGTAAGGTACATCAGATAAAAGCATGTACATAAAAGTCTTCGAAAGAAATCTGTCTTCACTCATTGGCTTCGGAAGACTTTGTCTTTGAAGCTTTGAAAAACTTCACTTTTGGCTTCGGAAGATGTTGGTCTTGGCTTCAGAAGATTTTATACTTAGAATATTTTCTAGTGCATGGTGTAAAACTTCCGAAGCATTTCTAATTCTGTACTTCAGTGCATGCATGCAGAGAGACTTATAGGAATCCTTACAATGATGAATTCTGGGACTTTGTAAGAGATTAAAGACAGCCTGCTGAACCTATAGTTGTGATTCCACACTCTCCAATGCCATTGGAAAAAGAGTTAAGCTAGCAGATTGTACCAGCTGTCACTCTAACTAATGAGGAAAAGAAACTGATAAGAAAAATATGTGAGTAACTACAAGAAAAGGAAGAATCAGCAGCAATAGAAACTGAAAAGAAATTTGCTGAAACTGTGGAGAAAACTGCTGAACAAGAAAAAAAAAAGCAGAGAAACCTGAGTCATCTTCATCTGATCCCTTATTCCACCCTTACACTAGAAAGTGAAAGTATCTGGCTAAAAAATCAAAAGGGAAAAGGCCCATTGAAGAAAATGAAATAGTTAAGAAGAAACAAAAGGATGATCCTCGAAGTATAGCTGCTATTGCTGAATTTCTTGAGGAACATGAACTGGCTGAGAAACAAATAAAGAAAGGGGCCGAATTTATAGACCTTTTGGAAGGAGAGATAGAAGGAGGTTATGTGGTCAATGAAGCAATAACCAAGGAGAGCCCAGTGAAGGCTGAGAGTTCAGTACAAGAGATGGTTGACAAAGCTCAAACAGATGATCTTATGATCAAACCCATGTATTTGAGCAATCATGGATATGATGCTGATGAAGTGTTTGGGATGACTTATGAAGGAATGGTGGAAGAAGAAAAGTTAAACAAGCTTCTTGATCATTCATATGTGACGGATTATGAGAAAGCACAAATAGTCAAGTCTCCTACTTCACTTAAGCCAACCAAGACTGTAACAATTGAAGCTCCAACATCTCTATATCCGGATCCTTATGCTATGAGTGACATGGAAATGAAGGATTATCTTTCTGAACAAGGTTACACCAAGAGAAAGCTTGGTAACATGAAAACAAACTCACTCAGGACTGCAATTCTCTAGATGATAAATGAGAAAAAGGAGAGATTCAAGAAACTAGAAGAAGAAGTGATAAGCAGAAAACCAAGAACCAGGGTATCAGCCCAAGATTTCCAGCTCATGATGCATTGGCACTCGTATTGCACAAGAATCCTAAGTGATTTGCTGAGCCTTCTCAATTGAAACTTAAAGAAGGGCTCACCACTTCAGAGATGATTTAGGGTGTGTCTACTCCACAAGGAAAAATTGATGTCAAAATCATTTCCTGGAATTATGACAATGATTGGAACATATTTATGGTTAAAAGGATCTCAGTGATGGTTCAATTCTTCACAAAGTACTCTGCTCTTGTGAACTCCCTGCAAATTCATGACTTGAAGGAACTAGCTAATTTGAATTGAGCAACCATAAAGCCATGTACAGAGGATATGAGTTTGAAGACATTCTGAAGATGTTCAAAAGAACCAACAACTTCAAAACTCTAAAACCAACTGCATCTCTTTTCAGAATCCTCTTGAGAAGAAGACAAAAACAAGAAGGGCTGAGGACTTGGTATTTCCTAAGATGAATATAAAGCCAACTGAGTGTTTGAAAAGGAAGATGGTGGCAGGAACTCACACTTTCAAACGAATCTATAATGTGTTCTATGATGAGAAGACTTATGAGCTGGTGATAGAAAGGAAGTGGGGAGGCAAGGAGGTAGCAGAGATTCGGTTATTCAGTGGGTATGAAGTTAGATTGCTTGATGAATCACACATTCGCTACATCTATACCAAACACTTCATGGAGACCAGCAATAAGCTTGGAAAGGTTGATATCTACTTCTTCCTTAAGTGCATCAATCTTAAAGATGGCATATGACCGGATCATTGCCAAATGGGAACAAAGAAAGAAAAGAAAGACTCCTTTTGCAATTGGGGAATATTATGAAGTTGGAGGTTGTTGTTGAAGGATCTATTCTAATTCTTAGGGATGGGTTATCCACTGTGTCCATTTGGGAACCCATTTCTGTGAAAAAACTACCAATTGAAGCCAACTACACAATAAGCTAGATGAAGATCCATGTGCTTAACAGAGACAAAATGAATGATGCAACGGATTTTATCAACATGATCAAAGCCATTCTAAATCCGACTTTGGCAAAACCAATTACTGCTCCACCTTCTGCTCAAGACCCAATAGAATCTTCACAACCTCACCTACCATCAAACCCTTGAAGTACGTAGGATGTATAATCTATAGGGGGGGTATTATTGGACCATGAAAGGATCATACATGCCAATTCAAATGGTGGTTGGTTGTTCTGCTGGATATCTCCCCAAGTCCAAGAATATATGGGGAAGAATAATCTTCATAAAGAAGAAGACAATTGTCGGCTATCCGCATTTGTATATGCAAATGACTATTGAGCAAATGCTGACAAGTATTTGTTCTTCCGCATTTACAAATGCGGACAGCCGAACAAATGCTGACAAGTATTTCTACATCCGCATTTACTAATGCGGATGTTCATCAACAAATGCGCATAGTGTTTGATGATCAAATGACAATGCTGAATAACACAGAAGAAATTCGTATGAAGAACAAGCCATCCGTATTAGTTAATGCGGATGAACAGAAGAAAATGTTGTTTAGGCTTTAGACTTAGACTAGTTTCCTGATGTATAATATAGGGGTACTTTAGCCATTTTGTAAAGGCCTTTTGGTCAGCCAATAAATAGAATAGAAAACTCTAGTTTCGAGTATCCTTAGACAACCAGAATATTTAGAATCTTTGATAGTCTTATGTTTCAGTGGTGTCTTGTTACTGTATTTTGCTAAAACCCTAGCATTCATTGTAACTTTTCACCATCATTAATACAAAGCATTTATGAGTATTTCTAGCATTCAATGATCTGTGTTTTGTTTATTTCTGCTACATAATCACATACTCAATCATCATATTTGATCCTAGTCGATTCACATCAACTGAGAATATCATTCTCACAACCCAGTCAATGAGTTCAAGGGTGAGATGAGTGGTCTTGGGTTTGCTTTCGTTTCTTTTTAAACAATAGATTCAAAAGTTCCATTTGCGATTTTCTAATATGAATTTAGTGTTCATTATGCATATATCTAACGTAGTTTTATAAGGAGTGTGTGTAAAAGTTTGTAGAACCGAAATCCATGGGATTGAAGGGTATTACAAGAAGATAAACCCTTTTATGCGAGAACTATTTTTATTTACGTATTTGTATACGTAGTTCATGTCACATGTATAAGATTAAGCTTTCACTAATACTTTAATATACAAATTTACACTTGTACAATTTCAAGCGAAACACAAGTAGATATAATTTCTTTGGTCATGTAAGCTTTATTTGAGTACTTTCATTTTGCAACTTTAATTTGATTCAATATTCTGACTAACAAAATAAGAGTGGTTGTGTTGTTATTTGCAACTTTGGTCGTTACGTTTGCGATCAATAAAGGAGTCCGTGGATAGAGAGTTATCATGTTGATTCATATCTATGGATATTCTAGGCAAGAGGGTTTAAAATTTTTGTCGAGTGTTTTGGACGTGTTTGGGGATGGGTGAGGCGAGTTCAAAAGTGAGTTGATGGTTATCGTGTTCGGTTATCATTTCTTTATAAACAATATATTCAAAGGATTCATTTGTGATATTTAATTGTGATTTTAGTGACCATTATGTGTACAGTTGATTAAATTACTTAAGGAGTGTGTGTTAAAAGGTTGTAGAACTGAAAATCCATAGGATTGAAGGTTGTTACAAGAAGATAAACTTTATATTTTCTATTTAACGTATTTGTATACGTATTTCATGTCACATCTATAAGATTAAGCTTTCATGAATAATAGAATGTATAAATCTATATCTGCATAATTTTGAATGAAATACAAGTAAATCTAATTTAGTTAGTCATGTGAGCTTGATTTGACTTTATATTCAATGATCATACATCGAGTTTCATCTTTGAAATCTGATCACTTTCATTCAGCAAGTTTAATTTGATCTTGATTCTTATTAAGTGAATACGAGTGGTTTCGTTTTCCTTTACAACTTCTACCGTTGTCTTAGCACTTTATAAAGAATTCTATGGATAGAGGGTTGTCATTTTGATTCACTTTAGTGGATTTTCTAGGCAAGTGGGTTTAAAAATGGTGGTTGAGTGTTTTGGATGTGTTTGGGTAGGGTGAAGCTAGCTCAAAGGTGAGTTGAGTGGTCACGTGTTTGGTTTTTGTTTAATTTTAAACAATAGATTCAAATGTTTCATTTGTGATTTTTTATTGTGATTTTAGAGATCATTATGCGTATATCTGATTAAATTATATAAGGAGTGTGTGTAAAAGGTTGTAGAACCAAAAATCCATAGAATTGAAGGTTGTTATGAGAAGATAAAACTTTTCATGCAAGAACTATTTCTATTTAATGTATTTGTATACGTTATTCATGTCACATGTATAAGATTAAGATCTCACAAATACTTGTATGTACAAATCTATACTTACTCAATTTCAAGTGAAATACAAGTCAATATACTTTAGGCGGTCATGTGAGCTTGATTGGACTTCATATTCATCGATCACACATTGAGTTTCATCTTTGAAATCTAATTACTTTCATTCTGCAACTTTAACTTGATTCTTGATTCTTAATAAGTGAATATTAGTGGTTTTGTTGTCTTTTGCAACTTCTATCGTTGTCTTGGAGCCAATAATGGATCTATAGATAGAGAGTTATCATTCTGATTCACTTTAGTGGATGTTCTACGAAAGAAGGTTTTAAAACGGTAGTCGAGTGTCTTGGATGAGTTTAGGCAGTGTGAATTGAGTTCAAGAGTGAGTTGAGTGGTCTCGGGATTGGTTTTCGTTTCTTTTTAAACAATAGATTCAAATGTTTAATTTGTGATTTTCTAATATGAATTTAGTGATCATTATGCATATATTTGATTAATTTTTTAAGAAGTGTGTGTAAAGGGTTGTAGAACTAAAATCCATCAGATTGAAGGGTATTACAAGAAGATAAACCTTTCTATACAAGAACTGTTTCTATTTGACGTATTTGTATATGTAGTACATGTCACATGTATAAGATTAAGCTTTCATGAATACTTAAATGTACAGTCTACACCTGCATTATTTTGAGTGAAATACAAGTAAATCTAAATTAGTTAGTTATGTGAGCTTGATTTCCCTTCATATTCATTGATCATAGATCGAGTTTCTTCTTTGATATCTGATCACATTAATTCAGCAACTTTAATTTGATTCTTGATTCTTCTTAAGTGAATACGAGTGGTTCCGTTGTCCTTCACAACTTCTACTGTTGTCTTTTTGCACTTTATAAAGAATTCTATGGATAGAGAGTTGTCATTTTGATTCATTTTAGTGAATTTTCAAGGAAAGTGGGTTTAAAAATGGTGGTCGAGTGTTTTGGATATGTTTGGATAGGGTGAAGCTAGCTCAAAGGTGAGTTCAGTGGTCAGGAGTTTAGTTTTTGTTTCTTTTCAAACAATAGATTAAAATGTTTCATTTGTGATTTTTTATTGTGATTTCAGAGATTGTTATGCGTATATTTGATTAAATTATATAAGAAGTGTGTGTAAAAGGTTATAGAACCAAAAATCCATGTCATTGAACGTTGTTATAAGAAGATAAAACTTTTCATGCAAAAACTATTTCTATTTAATGTATTTGTATACGTTCTTCATGTCACATGTATAAGATTAAGATCTCACAAATACTTGAATGTACAAATCTGTACTTGTGTAGTTTCGAGTGAAATACAAGTAAATTTTATTTAGTCGGTCACGTGACTTTAATTGGACTTCATACTCATTGATCAAACATTGAGTTTCATCTTTGAAACCGGATTACTTTCATTCCGTAACATTAACTTGATTCTTGATTCTTATTAAGTGAATACGAGTTCTTTCTTTGTCTTTTGCAACTTCTATCGTTGTCTTGGAGCTTAATAATGGATCTATAGATAGAGAGTTGTCATTCTGATTCACTTTAGTGGATTTTCTATGTAAGAGGGTTTTAATATGGTAGTGGAGTGTTTTGGATGAGTTTGGGCAGTGTGAATTGAGTTCAAGGGTGAGTTGGGTTGTCTGGGGTTTGGTTTTTGTTTCTTTTAAACAATATATTTAAATGTTTCATTTATGATTTTCTAATATGAATTTAGTGATCATTATGCATATTTTTTATTAGTTTTTTAACGAGTGTGTGTAAAAGGTTGTAGAACCAAAATCCATGTGATTGAAGGGTATTACAAGAAGTTAAACCTTTTTATGCGAGAACTATTTCTATTTACATATTTGTATACGTAGTTCATGTCACATATATAAGGTTAAGCTTTCACGAATACTTGAATCTATAAATTTACATTTGCATAATTTCATGTGAAACACAAGTAGATATAATTTATTTTGTCTTGTGAGCTTGATTTGACTTTATAATAATTGATCACTGTGACTACCCCGATTATTGGGCTTGGAAAAAAATTTTAGAAAATTTATTAGGCCACACATTGACACCAACTCCCGATCTAGGAGGCCATTAAATTGGACCCAATAGTTATGGGCTTAAGCCTACACCATAACACCCACTTAAATGGGCTCGAGTCATCGAACCCTAATTGAGGCATTGGGCCACACAACTTATTGCACACAAACCCACATAACCAATATGGGCCAATGGGCCATTAATTGCTTATAGGGCATGTTGAGCCGACCTCATGGGCCTCGGGCCCAATACCATAGAAAACGTAAATGCTTAATGAACGAAACTTGGTCTAAAAATTTAGCGTGTGTAAGTCTATCAAATGTTAAAAATACTAAAACCATAAACCCCGGTTCACCGAAACTAAACATTGAGAGAAATCATTACAATCGATATTACTAGCACTATTTAACAAAACTTAACCAACTTAACTTATAATAAAGACACCATAAATGGAAAATGTATATAAACTCCAAGAGTTAAAAGTCTTATGAACATACTTCAAATAAATATTAAAGGCTTAAACTTTATTTAAAATATAACACCCACTTATAACAATTTAACATGATTAACCTAAACTAAATAATAAAAGTAACCAACTTTGCGTACAGAAATATACATATTACAAATTCATAAACATATATCTATGCACACATATGTATGCATGTGGTCACACAACACACACCTACATGTACATGCATACATGTGGTTGCATGCACTCGATATACACATACACCTGTATATTCATGCATATACATACCCACACATCGACACACACACCCCCATATTTCCAGTCACGCTATTATTTTATAAACTTAAAGATTTTTGTAAAAATTAAACCCACATGCGTGGTCAAATCACCGCCCAAACCACACAATGCATGGAAGGAACACCTAGAAGCCTATTGACTTACATTAGTCACCAAAATCTCCACAATCTCAGGCACAGTCTTGCGAAAACCAAGAATTTGAGATTCCCAAAACCCCTCCCTAGATCCCTTCGGCCGAACCCACCATATCACACCACCACCACCTTCATTTCACTTCACATCTTCCACAAAACACTCTCTACTCTCTCTTGGATTGCTTTCCACTCTTTTGCACACTTTAAACACCAAGACTCCAGCCTATTTGAAGCCAAAAAACTCCTAGAACTCGAGCACCAAGTCTTACATAGTCAAGGTAATCATTCAACACACACACACATACACACACACACACACTTGAACACCTTCAAGTTCTTGCATCCTTTTCATTCCATTCTTAAACTTGCCTAATCTCCTCTATTGCACAGAGTTTAGTTGATTTCACAAGGTCCTATTCCAGTCGTTTGAACCCTCTCTCGGTCGCCAAGCACTAAGTAACTCATTTCAAACCGAAAACAGCTAAAACATTGTGTTTCGTTACGTTAGTGACACAACTAACCCCGCGACACCCCGAACTTCTTGCGATATCAAAGAACATCTCATTTTCCAGTAACTAAAAGATACATAAAACATTTTCGAAACACTACTGGGTCACAAGCATGAACTAGTTACATTTAACATACCCGAAAACCTGGTTTTCATAAAAACATTAAAATATATTAATCGAGTCCAAAGGTCCTAATCCTAATATTTTTGTAAGTTTAATAGAGTCATATAAGGTCACAAATAAAGTTCCATAGATTAACTTATGTATTTTACATTTTATGAATAATGCAAAGTTATCAAAACTATTATTTCATAAAAACAAAATGAAATAAAAGGGGTGTAACTACTGAAGTTAAGGGGTTAATTAGAGGATATTTTATTAGAATGTATGGGATGGGAGAAATCAGGTTAAAACACTTAGTAAATTCAAGACCTAGACTTAACCGAGACTTAACAGACATCTAACGAAACTACCCGAGCTAATTAATAAAAATGGTAAATATGTGATAGTTTAATATTATAAAAATTTCAGTAGACTTTGAACACTTACAAGAGCCTAAACACTTAATTTCATAATTTTTAGAATTTATTACGTTAATAAACAAAATTACAAAAGATAATCACCATAAAATATAAGAAAATTGTTAAAAACGAATTTAAGGTCAATATTAGCAAAAAATCCAGAACCTAAAAATGATTATAAGTATATCAAAACCTTACAAGACAAAAACTTGACCAAAATCAACCAAAACTCGAAAGCCCTGTTAAAAACCCAAACCGATAGCGTTTAATCCCCAAAACCGACACAACAAGTTAAAGACACAAATTTTCCAGTAGCTAATAGTAAACTATGTACGAACTAAATTCTAACAAAATCTAGAATTTTACAAAAGTATTACAAGATTCAACTCTTACAATAAATAATTACCCGAATCACGATACGCTCTACGTTTAAAAACACGATAAGTAACCTGTTAAACCTAAAGCCATACCATTAACCCTTCAATGTTTAATTATCATAAAAATAAGTTATATTTAAGACAAAACTTCAAAATGGGAAATCCGACAACCTCAAATAAGAAAGTAACTAAATATAACATCATCAAAACGCATAAACCGACAACAAGCTCTTGGAACTGTTAAGAAAGATCAAATAACATAAAAACTCACTTATTACAGTAGCCTAACCCTTTAAAAATCATAAAAACCATTATAAGTAATTATGATGCAAAAATCCTGTAAGGCCCTTTCCCGGGACACCCATAGTTGGTCATTCATCGCAAATAAAACATAAAATATACATTTGCATCTATGAAAACATCGCAGCGGAATAACTTAAAACCATTTGATATATTAATGACAACTTTTACAAGACAATACAACCATTGTTAATTGTTACAAAAATCTCATTGTTTGCATTACATCACAAAAATGTCACTTATCATAAAATGGATGCCATCCAAAAACTTGCTAAGTAGCTGCGCCCGTGCCATCCTCACCATTTATTACTTGCCAACTGGAAAATACATAAAAAGTCAGCGTTGCTGAGTGAGTTCTAGTTTTATAAATAAAATACTTTATATCCCTTTTAAAATCCTTCATTACTTTCGTTCGCGATCATGCATCATATGTACACATAGATAATCTTAATATTATCTTTCATTATCATACTTCATCGCGTGTTACTCGTTATCATTCGTTCATTCATTAACCTTTACTTCTCATCCGGACCAATGTCATAAGCTACACCCCAAACGTAGGCACGAAGCGGGTACCGTGCCAAAGTCTATAAATAGACCCCCATTCATTACGCATATAGCCTGGAACCAGTACCGAGGTAAGCGACAAGGATCCCATACGTTTGGTCAGTCACAAAGACTAGACCCTTGTGTGTATCCTTACGGGTTAGCTAAACCACACACAGTTGAGCTAACAACATTTTAGAGTTGTGCACCTCCTTTCATTTGCTTGCAAGACTTTACATTCATCCTTTCGTTAATGCATGCATTCATTCATCCTTTACGTTCCTCTTTCATTATCATTAGCTTCCGCTTTCATTACTTAATACTTTACATTCATTTCATAACCATGCCACATAAAGCCACAGAATAATACGTAATAAGGAACATAAAGAAGGCATAACATGATCATACATATTATCATCACACATCATCATGCAACATCATATAATCAACACACATCATTCATTCCCATACACAAACACAACAACTACAATTCATCATAGAACATAACCGACCCTACGCGGGACAGCAGGGGGTTTGGGGGCGGCAGCCGCTGACAGCGGGGTCCTAGGGGCAGCAGCCCCTAGTGGGGTCCAATTTTGTTATAGAAAAATCGATCTTCCTGTTTAAACCTCTTAAAATCTCGTTCATTTGAAAACGTACATTTGGTTTGCATTTCCAGTAATAGCTTCTCAATCAAGCTTTCTAAGAAAGGGTCACATTACACAAACTGCAGATAAGTTAACACTCAAAGGAGTAATTTTCTGCCTAATTTTGCTGCTAAATTCGCTACAAAATCAACAGTTTCGCTGCTAGTTTTGCCAGTAGTTTCGCTGTCAGTTTCGCTGGCATCTTCGCCGCCAATTTCGCCCAACTTTCGTTGAAAAACCATGTCTGCGAAACTACATGCGAAACTATAGTTTCGCAGGAAGATCCATAGTTTCGCTGGATGACTACATAATTTCACCGGACGAACACCCAGTTTCGCAGAACGAGCTGAAATTACGAACCAACCCATTTTTGACCTAAAACTTCAATCTTTTACACCCAAATCCTTGGTTTATCACCCAATAAGCTATATCTAAGCTTCTTACATGTTTTCTTACACAAAAACGTGAGTTTTGGGCGATTCTTTGCCACTTTCAAAAACACCAAGCCCTAGAATCCGGGTTTACATCAAAAGGAAAGATTAAATGATGTTTCTTACCTGGATTCTTGGTCTTTTCTTGATGTTTGGATGCCCACGAACACTGATCTTTAATCTCTTGATCAACCGAGCCTTAAATCTCCACTTTCTCTCTCTACACACACTCTCTCTAGAAATTGGTGTTGAGTTGCAAATGGGAGTGGCTCAAGCTGATCCGTTTATATATATATCGGGCGTTCCCGGGACCTTAAACTCGTCTAACACATAACCTGCGAGGTTTACTCGGTCCATACTCCCCGCCCTCGCTTATTTTCTTTTAAATAATCCCGGCTAGGCCCATTATTATTAATTGGCTCGTTTCGACTTTATTCTGGGCGTTACAAATCCCAAACTCTAGGGTCAAAAACGTAAATTTAGCAAAGTTAAGGGACAAATCTTGCGAACCATTGAAACCTTACTGTTTTTGAGATATACCACACCTATAAGAAAAAAAAAATCAATGCATATAAGATAATGGTGTAACGTAAACAAACTAAAAGTACTAACCAAAAACCTAAAGGTCTAAAATAAGATTACTCATGTGTAATACAACATTTAATCAAACTAAAGTGTACAATCATAACGGCTGTGTTAATTAATCCTATAACTATGGAATTAACTCATTTTAAATAAACATAGGAGCCCTCATAGTCGGTAGCATCCAAACCTTAGAAACAACCGCGTTATCAACCATATGTGAGTTTCATGAACCCCCTTTTTACTTTAAAACATTTGGGGTGAAATACATACTCGTCGGTCATTATATTATGGTTTTATTATGTTATTGTGGTGCAATACTACCTGCTCTTGTCCCCGAACAGAGCACAATCATTAACTCCATTAGGAGGCGCGTGATTTGTGGATAGTACTATTTGGGGAATCCCCCGCACACAATGGGCCCTTTATGCAGGGAGACCTCCCATTGAGATTCAATAATAGTTGTTTCACAAATTAGTGCCTTTTAATCGTGCTTAGCAGGTCACATTTAGACCCAACAATATAGTGGTAATAGGGTTATGGGATGAAATTTTAGCACTCGGGCGGGAAAGTCCGGGTAAGGATTTTTTGTGATATATTCTATAGTGCATAATGCTACGTATATTATGTTTCTTGTTATTACCAAATTCAGTAAATAAAAATCTGACATGGAAGGTAACGTGTCACAAACTCATTATCTCACCAACATTATGTTGACGTATTTTGGGTGTGTATTTCAGGTGATGTGTAATTCACAGGTGTCAAATGGATAAGTGCCGCCGTAGATAGACCCTTGGAGATTTAGCCACCGCCTTATCCACCTTTCTATTTATGAACACTTAAATAGATATGTATTATTTGGATCCTTTAAACAATTTATCATATGAATATTTCGGAATTATGTAATGATAAGTTTGGGTGTATTTATTTTCCGTTGCATTGTGATGACATCAGTCGGTCACGGCAAGACCCGGTTAACGGGGTGTGACAGATTGGTATCAGAGCCAATGCTTACAGCGAATTAGGTTCTTACCATAAGAAACCTAGGCCTTAACCACACCTTAGGGAAACCGAGGAAGTTGAGAAAATGACTCCCCCCCCCTTAGGGTATGACCTAAGGATAACCCCTAGTATGATATTCATTAAATCTTTGCATAATTTTTCAATGTAATTTCTGATTTTGATCATAGTTATGCTATTCACGTTGCATTTTACCTTGTTTGTTCAGTAGATGGCAGGCAACCAGAACAAGGGAAAGACTATTTATATCAGTGACACACCTGATGTCCCACCCCTGCACTGCTACCAGACCACCATACCACCACCCACGTTTCTACCGGATGTGGGTGCAGAACCATCAAGACGCCCTAGTCCCATGAGATTGGGGAGTATGCCCCACTTGGGCTAGAGTATAAGGACCTAATTTGGTACCCTTCGGCCCCCTATAAGCACTAATGCCCGATCCTAGCGAGGATTTGGAAATGGAGGAGTCGGAGCCCTCCGAGTAGTCATCGGATTCATCAGCGACTGCCCGGGCGAGTTCCCTAGGAATTTGCGGGAATGAGGGTGAGGCACCTCGTGTGAGGCAAACCACACGAATATCCATCTGCCCCGTCCCCACATTCCAACAAGAATAGGGTAACTTAGTTACAAGACTGACCCGGGCACCGCCCCAACCTGTTGTGCCATCATTGCCACTACCACCATAGACGGTCCACTCGTACCCAGTAGGGCCCTATGGGCGTGACGCGGTAGCGCGTCATAGTTTCCATATGGGTCCATCGGTGTACTACACCGAACCCTACGCCGAGTCGACGCACTACTCTAGCACATCACATTAGGTTTTTGTTGACCCGCCCTTATACCACTCATGGCCGCTAACAAAAGATTCCTTTATGACGGAGGTGTGCCTTTGTCAGTAACACTACGATGTGATGAAGAAAGAAAGGGACGAGGCGGTGTCCATGGTGAGAACAATGAGGAGGAAACTGCTGAGCGCTACCCAGAAGTGTGTGATAGACCCATGGACACGCTACCGTCGTCGCCATCACCATTGACGTTATTTTACTTTTCTTTATTTATGTTATTAAATTTGAAAAACTATGTATTGTAGGATATGAGTGAATATTCACTCATGTCACACCAGATTGTATTTGAACTTTAAATTGTTTGTATTCATAGCGGTTTTGCTATGACTTGGACACTTATGCTTGTTTGAGATAAATTTTGCTTAATTATTTATATGTCATGTGTGATGATGCTTGGGTGTACATAATGCCTAAAAGTTTTGACTATTGGTGCAAACTAAAATGTAAAATGTATTAATTATAGCCATGCCAAGGGTAAGAGGTCCGGGACGCACTCCAAACAAAGGACAGGGGCCACACTCGATCTAGGGCACGTGCCAATGAAACTGATGAGAATCTAGATGCGAACACTAACAACACCAACAAACTCAACAACACCCACAACACCGTAAACCCTACTAATACCAACAATGAAATCAACCAAGAAACTAGACTTCAACAACTAATTGCTGAGGCCATTGCAAATGCCTTACCTGCTATTGCCGCCCATGTGAATGCCGAACACCATCAAGAAACGCTTGCGGGAGGCCACAATGATGATGATAATACTAATATAAATAATGAAGAATGCAAAATGGCACGAGTGCAAACCGGTTGTGCATACAAGGCCTTCATGCCATGCAAACCAACTGATTACTTTGGGACTGAAGGTGCTACAGGAACTGTTCGTTGGTTAGAGGAAATGGAAGCAGTTCTTGATATTCGTGACTGTGCTAAAGAAAACAAGGTGAGGTTTGTTACACACTCCCTTATAAACGGAGCCCTGAACTTGTGGAATACATTATTACAAACTCGAGGAAGGAATGTTGTGAACAAGATGAGGTGTAAGGAATCCAAGAAGCTGATGATTGAGCATTATTGCCTGATGAATGAGATAGAGAAGATGGAGGCTGAGTTCCTAAGCTTAGAGATGAAGGGAACTGCACACTTGGAGTACACCAATAGGTTTAATGACTTGTCATTATTAGTGCCACATCTGGTTACACCCGAGTCAAAGACGATAGGCAGGTATGTGTGGGGTTTGACCCCAAAGATCAAAGGTATGGTGAAAGCTACAAAACCAAGAACATTTCAAGAAACAGTGGAGATTTCTACAACATTTAATGATGAGGTAGTCAGTTGTGAAGGAGCTAGGGGATCGGAGAACATAGGAGTTAAGTGGAAGTGGGATAATTTTAGGGTAATGAGTGGGAGCCTTAGGGGAGAGCAAGAGAAAGTAAGCCAAGTGGAGAGAAGAAACATTATTTAGGTGAGCAACCATGCTGTGGGAAATATGGGTTGCATCACGTGGGGTAATGTTGAGTCAAGCCAGTGGTGAGACCTTAAGGGAAGGAAGTTAAAGCAAATGTGTGTTTCAAGTGCAACCGACAGGAACATTTCGCGAAGGAATGCAAATCCACCACCACAGAGCCTGCGAGGTGTCATGAATGTGGAGAAGTTGAACATCTCCGCCCTGATTGCCCCAAGCTTAAAGCTAAAAAGCCTGCGGTTGGCCGCCCCAAAGGAAAAGCGTTCGTGATGAATTCCAAAGCTGCTAGAGAGGAATCGGAGGTCTTGACTAGTACGTTTATGGTTAACTGCCGTTATGCATACTTTATTTGATAATGGGGCAAACAAGAGTTTGTTTCTACAAAGTTTAGGCCAACAATTGACCTAAATTCCTCTAAGCTCTAGCACATATACCATAGAATTAGAAAATAGAACCCTAATCGAGGCTGACGAAGCAGTTGTTAGGTGCAAGTTGGATTTGGATTAGCATGAATTTCTCATAGATCTCATAAACGTAGAATTAGGAGGGTTAGATATAGTGGTAGAATGGATTGGCTTGCAAAGAATAAAGCAGAAATAATGTGTGATAAGAAGCTTTTAAAAATACCATTACCAGAAGGGGAAACCCTCATAGTTTATGGGGAGAGACCAAGACAAGTGTAGGATCTAGAAAAGCTGGTGCAACCAAAACCAAATCACTTAGACTATTTTGGTGCAACAAATAAAGGACTTCTGAAGCTAAGTGTGTGTTGGATCTAGAAAGGTTGTTGCAACTAAAACCAAGTCACTTAGAATATTTTGGTACAACAAACAAAGGACTTCCGAAGCTAATTATTGAAATTCCGAAGGAAGAAGGAGCTCTTCCGAAGACTAAGTGTAAAACACACTTCCGAAGGAAATCTCCAACTTCCGAAGACAAAGAACCTACTTCCGAAGATCAAGACTTAGAGATAAAGATCTGAAGTCATCTTCTGAAGTACAAGAAATTCTCAAAGCCTCGGAAGCATAAAAGCATCTTCCGAAGTATAAGTGGCTTCGGAAGAACAAGTTCTTCCGAAGCCAGTTAACCTTCGAAAGACACTCCTATTATCCAGTGGACATAAGTATGGCCTCTCTGACACTCCGCTGCAAATCTTTGAGATACTGCATGGCTTTTTGTCAAAAGCCATGTAGTTGACCATACTTTAATCCACTGTTTACCTTTTTATGTTAGTACAGTTGCCATCTTTAGTTGGTAACAAAAGGTAAGTCATGGACATGTCATCACTACCATATCTTAGATAATAATTTATCTAAGATACCTTAACTTTAGCATTGTAGTATATGCTTTAGTCCTAGGTTTTTTTGCTGGTATCAAAGTATATCCGGGTGTAGGATCTAGTATATATAGTTTCTCATTGTAACTCTTGTTTCATGCTTGTAAGTGTCTTGTAATCTTGAGTTGAGAAGTAATATATACAAGTACCTTAAAAATATATCCCTGCTTGTTCCTTTGTTACTTATTATATTATTATCAACTCTTGTAAAAGACATTGCTTCATCTGATTTGAGTGTTACTATAAGTGAGTTTAAGAGAAATACAAGTGTTTAAGTGACAAACCCGATCCTGCAGTGTGGAACTTCCGAAAGGAAAAAGGAGCTCTTCCGAAGACGAAGTGTAAAACCAACTTCCGAAGGAAAAGTCCAACTTCCGAAGACAAAGTATTCACTTCCGAAGATCAAGACGTAAAGTGAAAGATCAGAAGTCAACTTCCGAAATATGAAAGAAGTCCTCAAGCCTCAGAAGTACAGAAGTCTCTTCCGAAGTATAAGTGGCTTTGGAAGAACTTGTTCTTCCGAAGCCAACTTACCTTCGGAAGACACTACTATTATCTAGTGGACATAAGTATGGTCTCCCTGACACTCCGCTACAGACCTCTAAGATACTGCATGATGTTTTCTCAAAAGCCATGTAGTTGACAATACTTTATTCCACTGTTTACCTTTATAAATTAGTACAGTTTCCATCTTTAGTTGGTGACAAAAGGTAAGTCATGGACACGTCATGACTACCATATCTTAGATAATACTTTATCTAAGATACCTTAACTTTAGCATTATAGTATATTCTTTAGTCTTAGGTTTCTAGCTGGTATCAAAGTATATCCGGCTATAGGATTTAGTATATATAGTTTCTCATTGTAAGTCATGTTTTATGCTTGTAAGAGTCTTCTAATACTTTGAGTTGAGAAGTAATATATACAAGTACCTTGAAAATTATTTCTTTGTGTTCTTTGCTACTTATTATTTTATTATCAACTCTTAGAAGAGATTCTACTTCATCTGATTTGAGTGTAATATAAGGGAGTTTGAGAGAAATCCAAGTGTTTAAGTGACAAACCCGATCCTGCAAGTATTCACGGACAAAGCCAAAGACAAGAGGAACCATAAAGTCAAGCTCTCACTTCCCTAAGCTCAAAATATCCTATGCAACAAGCTTCAGTTTTTCTTGAGCCTCCTCCAGTTGTAATTCAAGTGGATCAAAGGATGCTCCAAGATCTCAACAGGTTCTTCAACAAGTTCCTGTTGGAATCTCTTATTGAACATCCAAGTTCTGATCTATCTGTGATTTACCACTATTGAGGAAGTTGGTCAACCTAAGGTCCAAGTGGAACTTGAGATTAACTTCGAACGGGAAAGAACTGAGGAAGTTGGGATAGATAGTGCATTCTCACAGACTTTCGAAGCACAAGTCAAAGCCTCAGAGGAACAATTTCAATCTTTCGAAGCTGAGATTGCAGCTACGGAAGGACTAGTCTCCTTATCCGGTGATCTAATAGTCACAGATGCAATCCTAGAACTTTTATCTGATGTTAATAGGGAGGATTTTTTCACCCAACCCCTAGCTCAAACACCGCAATTAACTCCAGCTTCCATTTCTACTACTCAACCTGAACCTTTCATCCAAGAACCCCCAAAGTCAAGCACTTCCAAAGACATCAATGGAAAGAGGAAGATGACTAAGGAAGAGCTTCAGGAGGAAGAAAGTTTAGAAAAGTAAAAAAGAAAAGGAAGACTTCCAACTGGAAAACTGCTAGCTGCCAGCAGCAAAGCAGCTGCAGCCAATCAGGAGGCGGTCAACAATAGAAGAAGAGTGGAGATTATTGACAGACTTGTCAGTCTAAGAGCTGTGAGTGAAGATGTACTCCTGCTACCACTAGAGGAGTTAGTTGAGCTGGAAAAGGCAACTTTGCTGCAAAAATAGCAAAGAGAAGAGGCAGCAAGGTTGGCCTTAGAGAAAGAAAGGGAGAGGAAAGAAAGAGAAGCTGATCAGCAGCTCAGGAGGGAAAGGATAACTTTTCTAACCTCCAGAGGTTTCTCTCTAGAAGAACTATCTCCACACAGCAATGATACGATCTTATGGCTCTTCAACAAAGTGCAAGATCAAATGGAGAAAGAGAGAAAGAAAGCTGCCAAGGAAAAGCTGATACTGAAGAGGAAGAAGGAAGAAGAAGCAGGACTAGCTGCTGCCAAGAAGATAGGTGAGAAGGCCTGGATGAAGAACTATCTTTGGGCTCATGGCTTCTCTAGCAGCCAGGTAGGTCCTATGTCTGAAAAGACCCTCCAGCGACATGTCAGTGACATAAAGACTAACATTTGCTCGGGGAAGAAGAAGGAGATGTACATAAGCGGACAGGGGATGCTCTTCAAATCAACTACTCAAACCCAACCTCAAACCCAACCACAACCTAAACCAATTCCTTTCCCATTCCCAATCAAAACTGAACTAACCATTGAACCATACACCCCTGAACCTACACCATCACCCTTACCAACCTCTTCACCTCAACCACCTAAACTACCTATCCTCCAACCCAAAACACTAGCCAGAACCCAAACACCTTAACCTACCCAACAAACACTCAAACCATCCCCTCAGCCTTCTAAACATCTCCCCTTAGAGGAGTTCAAGGCAATCAAGACAAAGCTCATCAATTGCACAACCCTGAGCGACATCTCCTATGAGGAGGATTCAGTCAAATTGACTTATGTTGATGGATCCTCATGTTCCCTCACTAGAGATCAATTTCTTGATCTGCCCAGAGGAACGTTGGACCAAGCTGCAATTCTCCTTTGCCTCAATTCAGACACTTTGAATGAGGAAGAAAAGAAGCTAAAGAGAAGGCTGGTGACTCTGCTGGATACCAAGAAAGGTGACCAGGTGCCAAGACAACCTCTTGTGCCTAGGAAGAAGATCAACCAGTGGAGGTTCGAAGACTCTTCTCACAAATTTGTTGTTGAAAGAGAGAATGGAGAACTCAACAGGCTAAGTGCCTCATCTCTGCTACACTTAAGCTGATTTGATATTGCTGAGTTAGCATAGAATCCATTCTCCAACCCCTCCAACTCTGATGTAGCTACTCATATCAGACATCATATAGGCAGTCTTCATATGGTCGAGCTAACTGCTAAAACCAAGGTTGAAGAAGAGTTGAAACCGAGAGAGGAGGAGAAAAGGAGAGGATTAACAACCGAAGGCAAAGCCTTTCTACAAATGGTGGAAGGTCCTGAACTTGAATCCATAGTTAGATGGGAGTATGACTATATGCAGGACAGGTTAAGGGCTTAACAGTTACAACACAACAACACAAGGAGGAGATTAACTAAACTAGATCAAAAAGTGAACTGGATTAACCAAGATAATGATACAAAGAACACAAGTAATGATAAAGAGACAGAACAAGAGATTTGGGTTCAAGGAGGCAGTATATTGCTTTCTCAGGTTCTATTACAAGTGTTACAAAGCATGAAGAAAGATACTAGAACTTGGAATACTTATACTACAACCTACAGCCGGCTATACTTTGAAAGCCAGCTGGATACAATTGACTAGACAAAAACAAAATCAATTGTAGAATCAAAAGGCATATCTGCCTTTTGAACTTGTGACTATGACATGCCATAGCTCACATCCTTATCTATTACAAAAAGGATAAAGTACATAAAGTAGAAAGTTACAGACTCAAGACCTCAATGTATAGTTACCAAAAGCATGGACCTTTTACCAACTCATGTATGTTGGTGACTTTACAGAGATGTAGCGGAAAGGTGTCCAGCTTTATGGAACAGTACATCAGATAAAGCATGTTACTAAAAGTCTTCGGAAGAAATCTGTCTTCCTAGGATGAAGCATCTGAAGACTTTGTCTATGAGGCTTCGGAAGACTTCATGTTTGGCTTCGGAAGATATTGGTCTTGGCTTCGGAAGATTTTACACTTAGAATATTTCTAGTGTATGGTGTAAAACTTCTGAAGCATTTCTTCTTCAGTACTTGGTGCATTACTTGCAGAGAGACATTAGATGTTTTGGTTTGCATCAGACTTAAAGGAATCCTTACAAACTCCCCCTAGGCTGATGCTACCAAAACATTTAGAAGATCTTTAGATGTTAGTAGTCTTCAGCACAATCATGACCATACCTTTCTTCATTAGATGGTCAGGATCATTCAGACCTTCATAGTATCTTCTCATCTCAAAGAGATCATGTAGAGGTAAGTTGATTATGTCTTGCCATGTATAGACATTCTCAACACCTTGATCTCTGATTACATGCCATCTTTCTGGATTGGTAGAGAAGGTCCAGGATAAGATGGGTGTTTCAGCTGCCAGAGGAGCCACTTGCATTGCAGTTGATTGGGCTGCCTCTTCATGCACTTCCTCAGGTTGATCTGACTCAGCCTGAGGTGTAGAGGTAGATGATTTAGGCTTCTTCTTCTTAGACTTTGGTTTAGAAGCCATCCTCTTCTTCCTCTTAGATGACTTTAACTGAGAAGACTGGTCTGCAACACCTTATTGATCATCCTTGTCTTTCTCAGTTGGGTGTTCCTCCCTCACAGGTTCAGAAGGAGAGGGAGTTTGACCCTACTTTGGATCAGAAGATGATGCTTGCTGAGGCTCAGCAGGAGGTTCAGGTTGAGGTGTCTCGGGTTGTTCAAACTTAACCTCCACTTCAAGTGGGACTTGACTTGGAAGAGAGTGTAAGTCAACCTGTTCACCACTCTTAATCTTCTACTTGATAACCTTATATGCTCGTCCATTGTGGATAGAGACATAGGGCCAAGTCTCCTTCTGGAGAATCCATATAGCTTCAAGAAGCTCATCATCCTTTGTCTATCAGCAGACTTTCTCATACTCTTTTGGATGATAGCTCTTGACTTTGCAGCTTCTTCCCTTAGCTTTTTCTTAGTTGTCTTTCTCTCCTTGACTAACTCAAGCTCAAGTTGTTTTAAGTACTCAAACTCAACAAAGTCATAGGACAAGGGAAGAAGTGCATCTGCCTGATAGAAGCCTGTGGCACTCAGGTAGTTGATCATTTTGATCCTATCTTCTTCGTTGTCTACCTGAGGTTCTTGTGGAACCACATCTTCTTGTACAGGGCTTTCTTGAACTGGGGAGAGAGTGGGAGCATGCTTGTAGAGTCTTTTCTATCTCTTCTCTTCTTTGAATTGGAGAAGTAACCTTGCATCCTCTTTTTCTTTCATCTCTCTTGACACTTCCATGTCAGCCAGTTCATTCAGTTGTTCTAAGAGGAGAGAAATGATTTCATCAATGTCATAGTTCCTGGTCTGCAGATAAGTAATCCTGACTGCCCTCAACTCATCATCTTGAGCATTTGGTCTGGGAGCAGCCCTGATTGCAGCTTGCATAAAGCCTGAAGACCCAGAGGAACTTTCTCCCCTTAGCTTCCTTTTCCTCTCTCTCTCTCTCTTCCTCCTTAATTTCCTCAGGAGTCATAATCCTTTTCCCTTTGTCACCCACAGACCATTGTGACTCAGGGTGGATAGAGGTTTGGCCTTCATTGCTTGGTGTAGCATCCATGCTCTGGCCAGAGAGAGGCTGAGAAACACCTTCACCAGCAGGTGTCTCAGAGGGAGTGTGAATCTCTGCAGCAGTTGATGATGATGAGACAGGGGTCTTAGGTTCTGCCACTGGGCCTTCAGTCAAGGTTTCCCCTATGATACTAATCTTAGGGTCCACCTCAACATCCAGTTGACCGATGACATTGCCTGATTGCCTAAGTCTCCTTCTTAAACTGAACTCTGCCATGATTCTGTCTTGGATTCTTTGAGCCAATCTATCAGCCTGTCTTGATTTGCTTGGATTGACAAGTGGCATATTGACTAGATCCAATATTTCATAGAAGTTCAAGCTTTGAAAGTCAAATACTTCTTGTTGCCCTTGAACTCTTTAAAGAATGAGGGCTCTTCTCCTAGCATCATACCTCCACCTTATGATGTAGAGTCTATAGAGTCCACATTAATGTGAACTTGAGGAAGTTGCTGAGAATGCACAATTGCAAGTGCGGATGGTGAGTCCTCTATGTCCATTCTCTGTGAAGAACTCCCAGGTTCTGTGGCTGCAATAACTTTCTCCCCCTTTTTGGTAGCATCACCCACTTGCATAGGTGAGCTCGAGGATAAATCAATCACATCCACAGGTTCTTGTGTTCCTGGTTGAGCTCTTCTTAAAGGTCTCCCACCTAGTTTTTCCTTAAGATATGAAATCTGAAGTTGCTGATCATTGACCATGTTTTGTAAGGTAGTCACCTGAGATTCAAGGTGACTGACCTTAGAGACTAAATAAGAGCATGTTTTTGACAGTTTTTGCACCTTTAGTCTCAAATTCCCCTCTTCTTCATCAGAAGAATCATAGGGGGATGAGATGATTGGACCAAAGTCCTCTCTCTTACCACCAGCTTGAGGTTCTTGGCTGCTGGTTTTCCTCTGCTCACTAGCAATCTCAGTTGAGATGTTAGTGGGCTGAGTTGCCATGGTTGAGGTCTTAATGATGTAATCACTTGCAGAAGTGAGAGCCTCTTCCATATGGACATCCTGAACATTTTCAGAAGTGTCCACCTCAGTAACAGGTGACTGATGTGGGCTAGACTGAGGAGACTCAGAGGTACTCATCTCTCTTTGAGTAGGGGAGGAGAAGAGAGACTAATGGTACTCACTGAATCCTAAGTCTTCATCAGTATAGAAAGATAGGTTGGGAATGGGTTGATTTAGATCAAAAGGCTGGGGATGGTAACTGTCCCCTGAAGGTTGTTCACTTGAGTGTTGAGACTCAGAGTGAAAGCTTAAGGGTGTTAGGCTTGTGAGGTCATCAGGGTGAGCATGAGGAACCTCAGCCCTAATAGTTGCAGAAATGGGAGTGGTTTGCTCCTCAGGGGAAGTGGGAGCTCTAGTGTCCACTTCCTCCTGTAAAGGTGAGTATATGGGGACCTGCACAGACTCAATAGCTTGAGCAGGGGTTCGTTTGGATTTTCTTTGGTAGGTGAGGGTTATTTGAGGCCTTTTTAGTGGTAAGGAAGTAGAAGGTGTGGGTTCAACACTAGCTTGTGTTGCTAGGTTGTCACCTTGAGCAATGAGCTCTAACATTTTGGGGACAAGGGCTGTTTCTACCCCTGAAAAGCCTACAGTTGGCTTCTTCATAATTTTAAAGATGTCGGGCTTCATCTATCCCAATTTAAGAATATTACTTGTTTTCCTCAACTGTGAGCCTAGTTCACAGTTAAGAATGTGTTGAACATATCTAGGAAACATGTAATACTCTAAGGAGTCCAAGTTTGCAAGTAAAATAGTATAAATAAATTGAGAGTACCTGAACTTGACCCCTTGAACCATTCCATGCACTATGAAGGAGAGATCCTCAGGAATCTGGTACCACCCTCCATGCTTGTTTGACAAGCTATGGATAACCACATGGAGCAGGTATTTCCACTGGGATGAGACCTTCCCTTTCCTGAAGGTCTTTACAGAGAAATCTCCCACATAGCCCATCTGCTCAGAGGAATGATTCACAGCTTTCTTTGGGAAGGACAACTCACCTTCTTCATCATCCAGCTGCAAATGATAATTGATGATGGCCGGAGTGATGAAGATTGTCCTCCCTTGCATTGTGGCAGACAGTGCCTTCTCCCCGTCCATAATGACCTCTTGACAGGTCTTCCAGAATTCAAGCAAATGATCCTCATACAGAGTAGGATCAATGGTTAGGGAGGTGAAATAGTTGGATAGAGTTAAGAATTGGCAAATCTCTGAGAAACTTTCATCTTTCTCAGAGCTTAACAGAGCAACCTGGTTGTGTTGCCTGTGAAGTTGCATGGAGAAATCTGGGTTGTTTCTGCGGTTAAGGTTGGCCATTTTAGAAGCTTAAGGTTGAAGAAAGGTAAAAAGCAAAGGCGGTTTTGGGAATTAGGTTTGAGGAATAGTGTAATTGAGGAAGATAGTGAGGAAGAGGGGGAACCGTTGGGTATTTATGTGAAAAGGGATTTGAACCAAATTTAATGAAAGAGGATAAACTATGAAATCTGAAAGTCGGTCCCACCTCAGAAAAAGTAGTTTACTTTTGCTCAAAAAGTAGTTTTCTTGGAATTCGAAAAGCTTCCGAAGGTAAATTATCTTCGGAAGTTTTAATGAAAAAGCTTCCGAAGCTAAAATGACTTCGGAAGATTTTCCTAAGAGTCTTGAAAATTTTGCTTCGGAAAAGAAATAAACACTTGAATGCTTTGTATATGAAACAACAAAGCTTCCGAGAGTTAATCTTGCTTCGCAAGGAAAAAATCCTTAAAAACAAATAAGTGTCTGAGATAAGAATTTAAGCTTCGGAAGATAGATTTAGACTTCTTCTGAAGGTAAAATTTCTTAGACAATTATTTATTTTGAAGACATGATTTTCTTCCGAAGGTAAAAATATATCTTCCGAAGGATCAGAAAATTCTCAAGAATCTAAGGAAAGTCTTCAAAAAGGATTTTGTATCCAAAGAAAACATGAGCTTATGAAAGTGATGAACTAGACAACTTAGGACACACATATTTTAAGAAATAATTAGAATTAGTTTTAAGAAAAGATCTACTCAAAGTTAATCATCCCAATAGCTGATATTAGATATTTAAATCTCTGTTCATCAAAAGCTTTTGTAAACAGATCAGCAGATTGTTCATCTGTATGAACTTTGACTAGTTTAATTAATCCCTTTACATAGTTATCTCTTACTAAATGATACCTGATAGTGATGTGATTTGTCCTTGAGTGCTAAACAAGGTTCTCAGTGATAGAGATAGCACTATTGTTGTCTATGTGGATAGGAGTCTCCTTGAAGTTAATTCCATAGTCCAACATCTGATTTTGAATCCAAAGCACTTGAGCACAGCAGCTTGCAGCAGCAATGTATTCAGCCTTAGCAGTTGATGCAGACACACAGGATTGTTTCTTGCATTGCCATGAGACAACCCTTCCACCAAGGAATTGACATCCCCCAGATGTAGACTTTGCAGTCATATTGCAACCACCATAATCACTATCTGTATAAGCATACAGATTGAAGTCAGGATTCTTTGGATACCATAAACCAAGTGTTGAGGCACCTTTGAGGTATCTTAAAATCCTTTTGACAGTGATTAGGTGAGACATCTTAGGGTTGGCTTGATATCTTGCACAAATACATGTAGCAAACATGATATCAGGCCTGCTAGTTGTAAGATACATAAGAGACCCAATCATAGCCCTGTATAAATGTTCATCTACACACTCCCCCTCAAGATCAGGTCCAAGGGAGTGGTTTCTGGCTATGGGTGTCTTAGCAATCTTACAATCAGTCATGTTGAACCTCTTGAGTATGTCCTGAACATACTTTGACTAACTTATGAAGATGCCATCTTCAACTTGCTTCACTTGAATTCCCAGAAAGAAATTGAGTTCTCCCATTGCACTTCTTTCAAATCTGTCTTTCATCAGCTTCTCAAAGTCTTTGCAGAGCTTTGGATTAGTTGAACCAAAGATGATGTCATCTACATATACTTGGACTAGCAATAAGTCATTTCCTTGTCCTTTGATTAAGAGAGTTCCATCTATAGTACCTCTCCTGTATCCATGTTTACAAAGATACTCAGACAATGTCTCATACCACTTCCTGGGTGCCTGATGCAGCCCATAAAGAGCTTTGTCAAGCTTGCAGACATAATCAGGATGATCAGGGTCTACAAAACCAGGTGGCTGTTTGACATAAACCTCTTCATCAATCACTCCATACAGGAAAGCACACTTTACATCAAGTTGAAAGACCTTGAAGTTCTTGGATGCAGCAAATGCCAAGAATATCCTAACAGATTCTAATCTTGCTACAGGAGCAAAGACATCAGTGTAGTCAATCCCTTCTTCTTGTGTGTATCCTTGAACAACTAGTCTTGCCTTGTTCTTGATGATATTTCCTCTATCATCCTTCTTATTCCTAAAAACCCATTTGGTTCCAATGGTAGTCTTCCCATAAGGAAGAGGACAAAGGTTCCAAACTTTCTGCCTTTTGAATTGAAGTAACTCTTGTTGCATAGCTTCAACCCAACTTCCATCCTTTAGAGCTTCATCAACTTTCTTTGGCTCTATCTGGGATAAGAAACAAGAGTGAAGACAAACATTTGCTTCATGGATTTGCCCTCTTATTCTTACCCCTGTGACAATATCTCCAATGATGTTTGTGGTGGGGTGAGACTTGTGGATCCTTAGCTGAGGGATCACAACAAGTTGCTGAGAAAGATCCAAATTTGAGAAATTTAGATCTGGCATAGATGATTCACCCTCCACATTACCACATTTATCAAGATTAACTTGATCCAATGAGTGTGTGACATCATTGATGTTGTCATCTATGGTGTGGTTATTAGCATCAAGGAATTCCTGATCACTTTCACCAACACCATTGTTGTCTTCTACAATTGAGATATCTTTATCTGGTTGTGGAGCCTCTGAGCTAGAATTTGAAGGCACCCCAGATGTATCAGCTGAATTTGGCATTGTAGTGCTGATAGAAACCTCATTTGCTGAAGTAGTTCCAACTAGAGCTGAAGATGTATGAGTTGAGGGTCTTCCTAGCTCAAATCTTGGATCAGGATCACCTGTATTTAAATTTTCTTCAGATCCTGAAACATTCTCACAAGATTTGTTAAAACAGTTGGTAACTAAATCAAGATCAAATAGCCAATCAAAACAAGAACCAGCCACACATGGTGTGTGTTCATTGAAAGTCAAATTGGCTGACTCCTCAACAATTCTAGTTCTGAGATTGTATACTCTATAAGCTTTGGCTTGGGAAGAGTATCCAATGAAGTGTCCATCATCTGAATTCTCAGCAAACTTGGCAATTTGATCCTTTGTATTCAAGATGGTGCATGGACATCCAAATGACCTGAGAAAACTAATGAAAGGTTTTCTCTTGTGCCAAAGTTCATAAGGAGTCTTACCATGTGTCTTAACTACTAAAACTCTGTTTTGCACATAGCAAGCAGTATTTACTGCCTCTGCCCAGAAGGTGATAGGCAGTTTAGAGTCAGACAACATAGTTCTAGGTTCCGATGGAACCTTCTCTTCTACCGTTTTGCTGAGGAGTCCTGGGAGCAATATATTGTCTTGTAATACCTTTTTCATCACAAAATGTATCAAGGATGTGATTCTTGAATTCAGTTCCTTAATCACATCTTATGGTTTTGACCTTGTGATCACTTTGATTCTCAATTTTTAAGATGAAATTCTTCAGAATCTCAGGGGTTTCATCCTTAGTTCTAAGAAAGAAAACCCAAGTGAATCTTGTAAAATCATCTGTAATCACCAAACAATAAGAGGTCCTTCCTAGACTCATTACACTGGTGGGGCCAAAGAGATCCATATGTAATAAGTGTAGGGGAGTAGTGATGGAGTTCCTTTCCTTAGGCTTGTGAGATACCTTATGTTGCTTCCCTTTCAGGCATGCAACACAATGATCATCACTTGTAAACTCTTTCTTTGGCATTCTAGTTACCAAGTCATGTTTAATTAGTTTATTCATGTTCTTAAAGTTTACATGGCACATTCTTTTATGCCATAGGAAAGACTCATCACTATTTGCTTTAGATAGAAAGCATGAAACATCTCCAGAGGGAGATGTTTCTTGCAAATCCATCTTGTACATGTTCCCTTTCCTCGGGGCTCTGAGCAGGATATGCTCATGAGGAATGACCACTCTAGGTTTGAGAACAATGCACTCATGCTCAGTAAAGAGCATGTTATGACTCTGATCAAAAAATTAGGATACACTCAGAAGATTGTACCCAAGCTCCTTGACAAAGTTTACCTTTTCAATGCTGAGCTTACCATTTGTGACCTTGCCCCTTCCTGAAATGTAACCACCTTCATCACCTCCAAAAGCAACTGGTCCTCCATTAATTCTCTCAATGTTATGGAGTAGTGACCTATTGCCTGTCATGTGCCTGGAACAGCCACTATCAATTATCCAGACATTCTTGTTTGTCTTGAGTTGTTCCTGCACAAAGAAAATGATTAGTTACATTTGGAAACCCAAGCCTTACTTGTGTTGGGCTCACTAAGTATAATAGAAGGTAATGCAACAGTAATAGATCATATGGTTGTGCTAGGGGGATCTTCAGCTGTTGATGATGGAGAAACTTCAGTCACTTGGTCTTTCTTAGACTTCCACACCACCTTTGGAGTCTTGGACTTGACCTTCAAAACCTTGGAAGCTTTTGGGACTTCACAAGTTTTGATGACTGAACCTTCGGAAGATTTTGCAGTCACTGCAGTAGACTTCAGTGCTTCGGAAGAACTCCTTTCTTCCTTGACCAATTTTTCTTCCGAAGGTAATTTTCCATTTACCTTCTTCTTTGATTTGGAGCTTCCGAAGGAAACAAATTTTCCTTTCGAAGCTTGAATCTTCTTGAAACTCTTTGAAGTCTTTGTATTGGTCATATGGACAGTACTTTTAGGATTATATGGACAATCCTTAGCAATGTGAGAGGTACTTTCACACATGACACACAACATTTTCTTCTTCAAAAGAGTCTCCTTATGAGAGCAAGACTGTCTTTGATCATATCCCTTCTCCACATTCATCTTTGTAGATGCTGAGACAGTTCTTTTGGGCTGTGAACTGTTCTTGGAGTTTGATGGTCCAGGCTGTGCAGCAATGGTACACAGTAGATCAGTCTTCTTCTTGGTACTGAGATGATTTGAACAAGAACCAGAACTCTTAGCTGAGGAGCTTTGGTTAATGTCTTCAGTCTTTACTACTTTAAACCCTGCAGAGATAAAAACTTGTTTCTGGTTAGAGTCAAAAGTAGCCTTGATCTCTTGAGCCTTCTTTTCCTTTCTTTTGCTCTTCCTGATCAAGTTCTTTCTCTTTGACTTGGTCATCACAGTAGACTTCTTCTCCTCAGAAGGATAGTGGCCCTTAGAAGAATCCTCCTCTTCACTCTTCTCAAAGGAATTCTTCATTATCTCTTCTTCATCCTCTTCACTTATAGGATCTATGAGAGGAAGCTCATCTTCACAAGTTCCACACCTAGGAGATCTAACAGACAAGATTGTGTGTGGAGGAGCTATCTCATTTGATCCCAGTCCCTGTCTGTTTTGATAACACACTTTGTTGTGCAGGGATGGGGATATCATGTTCTTGAAGGTATCTTCTTCAATAACACTCTTTTCTGCCCTGGCTTTGCTGATCACAAGCTCAGCCTGGCACTCAGTCAGCTTGGTTATGAGATCTTGGATTTGAGTCCTAAAATCTGTATGTTCAGACTTTCTAAAATCAGATTTTAAAATGTTTAAGGACTCAAGATCAGATCTCATTTCCAAGTTATAGGACCTATATCTGTTAACTTTAGCAATGCATTCAGGAGTACAGAGATGTTCCAATACCTTGGCTTCATTATGATCTGCCATTGGTGCTTGGTTTGGAGAAGCATCTTCCACCTGAAAGCTCCAGTCAAAGCCTCCTTCTTCAACAGCAATAGCAGCTTGTTGCTTTGGCTTCTCATTTTGAGGGGCTTTGTCAGTGTAGTTTGGTCTGGTTTGTGCTTGGCCACCATTTGTTTTAGGTGCCTTACACTCTCTAGCAAAGTGGCCCATCAAGTTAAAGTTGTAACACTTGACTTTGCTTTTATCCAAGCCAAACTTTCCACTGGTTGCATTGCTTGGAAACCTCCTTCCAGTTCTCTTGTAGAACTTCTTGGCTCTATGAGTGAGAAGAGCCATCTGCTGAACTATTTCCATATATTCCAGGTTATCTGGATGGATATAGTCCAGGTCTTCAAGAGTGAAAAGAGAGTTGCCACAACTTTCATCAGAAGACATAAAGGCTTGAGAAGAGCTTGTCTCTTGGAATGGGCTTCGTTGAGTGTAGTTCTCCTGGTTGTCTCAGGGAAGGTGATGAAAGGACCCTTTGGTGAGTTGTCAGGGTAGCATATGAGATGATGTTGGGGTTCTATGCTATCCCTTTCAACCACATGCAGGGCTGAACCCATTTGATTGTTGGAGTTGCCAGATGAACCTTGCATGTTCATCTCCATCTGGTAGCCACTGAGAATCCCATATAACTCTGTCAGAGTAAGAGTTTTCAGATTTTCAGTCCTCTTGATTACCACACAGTAGTGTGTCCATTGCCTAGGAAGTGAGGGCATGAACTTCCTTACAATGTCCCTGTTTTCAAGATGAACTCCTCCATCCACTAGGGTATCCACTATCTCAACATACCTAAAGTATTGCTGAGTCATGGTTTCACCTGTTTTGAAGGTGAAGTTTTCAAACTGCTGCTTCAGGAGATCCTTCTTGTTCTCCTTGGCTTCAGAGGAGCCTTCATACATCAGTTTTAGTGCATCCCACAGCTGTTTAGCTATTTTGCACTTCTTGAAACCTATGTACATAGAGTTTGGAAGGGCAGTTTGAAGAGCAGTCATGGCCTTTCTATAAATCTCTACTCTCTTCCTATCTTCATCAGAGTAGTTGGCCACATCTTTGGGGATCATACCAGCACCAGTAGCAGAAGGAGTGCTGGGTATGAAAGGTCCATTTTCAACAGATTCCCACATTCTTGAGTCTAGAGACCTAATGAAACCTTCCATTCTCATACACCAGGTATCAAAGTCATCAAGAGTGATCAGTGGGGACTTGTTCATGGTTCCAGTCTCCATATCAGTCTTTGAAATGGATGCCATTTGGAGAGTTTAGTATTTGTGTGTGACAGGGATCTTAAGATGGTGAGATCTTATATTAAGAGCCTGAAATGCTCTCATACCAATTGCAGGACCGGTTAAGGGCTTAATAATTACAACACAACAACACAAAGAGGAGATTAACTAAACTTGATCAAACAGTAAACTGGATTAACCAAGATATTGATACAAAGAACACAAGTAATGATAAAGAGACAGAACAAGAGATTTGGGTTTCAAGGAGGCAGTATATTGCTTTCTCAAGTTCTATTACAAGTGTTACAAAGCATGAAGAAAGATACTAGAACTTGGAATACTTATACTACAACCTGCAGCCGGCTATACTTTGAAAGCTAGCTGGATACAATTGACTAGACACAAACAAAATCAATTGTAGAATCAAAAGGCATATCTGCCTTTTGACCTTGTGACTATGACATGCCATAGCTCACATCCTTATCTATTACAAAAAAGGATAAAGTACATAAAGTAGCCAGACTCAAGACCTCCATGTACAGTTACCAAAAGCATGGACCTTTTCACCAACTCATGTAAGTTGGTGACTTTACAGAGATGCAGCGGAAAGGTGTCCAGCTTTATGGAACAATACATCAGATAAAGCATTTTAGTAAAAGTCTTTGGAAGAAATCTGTCTTCATAGGATGAAGCTTCGGAAGACTTTGTCTCTGAGGCTTCGGAAGACTTCATGTCTGGCTTCGGAAATATTGGTCTTGGCTTCGGAAGATTTTACACTTAGAATATTTCTAGTGTATGGTGTAAAACTTCCGAAGCATTTCTTCTTCAGTACTTGGTGCATTACTTGCAGAGAGACATTGGATGTTTTGGTTTGCATCAGACTTAAAGGAATCCTTACACTATAACTACCGTCAAATAACTCTTTTCAAGGGGGCACAACAAAGGGTACATGTCATTCAGAGTGATAGACTGGATCTCCTATCCACTAATGACTTGTACAAGCTTCTCAGCACCACTTCAGGGAAGAACAAGGAAACAGACAAATATCTTCTGTCCCTGGTGTTGAAAGCTTTGAGAAGTAGAAACAAGTGAGGTTTTGGTAGCATCAGCCTAGGGAGAGTTTGTTGGATCTAGAGAGGCTGGTGCAACCAAACCAAATCACTTAGACTATTTTGGTGCAACTAATAAAGGACATCCGAAGCTAAGTGTGGAACTTCCGAAAGGGAAAAGGAGCTCTTCCGAATACAAAGTGTAAAACCAACTTCCGAAGGAAAACTCCAACTTTCGAAGACAAAGTATTCACTTCCGAATATCAAGACTTATAGTGAAAGATCAGAAGTCAACTTGTGAAGTATGAAAGAAGTCCTCAAGCCTCGGGAGTACAGAAGTCTCTTTCGAAGTATAAGTGGCTTTGGAAGAACTTGTTCTTCCGAAGCCAACTTACCTTCGAAAGACACTACTATTATCCAGTGGACATAAGTATGGTCTCCCTGACACTCCGCTGCAGACCTCTCAGATACTGCATGGCGTTTTCTCAAAAGCCATGTAGTTGACCATACTTTATTCCACTGTTTACCTTTATAAATTAGTACAGTTGCCATATTTAGTTGGTGACAAAAGGTAAGTCATGGACATGTCATGACTGCCATATCTTAGATAATACTTTATCTAAGATACCTTAGCTTTACCATTGTAGTATATGCTTTAGTCTTAGGTTTCCAGCTGGTATCAAAGTATATCCAGCTGTAGGATCTAGTATATATAGTTGCTAATTGTAACTCATGTTTTATGCTTGTAAGAGTCTTGTAATACTTTGAGTTGATAAGTAATATATACAAGTACCTTGAAAATAATTTCTTTGTGTTCTTTGCTACTTATTATATTATTACCAACTCTTAGAAGAGATTCTACTTCATCTGATTTTAGTGTAATATAAGTGAGTTTGAGAGAAATCCAAGTGTTTAAGTGACAAACCCGATCCTGCAACAAGGCATGAACATTATATCATGTATGAAAGCTAATAACTGCTAACGTAAGGGATGTGTCGCGTACTTAGCATACGTGATGACAACCAAGGAGGAGAAATGACTTGAGGATGTCCCTGTTGTATCAGAGTTCACATACGTGTTTCGTGACGAACTGCTGAGATTGCCACCCCAAAGGCAGATTGAGTTTCAAATCGACTTGGTACCAGGAGCAGCACACGTAACCAAGGCACCTTATAGGTTGGCCCCTTCAGAAATGCAAGAGCTATTGATCCAACTACAAGAGCTAATGGGCAAAGGATTTATTAGACCGAGCTACTCACCATGGGGCACAACGCTCTTGTTTGTTAAGAAGAAAGACAAAACTCTAAGGATGTGTATCGACTATCGGGAGTTAAACGAGGTCACAATCAAAAACCGATACTCACTTCCAATAATCAATGATTTGTTTGACGAATTGCGAGGGTAGCGATATTTCTCCAAAATAGACCTGAGGACAGGGTAGCATCAACTAAGAATTAAGTAGGAAGATGTACCAAAAACTGCATTCAGAAATAGTTATGGACATTACGAGTTCGTCGTAAGGCCATTTGAAGTAACCAACGCCCATGTTGTGTTCATGGACCTCATAAACAGGGTGTGCAAACCATACCTGAACAAATTTGTTATTGTGTTCATAGACGACATCTTGAGGGACATCTCTTCTAGGGAGTGGTCAGTTAAGCTACCCTATGTTAATGGCTCCTTATGTTCTCTCACTAGAGATCAATTCCTTGATCTGCCTAGAGGAACAATGGAGCAAGCCGTTAAACTCTTTGGCCTCAACTCGAACTCACTAAATGAAAAAGAGAAGAAGCTAAGAAGAAGGTTGGTGACTCTGCCGGATACAAAGAAAGGGGATAAGGTGCCAAGTCAGCCCCTTGTGCCAAGAAAAAGATCATCCAATAGAGGTTTTAAGACTCTTCTCACTACTTTGTTGTTGAGAGAGAGAATGGAGAGCTAAACAAGCTCAATGCCTCATCTCTGCTACATTTAAACAGATTTGATATTACTGAGTTAGCAGAGAAGGCATTCTCCAACCCCTTCAACTCTGAGATAGCTGCTCACATCAAAAATCATCTGAGCAGTCTTCATCTGGCCGAGCTAACTGCTAGGACCAATATTGAAGAAGAGTTGAGACTGAGAGAGGAGGATGAAAGGCAAGGATCAGCAACCAAAGGCGCCTTTCTTTAAATGGTTGAGAACAACAAAGGGTGCATGTCATTCAGAGTGATAGACTGGATCTCCTATCCACAAATGACTTGTACAAACTTCTCAGCACCACTTAAGGAGAGAATAAAGAAATAGATAAACATCTACTGTCCTTAGTGCTGAAGGTTTTGAGAAGTAGGAATAAGTGAGGTTTTGGTAGCATTAGCCTAGGGGGAGTTTTTTAGATTAAGAAAGGTTGGTGCAACCAAAACACTTAGACAATTTTGGGTACAACTTGTAAAGGTCTTCCGAAGCTAAGTACAAAAATTTCGAAGGCAATTGGAGTTCTTCCGAAGGCAAACACAGAACTTCCAAAGATCATGTCTCAAGGATCTTCTGAAGGAAGACTCCAGCTTCCAAAGACAAAGTCTTTTCTCTTCCAAAGTTCAAGACTTAGAAGAAATCAAAACAACAATTTCCAAAGTATGAAGATCTGAAGAATTCCTTAAGCCTCGGATGAAGTAGCCTCTTCCGAAGTATAAGTGGCTTCGGAAGAACAAGTTCTTCTGAAGCCAATTAACCTTCAGAAGACACTACTATGGACCAGTGGACAAAAGTATGGCCCTTCTAACACTCCGCTACAAATCTCTAAGATACTGCATGGTGCTTTTCCACGCCCATGTAGTTGACCATACTTTATTCCAGTGGTCACCTTTTATTAGTTAGTACAGTTACCAACTTTAGTTGGTGACAAAAGGTAAGTCATGGACATGTCATGACTACCTTTTCTTAGATAATACTTTATCTAAGATACCTTAACTTTAGCATTGTAGTATCTGCTTTAGTCATAGGTTTCTAGCTGGTATCAAAGTATATCCGGCTGTAGGATCTAGTATATATAGTTTCGCATTGTAACTCATGTAATATGCTTGTAAGAGTCTTGTAATACTTTAAGTTGAGAAGTAATATATACAAGTACCTTGAAAATTATTTCTTTGTGTTCCTTGTTACTTAGTATATTATTATCAACTCTTAGAAGGGATTCTGCATCATCTAAACCAAGTATGATTCAAGTGAGTTAGTGAGAAAAACTAAGTGTTAAGTAACAAAAACCGATCCTACACTTTTCGAAACACTATTGGGTCACAAGCATGAACTAGTTACATTTAACGTACTCGAAAACCCGATTTTCATAAAAACATGAAAATATATTATTCGAGTCGAAAGGTCCTAATCCTAATATTTCTGGAAGTTTAAAGAGTCATATAAGGTCACAAATAAAGTTCCATAAATTAAACTTATGTATTTTACATTTTATGAATAATGCAAAGTTATCAAAACCAGTATTTCATAAAAATAAAAAGAAATGAAAAAGGGGTGTAACTACTGAAGTTAACGGGTAAATTAGAGGATTTTTATATATTAGAATGTATGGGATGGGAGAAATCAGGTTAAAGCACTTAGTAAATTCAAGATCTTGACTTAACCGAGACTTAACGAACATCTAACGAAACTAAACGAGCTAGTTAACAAAAATGGTAAATATGTGATATTTTAATTATAAAAAATTTCAGTAGACTTTGTACACTTACAAGAGCCTAAAAAAATTAATTTCATAATTTTTAGAATTTATTACGTTAGTAAACAAAAATACAAAAGATAATCAAAAGGATAAGAAATTGTTAAAAGCGAATTTAAGGTCAATATTAGCAAAAATCCAGAACCTAAAAATGATTATAATTATATTAAAGCCTTAAAAGACAAAAACTTGACCAAAATCAACCAAAACTCGAAAACCCCGTTAAAAACCCAAACCGGTAGCGTTTAATCCCCAAAAGCGACACACCAAGTTAAAGACAAATTTTCCAGTAGCTAATTACAAAATTCTAGAATTTTAGAAAAGTATTACAAGATTGAACCCTTACACTAAATAATTACCCGAATCATGATACGCTCTACGTTTAAAAACACGATAAGTAACCTATTAAACCTAAAGCCATACATAAACCCTTCATTGTTAAATTATCATCAAAATAAGTTATATTTAAGACAAAACTTCCAAATGGTTCCTCTGACAACCTCAAATAAGAAAGTATCTAAATATAACATTATAAAACGCATAAACCGAGAACAAGCTCTTGAAACCCTTTAAGAAAGATCAAATAACATAAAAACTCACTTATTACAGTAGCCGAATCCTCTAACATAAAAACCATTATAAGTAATTATGATACAAAATTCACAAGCTCTATGGTCAAGAACATAAATTTAGCAAAGTTAAGGAACCAATCTTGCCAACCATAGAAACCTTGCTATTTTGGAGATATAACACACCTATGAGAAAAAAATAATCAAAACATATAAGATAATGGCGTAACGTAAACAAACTAAAAGTACTAACAAAAAACCTAATGACCTAAAACAAGATTACTCATGTGTAATACAACATTCATCAGACTAAAGTGTACAATCAACAACGTGATCAACCATTGGTGAGTTTAAAATAAACTAAAGGGTTGGGTTAATTAATCCTAGAATTATGGAACTAACTCATTTTAAAATAATCATAGGAGCCCTCACGTTCAGTAGCATCCAGACCTTACAAACAACCGTGTGATCAACAATAGGTGTGTTTCATGAACCCCCTTTTTTACTTTAAAACTTTTAAGGTGAAATACATACTCGTTGGCCATTATATTATGGTTTTTTTATGTTATTGTGGTGCAATACTACCTGCTCTTGTCCCTGAACGGAGCACAATCATTAACTCCAATAGGAGCCGCGTGATTTGTGGATAGTACTATTTGGGGAATCCCCCGCACACAATGGGCCCTTTATGCAGGGAAACCCCCCATTGAGATTCAATAATCATTGTTTCACATATTAGTGTGTTTTAACCAAGCTTAGCAGGGCACATTTACACCCAACAATATACTGGTAATAGGTTTAGGGGATGAAATTTTAGCACTCGGGCGGGAAAGTCCGGGTCAGGATTGTGATATATTCTATAGTGCATCATGGTATGTATATTATGTTTGTTGTTATTACCCAATTTAGTGAATATTAAATCTAACATGAAAGGTAACGTGTCACGAACTCATGGGCTCACCAACATTATGTTGTCGTATTTTGGGTGTTTATTTTAAGTGTGACAGGTGTCAAATGGATAGGTGCCGCCTTAGATGGACCCTTGGAGATTTAGCCACCGCCCTATCCACCTTTCTATTTATGTACAATTAAATAAACATGTATTATTCGAATTCTTTAGACAATTTCATATGAATATTTGGGAATTAGGTAATGATAAGTTTTGGTTGATTTATTTTTCGTTGCATTGTGATGACATCGGTCGATCACGGCCAGACCCAGTTAACGGGGTGTGAAAATCCCACACATTAAGTTTCATCTTTGAAATCTGAGTACTTTCATTTCGCAAGTTTAATTTGATTCTTGATTTTTATTAAGTGAATAACAGTGGTCCCGTTGTCATTGCAATTTCGGTCATTGCGTTGGCGCTCAATAAAGGAGTCCGTGGATAGAGAGTTATCATTTTGATTCATTTTTGTGGATTTTCTATGCAATGGGGTTTAAAACTTTTGTTTGAGTGTGTTGTATGTTTTGGGGAGGGTGAAGCGAGTTCAAAAGTGAGTTGCCTGTTATCTTGTGCAGTTTTCATTTCTTTATAAACAATAGATTCAAAGGATTCATTTGTGATTTTTAATTGTGATTTTAATGACCATTATGCATATAGTTGATTAAATTACTTATTGAGTGTGTGTAAAAGGTTGTAGAACCGAAAATCTATGGAATTGAAGGTTGTTACAAGAAGATAAACATTTTCATGTGAGAACTATTTCTATTTAACGTATTTGTATATGTAGTAGATGTCACATGTATAAGAATAAGCTTTCATGAATACTTGAATGTACAAATCTATACCTGCATAATTTTGAGTGAAATACAAGTAAATCTTATTTAGTTAGTCATGTGATCTTGATTTGACTTTATATTCGTTTATCATACATCGAGTTTCATCTTTGAAATATAATCACTTTCATTCAGCAACTTTAATTTGATTCTTGATTCTTATCAAGTAAATACAAGTGGTTTCGTTGTCCTTTACAACTTCTACTGTTGTCTTGGAACTTTATAAAGAATTCTATGGATAGAGAGTTGTCATTTTGATTCACTATAGTGGATTTTCATGGCAAGTGGGTTTAAAAATGGTGGTCGAGTGTTTTGGATGTATTTAGGCAGGGTGAAGCTAGCTCAACAAAGAGTTGAGTTGTCACGTGTTTGGTTTTTGTTTCTTTTTAAACAATATATTCATATGTTTTGTTTGTGATTTTTTATTGTGATTTTAGAGATCATATGCGTATATTTGATTAAATTATATAAAGGGTGTGTGTAAAAGGTTGTAGAACCAAAAATCCATGGACTGAACGTTGTTTTGAGAAGATAAAACTTCTCATGCAAGAACTATTTGTATTAGTTATATATGTCACATGTATAAGATTAAGATCTCATGAATACTTGAATTTACAAATCTATACTTCCTCAATTTCAAGTGAAATACAAGTAAATCTAATATAGTCGGTCTTGTGACGTTGATTGGACTTCATATTCATTGATCAAACATTAACTTTCATCTTTGAAATCCGGTACTTTCAATCCGCAACTTTAACATGATTCTTGATTCTTATTAAGTGAATACGAGTGGTTTCGTTGTCTTTTGCAACTTCTATCATTGTCTTAGAGCTCGATAATGGATCCGTACATAGAGAGTTGACATCTGATTCACTTTAGTAGATTTTCTATGCACGAGGGTATTAAAATGGTTGTCGAGTGTTTTGGATGAGTGTGGGAAGTGTGAATTGAGTTCAAGGGTGAGTTGAGTGGTCTCGAGTTTGGTTTTTGTTTCTTTTTAAACCAAAGATTCACATGTTTCATTTGTGATTTTCTAATACAAATTTAAGGAGTGTGTGTAAAAGGTTGTAGAACTGAAATTCATGGGAATGAAGGGTGTTACAAGAAGATAAACCTTTTTATGCAATAACTAATTCTATTTACATATTTGTATATGTAATTCATGTCACATGTATAAGATTAAGCTTTAACGAATACTTGAATGTATAAATTTACACTTCCATAATTTCAAGTGAAACACAATTAGATATAATTTATTTTGTAATGTTAGCTTGATTTGACTCTATAATCATCGATCACACATTGAGTTTCATCTTTGAAATATGAGTACTTTCATTCTGCAACTTTAACTTGATTCTTAATTCTTATTAAGTGAATAAGAGTGGTTTCGTTGTCATTTGCCACTTCGGTCGTTGCATTGGCGCTCAATAAAGGACTCCTTGGATAGAGAGATCATTTTGGTCGAGTGTTTTGGATGTGTTTGGGGAGGGTGAAGCGGGTTCAAAAGTGAGATGACGGTTATGGTGTTCGGTTTTCATTTCTTTATAAACTATAGTTTCAAAGTATTCATCTGTGATTTTTAATTATGATTTTAGTGACAATTATGCATATAGTTGACTAAGTTACTTAAGGAGTGTGTCTATGTTAGGCCCCGTCCCCGGGACACTCACAGTTGGCCAATCATTGCACATAAAAGATAAAACTTACTTTAACATTTACTAAGAATACAGCAGCGGAATTATTTAACTAAAACCTTTTCATATATTAATAATCGCTTTTGCAAAATAATATATCATTGTTAAGTTAAAAATATCATTCGTTGAATTACATCACAAAAACATTATCATAATACAAAATGGATGCCATCCCAAAACAAGCCAAGTAGCTACCCCCATGCCATCCTCTGCAACTCTTACCTGCCAACTGGAAAATACATAAAAAATCAGTACCGGGGCAAGTTCATTCACCATGCATAAAAATGGTTGTCATCCAAAAATCAGTACCGTTGCTGAGCGAGTTCTAGTTTTATAAATAAAATACTTTACTTTTGTTTAAAATTGTTCTTTACTTTCGTTCGCGATCATGCATCACACATACAAAGATATAATCTTATTATTATCTTTCATCATCATTCTTTGACATTCAATCATTCGTTATCATCCATTCATTCTCATTCTTATCATACGTTCATCATTAAATTCCGATGCAATGTAATATACCCCAAACATCATGCACAAGTGCTAGTACTGGGCCGAAGTCTATAAATATACTTCTAATCATCATGCACAAGTTTAGGGACCAGTACCGGGGCAAGTTCATTCACCATTATCTTTACTTCCGTTTTGGACCAATGTCATATGCTATACCCCAAACATCATGCACAAGTGCTGCTACTGGGCCAAAGTCTATAAATAAGCTTCTAACATCATGCACAAGTGCTGGAACCAGTACCGGGGCAAGTTCATTTACCATTATCTTTATTCCGTTCCAGACCAATACCATATGCTATACCCCCAACATCATGCACAAGTTCTGGTACTGGGCCGAAGTCTATAAATATACTTCTAACATCATGCACAATTGTTGGCACCAGTACCGGGACAAGTTCATTCACCATTATCTTTACTTCCAATCTGGACCAATGCGATATGCTATACCCCAAACATCATGCACAAGTGTTCGTACTGGGCCGAAGTATATAAATAAACTTCTAACATCATGCCCAAGTGGTGGCACCAATATTGGGGCAAGCGACAAAGGTCTCATACATCTGGTCAATTACAAGGATTAGACCCTTGTGTGCATCCTTTGGGGTAGATAACCCGCACACAGTTAAGATAACAACATCACGATGAGTTGTGCATCTCCTTTCATTTCGCTGGCAAGACTTTACATTCATTCATTCTTTTATTAATGCATGCATTAATTCATTCTTTTATTAATGCATCCATTCATTCATTTTTTACTGTAAGGATTCCAATAAGTCTGATGCAGCCAAAACATCCAAAGTCTCTATGTATACATGCACTGACGCACAGAATTAAAAATGCTTCGGATGTTTTACACCTTGCACTAGAAAAATATTATAAGTGTAAAATCTTCCTAAGCCAAGACCAACATCTTCTGAAGCTAAAAGTGAAGTCTTCCAAAGCTTCGAAGACAATGTCCTCCGAAGCTAAAGAGTGAAGACAAATTTCTTCCGAAGACTTTTATGAACATGCTTTTATTTGATGTACTTAACCATAAAGCTGGACCACCTTTCCACTGCAACTCTGTTCAGTCACCAACTTATATGAGTTGGTGTAAAGGTCCATGCTTTTAGTAACTGTACATTGAGGTCTTGAGTCAGAGTTTTCTACTTTATGTACATTTATCCTTTTTATAATATATTAGGATGTGAGCTATGACATGTCATAGTCACTAGTCAAAAGGCAATCTGCCTTTTGACTCTACATTGGATTTTGTAGTTGTCTAGTCTTATGTATCTAGCTGGCCTTCACAGTATGGTCGTCTGTATGATGTAGTATAAAGTATCTTAAGTACATGTAACTTTCCAATAGATGCTTTGTAACATTTGTGAAAGAACTTGAGAAGCAATATACATCATTCTTGAAAACCATACACTTGTGTTCTTGCTATCTTTTTCTGTCTCACATATTTACTTGTGTTCTTAGCATCTTTTATATAAGTTACCAGTTCCCTATTTGATTTGTTAAGTGTTGTAAATAACTCTCCGCATTGTGTTGTTGTGTTGTAAGTGCATACCTTCTAACGGTCCTGCATTTGGTATCAAAGCATTCCAGGCTCTTGATATAAGATCTCACCATCTTAAGAACCCTCACACACAAAAAATACTTAACAACTCTGATGGCAGCCATTACTAAAGCTGATATGGAAACTAGAACTATGACAAAGTCTCCACTGATCACTCCTTAAGACTTTTCTTAATACATATGTACCTAGATGTGGATCTTAATGTAATATGTCATGAATGTCTTACACTTATGTAATGCTTGGGTGATTAATGAAATGAGAATGTTTGGTTGTGATTTATTTTTCATTGCATTGTGATGACATCAGTCGGTCACGGCCAGACCCGGTTAACGGGGTGTGAAAATCCTACACATAAAGTTTCATCTTTGAAATCTGAGTACTTTCATTTCGCAAGTTTAATTTGAATCTTGATTCTTATTAAGTGGATAACAGTGGTTCCGTTGTCATTGCAATTTCGGTCATTGCGTTGGCGCTCAATAAAGGAGTCCGTGGATAGAGAGTTATCATTTTGATTCATTTTTGTGGATTTTCTATGCAATGGGGTTTAAAACTTTTGTTTGAGTGTGTTGTATGTTTTGGGGAGGGTGAAGCGAGTTCAAAAGTGAGTTGCCTGTTATCTTGTGCAATTTTCATTTCTTTATAAACAATAGATTCAAAGGATTCATTTGTGATTTTTAATTGTGATTTTAGTGACCATTATGCGTATAGTTGATTAAATTACTTAAGGAGTGTGTGTAAAAGGTTGTAGAACCGAAAATCTATGGAATTGAAGGTTGTTACAAGAAGATAAACATTTTCATGTGAGAACTATTTTTATTTAACGTATTTGTATATGTAGTAGATGTCACATGTATAAGAATAAGCTTTCATGAATACTTGAATGTACAAATCTATACCTGCATAATTTTGAGTGAAATACAAGTAAATCTTATTTAGTTAGTCATGTGATCTTGATTTGACTTTATATTCGTTTATCATATATCGAGTTTCATCTTTGAAATATAATAACTTTCATTCAGCAACTTTAATTTGATTCTTGATTCTTATCAAGTAAATACAAGTGGTTTCATTGTCCTTTACAACTTCTACTGTTGTCTTGGAACTTTATAAAGAATTTTATGGATAGAGAGTTGTCATTTTGATTCACTATAGTGTATTTTCATGGCAAGTGGGTTTAAAAATGGTGGTCGAGTGTTTTGGATGTATTTAGGCAGGGTGAAGCTAGCTCAACAAAGAGTTGAGTTGTCACGTGTTTGGTTTTTGTTTCTTTTTAAACAATATATTCATATGTTTTGTTTGTGATTTTTTATTGTGATTTTAGAGATCATTATGCGTATATTTGATTAAATTATATAAAGGGTGTGTGTAAAAGGTTGTAGAACCAAAAATCCATGGACTGAAAGTTGTTTTGAGAAGATAAAACTTCTCATGCAAGAACTATTTCTATTTAATGTATTTGTATTAGTTATATATGTCACATGTATAAGATTAAGATCTCATGAATACTTGAATTTACAAATCTATATTCCTCAATTTCAAGTTAAATACAAGTAAATCTAATATAGTCGGTCTTGTGACGTTGATTGGACTTCATATTCATTGATCAAACATTAACTTTCATCTTTGAAATCCGGTACTTTCAATCCGCATCTTTAACATGATTCTTGATTCTTATTAAGTGAATACGAGTGGTTTCGTTGTCTTTTGCAACTTCTATCATAGATTAGAGCTCGATAATGGATCCATACATAGAGAGTTGTCATCTGATTCACTTTAGTAGATTTTCTATGTACGAGGGTATTAAAATGGTGGTCGAGTGTTTTGGATGAGTGTGGGCAGTGTGAATTGAGTTCAAGGGTGAGTTGAGTGGTCTCGAGTTTTGTTTTTGTTTCTTTTTAAACCAAAGATTCACATGTTTCATTTGTGATTTTCTAATACAAATTTAAGGAGTGTGTGTAAAAGGTTGTAGAACTGAAATTCATGGGAATGAAGGGTATTACAAGAAGATAAACCTTTTTATGCAATAACTAATTCTATTTACGTATTTGTATATGTAATTCATGTCACATGTATAAGATTAAGCTTTAACGAATACTTGAATGTATAAATTTACACTTCCGTAATTTCAAGTGAAACACAATTAGATATAATTTATTTTGTAATGTTAGCTTGATTTGACTCTATAATCATCAATCACACATTGAGTTTCATCTTTGAAATCTGAGTACTTTCATTCTGCAACTTTAACTTGATTCTTAATTATTATTAAGTGAATAAGAGTGGTTTCGTTGTCATTTGCCACTTCGGTCGTTGCGTTGGCGCTCAATAAAGGACTCCTTGGATGGAGAGTTATCATTTTGGTCGAGTGTTTTGGATGTGTTTGGGGAGGGTGAAGCGGGTTCAAAAGTGAGATGACGGTTATGGTGTTCGGTTTTCATTTCTTTATAAACTATAGTTTCAAAGTATTCATCTGTGATTTTTAATTATGATTTTAGTGACAATTATGCATATAATTGACTAAGTTACTTAAGGAGTGTGTCTATGTTAGGCCCCGTCCCCGGGACACTCACAGTTGGCCAATCATTGCACATAAAAGATAAAACTTACTTTAACATTTACTAAGAGTACAGTAGTGGAATTATTTAACTAAAACCTTTTCATATATTAATAATCACTTTTGCAAAATAATACATCATTGTTAAGTTACAAATATCATTCGTTGAATTACATCACAAAAACATTATCATATTACTAAATGGATGCCATCCCAAAACAAGCCAAGTAGCTACCCCCATGCCATCCTCTGCAACTCTTACCTGCCAACTGGAAAATACATAAAAAATCAGTACCGGGGCAAGTTCATTCACCATGCATAAAAATGGATGTCATCCCAAAATCAGTACCGTTGCTGAGCGAGTTCTAGTTTTATAGATAAAATACTTTACTTTCTTTTAAAACTGTTCTTTACTTTCGTTCGCTGCATCACACGTACAAAGATATAATCTTATTATTAACTTTCATCATCATTCTTTGACATTCATTCATTCGTTATCATCCATTCATTCTCATTCTTATCATACGTTCATCATTAAATTCCGATGCAATGTAATATACCCCAAACATCATGCACAAGTGCTAGTACTGGGCCGAAGTCTATAAATATACTTCTAATCATCATGCACAAGTTTAGGGACCAGTACCGGGGCAAGTTCATTCACCATTATCTTTACTTCTGTTTTAGACCAATGTCATATGCTATACCCCAAACATCATGCACAAGTGCTGGTACTGGGCCAAAGTCTATAAATAAGCTTCTAACATCATGCACAAGTGCTGGAACCAGCACCGGGGCAAGTTCATTTACCATTATCTTTATTCCGTTCCAGACCAATACCATATGCTATACCCCCAACATCATGCACAAGTTCTGGTAATGGGCCGAAGTCTATAAATATACTTCTAACATCATGCACAATTGTTGGCACCAGTACCGGGACAAGTTCATTCACCATTATCTTTACTTCCAATCTGGACCAATGCAATATGCTATACCCCAAACATCATGCACAAGTGTTCGTACTGGGCCGAAGTCTATAAATAAACTTCTAACATCATGCCCAAGAGGTGGCACCAATATTGGGGCAAGCGACAAAGGTCTCATACGTCTGGTCAATTACAAGGATTAGACCGTTGTGTGCATCCTTTGGGGTAGCTAACCCGCACACAGTTAAGATAACAACATCACGATGAGTTGTGCATCTCCTTTCATTTCGCTGGCAAGACTTTACATTCATTCATTCTTTTATTAATGCATGCATTCATTCATTCTTTTATTAATGCATCCATTCATTCATTTTTTACTGTAAGGATTCCAATAAGTCTGATGCAGCCAAAACATTCAAAGTCTCTATGTATACATGCACTGACGCAAAGAAGAAAAAATGCTTCGGATGTTTTACACCTTGCACTAGAAAAATATTCTAAGTGGAAAATCTTTTGAAGCCAAGACCAACATCTTCTGAAGCTAAAAGTGAAGTCTTCCAAAGCTTCAAAGACAATGTCTTCCGAAGCTAAAGAGTGAAGACAAATTTCTTCCAAAGACTTTTATGAACATGCTTTTATCTGATGTACTTAACCATAAAGTTGGACCACCTTTCCGCTACAACTCTGTTCAGTCACCAACTTATATGAGTTGGTGTAAAGGTCCATGCTTTTGGTAACTGTACATTGAGGTCTTGAGTCAGAGCTTTCTACTTTATGTACTTTTATCCTTTTTGTAATATATTAGGATGTGAGCTATGACATGTCATAGTCACTAGTCAAAAGGCAATCTGCCTTTTGACTCTACATTTGATTTTGTAGTTGTCTAGTCTTATGTATCCAGCTGGCCTTCACAGTATGGTCGGCTATAGGATGTAGTATAAAGTATCTCAAGTACATGTAGCTTTCCAATAGATGCTTTGTAACATTTGTAAAAGAACTTGAGAAGCAATATACATCATTCTTGAAAACCATACACTTGTGCTCTTGCTATCTTTTTCTGTCTCACATATTTACTTGTGTTCTTAGCATCTTTTATATAAGTTACCAGTTCCCTATTTGATTTGTTAAGTGTTGTAAATAACTCTACGCATTGTGTTGTTGTGTTGTATGTGCATACCTTCTAACAGTCTGGCATTTGGTATCAAAGCATTCCAGGCTCTTGATATAAGATCTCACCATCTTAAGAACCCTCACACACAAAAAATACTTAACAACTCTGATGGCAGCTATTACTAAAGCCTATATGGAAACTGGAACTATGACAAAGTCTCCACTGATCACTCCTTAAGACTTTTCTTAATACATATGTACCTAGACGTGGATCTTAATGTAATATGTCATGAATGTCTAACACTTATGTAATGCTTGGGTGATTAATGAAATGAGAATGTTTGGTTGTGATTTATAATGTTTAATATTTCATTAATGCCTTGTAGAATGTATATTGACTTAATTATATAGGTTCGTGATTGTTTGAATTGATACACATAATGTTATAATAATGAATACATTCAAACTTGGTTAAGTAAAGTTCTCATGCGTCCGACTGGACCATGCGCCCCAACAGTTTTCATGCGTCCGAATGGCCATGCGACTGAGTGTCTATGCGCCTAAACAGTCCATACGCCTGAACAACTTCATGCGACTGACTTAGTCGCACGACTGAACACTCAGTCGTGCGAATGGATCAACTTCATGGCTCAATCGCACGAATGAACCATGCTAATAGTTAAGTTGCCCAAATGAGCAACCCTAACCTATAAATACCACCTAATTCGTGGAAAAACGTAACAATTCAGATCACTTCGACTCCAGACGTACCCTAGCCGTCCAAAAACCTCCAAGAACCTGTTCCAAGTTCACAGATCGCACTAGATCGATTCCATATCATTCTTAGCGTTTAGATTCAATTCATAATTGATTCGACGTGCGTTCTCACTGATTGGATCGCGAATCAAATAGGATTCCGCACTATTTGAGTTGGTATACACGTTAATCAATTAGTATTCCGTGCAATACACGATCCTAACAAGTGGTATCACAGCTTTGGCTCTTGATTACGTGTGATTCAATCGTTTTTGATACAAAAATTGTGTTCTTTTCACTAAAAAACGCAATCTTTTCGTGTCAAACGGTGTCTTGGACGTCTCATGCTCATAAAGTTTTGGTTTTTCCGGCATACGGCGATTAGGGTTAGTGAAAATTCGGGTTTTTACGGCCAAAACACCTTAAACCTAGAAATTTTCGAAATCCAGCAGCTTCAGTTGCACGATTGACTCAATCGCACGACTGGACATATTCGCATTCCTCAGACGCACGATTGGACTTATTCGTACATTCATTCGTACGATTGAGCAGACTGTTCGCATTGTTCAACCACATCAGTTCATTCGCACGACTGGACCAACCACATTATTTCAGCCGCACGATTGAACCATTCGCATTGTTCAATCGCACGAATAGTCCAATAGCACAGCTCCATTTGCACTAGTATTAAGCAGTATTAAGCATTTACAGCAGGTAAAGACTCACATATTCAGAATTCACTGCTACCCTAAGCTAATACCTTTAGATGAATTCCCACACTGGAAGCAACGTTTTGAGATCTACTTAAATGGAGTAAATCCCAATATGTGGGAAGCCATTGAGACGGGGTACAGTATGCCAGTAGGTGCTGATGGAGTCAAACTTACATTAGGTGGCATGACTGATACACAGAAAGACAAATACAATGCTGAAAAGAGATTGTATGCGTTGCTTACTCAGTCAACCCCTAAGGATATTTTCCATCAATTTTCTGAGAACAAGCAAGCAAAGAAGCTATGGGATGAGCTGGAGAAAAGGTATGACGGGAATGCGTCATTGAAGGCTATAAAAGCTAAAGAGTTGAAGAAAGAGTTCGACAACTTCTCATCGATGGGTAATGAGAGTTTGGATGATGTCATCGATAGATTCTACCACTTGATGAGTGAGCTGCACACGCATGGTGTCACAACGACCATGGAAGATAAAGTGTCAAACTTTGCAGACGGGTTGCCAGAAAAATGGGCTTCTTTTGTCTCAAATCTCAGACATAATGGAATGCTAGCAAAGTTGGAGATAAATGATTTAATTCTAAAGCTGAGAGAGGAAGCACTAAGGATGAAGTACAGAGCTCAAAAGTCTTTGTATACTCAGAATCCAGCACTGTACAATGCGACTCCACAAGTGAAGACGTCTGGAGAACCACTTCAGACAGCTTTTGTGTCAAGCTCATCTGGTCCACCACAAGCCTCTACTTCAGGGTCAAAAACGTTAGGGTCATCTAGTACCCAATACATTGCATTTGAAGCAAATGCTACAAGACTGAAGACCGAGAATCTCGGTAATGTGACGGTAAAGGTAGCAAGAGAGCACATGGATCTCTTAGCAGTAGTAGTCCACTCCTATGATGGACTTGTTGCTGGGAAAATTGGAAACTGCCATCTCGCAGACGAGGACTACGAGCAGGTAGATGAGACAGAGCTGGAGAGGATGGATATAATATGGGCCTTAGCAAGTGCTGTCCGGAGAGCTAAGAAGTTTGTGAAGAAGACCGGACAAAACTTGGTTGCTACTAAGGACACTACTTTTGGTTTTGACAAGAGCAAGGTGACCTGTTTCAACTGCGGAAAAAAGGGGCATTTCAAACAAGAGTGTGTGAAGCCCAAGAAACTGGAAACGGGGATCCATTCTTGTCCTTCACTCGTCAAGATAAGCCAACTAGCAGTCCTACTTCATCAAGCAATGATCCAAAAGCCTTGACTGCTCATGATGATGAGGGACAGAACTGGAGCTTTCGGTTTGTCTCTCCGGGAGAATCCAATATTGCTAGTGTGGAAGACTTAGATGATGATTCAGCGAGTGAAGGAGATATTGCAGTGGAACTCGTGATGTCAAACATTGAAGAGACTACACCTGAGGTCAACTACAAGCCTGAAGAAGGGACAACTACAACAAAGACAGAATCACCAGAACCAGAAACATCAAACGCTGCTTTGATGGCTGATTCATCAGAACCTCCTCAGGGTGTTCGCTACAGTGCTGAAACCAACACGTGGATTGTAGATAGCGGAGCATCCAGGCACATGACAGTGAACAGGGCACTCTTATCAAACGTCAAACAAATAAAAGGAGGGCATGTTTCTTTTGCTGGTAACAAAGGAGGTTATATCACAGCTCAAGGGGAAGTGGGAAATCAGAAAGTTAAGTTTGATAAAGTGAACTACGTTCAACAACTTCAAAACAACTTACTTTCTGTTTCCCAAATATGTGACAAAGGATTTAAGGTTGTATTCGACAACAAGAAGTGTTATGTCCTGAAAAAGGACTATGTGATTCCAGAGGACCAAGTTTTGATGACAGCTTCAAGATATAAAGATCTTTGTGTTTTGGATCTTTCAACGGCTTCCACAACGGATCATGAAGTTTAGTGCTTCTTATCAAAAGCTACTGAGAAGGACTCCATCTCCTGGCATAGGAGAATGGGACACATTAATCAACGGAAGATGAATCACTTGATCTAGAATGATCTAGTGAGAGGAGTTAACGTCAAAAATTTCCAACTTCCGGATCTCTGTGTGGCATGCAAGAAAGGCAAACAGACGAAGAAGTCTCATAAGGAAAAGAAAGTTCATTCCATCGAGCTTCCTCTTGAACTTCTTCACATTGATATGTTTGGTCCAGTCAGTACAAAAAGCATTACAGGAGACTTGTACTGCTATGTGGTTACTGATGACTACTCAAGATTCTCTTGGGTAATGTTTCTGAAATCCAAATCAGAAATATTTGAGTCTTTCAAGAAATTAGTAACTACACTGGAGTCTCTTTACAAGCTGAAGGTAAGAAAGGTACGCTCAGACAACGGAACCGAGTTCAAGAATCAGTGGATGGAGGCTTACTGCAAGGAAAAGGGAATTGTGCACCAGTTCAGTTCTGCCTACACGCCTTAGATGAATGGCGTTGCTGAGAGAAAGAATCGCAGCTTGATAGAGACAGCACGGACAATGCTAGCAGACTCGAAACTGCCTATCCAATTCTAGAATGAGGCAAAGGCAAATGCGTGTTACACATTAAATCGAGTTCTGGTAGTCTAACGCCATGGCAAGACATGTTACGAGCTACTACAACGACGTAAACCTAATCTAGAGTATCTTGAACCATTTGGCGCATCATGCACCCTACTGTAGAAGACTCAAGAGGGAAAATTCAGCGAGAAGGCTGAAGAAGGTATCTTCCTAGGATACAACATACCAAACAAGAGAGTTTACAACAACTCAACAGGTCTAGTAAAAGTGTGGTGTAATGTTGATGTTCAGAGATACACCACACCACCTACTGGAAAAGGACCCACTTACTTTTTCGACTATGATGGATTCTTTAAGTCTTTCAACATACCTATCTCCACTTCTGACGAAGAGTTAGCAACCAGGATGATGTATGATGTCTTGAACTCATCGTCACTAGATTAAACATCATCTGGTTCACAAGGTGACTCATCTCACCACTCAGAGGGAGCACTCGAAGCAAGTGACTCCTCCTCAAAAGATGAAGCTGAGGAAAATGACCAGAACAATTAGGAGGAACAAGTTCCAATTCCTGCAAGTCCACAAGCATCTAACAGTGATGCCTCTGCAACTTCGGAACCTCAAACTCCTACTACCTCAGATGCAGAACCAAATGTTCATAATCTTGACTCTGAGGTAGTTGTTCCCACCACTCCAGGATCACGTCTAAATGTCTATCATCCCCTAGACAATGTCATTGGGGATGTCAGGTCAGGAGTGCAGACCAGAAATCAACTGTACTCAGCCGATTATGCCTCGGTAATGGAAAAATGATACATTCACGATGGTGCTTATCGATGCTTTGTCTCGCAGGTTGAGTCAAAATACGTCAGTGAATCACTGAATGATGAGGCATGGGTGAGTGCCATGTAAGAAGAACTTCTTCAGTTCAAGAAGTTAGGCATATGGACTCTGGTGGATAGACAAAAAGGTGCTAAGGTCATTGGCACCAAATGGGTCTTGAAATGAAAGAAGGATGACTAAGGCGTCATTATCAGGAACAAGGCTTGACTTGTAGTTCAAGGATATCGACAAGTCGTGGGAATAGATTACAATGAAGTGTTTGCACCCGTGGCAAGAATGGAGGCCATCCGCATCTTCCTTGCCTATGCATCATATATGAAGATTAAAGTTTATCAATTGGATGTGAAGAGTGCATTCCTTCATAGTGAAATCCGAGAGACAGTGTACGTCAGTCAACCCGAGGGATTTGAAGATCCATATCATCGGGACAGAGTATACAAACTCGACAAGGCTTTATACGGGCTTCATCAAGCCCCAAGGGCCTGGTATGAGAAACTCTCAACTCACCTTGTGAAACATGGATTTCGCAGAGGTGTTATTGATTGCACACTATTTATCAAAGAGAAAGATGGTGATTTGCTGCTTGTTCAAATCTATGTTGATGATATCATCTTCGGATCAAAGAATGAATATTTATGTAAAGAGTTTGAAGCAGTAATGAAGGCTAAATTTGAGATGAGTGCCATGGGAGAGATGAAATTCTTTCTTTGGTTGCAGGTGGATCAGACACCTAAAGGAATTTTCCTACATCAGACAAAGTATGTAGGAGACATTCTCAGTCGGTTTGACATGGAGAATGCTTTTGCAGTTGGGACTCCACTTGCTACAAACCATGATATAGCACCCGATGAAAATGGAGATCTGGTCGATGCATCCATGTACCGAGGAACGATTGGATCTCTCATGTACCTCACTGCCTCAAGACCTGACATCATGTATGCTACATGTCTATGTTCAAGATATCAGGCTACGTTAAAGGTTAACCATCTGATAGGGGTCAAAAGGATATTTCGGTATTTGAAGGGTACTCCAACACTTGGGTTGTGGTATACTTATGATGATGACTTTGAGTTCACGTCGTATAGTGACTCGGATTACGGTGGCTGCAAGATGAATTACAAGTCTACATCAGCAGGGTGTCAATTCTTTGGGAAGAGATTAGTGTAAGAAGCAGACCTCGGTTGCATTGTCAACCTGTGAAGCCGAATACGTTGCTGCTACAAGTTGATATTCACAAATCATTTGGATTCAACAGCAAATGCGGGACTACGGTTTAAATTTCTCTTCTACTCCTATTTTTGTTGATAACTCTGCTGTAATTGTAGTAACTAAAAATCCGGTACAACATCCTAAGACCAAACACATGGGCATAAAATATCATTTTATACGTGACTGTTTTGAAAAGAATTTAATCGTTGTGGTAAAAATAAACATTGATTTTCAACGCGCTGACCTCTATACAAAGGTTTTTGACAAACCACGTTTTCTATATTTGTTAGAGGTCAAAGATGTTAAAAGGAAAAGTGATGTCATTCCAGATGATGACCATGTGTAGTCCGATGCATTTATTTTAATTTCTTTATTTTTTCTTTTTTTTCCTTTGTTTATTCTATTTTCTGTTTCAATTAAATACATGTTATTTAGCTGTCTATTAAAATCCTAAAAAACATAAATCGGTTATGGTTTTAGAATTTTAGGGTGAGAATAGGTCAGCTAGTAACATTAAAAAAAACGAGGGAGAAGGAGAGGCTAGCTGATAGAAAGTAGATCGTATCTGTGATACCGATTCAAATACTTTAGAAAATGATAGTACACAGGAACAAATCAAGTGGGACTTTAAAAGTTTAAATTAGATAAGATGCCAAATTCAAAGTAGAAGTCTGTGTAGTCTAAGCAATAGAAAAGGAAAAATGTTAGCAAAACTGGTTACTACTAAGGTAACACAACGAAAGTATACCTAGAGGTTGCTAGACCACAGATGATATGTCGGTAGATTCAACACAATAGATGATTAGACCTAGTTGGTGATCTCAAGATAAAACTAAGTTGTTCAACTAACTGTGGGTTCCCATCTTATCACTGGTTAACACAATCAACAATATTCCAATAAGGGGTGACGAGCAAATAAACGCCACAAATGTGAGCGGACGACCAAAAATAGAGCAAAGCACGAAAAAAAATGAAAAGCAAACGCTATCAAGCTAATAACTTATGTTGTTGGTGCGTTATGTGCAAAAGAAAAAATAAAGATGCTCTAATAAGAAGATAGGTTGTGTGCCTCTCTGCTGTGTGATGGCACTGACCTGAGGATAAGCATAACCTAGATATTCTAGAATTTATTGTTGTTTGCCACCTCTCTGCTGTGCGATGGCACTGACCTGAGGATTGGCTTCTCTTTGAAAGCTCCTGAGGAATGTTGATTACCACATAAGCGTGGGATCCAAATATGTTGGTTGAAATAATTAAACCTTAAACTATCACCAGTCAGTGTCAAAAATCTGTGCATGGATTTAAGAGGACCAGCATACTGACAATCATCGTGGCTACAATTCTTGAAAGTCCAAATCAATGTGGGATCTAATAGTACCAGTATGATTTCCCAAATTTGCTAACGACTCTAGATGAAAAACTGATGGGTTTGTAAGAACACAAAACATAGTTTAACCTCTTAAACTTACTGAAAACGCAGCGGAATTACAACTTTATAAACTTGTTTATAAGCTGAAAATATGTTCATTAGGTGACCATATTAATGTTTAAAACAAACCCATATATCAAAGGATCATTATATGTGAATAAGCATGCTATGTGAATATAAAACAACATAATATGACAGCCATAAAGGGCTGCCATAACTACCTTCCAGCAGCTCAAAAACCATGGATGAAAGGGGATGAGATGAAGGTGATGATGATGTCGAATATGCAGCCTAGACTCCAAGAAGAGGAGCCCTCAAGCTTGTATACCCCAAGCCTCCTTGCAAGCACCTCTTGTTAGGGAGATTCAACACCAAACACACCACAAATTGCTCTCCCAAACCCCTTAATGCTGCTGCCTTGGCCGTAGCTTTTGAGAGAAAGAGAGAGGATTTATTTTTGTGTTTTGCATGTGAAGTGAAGTAAGTGTTAGAGAGTCCAACACTCTTTCATAAAGAGTGTGTGTTACCAAGGCAAAATAAGAAACCCCATTGGTCCATGGGGTGGCCAAAATTTTTGAAAAATGGCTGTGATTCCCTCCACTTTTATGTCTTGTGGACACATTAAAAGTTCATGGACCCTCTTGGATTTTTAATGTGTGACAAGTGCAAGAACCATACTTATGTTTTATGCACTAATCTTTAATTAAACATTTTAATTAAAGATCACTAACATTGCATTATCTTATGTTATTTAAATCCTTTTAAATAACAATGTGATTAATAAAACCCATCAACAAATCATCCTTATGATTTGACCCATTTCACATATAATTGTTTAGAAAACCAATTTTCTAAATTTGGTGTGTTATTATTCTATTGCATGATTACATCATCAATTAAATAATCGTTTGTGTTTGCAAAGCTTGTTATTTGGGTATAACCTGACTTGGATCATAACGTACTAACCACATCAATATTCTAAGTGTCTTGGGCACATAGAATCCTACAATCTCCCACTTGCCCAAGATTCATTGAAGATTGATGCAAGCAGTAAATACCGCCTAACAACGGTTTACTACCCTTAATACGCATGACTTATAGCCATTCAATAACATCATCCCATTCAAGTATCCTACTTGAACTGATTTAGGTGAATTAATCATCTATCCTTTTGTTACAGATGTCATGTTAAATCCAAGGACACAGAATGATCATTCCTTGTTGATTTAACATAATCAGGCCTTAGACATCTTGCTCTCAACGAATAAGAGAAACAAATTCCATCTTGACTACATACGTTTCTCACAAACACCTCGTGTCATACCTGAACATACCCTTATGTGCTGTCCACTATTTCAGGACAGTGAAGAATTAGCTCAAGGTATAATACTTGGTGAATATCAAAACCCAATATGTATCTCAGGTCGGAGGATACCAAATGATATTCGCCTTTACTCAAATTTACTTATGATCAATCAATAAGATTCCATGTAGTAAAATTTAAGATGCGGGTTAGTCCAATATTTGTGTCCCATAAATATCTATGAACCTTGGTAGCAACCCATTGCTCTATATTCATCCTTATGAATATCAACCAATCCAAGTTCATAATTGTGACAACCGACCTCCAGGTTGTTACCCTAACCCTAGATTACTTGCATCATTATCCATGCTATGAGTGCTAATAATTGAAACTATACAACCCTACTATGAAATTGGAATCAATTCTTGCTATTTGATGTAAAATTATAATTTCATGTGATTTTTACTTTTGATTTTTTTTAACCAATTTAGGTTTCTACCTTTTTAAAAATTAGTGTTCCGGGAATGTCAACTAGTCACCCTTACAAAATTTAACTCAAGAGAAGACAATTAAAATGTGAGCATCCACACTCACACTTGCATTAATTCGGCCATGCATGCATGGGTATGCATTAGACACCTCAAATCACCTTTCCACTAAATAATACATAATACCCAATACTACAAAATTACACTACACAATATTAATTTACAATTAAAATTAATTTAAAACCCTCCCCACTACACTCCAAATCGGCCGCCCCCTCCCTCACCACTCTCCTCTCTTCTTCACACCACCCGTCTCACCCACTTACAATCCATGCATTTCTCTCCATCTCTCTCCCTCTCTCTCCCTTTATTCGAAGTCACCAGCTGATTCAACACTCACACTCCTCACAACACACTCCCAACTATTCTCTCTAGCCTTGTGCAAGAAAAATTCGAAGACCACACAAAGATCCATTCGGCCAAGAGCAAGAACCGCAAAGGAGCAGCCTTGTTTGCAAGATTTGGTCACACAACCGTGTTTGTTCCACCTTTCCAGCCTTAGTTCGAGTTTCTCCATTCAAGTCCAAGGAGTTTCAAGCCATTCACGGCCATCAACACCCTCCAAACCGTGAGTTATTTCGAGTGTAAGCTCAAGATGTCGGTTTTGTGACATTTCTCTTGTTTTCTTCATTTGACATCTAAGAACCGTGTATTTATTTGTTGTAGCAGAAACATCTCACCATCATCTCATTCTTAAGGAGTTACCAACGTTCTTGAAGGTAAACTTCATGTTTTGTTAGCCATTCTTGAGGTGGAAACCGATTTCCACCATGAAAACCCTCATTTTGAGTGTTTTGACATCATCTAACTTGTGAAAGCTTAAACTCTTGTAAATCAAACTTGAAACCTGCATTTTTACAAGTTAATGGACTCCAAAGAACCTGTTTTAAAAGTTCCAAGTGGCTACATACTCAAACCCATGGTTGATACATGGATTTCACCTTGAAACCCCCTTTCTACATGTAACAACACCCTCTTGAGCATTTGTTTGAAAAATCCTTTTAAACAAGACCCATAACCTACTCATGAACTACTTAATTACACCTTAATAATCTGCTTATGAAGTTAAATGAAGTGTTGGTAACATTTAAACTCAAGCTATGATGATTTACACTAGTGTAATTGTCGGTTATGACATTTTCTACATATTTGAAGCATATGAATGTATAGATCTACTAGGCAACATGTTGGGACTGAAATTTCAGTAGGTTTAGTGAATATTTGAAGTATTAGCAATGTTTAATCTCTGGAATAAAGGACATGATGTGATTTACCCTCTTTTAGTCACTTTCGGGACCCGAAAACATGGCAAAATGACTTAAAAATAGTAACACTATGAATTTAACATTCTTGAAAAGTATTCCAGGCTCAAAAATGATAAACAAAGTATTCTGGAGTCAATGGATAAGTTAAGTGGTCAAAGACTCAAATAAATGGCATTTTAACTAAAAACGGGTACAAACCGAGCATAGTTTTTGAGAAAAATCTATAAAAATAGGGTTCAAAACTAAGATTTATGAAAATCATGTGATTTCAGTAAGATAAGTGATAAAGGTCCTAAAAGATTTAAAAACTCGGTCAAATGAGCTTTAAATGGTCAAACCCGGTCAAAACTGCGTATTAACGGGTCAAACGTAAAAACAAGATTTTGACTATAAAAGGCCAATTTACACAATTTAAGGACTTAGAAATTTATAAAGAAGTCTCTTAGAAAATACCTACTGGTCCTAAATTTAAATATTTGAAAACTCCAAATTACTATTAAAATTATCCGGCTTTTACCGCGACCGGGAGCGTTAAACGCGCAGTTTTCAAAATCGAACCCATAGACCAAAGTTTTGAATAACTTACTCCATAATAATCATAATATGACTCTAACATTCTGATTTTGGGCATAAATGACATAAAAGGCAAGAAACTAAACTTAAGGGTAGAAACTGTCAATTTTGAAACTTGAGGGACTAAACTGTAAAATTTTTCCAAACCTTTTAACCGACTCCCAGGAAGCTAATAAACACTTGAACAATAAAATCTTTTAATATACCTAATATAATGAAGTGAAAATCCCCAACTTTCATGAAGACTCTTTGACTTGCCATAAAAGGAAACTTTTCATACAAACCTTCACTGGACCAAAGCCGTACACTATAACTAAACTCTTGACACCATTGTTGCACTTGATATGAGTTTAGGGCAGTAGCTTATTGCTTAATATGTACTTGTTAGGGTGCTAGACTTGTGACACTTCCCGACACATCAGGAAACTTTGATTTGGAAACCTAAGGTGAGTTCTAGTGATTCCCGTTTTTACTACTGTTTTGGGATGGAACATGCTCTACTTTTATGAACTATGATTGTGCTTTATTTGATGATACTATGTGGGATTGTGGTTACCTGTTAATTCTTATATCATGATCATTAATTCTTTCGTGAACCGCTTGATTTATATGGATAGATCTATTTGGGGAATCCCCCACACACAGTGGCTTCCGTTCCAGGAAGGTTACCCCACTGAGATCATGAGGGATCGTTGTGGCATGTAACAAGTTTTGTTAAGATTCTATGGTGAACCATCCGGGCAGGTAGGGTTCACTGGTATGGGGCTCAGTTTCTTCCTTCGGGAATATCCGGTAAAACACAACTTTAGAAGAGGCTAACCGGGACTGAGTGCAGGGTTGATTATGATTTTATTTCTCCCACGATGATAAACAATGATTATTTTTCTTTTAATAAAAGAAGGATTTATTAAGTCCTTTTATTTTTGAACTTTAAGCACTTGAATTCACCAACTTTATAGTTGACACAATTTTCTTTTGAGCATGTTTCAGGTAATGTTTGAAGAGATCCTAGCAGTGTGAAGACCTAGACTTATCCCCGTGACATGGCATTGGCTTATTTCCTTGATGAAACATTTGAACAATTTATATTTTGTGTTAAGCAAGTACAATTTCATTTTTATGGTTGATTGTAAAACTTAATTGGGGCTTGATGTGTATCTAGTCCCGTTACCTTTTTAAAACTTTAATGCCATGTGATATTCTCTCCTTTGAGCTCTTATGATGGTTTGTTTCCGCTGCCATATGTTGTTGCTAGTCTGTGACGTCCCACCCTATCTGGGCCCGGGGTGTGACAGATTGGTATCAGAGCCAAAGGTTGTAGAGAAGTCGGGAATGCCATAGTAGACCCTAGGCTACAACCCTGATACCCTAGGACTGTCCTTGTGGGAAGTGTTGGAATGATCGGGTTGGGTAAATTGATGATTACACTTGATCAATGTAATCATGAATTTACCGGACGCGTAATTTCCATCACTGATCTTTAGGTTATGGTTGGACTTTTTCTGGTTTATATTGATGATTTGAAACTAATTTTAAAAGGGGATTTAAATGATTTTTATGATGAACTATGTTATCCGATACTACTTGATGAAACTATTGATCTGGGCAAAACAGACAGCTATATGTTGGAATAACAGATACTATTGCCATCACTACTATTATTAGTACTATTATGTAAATCATGAGCTATGAGAAACCAAATTACTCATGATATATTTCTTACAGGATAACGACAATGGCTGATAAAGGAAAGGCGCCTGCTCACCCCGACGCTGAGACCGCTCCTATCGGACACCTAAGGAGAGAGAAACCCCAGACGGAGTATGAGGCGTACCTCCGGAGATACGGACATCCAGGGTGGATATCCGTCACGTCCGAAGACACTGAGGCTTCCGAGGACTCTTCCTCCACATCACCTTCCCGAAGCCGAACGCGATCCCGCTCTCCTCAAGTAGCTGCTCCGACCCTCTCACCCATCCCACCTATTGGGAATAGGGGTGCGCGTACTATCACCCGACCTCGCAAAAGCGTTAGACCAGGATCCTCCGTATCCTTTAGGATGCCTCCTCCTCCTCCCCCGCCTGTTAGGATTCCGACATCGGTACCCCCACTGTTTGACCCACGCGACGAGCGCCTGATGCCGCCGAGACATAGTATGTATGACGGCCCCACTGTACTGGCTGGTGATAGGTACTCCCAGTCGAGTCGCCGGGCGAGTGATGTAGGACCCTCCGATGCGACGCTAGATGAGATTTTGAGGACTGTTCGCCGTCATGAGCTGACTGTTCAGCACGCCACTCGAACCTCTCAGTCGGCTCAATTTCAGGCGATGATGGCTACACAGGGAGTGAAGCGTTTGGAGCAGGAGCAGAGGAAGAAGGGTACCAGGTGGTTTGGATGGTTAAAGAGGAAGTGGATGTGAGGATTGGAGTACTCAGTGGGATTTATCTGTCTGTGGACAGTAGAAGGAAACTATTTGAATTCTTATTTGAGACTATTATTTTATTATTATGGGGGTGATGGCACCTTCCAAATTGTAAGACGCATGACTCTGATTCTACTCGTTTGGATGATACTATGTTGACTGCTTTTGAGATGCTAAAAACTTTTAAACTGTCTGTATTAAACTGCTATATGTCTTGTGATTATCTGTGCCTTTTCTAAATTGTTGCCCAACTATTATATCATGTTTGAATTGGACATTTAAGGTTCTTTAGTGGGTTGTAAATACATGTATGTGCATGCCATGATTCCTCTTCCGAGGCGTGGTGTGATAGGATAATGATGCCTAGGCTATCCGAAACAAAATTTATGAGATGCTAAACGAATCTATTTGTGATACTATCAGAATGCCGACTCGCAGAGGAACACGTTTTGGTCGACGTGGAGCCACCAGGGGCCGCCATGAGGGAGCAAGGCCTACTGGAACCCAACCTACTCCACCAGGGACTCCCCACGGGGAGAATACTAATCAAGAGAGTGACGAAAGGATTGCTAACCTCGTAGCTCAGCAACTGGCCAACGCCATTCCGACTATCATTGCTCAGATAAATGCAGACCGGGATAACACTACTGGGAATGAACGGCCGATAAACGATGAGAGCCACGATGATGAAGCTGAGGAGTTAAGGAATGGGTGCTCTTACAAGACCTTTATGGCCTGCAAGCCTAAGGACATCTATGGCACCGAGGGTGCTATATAGACTTACAGGTGGATCGACGAAATGGAAGCCGTCTTAGACATCAGCAAGTGCAAGATGGAGCACATGGTGAGATTTGCATCACAATCTCTCAAGGGATCAGCTCTTGAATGGTGGAAGTCCATTACCCAAAGCCGTGGAAGAAACGTGGCTAATCGAATGGGTTGGACTGAATTCCGAGAGTTAATGACCAACAAATATTGCCCCATCAATCAACTCGAGAAGCTAGAGACAGAATTTTTAAGCTTGGAGATGAAGGGACCCAACTACACCGAATACATCAATCGATTCTTAGCCCTGTCCCGACTTGTGCCACATTTGGTGACGCCAGAAGCCAAAGGTGTAGCACGGTTCATCTGGGGACTACACCCAAGAGTTAGGGGTATGGTTCGTGCCTCTCAGCCTGTGACCCTACAAGCTGCTGTCGACCTTACCAGCAGTCTGACTGACGATCTTATTAGGGCTGGATGGACCGATCAAGGAAGGGCTGATGAGAAGAAGAAGTTTGTTGGAGACAAGAGGAAGTGGTTTGAAGCAAAAAGAGCGATTGGAAGTAGCAGTGGGTCGAGTAGAAGGAGTTCTGAAGGAGTGAGACGTGATGATCAAGGAAGCAAAAACCGGAGATTGTATACGGGGACAAGCCCACTCTGCAGCAAGTGCAAGTTAAATCATCAAGGAGAATGTAACCCGATGCCCTGTTTTAGGTGCAAGAGAACAGGCCATCTAATTAAAGACTATACTTATGTACCGGGGAAACAATGCTACGAGTGTGGAGATCCAGGGCATATGAGGAACAAGTGTCCTAAGCTAGGTAGAGACAAGGATGCCAAGCCCAATAAGCCTAAGGGAAGAGCTTTCGTTATGGACCCAGCAGGAGCTCGTAAGGAACCCGACGTTGTCAACGGTACGTTCCTTGTAAATAATCATCCCGCTACTGTACTGTTTGATACTGGAGCGACTGCTAGTTTTATCTCTAGTACCTTTAGGCAATTGATTAACTTAGACGCGTGCACCTTGACTGATACATTTACCGTAGAATTAGCTGACGGTAACATTTTAGAAGCTAACGAAATCATTAAGGATTGCCCCCTGAATCTAAAAGGGAATGTGTTTAAGATTGACTTGATGCCCATTAAGTTAGGAGGATTTGATGTGGTCCTGGGTATGGACTGGTTAGCGAAGCATAAAGTTGAAATCGTATGTGATGAGCGACTGCTCAAGATACCATTGAGCGTCGAAGAAGTGTTAGTGGTAGTAGGAGAAAGGAGTAACACTCTATACCCTATGATATCTCACTTGAAAGCTACCAAGAGCTTGAAGAGGGGATGTCCAGCTTTTATAGTCTATGTGATGAAAACCCAAAAGGAGAAGAAAATCAAAGAGATTCCCGTAGTTTCGGAATACCCAGAGGTGTTTTTGGAAGAACTACCAGGACTTCCTCTGAATCGACAAGTGGAATTCCAGATAGACTTGATGCCTGGTGCTGCACCAGTAGCCAAGGCACCGTACCGGCTCGCCCCACCTGAGATGAAGGAGCTAATGGTACAAATTCAAGAACTAATGGACAAGGGATTTATACGTCCGAGTGTCTCTCCATGGGGTGCCCCGGTGCTATTCGTGAAAAAGAAGGACGGAACGCTGCGAATGTGTATGGATTACCGGGAGTTGAACAAGCTGACCATAAAGAACCGTTACCCTCTCCCGAGAATAGACGACTTATTTGATCAATTGCAGGGAGCAAGTTACTTCTCCAAAATAGACTTGAGGTCAGGATACCACCAGCTGAAGATAAGAGAAGAAGATATACCCAAAACTGCCTTCCGAACTAGGTATGGACACTATGAGTATTTGGTCATGCCCTTTGGACTGACTAATGCTCCAGCAGCATTCATGGACCTCATGAATCGCGTTTGCCGCCCTTACCTCGACAAGTTTGTGATCGTGTTTATCGACGACATACTGATCTACTCTCAAACTAAAGACGAGCACGAGAAGTATCTCAGGCTAATCCTTGGATTGCTCAAGAATGAGCAACTATATGCCAAGTTCTCGAAATGTGAATTCTGGATGCGCCAGATCCAATTCTTAGGTCATGTGGTAAATAAGGATGGGATTCAAGTTGACCCTTCCAAGATTGAGGCCATAAAGAATTGGAAGATTCCTGAAACTCCTACGGAGATAAGGCAATTCTTAGGACTGGCTGGCTATTACCGAAGGTTTATAAAGGACTTCTCGCGTATAGTGCAACCTTTGACCGCACTAACCAAGAAAAACACAACCTTTGTGTGGGAGCGAGAGCAGAATGAGGCGTTTGAAACGCCTAAAGAGAAATTATACAGTGCACCTATACTTGCTCTTCCAGAAGGAGTAGAAGACTTCGTGGTCTATTGTGACGCTTCGCGTCAAGGACTAGGATGTTTATTGATGCAACGCAATAAGGTGATTGCTTACGCATCGAGACTGCTGAATGATCATGAGAAGAACTACACGACGCACGATCTGGAGTTGGGTGCCGTGGTGTTTGCCCTTAAGATGTGGAGGCATTACTTTATGGCACAAAGTGCATTATCTACACTGACCATAGAAGCTTGCAGCATATCCTTGACCAAAAGATGCTCAACATGCGTCAGAGAAGATGGGTTGAGCTATTGAACGATTATGAGTGCGAGATCCGCTACCACCCTGGTAAGGCCAATGTTGTGGCGGATGCGTTAAGTCGAAAGGAAAGAGAGAAACCTCTTCGAGTACGAGCCTTAAGAATGAGTGTGTATACCAACCTTATAGCAAAATTGAAGGAAGCTCAAGGCGAGCATTAAAGGAAGAAAAATTGAAAGAAGAAGGATTGACTGGAATGGAGAAGCAGTTGGAGATAGGGGACGATGGTACATATAGATATGGTGGAAGGACTTGGGTGCCAAAACACGGAGGATTCGAGAAGTAATCCTCGATGAAGCACACAAGTCTAGGTATTCAATTCATCCTGGAAGTGATAAGATGTACCAGGATTTAAAGACACTTTTCTGGTGGCCAGGAATTAAGAGATCAATCGCTGTTTATGTGGGGAAATGTTTAACTTGTGCCATGGTAAAAGCTGAGAACCAAAAACCATCGGGAACGTTGCAGCAACCTGAGATTCCCGAATGGAAATGGGATAATGTTACGATGGATTTCGTTACCAAGCTGCCTAAACGTTTAAAGGTCACGATGCTATTTGGGTAATAGTGGATAGATTAACCAAATCAGCTCACTTCTTGCCAATTAGAGAAGACTACGATATGACGAAACTGGCCCAACTTTATGTCGACGAGATTGTAACAAGGCATGGAGTGCCTCTGTCGATCATCTCAGACCGTGATAGCCGTTTCACCTCTCGTTTCTGGAAATCGTTCCAGCAAGCTTTAGGAACCCGTTTAGATCTTAGCACGGCTTACCACCCTCAGACCGACGGACAGAGCGAAAAAACTATTCAAACGATGGAAGACATGTTGAGAGCTTGCGTGATGGACTTTGGCGGAAACTGGGATAACCATCTTCCTTTGGTGGAATTCGCCTATAACAACAGTTACCACGCGAGTATCAAAGCCGCTCCGTACGAGGCCCTTTATGGCAGGAAATGCCGATCACCCTTGAGTTGGAATGAGATTGGTGACAGCCAAGTGATGGGACCCGACATAGTGTTGGAAACCACCGATAAGATCTATAAGATAAAGGAACGACTGAGAGCAGCTAGAGACCGACAGAAGAAGTACGCCGACAGGAGGCGGAAACCTCTAGAGTTCCAAGTGGGCGACAGAGTGATGCTAAAAGTAGCACCGTGGAAAGGAACGGTGAGATTCGAAAAAAGAGGAAAACTAAGCCCAAGATACATTGGACCATTTGAGATAATGGCAAGAATTGGCCCAGTAGCATATAAGTTGAAACTACCCCTGGGATTGAGTCACATACATGACACCTTTCATGTGTCAAACTTGAAGAAGAGCATGGTAGACAAAACCCTGGAACTACCATTAAAAGAAGCAAGGATAAGCGACAAATTGAACTTTGTGGAAGAACCTGTGGAGATCACGGATCGTTTGGTCAAACAACTCCGGCGGAGCCGCATACCCAAGGTTAAAGTTAGATGGAACTCCAAGCGAGGACCTGAATTTACTTGGGAGCGTGAAGATGAAATGAGGAAGAACTATCCACACCTCTTTAAACCCACCCGTTCGGTCCCTAATCAGAGTTAAATTTCGGGACGAAATTTCCTAAACGGTGGGAGAATGTGACAACCGACCTCCAGGTTGTTACCCTAACCCTAGATTACTTGCATCATTATCCATGCTATGAGTGCTAATAATTGAAACTATACAACCCTACTATGAATTGGAATCAATTCTTGCTATTTGATGTAAATTATAATTTCATGTGATTTTTACTTTTGATTTTTTAACCAATTTAGGTTTCTACCTTTTTAAAAATTAGTGTTCCGGGAATGTCAACTAGTCACCCTTACAAAATTAACTCAAGAGAAGACAATTAAAATGTGAGCATCCACACTCACACTTGCATTAATTCGGCCATGCATGCATGGGTATGCATTAGACACCTCAAATCACCTTTCCACTAAATAATACATAATACCCAATACTACAAAATTACACTACACAATATTAATTTACAATTAAAATAATTTAAAACCCTCCCCACTACACTCCAAATCGGCCGCCCCCTCCCTCACCACTCTCCTCTCTTCTTCACACCACCCTTCTCACCCACTCACAATCCATGCATTTCTGTCCATCTCTCTCCCTCTCTCTCCCTTTATTCGAAGTCACCAGCTGATTCAACACTCACAACACACTCCCAACTATTCTCTCTAGCCTTGTGCAAGAAAAATTCGAAGACCACACAAAGATCCATTCGGCCAAGAGCAAGAACCGCAAAGGAGCAGCCTTGTTTGCAAGATTTGGTCACACAACTGTGTTTGTTCCACCTTTCCAGCCTTAGTTCGAGTTTCTCCATTCAAGTCCAAGGAGTTTCAAGCCATTCACGGCCATCAACACCCTCCAAACCGTGAGTTATTTCGAGTGTAAGCTCAAGATGTCGGTTTTGTGACATTTCTCTTGTTTTCTTCATTTGACATCTAAGAACCGTGTATTTCTTTGTTGTAGCAGAAACATCTTACCATCATCTCATTCTTAAGGAGTACCAACGTTCTTGAAGGTAAACTTCATGTTTTGTTAGCCATTCTTGAGGTGGAAACCGATTTCCACCATGAAAACCCTCATTTTGAGTGTTTTGACATCATCTAACTTGTGAAAGCTTAAACTCTTGTAAACCAAACTTGTAACCTGCATTTTTATGACTTAATGGACTCCAAAGAACCTGTTTTAAAAGTTCCAAGTGGCTACATACTCAAACCCATGGTTGATACATGGATTTCACCTTAAACCCCCTTTCTACATGTAACAACACCCTCTTGAGCATTTGTTTGAAAAATCCTTTTAAACAAGACCCATAACCTACTCATGAACGACTTAATGACACCTTAATAATCTGCTTATGAAGTTAAATGAAGTGTTGGTAACATTTAAACTCAAGCTATGATGATTTACACTAGTGTAATTGTCGGTTATGACATTTTCTACATATTTGAAGCATATGAATGTATAGATCTACTAGGCAACATGTTGGGACTGAAATTTCAGTATTTTAGTGAATATTTGAAGTATTAGCAATTTTAATCTCTGGAATAAAGGACATGATGTGATTTACCCTCTTTTAGTCACTTTCGGGACCCGAAAACATGGTAAAATGACTTAAAAATAGTAAGACTATGAATTTAACATTCTTAAAAAGTATTCCAGGCTCAAAAATGATAAACAAAGTATTCTGGAGTCAATGGATAAGTTAAGTGGTCAAAGACTCAAATAAATGGCATTTTAACTAAAAACGGGTACAAACCGAGCATAGTTTTTGAGAAAAATCTATAAAAATAGAGTTCAAAACTAAGATTTATGAAAATCATATGATTTCAGTAAGATAAGTGATAAAGGACCTAAAAGATTTAAAAACTCGGTCAAATGAGCTTTAAATGGTCAAACCCGGTCAAAACCGCGTATTAACGGGTCAAACGTAAAAACAAGATTTTGACTATAAAAGGCCAATTTACACAATTTAAGGACTTAGAAATTTATAAAGAAGTCTCTTAGAAAATACCTACTGGTCCAAAATTTAAATATTTGAAAACTCCAAATATTAAAATTATCCGGCTTTTACCGCGACCGGGAGCGTTAAACGCGCAGTTTTCAAAATCGAACCCATAGACCAAAGTTTTGAATCACTTACTCCATAATAATCATAATATGACTCTAAAATTCTGATTTTGGGCATAAATGACATAAAAGGCAAGAAACTAAACTTAAGGGTAGAAACTGTCAATTTTGAAACTTGAGGGACTAAACTGTAAAATTTTTCCAAACCTTTTAACCGACTCCCAGGAAGCTAATAAACACTTGAACAATAAAATCTTTTAATATACCTAATCTAATGAAGTGAAAATCCCCAACTTTCATGAAGACTCTTTGACTTGCCATAAAAGGAAACTTTTCATACAAACCTTCACTGGACCAAAGCCGTACACTATAACTAAACTCTTGACACCATTGTTGCACTTGATATGAGTTTAGGGCAGTAGCTTATTGCTTAATATGTACTTGTTAGGGTGCTAGACTTGTGACACTTCCCGGCACATCAGGAAACTTTGATTTGGAAACCTAAGGTGAGTTCTAGTGATTCCCTTTTTACTACTGTTTTGGGATGGAACATGCTCTACTTTTATGAACTATGATTGTGCTTTATTTGATGATACTATGTGGGATTGTGGTTACCTGCTAATTCTTATATCATGATCATTAATTCTTTCGTGAACCGCTTGATTTATATGGATAGATCTATTTGGGGAATCCCCCACACACAGTGGCTTCCGTTCCAGGAAGGTTACCCCACTGAGATCCTGAGGGATCGTTGTGGCATGTAACAAGTTTTGTTAAGATTCTATGGTGAACCATCCGGGCAGGTAGGGTTCACTGGTATGGGGCTCAGTTTCTTCCTTCGGGAATATCCGGTAAAACACAACTTTAGAAGAGGCTAACCGGGACTGAGTGCAGGGTTGATTATGATTTTATTTCTCCCACGATGATAAACAATGATTATTTTTCTTTTAATCAAAGAAGGATTTATTAAGTCCTTTTGTTTTTGAACTTTAAGCACTTGAATTCACCAACTTTATAGTTGACACAATTTTCTTTTGAGCATGTTTCAGGTATGTTTGAAGAGATCCTAGCAGTGTGAAGACCTAGACTTATCCCCGTGACATGGCATTGGCTTATTTCCTTGATGAAACATTTGAACAATTTATATTTTGTGTTAAGCAAGTACAATTTCATTTTTATGGTTGATTGTAAAACTTAATTGGGGCTTGATGTGTATCTAGTCCCGTTACCTTTTTAAAACTTTAATGCCATGTGATATTCTCTCCTTTGAGCTCTTATGATGGTTTGTTTCCGCTGCCATATGTTGTTGCTAGTCTGTGACGTCCCACCATATCTAGGCCCGGGGTGTGACAATAATAGTCTTACCCTCACACTTGTTCCCACAAGTATGAACGACTACGGACATTTAGAGTAAACAATTTACTCATGGATTAAACATGCTAAATTGGAACATTAATTGAAACATTATAACCAAATAATTTTATTCAAATAATAAAGAGTTCCACATATCCAAATACAAATTTTACAGATCAAATCCAATCACTAGAATATCGAAGTCCCATGGCACAAGTATGACCTTCATGCTTTTCCTTTTCAAGGAGCTTCGTGAGAGGATCCGCAATGTTTTGATCCGTGTGAACTTTGCGAATACACATCTTTCCCTTTTCAACTTCATCTCGTATGTAGTTGAATCTCCGCTCAATGTGTCTAGTCTTTTGATGAGCACGAGGTTCCTTGATTTGAGCAATCGCGCCCCGTTATCACAAAAGATCTCTAGGGGTTCCTGAATGGAAGGGACAACCCCTAGATCGGCAATGAATTTCTTCAACCATGCAGCTTCTTGAGCTGCCAATGAGGCGGCGACATATTCTGATTTTGTAGTTGATAGAGCCACCACATCCTGTTTGGAGCTCTTCCATGAGACCGCTCCTCCATTCAGAATGAAAATATATCCGATTGTGAAATCGCATCCGTGAACATCCATCATTCTTCATCCTCCTTTAGGTACTTAAGTATGTTCTTAACAGCCATCCAATGACTGTTTCCAGGATTTTGCTTGTAACGACTTGTCATGCTTAAGGCGCATGACACGTCCGGTCGAGTGTATATCATTGCATACATGATGGATCCAATAGCAGATGCGTATGGACTGCCTTCATTTTATCTTGCTCATCCTTTGAGCTAGGACATTGAGTCGTACTCAATATCGTTCCTTTGAATAGGTACGGTACCTTTCTTAGAGTTCTTCATCTTGAACCTTTTCAAGATCTTATCAATGTATGCACTTTGATTCAAACCAATCAACCGCCTTGATCTATCCCTATAGACATTTATTCCCAGAATATAGGCGGCTTCTCCGAGATCCTTAATGGAAAAACAACTTCCAAGCCAGGTTTTTACACCTTCCAAGTTGGAATGTCATTTCCAAATAGTAGTATGTCTCAACATAGAATACCAGGAAAGTTATTGTGCTCCCACTAGCCTTCTTATACACACAAGCCTAATCATCATTTTTGATGAAGCCGAATTTCTTTACCTCCTCATCAAAACGATGATTCCAGCTTCTCGATGCTTGTTTCAATCCATGGATTGATTTCTTTAACTTGCATACTTTATTAGGATGTTTTGGATCGATCAAACCTTCAGGCTGAACCATATAGACCTCTTCCTCAAGATATCCATTTAGGAAAGCCGTTTTGACATCCATTTGCAAAATCTCATAATCATAATGAGCAGCTATGGCCAAACAATCCTTATAGACTTTAGCATCGCAACAGGCGAGAAAAGTTTCATCATAGTCAAACCCTTGAGTTTGAGTGAACCCTTGCTACAAGTCTAGCTTTATAAGTATCCAAGTTACCATGCATATCGTTTTTCTTCTTGAAAACCCACTTACTTCCAACTACCTTGGAATTAAGAGGTGGTACAACAAGTTCCCAAACTTGATTGTTGCAGGACCGTTTAAGGGCTTAAGCACAATTACAACACAACAACACAATGAGGAGATTAACTAAGCTCTAATCAAACAGTGAACTGGATAACCAAAGGTGATACAAAGAACACAAGTAAAGCAAGAGACAGAACAAGAGAATATGGGTTTCAAGGAGGCAGTATATTGCTTTCTCAAGTTCTTTTACAAGTGTTACAAAGCATAAAGAAAAGATACAAGAACTGAAATACTTATACTACAACCTACAGCCGGCTATACTTTGAAAGCCAGCTGGATACAATTGACTAGACACTAACAAAATCAATTGTAGGATCAAAAGGCATATCTGCCTTTTGACCTTGTGACTATGACATGCCATAGCTCACATCCTTATACATACAAAAAGGATAAGTACATAAGTGGAAAGTTGAAGACTCAAGACCTCAATGTACAGTTACCAAAAGCAAGACCCTTTTCACCAACTCATGTAAGTTGGTGACTTTACAGAGATGCAGTGGAAAAGGTGCTTTATGGAACAGTACATCAGATAAAGCATGTGTACTAAAAGTCTTCGGAAGAAATCTGTCTTCATAGGTTAAAGCTTCGGAAGACTTTGTCTCTGAAGCTTCGGAAGACTTCATGTTTGGCTTCGGAAGATATTGGTCTTGGCTTCGGAAGATTTTACACTTAGAGTATTTTCTAATGCTTTGTGTAAAACTTCCGAAGCATTCTTCACTTCAGTACTTAGTGCATGTTACTGAGACACTTAGGCTGTTTTGGGTTGCATCAGACTTCAGGAATCCTTACAAACTCCCCCTAGGCTGATGCTACCAAAACACTTGGAAGATCTTCAAATGTTGGTAGTCTTCAGTACAATCAGGACCATTCCTTTCTTCATGAGATGGTCAGGATCATCAAGACTTTCATAGTATCTTCTCATCTCAAAGAGATCATGCAGAGGTAAGTTGATTATGTCTTGCCATGAGTAGACATTCTCAACACCTTGATCTCTGATAACAGTCCATCTCTCTGGATTGGTAGAGTAAGTCCAGGACAAGATGGGTGTCTCACTAGTTAGAGGAGCCACTTGAATAGGAGTTGATTGGGCTGCCTCATCATGCACTTCCTAGGTTGATCTGATTCAGCCTGAGGTGCAGAGGTAGATGACTTGGCTTCTTCTTCTTAGTCTTTGGTTTAGAAGCCATCTCTTCTTCCTCTTGGATGTCTTTAACTGAGAAGACTGGTCTGCAGCACCATGTTGATCATCAGTGTCTTTCTCAGTTGGGTGTTCCTCCCTCACAGGTTCAGAAGGAGAGGGAGTTTGACCCTGCCTAGGATCAGAAGATGAAGCTTGCTGAGGCTCAGCTGGAGTGCTGGTTGAGGTGTCTCTGGTTGTTCAAACTTGACCTCCACTTCAGGTGGGACTTGACTTGGAAGAGAGTGCAAGTCAATGAGTTCTCCACTTTTAATCTTCTGCTTGATCACCCTAATATGCTCATCCATGGTGGATAGAGACATGGGGCCAAGTCTCCTTCCGGAGAATCCATACAGCTTCAAGAAGCTCACCATTCTTTGTCTGTCAGCAGACTTCTTTGCATTCTTTTGAATGATGGCCCTTGACTTTGCAGCTTCTTCCCTTAGTTTCCTTTTAGTTGTCTTTCTTTCCTTGACTAACTCAAGCTCAAGTTGCTTTAGATACTCGAACTCAATGAAGTCATAGGACAAAGGGAGAAGTGCATCTGCCTGATAGAAGCCTGTGGCACTCAGGTAGTTGATCATCTTGATCCTATCTTCTTCTTTATCTACCTGAGGTTCTTGTGGAGCCACATCTTCCTGTGCAGGACTTTCTTGAACTGGTGAGAGAGTAGGAGCATGCTTGTAAAGTCTTTTCTGTCTCTTCTCCTCTTTGAGTTGGAGAAGTATCATTGCATCTCTTTCTCCTTCAACTCTCTTGACACTTCCCTGTCAGCCAGTTCATTTAGTTCTTCTAAGGGGAGAGAGATGATCTCATCAATGTCATAGTTCCTGGTCTGTAGTAGGTAATCCTGACTGCCCTTAACTCATCATCTTGAGTATTTGGTCTGGGAGCAGCCCTGATTGCAGCTTGCATGAAGCTAGATGACCCAGTGGAACTTTCTCCCCTTAGTCTCCTTTTCCTCTCTCTCTCTTCCTCCTCAATTTCCTCAGGAGTCATTATCCTTTTCCCTTTGTCACCAACAGACCTTGTGACTCAGGGTGGATTGAGGCTTGGCCTTCATTGCTTGGAGTAGCTTCCATGCTCTGGCCAGAGAGAGGCTGAGAAACACCTTCACCAGCAGGTGTCTCAGATGGAGTTTGGACCTCAGCAGCAGTTGTTGATGATGAGACAGGGGTCTCAGGTTCTGTCACTGGGCCTTCAGTCAAGGTTTCCCCTATGAAACTAATCTTAGGGTCCACCTCAACATCCAGTTGACCGATGACATTGCCTGATTGCCTAAGTCTCCTTCTTAGAGAGAACTCTGCAAGGATCCTGTCTTGGATTCTTTGAGCCAGCCTGTCAGCTTGTCTTGAATTGCTTGGATTGACAAGTGGCAAGTTGACTAAATCCAGTCTTTCATAAAAGCTCAGGCTTTGGAAATGAAAAACTTCTTGTTGGCCTTGAACTCTTTGAAGTATGAGGGCTCTCCTGTCATCATCATACCTCCACCTTATGATGTGATTGCCAGTTCCTAGTGGTGGAGATGAGACAGCCCTTGGTATACCTTCCTCAAAGAGACTCCTGATGAGAGAGTCTATAGAGTCCACATTAATGTGAACTTGAGGAAGTTGCTGAGAATGCACAACAGCAAGTGAGGATGGTGAGTCCTCTATGTCCATTCTCTCTGAAGAACTCCCAGGTTCTGTGGTTGTAACAACTTTCTCCCCTTTTGGTAGCATCACCCACTTGCATAGGTGAGCTGGAGGATAAGTCAATCACTTCCACAGGTTCTTGTGTTCCTGGTTGAGCTCTCCTTAAAGGTCTCCCAGCTAGTTTTTCCTGTAGATATGAAATCTGGAGTTGCTGATCATTGACCCTGTTTTGCAGGGTAGTCACCTGAGATTCCAAGTGACTAACCTTAGAGACTAAGTAGGTGCATGTTTTTGACAGTTTTTGCACCTTTAGTCCAAATTCCCCTCATCTTCATCAGAAGATTCATTGGGGGATGAGATGATTGGACCAAAGTCCTCTCTCTCACCACCAGCTTGAGTTTCTTGGCTGCTGGTTTTCCTCTGCTCACTGGCAGCCTCAGTTGAGATGCCAATGGGCTGAGTTGCCATGGTTGAGGTCTTAATGATGTAATCACTTTCAAAAGTGAGAGCCTCTTCCATATGGACATCCTGAACAGGTTCAGAAGTGTCCACCTCAGTAATAGGTGACTGATGGGGATAGACTGAGGAGAGTCAGAGGTACTCATCTCTCTCTTGAGTAGGGGAGGAGAAGAGAGACTCATGGTACTCACTGAATCCTAAGTCTTCATCAGTGTAAAGGATAGGTTGGGAATTGGTTGGTTGAGATCCAAAGGCTGGGGATGGTAGCTGTCCCCTGAAGGTGTCCACTTGAGTGTTGAGACTCGAGTGAAGGCTTAAGTTTGTTGGGCTATTGAGCTCATCAGGGTGAGCTTGAGGAACCTCAGCCCTGATAGGGAGAGTAATGGGAGTGGTTTGCTCCTCAGGAGAAGTGGGAGCTCTAGTGTCCACTTCTCCTGTAAGGTTGAGTATTTTGGGGCCTGCACAGACTCAATAGCCTGAGCAGGGGTTCGTTTGGATTTTCTTTGGTAGGTGAGGGTAATATCTGGTCTTTTAATGGTAAGGACAAAAGAGGTGTGGGTTCAACACTAGCTTGTGTTGCTAGGTTGTCACCTTGAGCAATGAGCTCTAACATTTTTGGGATAGGGCTGTTTCTACCCCAGAGAAGCCTACAGTTGGCTTCTTCATTATTTAAAGATGCCGGGCTTCATCTGTCCCAATTTAAGAATATTACCTGTTTCCCTCAACTGTGAGCCCAGTTCACAGTTGAGAATGTGTTGAACATATCTAGGAAACATGTAATACTCTAAGGAGTCTAAGTTTGCAAGTAAATTAGTATATACAAATTGTGAATACCTGAACTTGACCCCCTGAACCATTCCATGAACATAAAGGAGAGATCCTCAGGAAATCTGGTCCCCATCCACCATGCTTGTTTGACAAGCTGTGGATAACCACATGGAGCAGGAATTTCCATTGGGATGAGACCTTCCCTTTCCTAAAGGTCTTACAGAGAAATCTCCTCATAGCCCATCTGCTCAAAGAATGATTAACAGCTTCTTTGGGAAGGACACCTCACCTTCTTCATCATCCAGCTGTAGATGTTGGTTAATGATGGCCGGGAGTGATGAAGATTGTCCTCCCTTGCACTGTGGCAGACAGTGCCTTCTCCCCATCCATAATGACCTCTTGGCAGGTCTTCCAGAATTCAAGCACTGATCCTCATATAGAGTAGGATCAATGGTAGGGAGGTGAATTAATTTGACAGAGTCAAGAATTGGCAAATCTCTGAGAAACTTGCATCTTTCTCAGAGCTTAACAGAGCAACTTGATTATGTGCCTGTGTAGTTGCATGGAGAAATCAGGGTTGTTTCTGCGGTTAAGGTGGCCATTTCAGAAGCTTAAGGGTGAAGAAAGGTAGAAAGCAAAGGCGGTTTAGGAATTAGGTTAGAGAAACAGTAGAATTGAGGAAGATAGTGGGAAAGAGGGGGAACCGTTGGGTATTTATATGAAAAGGGATTTGAACCAAAGTTAATGAAAGAGGATAAACTTTGAAATCCGAAAGTCGGTCCCACCTCTGAAAAGGTAGTTTACTTTTGCTCAAAAGTAGTTTTCTTGGAATTCGAAAAGCTTCCGAAGTTTATTTGTCTTCGGAAGTTTTGATTTAAAAAGCTTCCGAAGCTAAAATGGCTTCGGAAGATTTTCCTGAGAGTCTTGATAATTTATGCTTCGGACGAGAAAGAAATAAACCCTTGAATGCTTTGTTAAAAATAAACAAAGCTTCCGAAGGTTAATTTTGCTTCGGAAGGAAAGGTTCTTAAAATAAATAAGTGTCTGAGATAAGAATTTTAAGCTTCGGAAGATGAATTGACTTCTTCCGAAGGTAAAATCTCTTAGACAGTTATTTATTTTGAAGACATGTGTTTTCTTCCGAAGATAAAATTTTATCTTCCGAAGTATCAAAATTTTCAGAATCTAAGGAAAGTCTTCAAAAGAATTTTACATCCAAAGAAAACATGAGCTTATGAAAGTGATGAACTAGACAACTTAGGACACACATATTTAAGAAGAAATAATTAGAATTAGTTTTAATAAAAAGTCTACTCAAAGTTAATCATCCCAATAGCTGATATCAGATACTTAAATCTCTGTTCATCAAAAGCTTTGTGAACAGATCAGCATATTGTCATCTGTATGAACTTTGACTAGTTTAATTAATCCTTTTTCATAGTTATCTCTTATTAAATGATACCTGATGTTGATGTGTTTGGTCCTTGAGTGCTGCACAGGGTTCTCAGTGATAGAGATAGCACTATTGTTGTATGGGATAGGAGTCTCTTGAAGTTAAATCCATAGTCCAGCATCTGATTTTGAAATCCAAAGCACTTGAGCCACAGCAGCTTGCAGCAGCAATGTATTCAGCCTCAGCAGTTGATGCAGACACACAGGATTGTTTTTGCATTGCCATGAGACCACCCTTCCACCAAGGAATTGACATCCCCCAGATGTAGACTTTGCAGTCATATTGCAACCACCATAATCACTATCTGTATAGGCATACAGATTGAAATTTGGATTTCTTTGGATACCACAGACCAAGTGTGAAGCACCTTTGAGTATCTTTATCTTAAAACTTTTCACAGTGATTAAGTGAGACATCTTAGGGTTGGCTTGATATCTTGCACAAATACATGTAGCAAACATGATATCAGGCCTGCTAGCTGTAAGATACATAAGAGACCCAATCATAGCCCTGTATAAGTGTTCATCTACACACTCCCCCTCAAGATCTGGACCAAGGGAGTGGTTTCTGGCTATGGGTGTCTTAGCAATCTTACAATCAGTCATATTGAACCTCTTGAGTATGTCTTGAACATACTTTGACTGACTTATGAAGATGCCATCTTCAACCTGCTTCACTTGAATTCCCAGAAAGAGTTGAGTTCTCCCATTGAACTCATCTCAAATCTGTCTTTCATCAGCTTCTCAAAGTCTTTGCAGAGCTTTGGATTAGTTGAACCAAAGATGATGTCATCAACATATACTTGAACCAGCAATAAGTCTTTCCCTGTCCTTTGATGAGAGAGTTCCATCTATAGTTACCTCTTCTGTATCCCTGCTTACAGAGATACTCAGATAGTGTCTCATACCACTTCCTGGGTGCCTGATGCAGCCCATAAAGAGCTTTGTCAAGCTTGCAGACATAATCAGGATGATCAGGGTCTACAAAACCAGGTGGCTGTTTGACATAAACCTCCTCATCAATCACTCCATATAAGAAAGCACACTTTACATCAAGTTGGTAGACCTTGAAGTTCTTGGAGCAGCAAATGCCAGGAATCCTAACAGCTTCTAGTCTTGCTACAGGAGCAAAGACATCAGTGTAGTCAATCCCTTCTTCTTGTGTGTATCCTGAACAACTAGTCTTGCCTTGTTCTTGATGATGATTCCTCTATCATCCTTCTTGTTTCTAAAAACCCATTTGGTTCCAATGGTAGTCTTCCCTGAGGAAGAGGACAAAGGTTCCAAACTTTCTGCCTTTTGAATTGAAGCAGCTCTTGTTGCATAGCTTCAACCCAACTTCCATCCTTTAGAGCTTCATCAACTTTCTTGGGCTCTATCTGAGATAAGAAACAAGAGTGAAGACAAACATTTGCTTCATGGGTTTGTCTCTTGTTCTTACCCTGTGACAACATCTCCAATGATGTTTGTGGTGGGTGAGACTGTGGATCCTTAGCTGAGGGATCACAGCAAGTTGTTGAGAAAGATCTAAATTTGAGAAATTTAAATCTGGTCTTGAAGATTCACCCTCCACATTATCACACTTATCAAGATTAACTTGATCCAATGAGTGTGAGACATCATTGATGTTGTCATCTATGGTATGGTTATTAGCATCAAGAAATTCCTGATCACTATCACCATCACCATTGTTGTCTTCTACAAGTGAGGTGTCTTTATCTGGTTGAGAGGCCTCTGAGCTGGAATTTGAAGGCATGCCAGATGTATCAGCTGAATTTGTCATTGTTGTGCTGATAGAAACCTCATTTGCTGAAGTAGTTCCAACTGGAGCTGAAGATGTATGAGTTGAAGGTCTTCCTAGCTCAAATCTTGGATCAGGATCACCTGTATTTAGATTTTCTGCAGATCCTGAAACATGCTCACAAGATTTGTTAAAACAGTTGGTAACTAAATCAAGATCAAACAGCCAATCCGGACCAGAACCAGCCACACAAGGAGTGTGCTCATTGAAAGTCACATTGGCTGACTCCTCAACAATTCTAGTTCTGAGATTGTATACTCTATAAGCTTTAGCTTGAGAAGAGTATCCAATGAAATGTCCATCATCTGATTTCTCAGCAAACTTGGCAATTTGATCTTTGGTATTCAAGATGGTGCAGGGACATCCAAATGACCTGAGAAAACCAATGAAAGGTTTTCTCTTGTGCCAAAGTTCATAAGGAGTCTTACCATGTGTCTTAACTACTAAAACTCTGTTTTGCACATAGCAAGCAGTATTGACTGCCTCTGCCCAGAAGGTGATAGGCAGTTTAGAGTCAGACAACATAGTTCTTGCAGCTTCAATAAGTGTCCTGTTTCTCCTCTCAGCAACTCCATTTTGCTGAGGAGTCCTGGGAGCACTATATTGTCTTGTAATACCCTTTTCATCACAAAATGCATCAAGGATTTGGTTCTTGAATTCAGTTCCCTGATCACATCTTATGGTTTTGACCTTGTGATCACATTGATTCTCAACTTTTAAGATGAAATTCTTCAGAATCTCAGGGGTTTCATCCTTAGTTCTAAGGAAGAAGACCCAAGTGAATCTTGTAAAATCATCTGTGATCAAGACAGTAAGAGGTCCTTCCTAAACTCATTACACTGGTGGGGCCAAAGAGATCCATATGTAACAAGTGTAGGGGAGTAGTGATGGAGTTCTTTTCCTTAGGCTTGTGAGATACCTTGTGTTGCTTCCCTTTCAGGCATGCAACACAATGATCATCACTAGTAAACTCTTTCTTTGGCATTCCAGTTACCAGATCATGTTTAATTAATTTATTCATGTTCTTAAAGTTTACATGGCACATTCTTTTATGCCATAGGAAAGACTCATCACTATTTGCTTTAGATAGAAAGCATGAAACTTCTCCTGAGGGAGATGTTTCTTGCAAATCCATCTTGTACATGTTCCCTTTCCTGGGGGCTCTGAGCAGGATATGCTCATGAGGAATGACCACACCAGGCTTGAGAACAATGCACTCATGCTCAGTAAAGAGCATGTTATGACTCTGATCACAAAATTGGGATACACTCAGAAGATTGTACCCAAGCTCCTTAACAAAGTTTACCTTCTCAATGCTGAGCTTACCATTTGTGACCTTGCCCCTTCCAGAAATGTAACCACCTTCATCTCCTCCAAAAGCAACTGGTCCTCCATCAATTCTCTCAAAATTATGGAGTAGAGACCTATTGCCTGTCATGTGCCTGGAACAGCCACTGTCAATTATCCAGACATTCCTGTTGGTCTTGAGCTGTTCCTGCACAGAGAAAATGATTAGTTACATTTGGAAACCCAAGCCTTACTTGTCTTGGGCTCATTAATAGTAATAGAAGGTAATGCAACAGTAATAGATCCTATGGTTGTACTATGGGGATCTTCAGCTGTTGTTGATGAGAAACCTCAGTCATTTGGTCTTTCTTAGACTTCCACACCACCTTTGGAGTCTTGGACTTGACCTTCAAAACCTTAGAAGCTTTTGGAACTTCACAAGTTTTGATGACTGATCCTTCGGAAGAATCTACAGTCACTGCAGCAGACTTTAGTGCTTCGGAAGAACTCCTTTCTTCCGAGACCAACTTTGCTTCCGAAGGTAATTTTCCATTTACCTTCTTCTTTGATTTGGAGCTTCCGAAGGAAACAGACTTTCCTTCCGAAGCTTGAGACTTCTTGAGACTCTTTGAAGTCTTTGTTTTAGTCATGTGGACAGTACTTTTAGGATTGTATGGGCAATCCTTAGCAATGTGAGAAGTACTTTCACACATAACACACAACATTTTCTTCTTCAAAGAAGTCTCCCTTTGAGAGCAAGACTGGCTTTGGTCACATCCTTCTCCACCTTCATCTTGGTAGATGCTGAGACAGTTCCTTTGGGCTGTGAACTGTTCTTGGAGTTTGATGGTCCAGGCTGTGCAGCAGTGGTACACAGCAGCTCAGTCTTCTTCTTGGCACTGAGATGATTTGAACAAGAACCATGACTCTTAGCTGAGGAGTCTTGGTTGATGTCTTCAGTCCTTACTACTTTGAAACCTGCAGAGATAAAAACTTGTTTCTGCTTAGCATCAAAAGTAGCCTTGATTTCTTGAGCCTTCTTTGCCTTCCTTTTGCTCTTTCTGATCAAGTTCTTTCTTTTGGACTTGGTCATCACAGTTGATTTCTTCTCCTCAGAAGGATAGTGGCCCTTGGAAGAATCCTCTTCTTCACTCTTCTCAGAGGAATTCTTCACTATCACTTCTTCATCATCCTCACTTACAGGATCTATGAGAGGAAGCTCATCTTCACAAGTTCCACACCTAGGAGATCTTACAGACAAGATTGTGTGTGGAGGAGCTATCTCATTTGATCCCAGTCCCTGTCTATTTTGATAACAAACCTTGTTGTGTAGGGATGAGGATATCATGTTCTTGAAGGTCTCTTCTTCAAGAACACTCTTCTCTGCCTTGGCTTTGCTGATCACAAGCTCAGCCTGGCACTCAGTTAACTTAGTGATGAGATCTTGGATCTGAGTTCTGAAATCTGTATGTTCATGTTTTAGTACTGAAATGGTTTTCTCCAAGTCCTCTATCTTTAACTTGTAATCATTTTCAGACTTTCTAAAATCAGATTTTAATATATTTAATGACTCAAGATCAGATCTCATCTCTAGGTTATAGGACCTGTATCTATTTACTTTAGCAATGCATTCAGGGGAGCAAAGATGTTCCAATACCTTGGCTTCATCATGGTCAGCCATCAGTGCTTGGTTTGGAGAAGCATCCTCCACCTGAAAACTCCAGTCAAAGCCTCCTTCTTCAACAGCAACAGCAGCATGTTGCTTTGTCTTCTCAGCCTGAGGAGCTTTGTCAGTAAAATTTGGTCTGGGTTGTGTTTGGCCCCCATTTGCTTTAGGTGCCTTACACTCCCTGGCAAAGTGACCCATAAGGTTACAGTTGTAACACTTAACTTTGCTTTTATCCAGCCCAAACTTACTACTGGTAGCATTGCTTGGAAATCTTCTTCCTGTCCTCTTGTAGAACTTCTTGGCTCTGTGAGTGAGGAGAGCCATCTGCTGAACTATCTCCATGTATTCCAGGTCATCTGGATGGATACAGTCCAGGTCTTCAAGAGTGAAGAGATAATTCCCACAGCTTTCATCTGCAGACACAAAGGCTTGAGAAGAACTTGTCTCTTGGAATGGGCTTCCTTGAGTAAAGTTCTCCCTTGGTGTCTCCGGGAAGGTGATGAAAGGACCCTTTTGTGAGTTGTCAGGGTAGCATAAGAGATGATGCTGAGGTTCTATGTTGTCCCTTTCAACCACATGAAGGGCTGAACCCATTTGATTGTTGGAGTTGCCAGATGAACCTTGCATGTTCATCTCCATCTGGTATCCACTGAGAATTCCATACAACTCTGTAAGAGTAAGAGTCTTAAGGTTCTCAGTCCTCTTGATCACCACACAATAGTGTGTCCATTGCCTAGGAAGTGAGGACATGAACTTCCTTACAATGTCCCTGTTCTCAAGAGGAACTCCTCCATCCACTAGGGTATCCACAATCTCAACATACCTGAAGTATTGTTGGGTCATGGTCTCACCTGCTTTGAAGGTGAAATTTTCAAACTGCTGCTTCAGAAGATCTTTCTTGTTCTCCTTGGCTTCAGAGGAGCCTTCATACATCAGCTTCAGTGCATCCCACAGTGTTTGGCTGTCTTGCACTTCTTAAAACCTCTGTATACAGAGTTTGGGAGAGCAGTCTGAAGAGCAGTCATGGCCTTCCTGTCAATCTCTACTCTTTTTCTATCTTCATCTGAGTAGTTGGCCACATCTTTAGGAATCATACCAGCACCAGTAGCAGAGGGGGTGCTGGGTATGAAAGGTCCATTCTCAACAGATTCCCACATTCTTGAATCAAGAGACCTGATGAAGCCTTCCATCCTCATGCACCAGGTGTCAAAATCATCAAGAGTGATCAGTGGGGATTTGTTCATGGTTCCAGTCTCCATATCAGTCTTTGAGATGGAAGCCATTTGAAGAGTTTAGCTTTTGTGTGTGTGAGGGATCTAAGATGGTTAGATCTTATATCAAGAGCCTGGAACGCTCTGATACCAATTGCAGGACCGTTTAAGGGCTTAAGCACAATTACAACACAACAACACAATGAGGAGATTAACTAAGCTCTAATCAAACAGTGAACTGGATAACCAAAGGTGATACAAAGAACACAAGTAAAGCAAGAGACAGAACAAGAGAATATGGGTTTCAAGGAGGCAGTATATTGCTTTCTCAAGTTCTTTTACAAGTGTTACAAAGCATAAAGAAAAGATACAAGAACTTGAAATACTTATACTACAACCTACAGCCTGCTATACTTTGAAAGCCAGCTGGATACAATTGACTAGACACTAACAAAATCAATTGTAGGATCAAAAGGCATATCTGCCTTTTGACCTTGTCACTATGACATGCCATAGCTCACATCCTTATACAATACAAAAAGGATAAAGTACATAAAGTGGAAAGTTGAAGACTCAAGACCTCAATGTACAGTTACCAAAAGCAAGACCCTTTTCACCAACTCATGTAAGTTGGTGACTTTACAGAGATGCAGCGGAAAAGGTGCTTTATGGAACAGTACATCAGATAAAGCATGTGTACTAAAAGTCTTCGGAAGAAATCTGTCTTCATAGGTTAAAGCTTCGGAAGACTTTGTCTCTGAAGCTTCGGAAGACTTCATGTTTGGCTTCGGAAGATATTGGTCTTGGCTTCGGAAGATTTTACACTTAGAGTATTTTCTAATGCTTTGTGTAAAACTTCCGAAGCATTCTTCACTTCAGTACTTAGTGCATGTTACTGAGACACTTAGGCTGTTTTGGGTTGCATCAGACTTCAGGAATCCTTACAATTGTCATACATGGATTGCATCTCAACGTTCATGGACTTAAGCCATTTGTGACAATCCAAATTGGACACTGCATCATGGTATGTGGTTGGTTCATCTGAATCTACCACATAGCATCCATCCATGAAAAATCAGTATCTTTCAGGTGGATTACTAGTTCTACCACTTCTACGAACGTTTTGTGTGTATTGATCAACCATTTGATCATCCTCAACATCCTCATGTTGAGTGCTAGTTTCAACCAAACGTGCATCAGGTTATGGTTCTTGATCCTCCTTAAGATCCATTGTTCTACTGCTAGTTCCTTCCATAAGGAACTTTGCTTCTAAGAACTCACCCTTTCTTGCAACAAACACCTTTTGTTCCAGTGGATCATAGAAATAATATCCCATAGAACCACTAGGATATCCAATAAAGATACACTTGGTGGATCGGACTTCCAATTTGTTTGGGGTGGGATTCTTAACATAAGCCTCACAACCCCAGACCCTTAAGTATGATAGGGATGGAACTCTTCCATGCCATATCACAAAAGGTGTCCTTTCCACCTTTTTGGTTGGGGCCATATTTAGAATACGGGCCGCGGAGAGCAAAGCGAAACCCCAAAATGATAGAGGCAATGTGCTTCTAGCCCTCATAGATCGGACCATATCCAATAAGGTTCGATTCCTCCTCTCAGACACACCATTGTGTTGTGGTGTTCCAGGTGGAGTGAGTTGTGAGACAATCCCACAACTCCTAAGATGATCTTGAAAACATCACTTAGGTATTCACCTCCTCTATCGGTACAGAGAACCTTAATTGACTTGTTGAGTTGATTTTCCACTTCATTCTTGAAGATTTTAAACATTTCAAAAGCTTCATCATTGTGCCTTAATAAGTACACATACCCATAGCGACTGTAATCGTCGGTAAAGGTAATGAAGTATCTTTCACCATTCCTAGTCATTGGTTTAAAAGGACCACATACATCCGAATGTATGATTCCTAATAAATCTTTTGCCCTTTCGTTAGTTCCACTAAAGGGTGCCTTAGTCATTTTACCTTGTAAACAAGATTCACAAACATCAAATGAATCACATCCATTTGTTTTTAAAAGATCATTCTTTTGAAGTGTTTGTATACGTTTTTGTTGGACCAAAAGAACCAATAAGCCTGATCAGAAAAACCTCCAAGTCCCACAGACATTACAACTGCTGAAAATACAACAGCTGAAGACATTAGCTGATTACAAGGTCTGAAGACAAAGTCTGAAAGTAAAGAACTAAAGACAAAGTCTGAAAGTAAAGTAATGAAGACAAAGTCTGAAAGTGAAGTACTGAAGACAAAGACTGAAGACCAGAGTGATCAGTAGTTGTCACAACAGCTGAAGTTATTAACTTCCGTAGTTGTGATGGTTTTCCTTTCAGTACTTGTATTTTATCTTTCAGTACTTTATAGTTTCAGTAGTTTTAGTTCAGAGTTTTATGTTCTTGTACTTAGCATTCTCTGAGATGTGATCAGTTGTTGAGAACATTTTCAGTAGTTTGCATAGTTTTAGTTGTTTGTATAATTCTGTTAGATGTCACTATCAAGTGACATCCGCACACGTCACATTTCTTCATAAAAGGAATGTTGACCTAGTTGTTTTGTAACCGAAGCATTAGCGTGAATGAAAATATTCCTTTAACAGAAAAGTTCTCTCTCTCTATAATCGTTATTGTGTGATTGCATATTCATACTTATCTTGCTTGAATTTGATCTTATTTCTGTTATATTCCGCTGCAAATTCAAATCTAATTGATCAAACTAGATCCGATCCTATCAAATGGTATCAGAGCTGGTTAATCATTGATCGATTTAACAATTGATCATTGAAACTGCTCTTTTGATAGCTAAGTTTGATCGAATTAGCAAATTTGCAAGAATTGATTATAGAGTTTGATTTTTTGTCGCTTCCGGTCACTTAATTGAGATTCAAATTGTGTTGTTGGGTTTTTAAGCTAGACTGATTTTAGTCTCATTGAATTTGGTTGAATTTGTGAAAATGACTACTTCAATCAATGATCCTCACAATACTGGCTCCTCAACTAAGCCTCCGATGCTTGTTAGAAGTGAGTATAACATATGGCAACGCCGAATGCTCCATCACCTGTCTGTTAACAGTTCAGGTTGTTGGAAGTCAGTGGTTCATGGACCATATAAGCCTATGGTGAGTAATCCTGAAACCAATGAGATGGTTCCGAAGAAGAATAAACAATATTCTTATGAGGATTTAAAGCTGTTGGAAATTAATGCTAAAGCCCATGGAGTTCTGGCCATGGCACTACCTAATGAAATCTACTCTGGGCTTATGCATCATGAAACTGCTCATGATCTCTGGGTTGCTCTGAAAGAAAAATTTGGAGGAACTGATGAGGTCTTAGCAAACAATAGAGAAATCCTTGCCCAGCAATATGAGACATTCTCTCATAGGAAGGGTGAGACATTGACTCAACAGTTTGAGCGATTTTCATGTTTGATATCTGAGCTAAAAATGGTTCAACATGAATATACAAACATCCAGATGAATAACAGATTCTTCAGATCCCTGCCTGAGAGATGGGACACTTATACCATTGTCCTACGCTCCAGTGCAAATCTGGATACTCTATCTCTCACCCAACTTCATGGGAAACTCTTAACATTTGAGAGAGAGATAGAACAGAAAAGGAAACTATCTTCATCTAGAAAGCTCACTGATGACTTTGTACCAGGAAACACTACTCTGGTTGGTCATGAGTCTGAATATGCTTCATCTGAAAGTTCATATGATGAGCATATTGATTTCTCTTCAAACAGCGGAAATCATGCTTTTGTTGGAGTTGAGGGTAACTCAGGTTTTAGTGTTGATAACTTGTGTTTTCTGATGGATGATTTGAAAGGAATTGCTGATGATGATCTGGAAGAGATGGATATTTTGAGCCAAATGGCATTGATCAATATCAGATCTCAAAAGTTTTACAAAAGAACAGGTAGAAAATTCCCTGGTCTCTCTGGCAAAACCAAAGTTGGTTTTGATAAGAGCAAGTTGAGATGTCACAAGTGCCATAGACTTGGACATTTTGCTAGAGACTGTAGATCATCTGGATCTAACTCATCTGCACCCTTTGTGACTTTTCCAAGCAATAGCTCACAATCCAAAGGGCAACATTCTACCAGTTCTAATCATCATTCACAACATCAATCATCTCTTGCATTCTTTGTTCCTCAAAGTCCAATGCCATATCCTTATCCATGTTTTTACAAGCCTCAGTCTAGTCAGGTTCCTGTACCCATGGCTCAACAACCACATGCTCTACCTGATCCTCAACCATCTCAAACAAATCAACAATCTCAATCTCAATCTCATCAGAGCTTTTTCACTCCTGAGGTTGTTGACTGGAGCAGTTTACCAGATGATGTCTCTGGTTATTCTGAACAACTATTTGCTAGTGCTGGTCAACATGGTGGTGAAAACCCTTTTGGAAATCTTGCTCTAATAGCCCTGGAGTCTACTGACGGAAATCCTTCATCATCATAGGTACCACAGGTATCTTCTGAGGCTAAGGCCAAGTTATGTTCTGAGTCATGCATAGCTGCTTTTGTTTCAATTAGGGAAGCAAATGTAGCTTTAATTAATCAAAACCTTGGCCTTGAAAAAGCAATTTCCAAAAGAAAAGCTGAGTTTGAGTCTGTTTTAAAAGAGAAGGATGAGGAGATTTATAAACTAAAGTGTCAAATCACTGATGAAAAAGCAAAGGTAGAGGTCATTTTGGAAAATCACAAGAATCTCAAAGAAACACTTGCATCAACCCAAGTTAATTGTGAACGTTGGGTAACATCATGCAAGGGATTTGAAATGCTTCTCAGTAAGCAAACAGCTTCTAATGTGAAGTTTGTGATTGGGTATAATCATACCATACCTCCTATAGATTTTACTCCCAAGCTAGTAGTAAAATCTGAGGATGATTGTAATTCCCAAACCACATCATCATGTGTCTCATCCTCAAATGATAATTCAAAATCAGAGGATGAAGTCAGTGTTAGTACCTCAGCTAATCAAATTGCTGATGGTCCTACTGCTTCGAAACACATGATCAAGAAGAGACTGAGTAATTCAGGTGTTGTTCCACAAGGTACTCAAATTACTGAAGGGCAAAACACAACACCTGAAGAGCATTTCAAATCAGAGGACAACAAGCATTGCTTGACAACTGCTGAAGGGTCTATAAGGAATCTCAAAAGTACTGATAGAAAACTTCTGAAGAATAAATCTTCAGTTGTTGCAAATCCTTCAGTAATTCCCAAATGTACTGAAAGGAAGAAAGTACTGAAGAACAAATCTTCAGTAGTTTCATCATCTTCAGCAGTTGATCAACAAAAGATGAAAAGAAAGCCATGTGAAATATGTGGTTTGTTTAATCATCTTACTGATGAATGCTGGTATAACAAGGGTTTAAAATTCAACAAAGAGAAAATCATTAAGAAGAAAATGCATAAAATAAAAGATGAATTTCAAACCAAGTTTGTACCACAATCATCTCAATTTGATAAACCAAAGCTTTTTCAAAAAGTCACAAAGAAGGAAGGGGTTCTTCACATAACAGCTGAAAATATTCCTCATGGAATATTAAAAACTCAGACTAAGTCTGTGTCTTTTCAAAAGAAGGATGTGGTGAATCACAAGAACAAATCACTAACAAGTACTGATGTGTCAACTGAGTTGAAAACTTTGACAACCAATCAGACACAACTTGTAATGATGGTTCAACATCTATTGGGGAGAGTTAACCAATTAGATGTTTCTGTGATTAAACCACTGAAAAGGACACCTAAGCCAAAATCAAAGGAATCCTTTTCAGCACCATCTACATCTTCAAAAGCTGTTAATCATGGAAAATCAGTTAGTTTAAAATCTGTTGATGAAAACAGACCCAAAACCAAAAAGGTTTGGGTCTCAAAGGCTAACTAATTTTTGTGAAAAATGCAGGGTTCTTCAGCATGCCAAAGAAGCATCTGGTATGTAGATAGTGGAGGATCTATGCATATGACAGGGAGCAGCTCTCTTCTTCATGATTATTCTCAAGGGAAGAAGGGATTTGTTTCTTTTGGAAATGATGCCAAGGGTTATATCATTGGAAAAGGATTTGTCTCAAATGGGGAAATAAGATTTGATGATGTTAACCATGTGGAGAACCTCAAGTACAATCTATTAAGTGTTAGTCAAATGTGTGATAAAGGGCATGTTGCACTTTTCACAAGTCAAAATTGTCGGATTCTGTCTTCCAAAGTTTTGAACAAGATTGACAAGATATTGGATGAATATACTCTCCTGAAGGCCAACAGGATTGGAAGAGTATATGCCTTAGATTTATCAAAGAAAATCGATCTTAAAGGCCATCCATGTCTGTTCTTTAAAGCCTCTCCTCAAGAATCTAAACTATCGCATAGAAGGCTTGGTCATGTAAATCTTAAGAACATGAATCAGCTCATTCATCATGGTTAAGTGAGAGGTTTGCCATTGAAGGAGTTCAAATGTGATGATAACTGTCCAGCTTGCTTAAAAGGGAAGCAACACAAAGTTTCATTCCCTTCAATAGAAGAACCCAAGTCCACTGCCTGCTTGCAATTACTGCATCTGGATCTCTTTGGTCCTGTTAGAGTAATGAGTATGGCAAAGAAAAAATACTGTCTGGTAATTGTGGATGATTATTCTAGATATGTATGGACTTTCTTCTTGCATTCCAAGGATGAGGCTGCTCAAATCATCATTTATTTTGTGGTGCATGTGGAAAAGCAGCATTCACTTCCAGTCAAATGTGTGAGAAGTGATAATGGCACAGAGTTTAGAAATCACACTCTTGATGAATTCTATTTGTCTAAGGGAATCAAGAGACAAAATAGTATTCAAAGAACTCCTGAGCAAAATGGAGTGGTGGAGAGAAAGAACAGGACCCTTATTGAAGCCGCAAGGACAATGTTGGCTGACTCTGGTTTGCCACTAACCTTTTGGGCTGAAGCTGTCAACACAGCTTGCTATGTACAGAATAGGGTATTAGTGAATCAGAGGTTGATGAAGACTCCTTATGAGTTATTACATCATTTGGCCCCTCTAATTTCATTCTTTAGAGCATTTGGGTGTCTCCAAAAGACAAAATTCGTGAAAGCCCTGTTGAGTTGTTTGATTTGGACATACTACAATATGTTCCATATCAGTCTCCACCTGTTATTGTTTCTGAAGTTCCATCCTCTCCATCTGATGGTATAAATGCAAGTTGTAGTGATCATCTGCCTGTATCTACTACACTTGATGTTCCTGTAGCTTCAGCAGTTCCATCCACAACAAATGCTGATGAAATCTCTGAATCCTCTACTTCATTTGAACTGCCATCTCAGTCTAGGTTTCAAGAATCATAATCAACATCTGTTGCTGCTGAATCTCCTACAAACACTTGCACAGATATTATTGAGTATCAAGAATTGAAGAATCATCCCATGTCCCAGATCATTGGTGACATTAATGCTGGTGTTTCAACAAGAAATCAATTGTCCAATTTTTGTCTCTATGCTCTCTTCATCAGTCAGCAAGAGCCAAAGAATTATCATGTGGCATTAAAGGACAATGGATGGGTTGAAGCCATGCAGCTTGAGCTTCTTCAACTTCAAAAACAGCAAGTGTGGGAACTGGTTCCTCTACCCCAAGGTAAGTGTGCAATAGGCACTAAATGGGTGTTTAGGAATAAAACTGATGAAAAAGGCCAAATTGTCAAGAACAAGGCCAGACTGGTTGTACAGGGGTTTTCACAAGAAGAAGGTATTGATTATGATGAAACCTTTGCCCCTGTAGCTAGATTGGAGGCAATCAGATTGTTTTTAGCTTATGCTGCTTTCCATAACCTTAAAGTTTTTCAAATGGATGTCAAAAGTGCATTTTTATATGGTAAAATATAAGAAGAGGTTTATGTGTGTCAACCACCAGGTTTTGAAGATCATAAACATCCAGATTGGGTGTATAAGCTTGATAAGGCTCTTTACGGGTTGAAACAAGCACCCAGAGCCTGGTATGAAACATTATCTAACTTTCTTCTTCAAAATAATTTCACTAGAGGCTCCATAGATAAAACTTTGTTCATTAAGAAAGTAGGCATGCATAAGCTCCTTGTTCAAATTTATGTAGATGACATTATTTTTGCATCCTCTGATCCACAGTTGTGTGATGCATTTACTAAATTGATGCAACAAAAGTTTGAAATGAGTGCCATGGGAGAATTACAGTTCTTTCTGGGTTTGCAAATCAAACAAATGGCTGATGGAACTTTCATTCATCAGTCAAAATACACAAAAGATTTGTTAACTAAGTTTGATTTACAAAACTGTAAACCTTGTTCTACTCCCATGTGCAGCAACACACAACTGGATGCTGATCAAAAAGGTAAAGCAGTTGATGAAACTCTTTACAGATGTATGATTGGTTCCTTAATGTACCTTACAGCTTCTAGACCAGATATTATGTTTGCAACTTGTGTCTGTGCTAGATTTCAGGCTGCACCTAAAGATTCCCATATGATTGCAGTCAAGAGGATCATTAGATATTTGCAAGGAACTCAATCTCTAGGACTTTGGTATTCCACTGGGCACTCTTGCAAATTAGTTGCTTTCTCTGATAGTGACTATGCAGGGTGTAAGTTAACCAGAAAATCAACTTCTGGTGGATGCCAATTTCTAGGCAACTGTTTAGTTTCTTGGCAGAGTAAGAAACAAACTTCAGTTGCTACATCCACAGCTGAAGCAGAGTACATTGCAGCTGCAAGCTGTACATCTCAGGTACTCTGGCTTCAAAATCAATTATTGGATTATGACATTACAGAGACTAAGACTCCTTTATTAACGGATAGTGCTTCAGCTCTTTGTATTGTTAAGAATCCTGTCCAGCATTCTAGGACCAAACATATTGAGATCAGACATCATTTTATCAGGGATTGTTATGAAAAAGGTCTGATTGATCCAAAGTTTATGCCTAGTGCTGATGAGCTTGCAGATATATTTACTAAGCCTTTGGACAGTGCAATTTTTCATAATCTTGTACTCAGGCTTGGTATGCTGCAACTAGAATAATCTGACAACTATTGATGCTCTTAGTCAATATATACTGATGAGCATTAGTATAATTCTGTCAAAAATAAGTGCTGATAAGTCATTTTTTCTTCAACAGTTTTTATAACTACTGAAGACTAAACTACTTAAAAGTACTGAAGTACTTCATTTGTTGAAAAGTACTGATGTAGTTCAAACTACTGAAGTCTTTTATAATAGATAAGTACTGATGACCAATGAAACATCTGAAAATCAGATGATCTGATGAGTAAGTGTTAAGGTCATTGAAACAGTTGAACTTTGCGAATTGACGACAACAACTACTGTTTCATTTCAAAACAACTGAAGCCAAAACCAAGTCTGATGACCAACACCAAGTCTTCAGTTGTTTACAACATCTGAGAGTTAAAACCATGTCTTCAGATGTTTTCTAACAACTGATGACTCACACCAAAACTTTCAGTTGTTTTCTTTCAGCCGTTTCATAACCTATATATACCTAACCCTAACTTGAAACTTTTCATAACTCACTTTCCAAACGTTCTTCTTCCATTAATGGCGACCATGCAAATCAAACCTCGACACAACTGTGTCACTTACCTTACAAAATCAACCTTTTGGAACAAGTTTAATGCTGCTATTGATTTGATGGTTGATTCCCAATATCGCACAGCCTTTCTCTTGAATCCTACCATCTATCCCGATACCCTTTGCCAATTATGGACAAACGTCACTGTTCATACTGCTGAGAATGATGACTCGATCACTCTCCAGTCGCTTGTCAACCAGAAACAGGTGGTCATCACCTCTGAGATCATTCGTCAAACCCTAGACCTGAATGATGCTACCAATGTCACCAGATACCCCAAAGGCACCATTGATTTATCCTTTGTTAATCATGGTTATGAGGGTGACCTAAGTGCTACTACTATTCTGAAGAAGCACTTCCATGATGCTGAGCGGCTCATTTTTCATATGATCAATGTCTGTCTTGCCCCCAAAACATCTTCATGGGATCAAATGTCCTCCAGGTGGCAACAGGTATTGTATTCTATCCTTGAACATCAAAGCCTAATTTTTTCTGAAATAATATTTTTGGAATTAAAAGATTTGGCAATGAAACCTGTGGCTAATAGATGGATATTATATCCAAGGTTTCTTATGGCCATAATTATTAATCAATTAAAATCTGATGGCCTTGTTGGCCTTGGAGTCCCTGCTCTGGTAGTTTTGCCAGAGGTATACTCCAGGCAAAACTCCAATCCACAACTCAAAGAGGCTGCCAAACTGCTAAAACCCAAGCAGAGGGAACCCACAGCCTCCACCTCCAGATCTAAAGTCCCCTCCAAACCAAAATCCAAGAAAACCAAAAAGGCTACTCAGGGAGTTGAGTCCCCTGATGATGCCCCTGCAGCACAAACGCAGGATGAAACTACTAGTCTTAATCCCCTTGTAGTTTCAACGACTCCACCAGCTGAAACCGCTCAGGTATCCTCTCAACAGGATCCTGATGCAACCAACATTGGGGAAACCACATCACTGAAATCTCTCTCACTTGAGAAGATTGCCATTGAAGAGCACAATTCACCCCAGGTGCAATCCTTTTCACCTCCATCTCCCACTGAAACCACCCTTACTAGCCCAACTGCAGTCATTGCACAAGTGCTGACTCAACTACATTCCTCTACCCCTCCCCAGAAACCTGTTAACACTGGGAAAACCTCAACAGCTGAGGGAGAGGATTATAATGTAGTTGACAACCCACACATAGGGATTATAAAGTTCAATCTCCCAGTGTAGATGAGGAGACTAGAACATCTGGTGAGGCTACCTCTTCCCCTGTTTCAACACATGAACATGATGAAGCAGGTATCATCTCTAAGACCTCACCAGAGGCAACTGTCAATGAAGGACTTAATCCTGAGGCAGGAAGTCCCCAGTTCCAAGACAAAGGGTCACATGTGATTACTGATCTACACTCAGCACATGTTCATCCTGATTTACTCAGGAGGTCAGCTGATTCAGCTAACACTGATGATGACCTGGGCTTTTTCTTTGATGTTCTAGCCCAAAACACCATTCTTGAGGTTGAGGTTTGCAGATTACAAGAACTGCTTGCCAAAATGTCTTAGGAATCAAGTCCATCTGCCCCAATTAACCCACAGATGGCAGCTTCTGTTGAAGCTCTCCCAAACACTAAGCCACTCTCATCAAATAAGCCACCAGCCTCTGTTTCAGGCACCATTTCTCAGGGAGAGAACCCCTCTGAGCAAATGGTTGCTGCTTTTAAATCTTCCTTACCTCTCATCACTCCTATCATCACTACTATTGTTCATCAAACCATTGATGAGAGGATTTCCTCAAATCTTCAAACCCTTGTGGATGATGCTGTGTCAAAGAAACTTTCTGACATTCAAACCCCTAAACCCAATGCAACCAAAAAGGGGGAGTCTAAGTCAGTGAAAGATGATAAAAGAAAGAGAGTTGAAGAGGAAGAAGCCAAAGAGAATAAAGGAAAAGAGATAATTACTTACAAAAGAAAGAAAAGTGCTGCTAAACAGACTGAGGATGAGAAGAAGATGGAGGAAATGATCAAAGAAGCTGATGAGCAACACAGCAGATCCATGGACAGGATTATTGATCAGCTCTTCAGACAAAATTTTGATACTGCCAAACTTGACTCAGAGATCAGAAGGCTTGAGATTCAGGAGATTGAAAATCGATGGGCAGGCTGCAATGAGAAAGAAAGGGAAAGATTGGAGGCTATGATCAGATTCTTATCAAAACACTTGGGAAGACCTATCATTGAAGTCAAGTCATGGTCTAGAGATAGCATTTTGGAGATAACCACCAAAATATGCTCTTCTGAAAGCTTCAACAAAGGTCTGATCATAGAAGCTCTGGATGAAGCTGGTGCTGGGAAAAGATCTGACATGGCTAAGTTATCCAAAGCCACCCTCACAAACAAAATGATAGAGCAGCCTTTACAATCTCCCTTACCATTTCTCAAAATGGTTGACAAGGACTTCCCTCAGTCCTCATCCATTCAAGCAATGAAGAAACAAGCTCTGAGGCTGTACACTCTTAGGCATACATTCCAACATCAAAGAGAAAGAGTGAGGATTTGGCCAGATCCCAGGTTAAGTTCCAGAATACACACGAGAAACATACCAAGTAGATATCATGGCCAAGTGAAAAAGACTTTGAATGCTGCAATTATGTTGGCCATGGTAGTCTCACCCTGGGAGATTATAGAAGAATTCAAGAGAGCACACACCTCAAAATCAACCCCTCAATCTATACTTGAGAACAAAATGATCAAGAAGGGGCTGTTATACAAGAGACTTGAAGATCTTCAAAAGAGTGAACTCCAGTTGTTGCTAGAAGGCTCTCATCTAGATGAATTTGCTTACAGAGAGATCACAACTGTTGCGTTGAAGAATGGGAAGATAGTAAGATATCTGTCTGAATATTATGGCCCTGAGTTCTTCTTTGAGGGAGAAGCAGAAGAACTCACCAAGGAGGAACAAGTTGTTCTCCTTGAGGCTTATGCAAGAGAGTCTTACAGACTCATCAATGGGAAATAGGTTTCATGGTTGGGACAAGACTCTGTGTCCAGTTTCCCCAAGACAGAGTTCCCTTCCACACTTAGCCAATCAAAAGATTAGAAACCTTTTTCCCGGCCTGTGCTTACATGATTACCTCTGAAGCTGATCAAGAGAGTGTTTTCTGCCAAAGAATAAGTGGGATCATCAATAAACTTAGAGGTTTTGGCTGCATTGGTTCAAGGGGAGTTTGTTGGACCAAAAGAACCAATGAGCCTGATCAGAAAAACCTTCAAGTCCCACAAACATTACAACTGCTGAAAATACAACAGCTGAAGACATTAGCTGATTACAAGGTCTGAAGACAAAGTCTGAAAGTAAAGAACTAAAGACAAAGTGAAAGTAAAGTAATGAAGACAAAGTCTGAAAGTGAAGTACTGAAGACAAAGAATGAAGACCAGAGTGATCAGTAGTTGTCACAACAGCTGAAGTTATTAACTTCAGTAGTTGTGATGGTTTTCCTTTCAGTACTTGTATTTTATCTTTCAGTAGTTTATAGTTTCAGTAGTTTTAGTTCAGTAGTTTTATGTTCTTGTACTTAGCATTCTCTGAGATGTGATCAGTTGTTGAGAACATTTTCAGTAGTTTGCATAGTTTCAGTTGTTTGTATAATTCTGTTAGATGTCACTATCAAGTGACATTAGCAGACATCACATTTCTTTATAAAAGGAATGTTGACCTAGTTGTTTTGTAACCGAAGCATTAGCGTGAATGAAAATATTCCTTTAACAGAAAAGTTCTCTCTCTCTATAATCGTCATTGTGTGATTGCATATTCATACTTATCTTGCTTGAATATGATCTTATTTCTGTTATATTCCGCTGCAAATTCAAATCTAATTGATCAAACTAGATCCGATCCTATCAGTTTCTTGTTTATATGACCAAGACGACAATGCCAAAGATAGGTATCACTCAAATCCAACTTGAGTTTCTTGGTGTTAGTTTGGTACAATGAACTATTTAAAGTAATTTCATGAACCAATTCATAAATACCATTAATGGGAATAGCTTTAAAATAGAACATATCATTTAAAGAAACATGAATATCATTTTCAACAAAAGATAATACATAATCATAATTTCTTAATTGGGATACTGAATTAATGTTCCTAGTCAAACTAGGAGCATACAAAACATTCTTCAAAATAATATCCAAGCCATTTGGAAGTTTTAGGATGTAGTCCCCACGAGCTTCAACTTTGACTTTGGTTCCATTGCCCATGAAGAGACTAACATCCCCTTGATTGAAGTCCCTACTTCTTTTGAACCCCTGCAACAAATTGCAAATATGAGTTCCACATCCGGTATCTAATACCCATGTGTTTGAAGATGTAACATTAAGATCAATATGAATCATGTATATTGTACCTGAGGTCTGCCCGGCATCCCTCTTTGCTTTCAACTCTTGGAGATGGACAGGACAATTCCTTGCCCAATGTCCAATCTCCCCACACTTGAAGCATGGGTCATTGGTAGAAACTTTTGCTTCTTCTCTTGTGGTTTGGGTGGCACCCTTGCCACCCCTTTCCCCTTTCCGCATACGGGTCCCTTACCCTTGGCAACCTTTGCCTTGGGTGCGGGATGAGGCCTTTTCTTGTTCCCACCTTCATTGATGGTGAGAACGGGTAAAACCCTTTTACCCATGGCCGCCTCGGCCGTTTTAAGAAATTGAGTGAAGCTCACCAATGCTCTTGTCCCATGCATTCATGTTGTAATTCAACACAAATGTCTCGAACTTCTTGGTAAGGCCATTAAGGATCAAATCCGTGGCCAATTCCTTCGAGACGGGACAATTAAGCCTCTCGAGGCGGTCAATATGACTTTTCATCTTAAGTACATAAGATGAAACAGATTGGTTGTCGTCCATACGACATGCATGGAGTGCTCGAACCGTTTCGTAGCGCTCAACCCTTGCTTGTTGTTGGAACGTTTCCTTCAGCTGGGTTATCATGTCATAAGCTCCGTGATGTTCATACTCCTTTTGGAGATCCGGAGTCATGCTCGCTAGCATGAGACAAGACACTTGGATGGAGTCCTCAGTGTATTTCAGCCAATCGTTATAGGCCTCCTCATCATCCTCAGTAGGTTGATCGGGGATAGGGTCGTCTAAAACATATGATCTTCTCTCTTGCTTTAGAACGATTCTCAAGTTTCGATACCAATCAATGAAATTATTATGATTTAGACGTTCCTTTTGGAGGATCGCTCGTAATGATTGGGTGGACGCGGATGAGTTATCATGATTGTCATTATTGGTGGCCATCTACAAAATTTAACAAAGATCTATTTAGAATTTTTGATATTGCTATTTTTAATAATTAATGCCTTTTAAGGTCATTTTATATTAAAATCTAGAACCCAACATTACATTTAAATTGTGGTTAGGTGACCTTTATCCTATGATTTAAATTAATAAGGTGGTCAACGATTGACGGTTGCAACCATTTGCAACTTCTAGAGGTATTGGATCGACTTTAAACATCATATGTAAAGTCGGCATGTTAATCCCATCAACACCATTTGGAAACTATATTTAGGTGATCCATTTAACATGGTTTGCAAATCAAGTTACCCTACTTGCACACACGTGTGAGTTTACCCACATAAGTGGTTAGGTGACCTTTATCCCACCAATGTGGTATCCCCACCTTAAGTCACAAGTTCCCTCTAAATGGTTAGGTGACCTTTATCCCATTAAGAGTTTCCAAATGACTCAAGTGTCGTGCAAAAGGACGGTGTTAAACTTGTTTGTCAAAAGTTTAGAGATTTCATAATTCTAGTTAGAAAACTCTATGGACTTGTATTTGCATGCTTTCAAATACAAGATACCCTATGGTCCTTTTAATAAAACCCATTTTATTACGAAATCATTAATCCTTTTAATAACCATTTATCAACACTTGATGAATAAGAACCATTTTTATATTAGCTTGTTAAGATCATTTATATTAAGATTGTCCATCATATCCAAATATCATACAATCGTTCATAAAATCACAATCAAACAAGCATAATATAAACAACCACAATGTGCATAACCATAGCTACTATTGTGACCACACTTGTTTGCCATCACAAGTGTGGTCATTCGGTCCTTCTTAAGGGTTAAATACAACACAAAATTGAGGTCTTCATAGTCCCCCACTTGAACTTGCATCCATATGCTTCAATTCCTTCTTTTGTGTCTTCCTCTTTTGCTTCCTTCCCGAGCATCTTCTTTTACAAAATATATCCTAATACATATTTTATAGTAAAAGAAAAATACTCCTAGTCTATTATTACATCCCAATGAATAAATAGACAAATTACATTTTTAAACAAAACACAAATTAATAAACAATCCTATTGAATAAACCAAAACCAAAATGAACATACATCATATCATCCAAACATTGCAAACAACACAAGGCCAAAAGCTAGGTTATGCACCAATATGAACATACATCATATCATCCAAATATAACTAAGAATCCCCATTAAAACCCACGATTTTCAGCCAACATAAACTGAAAATACGGGTTTTAAACATTGTCCAAACAATATACATATCATCATACATATCTTTCAAGGTTTAATCACAAGCATGTGTGATATAACCTTGAAAGCTTGGGGATTCAACATACAAGAACATTTCAGCCCTTAAAAGGGTTATAAAATCCCATAAAACAAATTTTATAAGGATACTAACAAGCATGCTATCCACATAACCTGGCTCTAGATGCCATTGATGGGTTTGTAAGAACACAAAACACAGTTTAACCTCTTAAACTTACTGAAAACTCAGCGGAATCACAACTTTATAAACTTGTCTATAAGCTGAAAATATGTTCATTAGGTGACCATATTAATGTTTAAAACAAACCCATATATCAAAGGATCATTATATGTGAATAAGCATGCTATGTGAACATAAAACAACATAATATGACAGCCACAAAGGACTGCCATAACTACCTTCCAGTAGCTCAAAAACCATGGATGAAAGGGGATGAGATGAAGGTGATGATGATGTCGAATATGCAGCCTAGACTCCAAGAAGAGGAGCCCTCAAGCTTGTATACTCCAAGCCTCCTTGCAAGCACCTCTTGTTAGGGAGATTCAACACCAAACACACCACAAATTGCTCTCCAAAACCCCTTAATGATGCTGCCTTGGCCGTAGCTTTTGAGAGAAAGAGAGAGGATTTATTTTTGTGTTTTGCATGTGAAGTGAAGTAAGTGTTAGAGAGTCCAACACTCTTTCATAAAAAGTGTGTGTTACCAAGGCAAAAGAAGGAACCCCATTGGTCCATGGGGTGGCCGAAATTTTTGAAAAATGGCTGTGATTCCCTCCACTTTTATGTCTTGTGGACACATTAAAAGTTCATGGACCCTCTTGGATCTTTAATGTGTGACAAGTGCAAGAGCCATACTTATGTTTTATGCACTAATCTTTAATTAAACATTTTAATTAAAGATCACTAACATTGCATTATCTTATGTTATTTAAATCCTTTTAAATAACAATGTGATTAATAAAACCCATCAACAAATCATCCTTATGATTTGACCCATTTCACATATAATTGTTTAGAAAACAAATTTTCTAAATTTGGTGTGTTATTATTCAATTGCATGATTGCATCATCAATTAAATAATCGTTTGTGTCTGCAAAGCTTGTTATTTGGGTATATCCCGACTTGGATCATAACGTACTAACCACATCAATATTCTAAGTGTCTTGGGCACATAGAATCCTACAAAAACAAGAAGTGTGCATCAAAAGGTTTTTGATAAGATGTCCCAACTAACTTGACTTGCCTGTATGATTCCAAATTGAATTGGTCCAGTTATGGTCAAAATAAATTGAAGCTGCCTATTCCGGAACCGAATCCAGTAGATTTCTATCTTAGGATTTACACCTCACAAAAAGTCAAAAACAAGTTTAGTTTTGTACTTCAGCTTAAGTCTTTTATTTTATTTAAATTTAGTCAATTCAGTTTGTTTAATATCGGACTACGTCATGGAATCCAGTAAGGGAGTAAATCACCTAAAAGGGTCATGTCTGAGGTGGCCACATGTGTTTTCAAAAGGTAAATGGGTCATGTCTGAGGTGACAAAGTGTTTAAAAGGATCACGTCTGAGGTGATAAAAAGTTTTTCAAGTTAAAATGATCATGTCTGAGATGATCAAATTATTCATAATGTTAATTCAACAGTTTAAAAGGGTTTAAATGTCAAATGGTCATAACGTCAGAAAATTTCATGAGTATGACCCATTCGCACGACTGGACCATGAGTATGGGCCAACCGTACGAATGGACCATACCCATGCCTTTTATAGCCGAATGGACATGAGTATGGACCATTCAATCGAATGGCTTATGCGAATGAGCCATTCGGCCGATTGAGAGTGTGCGAATGAACAAGTCGCATGATAGAACTCTAGTCGGATGACTGAAGGTGAGCGACTGATCCAATCGCACGACTGAGGTCCATTCGCCCGAATGAAATGAGCGAATGAGTCTAGTCGTACGATTGAAGTCAGATTTAGTATAAATAGAGGGGGAGTCGGTCGCAGAGACTCATCACTCCCAAATTAGCCCGAAGTCGCACGACACGTCTTTACTCTGCCAAATTTTCGGTTGATCATTATAAATCATTGATTGTTGTGTACTGACTATCTGCACTGATTATACAGGTATATTGCGGTGCAAATCCATCATTATTTCACTCAATTTGAGTCCAAATCTGGACAGTCGGACCAATCCAATAACCAAAACATGTTTGGACAAATAACCTAACAAAACTAAGTAAGGGAAGGAGGGCTTCTGCATGTACCCTCGATTCAGTCGCACGACGGGTGTAAATGCATGAGTTTGCGCACGACTGAACCATGCGTATGAGTTCAGTCGCACGACGGTGTAAATGCATGAGTTTGCATACGTATGAGCCTAGTTGCACGCTCAGCCGTACATATGAGGTCATTCGCACGACTGGATCTCAGTCGCACTGCTCATTCGCACGACTTGATCTCAGTCGCACAGTCTCATTCGCATGACAGAAAAGAATATTTTCAAGTCCAACTGATTCAAGATATTATTAATCAACAGATACTAATGTTTATATTCATTGTGTAACAGATGGCGAGTCGGTGGACTATGAGCACTAAGCACAACATTTGTGCTCATCTGGATCTGAAATCCAGAAATGCTTCAGACTTTTCTGGCGTTATCTTATTTCTGAGGAGATCGAGGATCTCTCATGCTATATCTACTCCGTGTACACCGTATCGCTCCATTCAGCAGGCCTTCTGGGAAGGCACAGTTGTTGATAGATCTTCAGAGCCTCACCGCATCAGGAGTACTATTTTCAGAGAGGCCATTGAGATCACTAAGGATGATCTCAGGACGGTGTTGCAGTTTGGGGACGATGCTGACTGTCCCACTAGACTACACCCCCTTACTGTCCGAGGATGTTTCTTGCGAGCTAAGTACTCTGGGGACATCAATGCAGGGGTGCTCAACAAAAGCAACTTGTGCCCCCAGTTCAAGTACCTCGCACATGTGCTGCTGAAGTGCATAGCGTCTCGGAAGGGAGGATTTGATGAGTTGTCAGATCAGATCCAGAACGCATATGCAGCGTTGGTGCTGAACCACCCGTTCAGCTTCTCCAGGATGATCTTCACCTACTTGGTGGAGAACATTGAGGGGAAAGGGAAGCAGGGCTTCTGCATGTACCCTCGATTCATGCAGATGATTATTGACCAGAAGCTCCCTTCCTTGCCAAAGGAGAAGGAGGACGCGGTGGTACTCGAGGTGATGGATGATACCACCTTGGGTAGGATGAAGGTCTACAGGGGAAAGCAGGTGAAACCCCCTGTGAGACGACTGTTTGGACATTTGAGTAGAGTTGACTACGTGGCGCCAGCGAAGAGGAAGTGGCGTCACGATGATAGTGATGATGGTGGTGATACTGGTCCCACCCAGTATAGGGCCACTCCTTCAGATGTTATATCACCATCATCCACCCACAGAGGAGCAGAGATAGCGGGATTTCATACGGATTTTCAGGCTGATGAAGATGACGAGTCGGACGAGGAGCCGTTGACTCGGACGGTGGGCCGCAAGGTGGTTGCCACCGAGAGAGGGATTAGGGCGGTAGGTGGACGTCAGGGTGAGTCTGGGGAGGCTGTAACTGATCCATCTTACACCCCAGACCAGCCCAGCAGCCAAGGGGGAGCATCCTCCTCTAAGGGAACGAGGAAAAAGAGGATGGCTCAGCCTCAAGGAATGAAGAGTAAGAGAAGGAGATTTACCTTGATCACCACCACAGCCACCACCACAGCCACTACCACAGCCACCACCACCACTACCACACCCTCTACCACTGTCACCACACTACCCACCACTACATACATCCCATCTACCACCATATCTACCACACCCACTCCACCACCAGTATCATCTATAACAATCCCAATCTTCACCACTGCCACCACCACCACTACTAGCCACCAAGCCGGCCCATCATCACATCCCTCCCATACATCTGGATCACCTCTACCTCCCAGTGGGGTAGAGGAATAACTCTCTGCACTAAACCGTATGGTGCTGAGGCTGTTGGCAGCCGATGACGAGAAGACAGCTCAGATTCGTCAGTTGGTAGATCTTACAGCTGCAAAATCTCAGCAGATTTCTCAGCAGGCTCAGCTGATTGAGCAACAGGCACAGCAGATGGCTGCTCAGAGCCAAGAGATTGCACAACTCCAGGAGCATAAATTTCTATCAGCAAAGAAGATATAGGAGTTGGAGGATGCTAAAAAGACTATCATGCTCAAGCTCAAAGGAACTAAGGATGAGCCTCTGAAGATAAAAGAAAGGGATGGTGATGACGATGGTGATGACGATGGTGATGAGGATGAGGATGAGGATGAAGATGATGATAGTGATGATGATGAGGCAAATGATGTAGAAAAGACAGGGGAAAGGCAGAATGATGATGATGACGAAGAAGAATAAGGAGATGCACCTGCATCTGCCTCAGCTCAGGGTCAAGAGAGACGTTCAAAGAGAAATCAAGACCAACGAGCATCGTCGTCTTCCTCACCTACTGATGAGCCTGGGATTCAGGACAAAATAAATGATTAGACATTTATGTATTTGATAGCTTTTGTACTTGAATCATGTATTAAACTTCTGTGCTTAATGTTTATATATATATATATATATATATATATATATATATATATATATATATATATATATATATATATATATATATATATATATATATTTAATGGGTTTCTTTTCTGATTATTAACTAATGATTGATGTGTTACATGTCTAAATCAAGCAGATCCAAACTTTAGTGGGACGAATACGATGTTGCTCCCCTTCAGCAGGTCAAGACGCAACTAACCATGATTCTTGATCTGCAAGGGATTGTCAGGAGATCAGTCAGTTACACCCCTGAAGAGGGGGAAATAATTCATGATCTTACAAATGAGCAACTGGCCAAAATGTTCAAGCTGAATCCTGATGAGCTTATCAAGGACGCTCCAACCTTTGAATTAACTAGTGACGACGAGCTGAACGACATTGATGAGATAGAGATCGAGGATGTCACTGCATAGCACTACCCAGAGTATGCTGACCAGGAGGGAAATGTGGTTCCCAACCTGGGTGATTCGCTGGTCAGTGAAACGTTTGAGATACTGGATAAAATGGAGCAAGTGTCAGAGAAAATTAAGGAACAAGCCCAAGCCTCAGACGCTGATGTTAACATCCGAAAGGCAGAATGGGCTGCATGTTTTGAGGAGATCCGAGCCCAACTCGCTGCTCCTAAACCGAATGTCTACACCAAGCTCTACAAAGTGAAGAAACATCACAAGGTGTCAGGCAAGATTATCACGTGGGCTCATTTTGAGGATCTTAACGTATCACGATAAAGAGAGAGAAGGGTATTGAGTACTTTAGATTCCCACATGATCTAAAGACTCTACCTGGTTTTGAGCTCAACCAGCTAGCCAGACTGAAGCTACTATATGCTGACCCGAGAAAGATGTCAGGCTGGTTTGAGGCTGCATTAAAGAAAGAGTACCACACCAGATGGGTCAACTTCAAACCCCAACAACCTACGAGGTATATCCGAAGGTATAAGGTTGATGCCATAACTGGAAAGCCTAGAATAGTGCTGAAGTGGAGTCCTCCACGCATAATATCCAAGATCCCACTTCGGGAAATGCCACAGGACTTCACTCCTTAATTCAAATGGTGGTACTATGATTAGAGGACAGGAGAGGCAGTCATAGTCTTAAACAAAGAAGGAAAAATGGATACTATCAGGGTATTTGACCCGATGTGGCTCACAAACGTGTCTGCAATTGATGTCTACACATTATACAAGTGGCCACTATTCTATTACTCTCAAGATATTGTACAAGCTCTATAGTTTGAGAATGTTATAAGACTCTGCTTTGCATTTGAGATACACGCAGGAGTCACAAAAGAAGAGAAGTACAAAAAGTATGAAGAGGTAATGAAGAAGGTAAGACATTAGATAGATCTAGTTCCAAGGGGGAGTTTGTTGATACATATGTACCTAGATGTGGATCTTAATGTAATATGTCATGAATGTCTTACACTTATGTAATGCTTGGGTGATTAATGAAATGAGAATGTTTGGTTGTGATTTATAATGTTTAATGTTTCATTAATGAGTTGTGGAATGTATATTGACTTAATTATATAGGTTTGTGATTGTTTGAATTGATACACATAATGTTATAATAATGAATACATTCAAACTTGGTTAAGTGAAGTTCTCATGCGTCCGACTGGACCATGCACCCCAACAGTGGTCATGCGTCCGAATGGCCATGCGACTGAGTGTCTATGAGCCTAAACAGTCCATACGCCTGAACAACTTCATGCGACTGACTCAATCGCACGACTGAACACTCAGTCGTGCGAATGGATCAACAACACGGCTCAATCGCACGAATGAACCATGCTAATGGTTCAGTCGCCCGAATGAGCAACTCTAACCTATAAATACCACCTAATTCGTGGAAAAACGTAACAATTCAGATCACTTCGACTCCAGACGTACCCTAGCCATCCAGAAACCTCCAAGAACCTGTTCCAAGTTCACAGATCGCACTAGATCAATTCCATATCGTTCTTAACATTTAGATTCAATTCATAATTGATTCGACGTGCGTTCTCACTGATTGGATCGCCAATCAAATAGGATTCCGCACTATTTGAGTTGGTATACATGTTAATCAGTTATTATTTCATGCAATACACGATCCTAACAACTTTGATAATTGGTGTCAAAGAATGGAAGGCTTCATCAAGTCTCAAGACTCCAGGATGTGGGACTCTATTGTCCAAGGACCTTACATACCAAGCACCACTTCTACTACTGATGGTGGTATGATTCCAAATACTATTGCTGATTATTCTGAAAAAGACAGAAAAAGAATAAAGATTGATCAAAAAGCCATGACATCCCTTTAAACTGCTCTTCCAAACTCTATCTACAAAGGCTTCAAGAAGTGCAAAACTGCCAAGCAACTATGGGAAGCATTGAAGCTTATGTATGAGGTGTCCAATGAAGCTAATGAGAACAAGAAGGATCTCCTAAAGCAGTAGTGTGAAAACTTCACCTTCAAGGTAGGTGAAACCATGACTCAACAATACTTCAGGTATGTTGAGATTGTGGATACTCTAATGGATGTTAGAGTAACTCTTAAGAACATGGACATTATGAGGAAGTTCATGTCCTCTCTTCATAGACAATGGACACATTATTGTGTTGGCACCAGTACCGGGGCAAGTTCATTCACCATTATCTTTACTTCCATTCCGGACCAATGTCATATGCTATACACCAAACATCTGCACAAGTGTTGGTATTGGGCCGAATTTTATAAATAAACTTCTAACATCATGCACAAGTGCTAGAACAAGTACCGGGGCAAGCGACAAGGGTCCCATACATATGGTCAATTACAAGGATTAGACCCCTGTGTGCATCCTTTGGGGTAGCTAACCCGCACATAGTTGAGCTAACAACATCATAATGAGTTGTGCACCTCCTTTCATTTTGCTTGTAAGACTTTTCATTCATTCATTCTTTCATTAATGTGCATTCATTCATTCTTTACGTTTCTCTTTTCATTATCATATCTTCCGCTTTACGTTACATAATACTTTAGGTTCATTTCATAATCATACCACGTAAAGCCACAGACTAATACATAATAGGAACATAAGACCACACATCATAATCATTCATAACATCATCATAAACATCACATACATGATCATACATCATCATATAATCATGATACATCATCCTCGGGAACATCCCAAGTCATAGCCTAAAACTTCCATTTTTCCCAAAATTTCAGAAATAATTCTAAGTACTTAGGCGCTTGGGCACTATGCAGGCGCATGGGAACACTTTGGCGCATGGGAACTTTTTTGGCGCATGAGCACTATATGGGCGCGTGGCCAACACTTAGTCATTCGGGGCAACTTTCTAGGCGTATGGGCAGGTTGGTCCCATGGGGACACTTAGTCTCCTGGGCATAAATCTATGCGCATGGATACTATTTGGGCGCATGGGTTTCAGGCGCATGGGACTTAGGCGCATGAGCAACTAACCTTAACTTACCAACATAATTTCAGTCCCAAATTCAATCCTAACATATTCTACACTTAGTTCATACACTCTAAGCAACATAAACACATACATAACATAATCATAACATCATAATCACCTAAAACTTACTCCACCCACATACACATTCAATATACATACGGGTACAAATACCCACTTCTATAAAAACATACATACTTTCATTTCTAGCCCCAAAGAAGTTTAAAACATGTAAAATAGGGGATCTAGAAATCACCTTTGACAACTTTCGGGTAGAACTCTTTCAAACCGGAATGCCACTGTGTTCAAGCACCTAGAACCCACCAAAAACACAACCCAAACACAAAACATACATATAAGCATGCAACCGAGGCTATAAACCAGCCAAGAACACTTCAAAACACCTAAAACATACCTTGAATCCGGTTTCTTCTTCTTGTTCTTTCTAAAAGCCGAAGCTTCACTACTTTCTCTCTCTAAAACCCAAACAAAAAGTGATGTGCAAAGGTGATATGGGCGGCCATATCACCTTTTTGTACAAAACATATTATTTTTATTTCATTTGTACCCTTTTTACACCTTTAACCCCTTTACTTGGGTTTTATTTCTTTTCCTTCTTTTATTCTTCTCTCCTTTAAGAATCTGGGTGTTACAAGTCCACCCCCCTTATATAGGTTTCGTCCCGGAAACCTGTCATTCCTCAAACAAAAATGGGTAATCCAGCATCATCTCCTCTTCAGTCTCCCACATAAACTCAGATCCCTTTCTGTGCTTCCACTATACTTGCAACAAAGGAACGACTTTATTTCTTAGCCTCTTTTCTTTGCGATCAATGATCACCACTGGTTGCTTCATATAATTGAGCCGTTCATCTACCTCAATGTCCTCCAGTGGTACGAACTATCTTCATCGGCTAAGCACATCCTCAGATGAGATACATGGAACATCGGGTGAATTCCACTTAACTCATCGGGCAACTGCAACCTATAGGCCACCTCTCCTACTTGAGCAACGATTCGGAAAGGCCCTATATACCTTAGATTCAGCTTGCCCCGCTTTCTAAACCGAATGATGACCTTCTAAGTGAGACCTTCAACATAACTTTATCTCTGACCTGGAACTCAATCGGTCTACGTCTCTCATCGGCGAACGACTTTTGCCTATCCTTGGCTGCCATCATAAAGGCTTTGATCTTCTCCAACTTCTCAGTCGTAGCTTCAATCACTTCAATGCCTCCTAATTTTTTCTGACCAATATCGCCCCAACGAACAGGTGTCCTACACCTCCTACCATAGCATCTCATAGGGTGGCATACCCATACTGGCATGATAACTGTTCTTATATGAGAATTCAGCTAACGATAAGTGTTCATCCCAACCTCCTCAAAAGTCAATGACGCATGTCCGAAGCATATCTTCAAGCGTCGGAATAGTCCTCTCCGACTGACCATCCGTCTGAGGATGATAAGCCGTACTGATATGTAACCTCGTCCCCACGCATCGTGGAATTTCATCCAAAACTTGGATGTAAACCGGGTGTCACGGCCAGACACAATAGACATCGGTACACCATGACGAGTTAAAATCTCCTTGATGAATAGATCCGCTAATCTTTCAGATGAATACGTCTCTCGGATCGGCAGGAAATGAGCACTCTTCGTTAGTGTAAGGCCCCGTTCCCGGGACGCTTACAGTTGGATCCTCATCGCACATAAGACATATAATTATATTTCACTTTCATAAATCGTTGCAGCGGAAACATTAAAAACAACATTTTCATTTCATCAAAATACTTTTGCAAAATACTACAACAGTTCATTACAACATTTCATTACAAAAGCATTATAACATTGGGTGCCATCCAAAATAAGCTGAGTAGCCGCCCCGTGCCATCCTCAGCAACATACCTGCCAACTGGAAACACATCAAAGTCAGTGTTGCTGACTGAGTTCTAGTTTTATAATAAAACATACTTTTCTTTCGTTAAAACCATTCTTTACATACATTCGATCACACATCATACGTACACATAGATAATATCATTATTATCTTCATCAATACATTCGTACTTTAACTTTTGTTCGTTCATACGTTCTTACTTTCATTTATTCGTTAATTATTACATCTTTTCTTTCTATTGAAACCATGAACTTTACCCTTCATGCTCATGGTACTGGACCTAGGCCTATCATAGACCTTCTATAACGGTGCACAACGCCTCAGGGTCACAGTAACTAAGGTAAGGTTATGGATCATTACATCGAATATTGCATCACGTTCCGGATCAGCGTCAACGGCTATGCCCCAAACAATATGGCTGCTGGGCCGAAGTTCATAAACGACTTCCACACTGCACATAGCCTGGCACCAGCACCGGGGTAAGCGACAAAGATCCCAACTGTATTCTTCACCTCTAACATATGGGTACTATGACATTCTACACCCCCAACGATATGGGTACCATTACATTCTACACCCCCAACGATATGGGTACTACACCCCCATCAATATGGGTAACTACACCCCCAACAATATGGGTAACTACACCCCTAACAATATGGGTACTACACCCCATCAATATGGGTAACTATGACATACTACACCCCCGACGATATGCATAACTCGGGTAACCGATACATACTACACCCCTAACATTATGCATAGCGCGGGTAACAACTATACACCATGTACCACAGCGATGGTCAGTCACAAAGACTGGAACCCCTGCATGCACCCTTAAGGATTAGCTGAACCACACGCGGTTGAGCTTAAGGCATTTAGAGTCGTGCACTTCAGTACAGTTCGCTTGCAGGCCTTTCACGTTCTCATTCGTTCATTAATGATGCATTCATTCATCATATTCCTCTTTTCATTATCTTCCACTTTACGTTACATAATACTTTCATTACATTGATTAACATACATCGCACAACCATGGGAAGATAATTATAAATAATAATAAGGAACATAATAACATACATCATCAATCACACAAGGCAACATTGCACACCTATAACATACATCATGCATAACATACAACATCATACAATTAAACAACATCAAACATCACACAAATCACACGCGTCGCATTACACATAACTATAAGGCATCACACGTCAGCATGCATTGCATCATCATCATCATCAGCTCATCATCATAAATCATTTTACATCATCCATGCGTATCACATCGTCTACAACCCCAAAGATCAGAACCAACGTCTGCACTTCCCGAAAATCAGATAATACTAAGGTCATTCGGGTGTATGGACACTATTCGGTCGCATGGGCTCTCATGCGTATGCAAACACTCAGGCGAATGGACCTCCAGTCGCATAGCCTCCAATCGCATGCTTCCCATGCGAATGAAGCTCAGTCGCATGACATCTGGGTGTATGGACCTCAGTCGCATGACCTTCATGCGAATGGCCCTCAGTCGCTCACCTTTCGTGCGTATGAACCTCATTCGCACGACTCATAGCCGAATGAACTCCAGTCGCATGACCCTCATTCGCATTTCATTCAGTCGCATGACCCTCATTCGCATTTCCTCCAGTCGCATAGCCCTCATACGTATGACCCTCAGTCGCACTACTCATATACGAATGAACCTCAGTCGCACTCCTGTCGAGCGTATGGACCCAGTCGCATGCCATTCGGTCGCATGGGCCTCCAGTCGCATTGCCCTAGCTGTGTGCGATATGCAGTTCATCCTGAACTAAAGCCGACGATTTCGGCCTCCAAACTCTTCCAAACTCAATTTTAGCCCAAATCAACCATCCTAAACCTTAGGGAAGCATAGCACGACCTCATTCAAGCGTAACCAAGCAAGAAATCAAGCCCCAAACGAATCATACACATACACATACATACAAATACGGGTTTACACCCAAAAACTCAAAAAAAGGCTTTCAGATGTGTTCTAGCCCCAAAATCATTCAAAAACATGTAAAAGAGGGGTCCTAGAACTCACACAAACGATCCCGTCGAGTAGAGCTTCGATTTGACCCGCTACACGACGATTTCCACGCTCGAATCTACCCGAATCCACTCAAAAAGGGGTGTCTTCCCCTTTTATACTCCCATTCATCAAAGTTTCTCTCGTTGGCGAGTTTGGTCCCTCGACTTTGGACTGTGTTTCTTTTTCTTCTTTCGTCGGCTTTAAAGAAAATTTCCGAGCCTTACAAGTTCACCCCCCTTATATAGGTTTCGTCCCCGAAACCTGTTATTCCTTAAACCATTTCGGGTAATACTGTCTCATCTCTTTTCCAGCCTCCCACCTAGAGTTCAATCGGTCTACGTCGTTTATCCACACGCGACTTCTTGTCAATCTTTGGCTACCTTCATCAAGGCTTCGATCCTTTCGAGCTTCTCAGTCGTGGCCTCGATCACCTAAATACTTCCCATACGGCATTTGGTGCTCGGCCTTCAGTTGTAAACAAGTAAGGCATTTAATCTCATACTGCACCATATCACGCTTCATGCACTTTCCCGCCACTTCCATCAAAATCAAATTTGGAATCGTCGTGACTCAATCACCTTAAACCGTCACCGTGATCCCGTCGGGCGCTGTCAACCGTATCATCTTTTTGCGACAAACAATGTTCGCTTCGTTAGTGTAAGGCCCCGTTCCCGGGACGCTTACAGTTGGATCCTCATCGCACATAAGACATATAATTACATTTCACTTTCATAAATCGTTGCAGCGAAAACGTTAAAAACAACATTTTCATTTCATCAAAATACTTTTGCAAAATACTACAACAGTTCATTACAACATTTCATTACAAAAGCATTATAACATTGGGTGCCATCCAAAATAAGCTGAGTAGCCGCCCCGTGCCATCCTCAGCAACATACCTGCCAACTGGAAACACATCAAAGTCAGTGTTGCTGAGTTCTAGTTTTATAATAAAACATACTTTTCTTTCGTTAAAACCGTTCTTTACATACATTCGATCACACATCATACGTACACATAGATAATATCATTATTATCTTCATCAATACATTCGTACTTTAACTTTTGTTCGTTCATACGTTCTTACTTTCATTTATTCGTTAATTATTACATCTTTTCTTTCTATTGAAACCATGAACTTTACCCTTCATGCTCATGGTACTGGACCTAGGCCTATCATAGACCTTCTATAACGGTGCACAATGCCTCATGGTCACAGTAACTAAGGTAAGGTTCTGGATCATTACATCGATTATTGCATCACGTTCCGGATCAGCGTCAACGGCTATGCCCCAAACAATATGGCTGCTGGGCCGAAGTTCATAAACGACTTCCACACTGCACATAGTCTGGCACCAGCACCGGGGTAAGCGACAAAGATCCCAACTGTATTCTTCACCTCTAACATATGGGTACTATGACATTCTACACCCCCAACGATATGGCTACCATTACATTCTACACCCCCAACGATATGGGTACTACACCCCCATCAATATGGGTAACTACACCCCCAACAATATGGGTAACTACACCCCTAACAATATGGGTACTACACCCCATCAATATGGGTAACTATGACATACTACACCCCCGACGATATGCATAACTCGGGTAACCGATACATACTACACCCCTAACATTATGCATAGTGCGGGTAACAACTATACACCATGTACCACAGCGATGGTCAGTCACAAAGACTGGAACCCCTGCATGCACCCTTAAGGATTAGCTGAACCACACGCGGTTGAGCTTAAGGCATTTAGAGTCGTGCACTTCAGTACAGTTCGCTTGCAGGCCTTTCACGTTCTCATTCGTTCATTAATGATGCATTCATTCATCATATTCCTCTTTTCATTATCTTCCACTTTACGTTACATAATACTTTCATTACATTGATTAACATACATCGCACAACCATGGGAAGATAATTATAAATAATAATAAGGAACATAATAACATACATCATCAATCACACAAGGCAACATTGCACACCTATTACATACATCATGCAAAACATACAACATCATACAATTAAACAACATCAAACATCACACAAATCACACGCGTCGCGTTACACATAACTATAAGGCATCACACGTCAGCATGCATTGCATCATCATTATCATCAGCTCATCATCATAAATCATTTTACATCATCCATGCCTATCACATCGTCTACAACCCCAAAGATCAGAACCTACGTCTGCACTTCCTGAAAATCAGATAATACTAAGGTCATTCGGGTGTATGGACACTATTCGGTCGCATGGGCTCTCATGCGTATGCAAACACTCAGGCGAATGGACCTCCAGTCGCATAGCCTCCAATCGCATGCTTCCCATGCGAATGAAGCTCAGTCGCATGACATCTGGGTGTACGGACCTCAGTCGCATGACCTTCATGCGAATGGCCCTCAGTCGCTCACCTTTCGTGCGTATGAACCTCATTCGCACGACTCATAGCCGTATGAACTCCAGTCGCATGACCCTCATTCGCATTTCATTCAGTCGCATGACCCTCATTCGCATTTCCTCCAGTCGCATAGCCCTCATACGTATGACCCTCAGTCGCACTACTCATATACGAATGAACCTCAGTCGCACTCCTGTCGAGCGTATGGACCCAGTCGCATGCCATTCGGTCGCATGGGCCTCCAGTCGCATTGCCCTAGCTGTGTGCGATATGCAGTTCATCCTGAACTAAAGCCGACGATTTTGGCCTCCAAACTCTTCCAAACTCAATTTTAGCCCAAATCAACCATCCTAAACCTTAGGGAAGCATAGCACAACCTCATTCAAGCGTAACCAAGCAAGAAATCAAGCCCCAAACGAATCATACACATACACATACATACAAATACGGGTTTACACCCAAAAACTCAAAAAAGGCTTTCAGATGTGTTCTAGCCCCAAAATCATTCAAAAACATGTAAAAGAGGGGTCCTAGAACTCACACAAACGATCCCGTCGAGTAGAGCTTCGATTTGACCCGCTACACGACGATTTCCACGCTCGAATCCACCCGAATCCACTCAAAAAGGGGTGTCTTCCCCTTTTTATACTCCCATTCATCAAAGTTTCTCTCGTTGGTGAGTTTGGTCCCTTGACTTTGGACTGTGTTTCTTTTTCTTCTTTCGTCGGCTTTAAAGAAAATTTCCGAGCCTTACAACTTCACCCCCCTTATATAGGTTTCGTCCCCGAAACCTGTTATTCCTTAAACCATTTCGGGTAATACTGTCTCATCTCTTTTCCAGCCTCCCACCTAGAGTTCAATCGGTCTACGTCGTTTATCCACACGCGACTTCTTGTCAATCTTTGGCTACCTTCATCAAGGCTTCGATCCTTTCGAGCTTCTCAGTCGTGGCCTCGATCACCTAAATACTTCCCATACGGCATTTGGTGCTCGGCCTTCAGTTGTAAACAAGTAAGGCATTTAATCTCATACTGCACCATATCACGCTTCATGCACTTTCCCGCCACTTCCATCAAAATCAAATTTGGAATCGTCGTGACTCAATCACCTTAAACCGTCACCGTGATCCCGTCGGGCGCTGTCAACCGTATCATCTTTTTGCGACAAACAATGTTCGCTTCGTAGTCCGCCAAACAATCCACTCCTAGGACGACATCGAAGGGCATATCTATATTCTTACCACTAACATGCAATTCATCACAGAAAGCAACATGAATCAAACTTTTACTAGCGCCAACATCGAATAACACAAAGGCTAAGGATTAATTTACTAGAAACGTACCTGACACAACATCGGGGTCCGTCCTAGCTTCCTCCGATCTTCTTCACTACCGAACCTTCCGCCCTTGGGTTCTTGCAATCCCTGCCTTTGTGACCTTCCTCACCACAAGAATAACACCTCCCCGTACCGCAGTTCTTTGCCACATGCCCGGTCCTACCACAATGGAAACATACATTGGTCCCCAATCTACATTCCCCGGGGTGCTTGTGTCCACACTTGTCACACCTTTCCGACCCCGCATCAGTTATCACCACACGTTGGTCATCCACCCGTGCACCTTTGTTACTTGGAGCGGCTCCGCCACGTCCCAATCGCTTCCCATTCCAATCCCGATCACCATCTCCTTTCTTGCTAACTTCCGTCACCACCACTTATCTTTCATCGTATAATCTCCCCGCCAAATCAACCGCCGACCTAAACGTGCTCGGTTGGGCAGCGATCATATGCCTACGGATGTCCGCTGGCAAGCCATGAATATACCTCTTGATCTTTCATGAGAGTGGTGTCACCTGATCCGGCACCAGCCGTGCCATTTCGTTGAATTTGGTAGTGTATTGTTGAGGCGTCATTGTTCCCGCCTCCAGCTGCAGGAACACTCTTTCAACTGTATCCATCTCACGGTGAGGACAAAACTCCTTAATCACCAGCCTTTTCAACTCTGACCGTCTCATCCTTCCAATAACCCGACTACCCTGCAACTCTAGGATAAACACTTGAATCAAATATTATGAAGATTTGTAAGATCAAAAAATGATAAACACAATAAAACCCCAAATTGGTCTAATATGATTGCATATGATTTGAACAATATGAAAACCCCAATCAAATGGTCATTCAACCCTTAACCAACACTAATGACAATTAACCTATTTATAGTCTAGACTAATATTCACTAATTGCACTTAACCCCCTAGACTTAGGCTAATTAATACAAAATTACATATTAAGCATAAATGACTAAAAATAAGATAAAATATATTTTGTTCACACAAAATATATTTATTACAATATAACTCCTAGTGATCTAAATCTTCAACGTCTCGTCTCGGTTCCTCGTCTCGAACGTGTCGGGTTTGACTTTTGTTGACTTTGACCGTGACGTTGACTTTTGTTGACTTTCACTGTGTTGATAATATAGACTATTTTTTCCAGCTCCAACAATACTCCCCCTTAGTCTATCATTTTCAACGTTTTCAAACGAATTCAGCACCAAAAAGTCAACATTAGAAAGATCTTCAAATTGAAGCTTTCTGAATCTGATGAGAAAAATTATTCATCTCATAAGCTCCCCTTATTTATATGCTCCCCCTTTTTGAGTGCAACCTTTGATAATATATTAGAACAGCTTTCCCCAATCTCTAATCTTGAGTGTTTCAGAAGATGTAGGAGGAGGATTCCTAGCTCGGTATCTTCTGCAAACTTGAGGAACAGGTTCTCTGATCAGGTACATTGCTCAACTGATGATCGGCCATCACTTAAAGCAAAAATCTAAAACACATTCACAAACACAATCTCGACATTTCTAATTAGATCATTTCATGTTAACAAAATAAACCCGTGTTTATCTATGTGTGAAAACAAGCGAACCCGTGTTCGTTTGTGCGTAATTTCTGTAAAATGCATGTAAAATAATAATATGTAATCAGCATAATATGGAAGACCTAAATGAATATTGAAATGAAAATTTATTATAATTTTTATTATATACATATATTATAACATTTTTTATTTATATATATTTTTTTATAACCGAGAACTGAATCGATCATGAGATCACATCCTCAAGATATACTTTAACACAAAGATGAATTTAAACATCGACAAGGAATGAGATCACACTGATAACTGAATCTAATTACAGTCTTTGAATGATTTTTTGAAATTCTCAAACAGATCAATAACGATTGCTGATATGTTTGTCCACTTAAACTCATGCCTTATCTTTTTCAACAAGCAACAGATGATTCGTTAAGGTTCGATTAAATACTTTAGAATGCTAGGACCCCACAATCATTTGGAAAAAACCCTCACCCAACCTCAGGATTTCTTGAATTTTGTTACGATCTTTATAGAGCAAGGCGTGTGCATTAGTGTGCAAGTGATTATCAACATAATATTGCATTATGTGATGAATTCATCATTTAGATGATTTGACAAAACTTAGACCAAAATGGTGAGAGCTCCAGGTCTATACTCACGTATAACAAAGGAGATGACCATTTAATCATGTGCCGATGAGAGCTCCAGGTCAGTACTATCGTACAGTAGAGGAGATCATCACTCCAGGTCAGTACTTCCGTACAGCAGAGGAGATTAGCATAAACAGAAGACACATAAATACACCAAACATGGCTCAAAGATATGACATATATGATTTGTATCACGGTGGGTGAAAGATCAATTCTCAATCCAATTTTCGTCGGGACTCAGTTTTCGTGTAGGCCAAAATGATTGCGTAAATCCAAACATCCTTAAGCATATATTTTAATTCAAATCATGATGTTGCTGTCTACTTTATTCTTCAGACTGAGTCTTCCAAGCATATCATTAAAGCATCTGTTTGTTTTCCTATTATTTGCATTTAAATAGAAGATGTAAATCAGATAACAGCATCAGTTACTATCATTTCTCAATTTATAAACGCAAGTCATGCAAAAACAAGCATTTCAAGATGATATACAATCATTTCTCAATCATGTCGAATTAAGTTCCCAGTTCTCTTTTCATTTTTATTTACTTATACTCTCCCCCTAAATTTTTATTTTGGCAAAAATTTTTTTTTTTTTAATTTATTTAATTTTTTTAATTTTTTATTTATTTATTTTTTTTTAATTTAATTTTTTTTATAAAACTATACAAAAATAGAAATTTACCGAAGAAGGTCTTCCAAACTACACTGATATGAATATAAGAAATGAATTCGCAAAAATTATGCAGTGACTATGAAGTGAGAACTGTGATAATGCAGATAAAAATCCAGATTGTGGATATAATACCATGACCTTAACCTGTTTGTTCCGCCTCAAATTTAAATTAGGAACAATCCCTATCAGTAAACCGGATTACTAACAGTCCTCCTGAATTGTTCCTGCACTCATAAACAGATTAGTTTGAAAGGGGAACCCAGGCCATCGTAGTCCTGGAAGTTCCTTTTTCATCAAGATAAGTAACAAGGTTATGCACACAACCGTTTAAACAATCGGGGATTGTTGTATCCTTCTTTTTAATTTGCCAAATTTGTTTCGGTTCAATTAACTTGGATTTGAATGAATTTAATTTGGAAATCATTTTCTTTTTAAGACCAGAAGGAAAAGAATTTGGTTTTGAACCTTTGGTCATTTTTATCTTTGTATCATGTGAAACCGGCTTCATATGAAAAGGTTTGGATGGAGGGTTTTTCATCCAACCATTCAAAGATGAGTGTTGTTTACCTCTTGATCCAGAGAAGCAACCCGTGTTGCCTTTAACGTCTTGAACATTCTTTTTAGACTTACATTCGGATAAGCAATTTGTTTTGCCTTTACCATTCGTAGCAAGCCTTTGAGGACATTTCTTTACCACATGACCTTCTTTTCCACACTCAAAACAAGCCTTGAATAGTTTTTGATGCTTGACTGAACCGTGTGATGCAGGTGGGGATGAGGATTGCTTTGAGCTTGTAGCAGATTCTTGCTTGTTTTGGCATTTGCTATGCTGAACAGGGAATGAGATCTTCACTGATTGAGTGGGATACTTTGAAATTGGAGAAGAGATCCGTATTGGTCTTACTTTAGCTTTTGGAAGCTTTTGAGACTTGACAATGTCAAGAGATATATTGATCTGTGAGGAACCAACACCCTCCTCTGTGTTTGATTCATCATCTGAGCTTATCCAATCTCGTATACACAAATCTACTTCCAAAGGATCTTGATTGACACATCCTATTGTATCGGCTTCGGTTATAGGATTTTGATTGCCTGACGATTCAACAACTGTTCCTTCTTTGACAAACCTGACAGGAACAAACGAAGGAATGTTACCTGTTTTGAATTTGTTGAAGAAGGTTGGAGAAGCAACTGAAATTGGTGTTGGAGCATCAGAAGTGGAATCGGCATTAATCTTCTTATCAGACCCTTGCCTAAGGAATCCCAAACCTACAGGAGAATCCTGCATATCTCTAACCTCTTTAAGATTAACGTTGCTTAAATTTGCATTTAACCTATTAGTTTCTGCAGCTTCAATCAAATCATTAGATGGATGAGGTTGAGGCATAGGAGAGTAACAATAGGTGCTAGGAGGAGGATAGACATATGGATTTTCACCATAACCCACTCCCGTTTTAATCCTAGCTCCCCTCTGTTTACACAGTAGCTCTTCCTGTTTCATTCCAGATATGGTCCGTCTATCAAGCTTTGTTTTAAGCTTGCTTGTTTCAAATTCAGCCAAAGTGACTCTTTCATTTAAAAGATTAATTTCAACATTTCTTTCAAGAAGAGTTCGTTTTAAATGATCATTTTGTTTTAAAGCTTCATTTTATTTGATGAAATACTTGGCTTCATTCTTTTTAAGTTTTGCGTTTATGGTGGTTAACTCCTTTTGGTTATCTAAAAGTAACCTATTAGCTTTATACACACCAAATAAACGAATTTTACAAGCAGAAGAACACATATCCTGAACTGTCTCGTATGGAAGATCCAGGATGACTCTTTCAGCAGTAAGAGCCTTCTCACAGTTGCAAACTCTGGTATTTCGCTTCAATTCCTCTTCCTTCTCAGCATCACAAACTTCAGCATTCAACTCAGCTCTACCTTTACCCATTGATGTCTGCTTAAGTTCCTCTTGTACCTCTTTGGTTTCAGGTTTCGGTAAACCGTCGGAATTGGTGCCAGAATCTGATCTCTCTTCTGGTTTCTCTTTGGAGTTTGAAGTGATCTTTGGAGTTAGATATGTCGCTTCATAGTACTCACAACGTTTGATATCCAACTCAATCTCTTTCAGTTTGTTGATCACCTCCATCAGTTTGTAATCCCGAAAGCCTCTATCTCGTTGAATCGACTTGCCGTGTGAGCTCCATTCTGATGGGAGGGAATCAAGCAATCTTAGAACTTGTTCATGATTTCCCAGTTGGGCATCAAACTTCTTTAGATTACTTGCCACCAACAGAAAACGATCAACAAAATCAGACATCGTTTGTCACACCCCAACCTTGACGGCGGAAACGTCGAGGAGTGAGAGTTAAGATTGTTCACAGCCACATAACGCTATAATTAAATTGCAAATATTATTATCATAAGTCTTAAAATGAAATACAAGTACAAGTCTCAAACATGAAATAAGTTCCAAACAAGACTAAACATTTTATTCATTAACTAGGTCCAAGTCCTAGTTTTATTGCAAGCTTCAAAAGTCCACTTTAAACTTGGGGGTTTTCCTGAAACATGATAAAAATAAGAGTCAACTAAAAATAGTTGGTGAGTTTCCAAGGTTTTCATACATAATATGAAAAAGGTTACAAGTAGCAATTCATGTCATGGATTATAAGCTAGTAAGGTTATAGAACACATATCGTTACAACCAAACCTCGACTTGATTACAAGTATAAAAGATTGGCTAAGTGTATTTGGTTCCCTAGTGCACAAGCTTACGGCCCCTAGGAGTCGGCAATACCTCGACTTTAGCACCAAATAGGCTTGTCAGGCCCAAAGATCTAAGACGTCGCCAGGCTAGCAATAGTTAATGATTGTAAACAAACTATGTATCTCATATAAACACTAACAATACACAAATAACCATGACCAAATAATAAGTAGAATTGCATGTGCATTACAAGTCTCAAATGTTTAAACGTGTATGTAATATAAGCATCATGTTTCACCCCGAATAAGTGTGAAATTATAAAAAGGGGACAAGGAAAACTCACATGGAAATAAGCATTTCAAGATGATATAAAAGATTACAAGATAAATCCCAAGTGTCCATTACAAGCACCTAAATATATAATTTACCAGATGAAGATTAAGGTTAATATATTGATTAATGTTTAAATAAGAATTAGGGTTTCAATAGTTTTAGGGTTTTGATAAGTAATTATGTTTATAATGATGATGATAATAATTTAAACGAGGTTCCAAATAGTTTCTTTTAAAAGTTGTTTAAACGTATAGATTTCAAGATTAGGTTTAATAATAAGATTACAATTTTTAGACATGAACTAGGGTTTCCAATAGATCTTGGAAGTTTAAATAAGTAATTAAGTAAAATAATAAATCATTTAGGTTTAATAAAGATGATTTAAATCAATTAAACCAATAATATGTGAAAAGAAATAATTAATTTAAAAATTAACTATTTAAAAGTTGATAAGGATATTACATATTAAAATCATATTATAAAGTTTTAAGCTTATTAAAATGATTTATTATAAAGGTTTTTAAAACCTTAAAATAAAGCAAATTATATTGTTTTATAATTTTCAAGAATTTAAACAAAAGTAAACGATTAAATTCATTAAATGGTATAACATGCTCAAATGATTTGATGAATAATAAATTATTCAAATAGTCATTTTAACAACTACTTGAATAACTATTTATCATTTAGATTTATAATGTTTTAATAAAATTTGAACCATAATAAGTTTTATTACACAAAAGAATTTATAACTTTTTAAAATAAAACTCCATTTAAAATATCGTGATTTAAACGATAAAATCTAAGGAAAGTTCGGATCACTACTATTATTTAAAATCTATGTTAATAATTCAAAAATAACCTTTAAAATGTTTTATTACAAAGGTTTTTAATTGTTTAGTATTTTAAAATATTACTAAAATATTTAAAAAAAACATGAATTTACAGAAATAATTAGTTAATTTTAAAAATAAACAAAATTTATAAACTTATATTAAGGATTTCCAGAATTTTTACATATTTTAAAAGACTAAAACAAGGCCAAAATAAAATAAAAACAAGATTTGAGGGTCCCCGGGTTCGAACCCGGGACCTCAAGTCCAAACTATAAGCACGCAACCAGCAAACCAGGGCCGGGACCTTGGTTTAGGATGGTTTTTAATTGATTTAAACATAACTTTAAGGATTTCACCCAAACCTCAAGAACCCTAGAACTGATTTAAGCCAAATTGAACTCTGATTCAGATATGTTTACAGTAATAATCATGGGGCTTTGATTCCCCATGAAGTTTCGAGTATGTAGGTGTATTCAATTTACCCGAATGAAATTAGATTGACGATGAACAGATGTAACATATGTCGCCTTCGATGCTTGAACCCCAATTGCTATGTAACAGTTGATGGAAATCAAATTAATCTCGTTTGAAGCTTCGATTGATGCTCTCGTTTCTAAGCCTTCAATCAATTTGAAGTTATAATGCTCGAAGGCTGGGTTTCGGTTAGACTAAGGTTCGCGATGGGAAAGGTTGATCAAATTCAGTATTTGGAGTCGTTTCAGGTGTATTTGCGTGTTGTAAACGATTAAGGGTTTATAGATGAACGATTAGGTAAGTTTAATTAGGTTAATTTCATGGGTTAACGCTCGAACGGTTCGTTTGATGTACGCGACCGTTACCCGACATGTTCAGGGTCCTTAATGGTTATTTAATCTCAATTAAGGGTCATAATTGAGTTTAGAATGCGTTGGTGAACCGATTGGGGTCATTTGGTATTAAAGTTGAGGGGTTTAGGGATAGTTTGGGGGTCGCCGGAGCTGTAGCCGGCAGCGGCCGGTTGGCCGACCGGAAAAACGGGAGGGGAAAGTGGGTTGGAGGTTGGGTTTAGGTAATTACACTTTTGGTCCCTGTTGTTTGAAAGGTTGTTATTTTATGTGAAAACTTATGTTTAAGTTTCTAATTTGACATAACAACCCCCTAGACTTATGTAACTCAAGTTTTTAAACATTTTTAAGTTTAACAACTTTATAAATTGTTATAATGTTATAGTTAACAATAATATTATACTAGTATTATCATTACTATTATTGTTAACATTATTATTATTATTACCATTAATCGTATTATTATTATTATTATTATTGCTATTTATTATTATTATTATCAATAATAATATTATTAGTAACAATAAGAATAACATTGTTATTATTATTTTAATCACAATTATTTTTTTAAGATTTTTATCACTTTAAGTTAAATTTTATAATATTAAGTAAACATTATAACACTTATAATGTTATTTTTATTTATTAAATTAATTTGTTAACCACCAAATTAATTATGAAGCATAATAAACCCTCAATGTTTCACAAAAGACATAAAAGGTCCTTTTATAAACGTAACGAAGTCACCCTTTTACTTAACAAAAATACGAGATGTTACAGTCTCCCCAACTTAAAAGAATTTCGTCCCGAAATTAAGAATGAACTTAAATGAACAAAGGAATTGAAATGAAAAGTGAGTGTTCAACAAGCAGTGTTTGACGTTTGATTACAGGTGGAACGCTTCACCTTATGGAATCTTACAAGATTCTCAGCATAATAAACGCGAGACGTTTTGAGATGAAACGTTGGAAAACGATGACGAGTTACCGTGGAACCTTAGATTTATAAGTCACAACTTCTAGAGTATAATGATGTCTAGAAATCAATAAAGGACCAACAATGATAAGAAAGGTTAACCGTCAGGATTTAAGAATCCCAAACGTCACTATATGAAACGATCTTAACGCATATCTTGTGAATATGTATCTCTCCTTTGACCAATCATCGGTCTAAGAATAATACGATATGCGAAGATTTCGGAATAAGTTCACGACGATGGTTAGGAACGTTATTAAAAACAGACAAATGAATCGATCATTAAAATTAACGATCGGTATTTAACGACATACAACGGTATACGACTATTTGAAATAAATACAAGTCAATTTCTTGACCCGTTATCCCATATGAGTCAATATGAAATTAGTTAATCGGTCTATAATGCACCATTTATCATCATAGCATCTAAGATAAGAGGCACTTAGTGATGAAAAGTTAAACAGGGGATTCACAGGAACACGAATGTTAGGTTTTGTCGTATGTGAAAGTAAGACTCTTGGACACATGCCAAGTTATGTCTTTTCTTTTATGCCACACATATGACTACAAATTACGAAATTTTATGAACCTTTATATCCGCGTCACAATGTAAGTAATAACGAGTCTCGTTGATCGAAATCAAGGTAGTGTTTTAATGATTTTCAATGGTTAAGGATTAAAGACGATTTAAGAAATGATGTGAACAGTAGGAAATGTACTTATATTTTGCAAGGTAGCAAATTTCCAAGTATAGTTTGCATACGTAATTCATCAACCCATAAGTGCAGTCGAGAACATTCGTATGACTAGAAAGACATAACCACAAGTTGATAATGTCTTTATTTAGTAGAAAGATTGTTTAAGAAGACTACCATCACACAATCATGTGTTGATGATATCTCTAAATGAAAGTTGATATGTAGGGAATAAATGGTTCGATATAGCTAGATCAAATCAAAACATAATGATAAAGGGAAAGAAATCAATTTAAGAATTTATACGCTCCAAGTTCGGAAACAGAATTAGCCTAGAGCGATCAGGTCTCCTTTCAAGTTCAGAAATCATGCTTTGGCTTGATAGGTCCAAACACTGACATTGGTTCACCCTTCAAGTTACTACATGTTTCTTGTCACTTGATTAAAACCTTGGTAAGATGGAGATCAAGAAATAAGAATAGTCATCAAGGTGCGGTTTTCACTCCTAACTTGATGGTGCATTCCCAAGGTATGACCGCTAACTTACCAATTAAAAAGTTCGATCCCAACTCCTTGTTGAGGATCCACAGAAATAAGACGAGGTAACTCACCATTAAGGTAAGGGAAGTCACTCCTATCTTAATGGTGAAGTTTTACAAAAACAAAATATAACGAGATGAACTTCTTCATCAAAATCCAGAATTCACTCCTACTTTGATGAAGTCGTCTCATTTGAACAAATACAATTCATAAAGATGATATTATCATCAAGGTATGGAATTCACGCCTATCTTGATGATTGAATTTCATAATAGCAAGAAAACAATCGAAGATTGACATTTGTCACCAAACTACGGGTTTCAATCCTATTTTGGTGAGATCATGTCATTTGTGAAATGCCATTCCATAGAAAATAATTGAAGTCAATCCTCGGGATAAGGAAATCACCCTGATCCAGAGGATGAAATTTTATAAATCACATTTGGAAACCATTTATCGAAACGAATAGATTATCATCAAAGTAAGGGAATCACCCCTGTTTTGATGAGTTAGAATCATTTAGGAGATACACGTGTTCTTAGTCATAGGTTGACTTGCAAACACTTGTATCTCTCACGGTGCAGACGGTACGGAGTTTGACTTAACGACGAAAGAAAAATAATATCAATTAGAAATTCGAAAAAAATTTCAAGTTACATCAATGTAACAAAAGGAAAAATCATGCTTACAAGCTTAAGACCAAAGTTCAAGATAACAGAAGTTGTTGTGGTGTTCAAATCTTGGATGGTTTCAATCGGGAAGACGAAATCAAGAGCAGGAAATTATTCAACACCACAATGAGATGTGAACATTCGATTCACAATCGAAAGCAATACATGGACTTCTCAAGATATAAGGTCAATCATAGCCTTATTGAAGACATGCGTTCTTATAAGTGATCACTCATCTCAACGGTTTCGAGTCAAGTAAATGGATTCGATGATCGGGTCAAACCACCATTTACACTTTGCCTAGACAAAGTATCCCGAGATGTAAGAATTCCACCTATAGAATTGCATGTTCTTTAGTTACGGGACACATCCTTAAGAAGACTCGAGAACCATAAGTAACGGTTTAAAGTTTTTGATGACCATTCGGTTTAGATTCCCAATATCTTTGGGTATATTAAGATCCATGTTCACGTTGGTCAAGATATAGAAATAGTTACATGAAACGCTCAACGTGTAACGGTGTTTAAACGTAATAGTTGAAATGTAGGTTAGGTTCAATATTAACAGGAACATTATGTACGATAAGAATGAAGAGATACCAGTTTAAGAAATCAAAGATTTTTAAGATACAAAGAGGATGGTTCCATTTGGTAACGCATTACCATTTGGAATCGTTGACACGTCAAGGTAAATTGACCCATTTGCCATAGAGACTTGTGTATGTTGACCATAGTTTATCACTCATCCCAGAAATCCCCAGGTAAGCATAACTGGTCTCACAATGAGATTTATACGATATGCTTGCCTTAGCCCGAAGGCCTTTTGCCAGGAAATCCAGGATACAGGTGTCTATGTGTCACACAAATTTCTTAGGTTCATGAAATCAAAACCTTGATGAGATTTTACATAGGTTAGACATAAGTCTAAGGATCCAAGTCATAAGCATAAGTATACAATTCCACGTGTCGTCGAGAATAAGATTAAGAAGTTTCATTTGTCGGGGAGAGTCGAAGTGTCAAAGGTAAGTTTAGGGAGACGAGTAGCAAAGTTTAAACAATTACAAGGCAAACCTATGCTAAGGCATCAAGTTGCACATAAGTAAGGTATAGCATTATGTAGCATGTAACAATATATATATTTCCAAGAATATAAATATTTTTCTAAGAGGTTCATGCATAAGCTATAGTCTAGGTCATCATTTCTAATAACCTAAATCCCTATAGTTATGGGCTCTGATACCAATCTGTCACACCCCAACCTTGACGGCGGAAACGTCGAGGAGTGAGAGTTAAGATTGTTCACAGCCACATAACGCTATAATTAAATTGCAAATATTATTATCATAAGTCTTAAAATGAAATACAAGTACAAGTCTCAAACATGAAATAAGTTCCAAACAAGACTAAACATTTTATTCATTAACTAGGTCCAAGTCCTAGTTTTATTGCAAACTTCAAAAGTCCACTTTAAACTTGGGGGTTTTCCTGAAACATGATAAAAATAAGAGTCAACTAAAAATAGTTGGTGAGTTTCCAAGGTTTTCATACATAATATGAAAAAGGTTACAAGTAGCAATTCATGTCATGGATTATAAGCTAGTAAGGTTATAGAACACATATCGTTACAACCAAACCTCGACTTGATTACAAGTATAAAAGATTGGCTAAGTGTATTTGGTTCCCTAGTGCACAAGCGTACGGCCCCTAGGAGTCGGCAATACCTCGACTTTAGCACCAAATAGGCTTGTCAGGCCCAAAGATCTAAGACGTCGCCAGGCTATCAATAGTTAATGATTGTAAACAAACTATGTATCTCATATAAACACTTACAATACACAAATAACCATGACCAAATAATAAGTAGAATTGCATGTGCATTACAAGTCTCAAATGTTTAAACGTGTATGTAATATAAGCATCATGTTTCACCCCAAATAAGTGTGAAATTATAAAAAGGGGACAAGGAAAACTCACATGGAAATAAGCATTTCAAGATGATATAAAAGATTACAAGATAAATCCCAAGTGTCCATTACACGCACCTAAATATATAATTTACAAGATGAAGATTAAGGTTAATATATTGATTAATGTTTAAATAAGAATTAGGGTTTCAATAGTTTTAGGGTTTTGATAAGTAATTATGTTTATAATGATGATGATAATAATTTAAACGATGTTCCAAATAGTTTCTTTTAAAAGTTGTTTAAACGTATAGATTTCAAGATTAGGTTTAATAATAAGATTACAATTTTTAGACATGAACTAGGGTTTCCAATAGATCTTGGAAGTTTAAATAAGTAATTAAGTAAAATAATAAATCATTTAGGTTTAATAAAGATGATTTAAATCAATTAAACCAATAATATGTGAAAAGAAATAATTAATTTAAAAATTAACTATTTAAAAGTTGATAAGGATATTACATATTAAAATCATATTATAAAGTTTTAAGCTTATTAAAATGATTTATTATAAAGGTTTTTAAAACCTTAAAATAAAGCAAATTATATTGTTTTATAATTTTCAAGAATTTAAACAAAAGTAAACGATTAAATTCATTAAATGATATAACATGCTCAAATGATTTGATGAATAATAAATTATTCAAATAGTCATTTTAACAACTACTTGAATAATTATTTATCATTTAGATTTATAATGTTTTAATAAAATTTGAACCATAATAAGTTTTATTACACAAAAGAATTTATAATTTTTTAAAATAAAACTCCATTTAAAATATCGTGATTTAAACGATAAAATCTAAGGAAAGTTCGGATCACTACTATTATTTAAAATCTATGTTAATAATTCAAAAATAACCTTTAAAATGTTTTATTACAAAGGTTTTTAATTGTTTAGTATTTTAAAATATTACTAAAATATTTTAAAAAAACATGAATTTACAGAAATAATTAGTTAATTTTAAAAATAAACAAAATTTATAAACTTATATTAAGGATTTCCAGAATTTTTACATATTTTAAAAGACTAAAACAAGGCCAAAATAAAATAAAAACAAGATTTGAGGGTCCCCGGGTTCGAACCCAGGACCTCAAGTCCAAACTATAAGCACGCAACCAGCAAACCAGGGCCGGGACCTTGGTTTAGGATGGTTTTTAATTGATTTAAACATAACTTTAAGGATTTCACCCAAACCTCAAGAACCCTAGAACTGATTTAAGCCAAATTGAACTCTAATTCAGATATGTTTACAGTAATAATCATGGGGCTTTGATTCCCCATGAAGTTTCGAGTATGTAGTGTATTCAATTTACCCAAATGAAATTAGATTGACGATGAACAGATGTAACATATGTCGCCTTCGATGCTTGAACCCCAATTGCTATGTAACAGTTGATGGAAATCAAATTAATCTCGTTTGAAGCTTCGATTGATGCTCTCGTTTCTAAGCCTTCAATCAATTTGAAGTTATAATGCTCGAAGGCTGGGGTTCGGTTAGACTAAGGTTCGCGATGGGGAAGGTGGATCAAATTCAGTATTTGGAGTCGTTTCAGGTGTATTTGCGTGTTGTAAACGATTAAGGGTTGATAGATGAACGATTAGGTAAGTTTAATTAGGTTAATTTCATGGGTTAACGCTCGAACGGTTTGTTTGATGTACGCGACCGTTACCCGACATGTTCAGGGTCCTTAATGGTTATTTAATCTCAATTAAGGGTCATAATTGAGTTTAGAATGCGTTGGTGAACCGATTGGGGTCATTTGGTATTAAAATTGAGGGGTTTAGGGATAGTTTGGGGGTCGCCGGAGCTGTAGCCGGCGGCGGCCGGTTGGCCGACCGGAAAAACGGGAGGGGAAAGTGGGTTGGAGGTTGGGTTTAGGTAATTACACTTTTGGTCCCTGTTGTTTGAAAGGTTGTTATTTTATGTGAAAACTTATGTTTAAGTTTCTAATTTGACATAACAACCCCGTAGACTTATGTAACTCAAGTTTTTAAACATTTTTAAGTTTAACAACTTTATAAATTGTTATAATGTTATAGTTAACAATAATATTATACTAGTATTATCATTACTATTATTGTTAACATTATTATTATTATTACCATTAATCGTATTATTATTATTATTATTGCTATTTATTATTATTATTATCAATAATAATATTATTAGTAATAATAACAATAACATTGTTATTATTATTTTAATCACAATTATTTTTTTTAAGATTTTTATCACTTTAAGTTAAATTTTATAATATTAAGTAAACATTATAACACTTATAATGTTATTGTTATTTATTAAATTAATTTGTTAACAACCAAATTAATTATGAAGCATAATAAACCCTCAATGTTTCACAAAAGACATAAAAGGTCCTTTTATAAACGTAACGAAGTCACCCTTTTACTTAACAAAAATACGAGATGTTACATCGTTTCATTCTTTAAAGCTGCAAAATTATCAAACCGACATTGTGCAATTGTGAGATCCTCAGATTCGAAGGATTTAATCAGTTCTACAAAAGCCATTTTTATTATTATTTTGTTTAAACAATTAAACGCCCCAAAAATACCTTTCCCAAAAAATTTAGAATAATTCTCCCCCGGTAATAATATTATTTTTTAAATGAAAATTTCTTTATCATGATGAACTCAGTTAATCCCAACTAGGGGGAAAAAGTCATCTTTGACATTCTAGTTTCGCTGAAACAAAATGATAATTTCGCCGAAATTGTAGTTTCGCAGAGCTATTTTTACAGAAATATCTAGTTTCGTTGAGCCGATAGTAGTTTCGCTGGAAATTCCGGCAGCAGTTCGCTAGCAATTTCGTTTCGCCGACAATTTCGCACAAAACAAGCTTAAACTTTCGTTCAATGATACTTTCGGCAGCAATTTCGCTTGTAAATCAACCACAATCACTGTTGAACTTTCGTTTAATGAAACTAGTTTTGCAGGACAGCAGAAAACAACTTTAATGAGGATAACTGATGTAGTTTCGCTGGAAAAACTCAAAGTTTCGCTGGATGAACTGGTAATTTCGCTGAACGAAGCTGAAAAACTTTTTCAACACGAAATCAATCTGAAAACGCCCAAATCTCAATGGATTTGATACTTGATGATTAACAGAGCTTTCCCAACCAATAACAAGCAAAGTTCAATCAATTTCAATATCAATAACACTCAAATTTGATCGAAATTGATGAAAACATGATATTGAACAAAAACAACCAAAACCTCAACTTCTCTCTCTAAAGATCTTCAAATCTTCAGTGAATTTGATCCAAAATGGCTCTGATACCAAATTGTAACTCCGGGATAAACACTTGAATCAAATATTATGAAGATTTGTAAGATCAAACAATGATAAACACAATAAAACCCTAAATTGATGTAATATGATTGCATATGATTTGAACAATATGAAAACCCCAATCAAATGGTCATTCAACCCTTAACCAACACTAATGACAATTAACCTATTTATAGTCTAGACTAATATTCACTAATTGCACTTAACTCCCCTAGACTTAGGCTAATTAATACAAAATTACATATTAAGCATAAAAATGACTAAAAATAAGATAAAATATATTTTGTTCACACAAAATATATTTATTACAATATAACTCCTAGTCATCTAAATCTTCAACGTCTTGTCTCGGTTCCTCGTCTCGAACGTGTCGGGTTTGACTTTTGTTGACTTTGACCGTGATGTTGACTTTTGTTGACTTTCACTATGTTAATAATATAGACTATCTTTTCCAGCTCCAACATACCCTCAACTTGGACTATGTTGTCCCACCAGCACAAAGCTGAGTCCACGAAAGAGTTGGTAGCAAATTTTACTTTCTGATCTTCTCGGCACTTGCTGATATTTAAAACAGCTTCCATTTCCCTTACCCATCGGTGAGCAGCAGCAGCAGTGCCATTGCCATCAAAAGTAGGGGGCTTGCATCGTTGAAACGCCCTACAATTACAGCCTCGTGCTGCTTCCGGCGCAGGCTCTTCTTCCTCCTCTTCTTCATCATCAAACAGAACCGTTTCAGGCTCCGGTTGCTCCCGTCCTCCCAAGGACCTATTCCTCTCTTTCCTCTCTCCTTCCTTTACAGCCTTAATCACTTCGGTCACCACAGACGGTAGCATCGTCTGTATGACCTGATCCACTTCCTCCATGACCGCCTATCTCATCGAGGCCCTTAGATTAGCATTCTCATCACCGCCCTCCGGATGAGGGGTCTTGGGTTCCTCATGAACCACTTCTTCGGCCCTAGGCCTTCCTCTTGTGACCCGTGGTTCAGCACCACGTCCACCACCACCTCCACCACGAGAAGCTTTCGAAGATCTACCACCAGCCATTCTCTAAACACACTGAAAGATTCAAACACTAACACGGTCATTCAATGAACAGCTCAGTTTATGTCAAGTATAGTAAGTCCCTAATTAAAGTGACCAGTTGTGATTAGCCACTTACTTTACTCTTCATACCCCGAGCATTACCTATCCTGACTACATCAGTATCTAAATCTACCAGCAACACATAAATCACATAACATGCGCACGTAATACAAGCTAACATAACGAAAATACCTGATGGCACGCAGCTACTCAGAATGGCATCCCATTCCCTTTCCGTCCCATTTCAGTTTAAGTTAAGGTTTATTTTGAAAATTTACTCATTTCACTTAAACTTTGGCTCTGATACCAACTTCTAAGGCCCCGTTCCCGGGACGCTTACAGTTGGATCCTCATCGCACATAAGACATATAATTACATTTCACTTTCATAAATCGTTGCAGCGGAAACATTAAAAACAACATTTTCATTTCATCAAAATACTTTTGCAAAATATTACAACCGTTCATTACACAATTTCATTACTAAAGCATTATAACATTGGGTGTCATCCAAAATAAGCAGAGTAGCCGCCCCGTGCCATCCTCAGCAATATACCTGCCAACTGGAAACACATCAAAATCAGCGTTGCTGAGTGAGTTCTAGTTTTATAATAAAACATATTTTTCTTTCGTTAAAACCATTCTTTACATACATTCGATCACACATCTGTTGGGTTTTGTCACATATAAAACACTTAGTTTAACCATTTAAACTATGAAAACGCAGCGAAAAAAATGAGTTTAATATATGGTTTGTAATATGAAATATTTGCCATATTAAACTACAAACAAAACCCAAGAATAAGGATCAAATGTATGTGAAATAATATGCTATCAACCAACACAAAACCAACCATAGGGTGTTAATAGAAGACAGCATTTCTTGTGCAAAAGTTGTGGATGAAAAGAGATAGATGATGATGTTCTTGAATGTGTCTAGCCTTCAAAAGAGGAGGCCTCAAGAAGTGATACCCACAAGCCTTTTCCAAACACCTAGCTTGTTAGGAAGCTCAACAACAAGAACTCTACAAAGCTCCTTCCAAAAAACGCATTTCAGCCTTGTATTTTCTGCCTCAAATCCGAAAATTTCAGCTATGATTTTGAGAGAACTCTTGCAAGATGTGTGTGTGAGAGAAGTGTGTTAATGATGGAAGAGTGTAGTGATGGTAAAGGCTTGCAAAAAACAAGAAAACGGCAGGTCCATAGGCCCCTTTGGGCGGCCAAAACTCCATCCCAACATGGGTTTTCCCCCCATTTTTAGTTTTATAAAATATACACTCTTAACCTATAATTTTTATAAAATTAAAACCCCTTTTAATTTTACAACAATAACACACTTTTATTTGTTATTATTTAACCAACTTAAATAATGAAACAAATAATTTCTCATGAACAAATTATCAACATAATGTTGTTCTCTTACAAAGCAACGTTTTATAAAAACCCATTTTCTACATTGGTGTCGGTATTTATTTGTATGATCCTATCAACAAATAAATATTAATTGGTGTTTGTATAGCTTGTTATTGGGTATGACCCGACTTGGATCATGACGTACTAACCACATCAATCTTGTATGTGTCTTGGGCATATAAGGTCCAACAATCTCCCACTTGCACAAGATTCATAGAAGATTGATGCAAGCAGTAAATACCGCCTAACAACAGTTTACTAACCTTAATACGTATGACTAAGTGCCATTCAATAACATCATCTTCTTCAAGTACCATACTTGAAATGTTTTAGGTGAATCAATCATCTATCCTTTTGTCACAAATATCATGTTAAATCCTAGAGACACAGAGTGATCATTTTCCATTGAATTAACTTTATCAGGCCTTAGACATCTTACTCTCAACGAATAAGAGGGACAAATACCATCTTGACAACATACGTCTTTCACAATTTCCTTATATCATACCTGAACTAAGACTTATGTACTGCCATGTTTCAAAACAGCGAAGAGCTAAGTCAAAGTATAATATTCTGTAAATATCAAGACCCAATATGTATCTCAGTTCAGAGGATACCAAATGATGTTCGCCTTTACTCAAAATTACTTATGATCAATCAGGAAGATTCCATGTAGTAATATTTGAGGTGCAGGTCAGTCCAATATTTGCATCCCATAAATATCTATGAACTTTGGCAGTAACCTTTTGCTCTATATTCATCCACATGAATATCTAGCATTCCAAATTCATAATAGCATTACCTTCATACTTGTTCCCACAAGCATGAACAACTACGGACATTCTAAGTAAATAATTTACTAATGGATTTTAAACATGGAAAATAGGAATATTAGTTGAATTATTATAACCGAATAATTTATTTAAGTAATAAAGGGTTACAATATCTCATTACATGAATTAAAGATCAAATCCAGTCACTAGAATATTAAAGCCCCATGGCACAAGGATGACTTTCATGCTTCGCCTTTTCAAGAAGCTTCGTGAGTGGATCCGCAATGTTTTGATCCGTGTGAACTTTCCGAATACATATCTTTTCCTTTTCAACTTCATCCCTTATGTAGTTGAATCTTCGTTCAATGTGCCTAGTCTTCTGATGTGCACGGGGTTCCTTGATTTGAGAAATCGCACCCTCGTTATCACAAAGAATTTCTAAGGGGTCCTGAATGGAAGGGACCACCCCTAGGTCGGCAATGAACTTCTTTAACCATGCAGCTTCCTGAGCTGCTAATGAAGCAGCAATGTATTCTGACTCTGTAGTCGATAATGCCACCACATCTTGCTTAGAGCTCTTCCAAGAGATTGCTCCTCCATTCAAGATGAAAATGTACCCCGATTGTGATCGTGAATCATCCCGATCAGTTTGGAAACTCGCATCTGTGTAACCCTTTACTACGAGTTCCTCCTCACCAGATCCATAGATTAGGAACATATATTTAGTCCTCCTTTGGTACTTAAGTATGTTCTTAACAGCCATCCAATGACTGCTTTGTACGGGTTTTAACATGTTTATCAAAGCTCATATAACCTTGTTTATATGAAAATGCAGCGGAATATATATGTTTTAAAACATGTTAATAAGATGATTATTAAACCCATTTAATAAAGAAACCCCAAGCCATGGATCATTATACAAATGCATACAATAAAGAACATAAGAAGGTGAAAATACAACCTTTGTAGCAGCTCAAAAAAACGAATTTCTTGAGGTGAAAGAAGATGAAAACGTGGCTGAATCTTCAAGGAAGAAGACCTCAAGAGGTGATACCCCAAGCTTGTACAAACACCTTTGATTGCTAGGAATCTTGACACCAAATTTTCAGCAACCAAAAACCCTTTTTGAAGCTGAAAATTCTGCTCTTCCTTCTTTCAAAACCGTGAGATAGAGAGAGATATGGAGAGAGCTTCTCAAGTGTGTGTGTTTGTGTAAGAGAGAGGATGCAAGAGTGTTCAAGTAAACAAGTAATTGCATGGTCTTGGAACTAAAAAGGGGAGGGTACCAAGACAAAAGGGGCGGCCGAATTAGGCACCCTTTGTCTCCCTCTTGATTCAAATTTTTTAGTAAAAACTAAAAACACTCTTGTACCTTTATGATGTAAAATTAAACCATTTTAATTTTATATCACTAACACACACACTATTATTTGTCATTGTCTAACTAATTTAAAAAATGAATAAATAATCCCATATGAACAAATATATATATATATATATATATATATATATATATATATATATATATATATATATATATATATATATATATATATATATATATATAAACTTGTTCATTTGCAAAAGCAATGATTTAGAAAACCCGGTTTCTAAATTGGTGTTTATATTTATTTGTTTGATCTAATCAACAAATAAATATTCATCGGTGTTTGTTTGGCTTGTTATTGGGAATGACCCGACTTGGATCATATCACACTAGCCACATCACTTTAATATATATATTGGGCAGATCATTACCTTCAATCTCCCACTTGCACAAGATTTATAGAAGATTGATGCAAGCAGCAAATAACGCCTAGCAACGGTTTGCTACCCCTAATGTATATGACTAAGTGCCATTCAACAACATCATCCTTTTCAAGTACCTTACTTGAATATGCTTTAGGTGAATTAATCATCTATCCTTTTGTTGCAGATGTCATGTTAAATCCAAGAGACACAGAATAGTCATTCTCCGATGATTTAACTTTAACAGGCCTTAGACATCTAACTCTCAACGAATAAGAGGAACAAATTCCATCTTGACTACATACGTCTCTAACAATCACCTCATGTCATACCTGAACTCAGCCTTATGTACTGCCTTTTCAGAACAGCAAAAGACTAAGTCAAAGTACAATACTTGGTGAATATCAAGACCCAATATGTATCTCAGGTCTAAGGATACAATGATATTCGCCTTTACTCAAAATCTCTTATGACTAATCAGAAAGATTCCATGCAAAAATAATTGAGAGCGGGTCAGTCCAATATCTATATCCCATAAATATCAATGAACCTTGGTAGCAACCTCTTGCTCTATATTCATACCTTATGAATATCAACCAATCCAAGTTCATTATAGTCTTACATTCATAGTTGTTCCCACAAGTATGATCGACTACGGACGTTGAGAATAATTCATTTATTCACGGATTTAAACATGCTAAAATAGAAGAACAAATGAAATTATAACCATATAATTAAGTCAAATAACATTAGTTCCAATATCCAAATACAAAATACAACATCAAACCCAGTCACTTGAATATCTAAGTCCCATGGCACAAACATGACCTTCATGCTTTGCCTTTTCAAGGAGTTTTGTGAGTGGATCCGCAACGTTTTTATCAGTGTGGACTTTGCGAATACATATCTTTTGTTTTTCAACTTCATCCCTTATGTAGTTGAATCTTCGTTTAATGTGCCGAGTCTTTTGATGAGCACGAGGTTCCTTGATTTGAGCAATCGCACCCTCGTTGTCACAAAAGATCTCTAGAGGATCCTGAATGGAAGGGACTACCCCTAGATCGGCTATGAATTTCTTCAGCCATGCAGCTTCCTGTGCTGCCATTGAAGTGGCGACGTATTCTGACTCTGTAGTGGACAACGCTACGACTTCTTGCTTTGAGCTTTTCCAAGAAACAGCTCCCCCATTCAGAATAAAGATGTAACCCGATTGAGATCGTGAATCATCTCGATCGGTTTGGAAACTCGCATCCGTGTAACCTTTTACAACGAGTTCCTCTTCACCAGACCCGTAGATCAAGAACATGTCCTTAGTCCTCCTTAGGTACTTCAGAATGTTCTTGACAGCCATCCAATGACTATCACCAGGATTTTGCTGGTATCTACTTGTCATGCTTAAAGCGCATGACACGTCTGGTCTAGTGCATATCATTGCATACATGATGGATCCTATAGCAGATGCATATGGGATTGCCTTCATTCTATTTTGCTCCTCCTTGGAGCTTGGACATTGAGTTGTACTCAATATTGTCCCTCTTTGAATAGGTACAGTACCTTTCTTAGAGTTTTCCAACTTGAACCTTTTCAAGATTTTGTCAATGTATGCACTTTGATTCAAACCAATTAGCCGTCTTGATCTATCCCTATAGATCTTTATTCCCAGAATATAGGGGGCTTCACCAAGATCCTTGATGGAAAAACAACTTCCAAGCCAGGTTTTTACACCTTCCATGGTTGGAATGTCGTTTCCAAACAGTAGTATGTCATCAACATACAATACTAGGAAGGTTATTGTGCTCCCACTAGCCTTCTTATACACGCAAGCCTCATCAGCGTTTTTGATGAAGCCAAATTTCTTTACTTCATCATCAAAACGGTGATTCCAACTTCTTGATGCTTGTTTCAATCCATAGATTGATTTCATTAACTTGCATACTTTATTGGGATATTTTGGATCGACAAAACCTTCAGGCTGAACCATATAGACATCATCCTCAAGATATCCATTTAGGAAAGCGGTTTTGACATCCATTTGCCAAATCTCATAATCATAATGAGCTGCTATGGCAAACAATATCCTTATAGACTTAAGCATTGCAACAGGTGAGAAGGTTTCATCATAATCAACCCCTTGAGTTTGAGTGAAACCCTTTGCTACAAGTCTAGCTTTGTAAGTATCCAAGTTTCCATGCATATCGGTTTTCTTCTTGAAAACCCACTTACTTCCAACTACTTTGGAATTAAGAGGTGGCTCAACAAGTTCCCAAACTTGATTGTCATACATGGATTGCATCTCAACGTTCATGGCCTCAAGCCATTTGTCACAATCCAAATTGGACACTGCATTATGATATGTGGCTGGTTCATCTGAATCCACCACATAGCATCCATCCATGAAAAATCCGTATCTTTCAGGTGGATTACTAGTTCTCCCACTTCTGCGAACGTTTTGTGTGTATTGATCAACCGCTTGATCATCCTCAACATCCTCACGTTGAGTGCTAGTTTCAACCAAACGTGCATCGGGCTGTGTTTCTTGATCCTCCTCAAGATCCACTGTTCTACTGCTAGTTCCTTCCATAGAGAACTTAGTTTCTAAGAACTCACCCTTTCTGGCAACAAACACTTTTTGTTCCAGTGGATCATAGAAATAATATCCCATAGAATCTCTAGGATATCCAACAAAGATACACTTGGTGGATCGGACATCTAATTTGTTTGGGGTGGGAGTCTTAACATAAGCCTCACAACCCCAGACCCTTAAGTACGATAGGGATGGAACTCTTCCATGCCATATCTCAAAAGGTGTCTTTTCCACCTTTTTGGTTGGGGCCATATTCAGAATACGGGCCGCGGAGAGCAAAGCGAAACCCTAAAATGATAGAGGTAATGTCCTTCTAGCCATCATAGATCGAACCATATCCAATAAGGTTCGATTCCTCCTCTCAGACACACCATTATGTTGTGGTGTTCCAGGTGGAGTGAGTTGTGAGATAATCCCACAACTCCTAAGATGATCTTGAAAAACATCACTTAGGTATTCGCCACCTCTATCGGTGCGGAGAATTTTAATTGACTTGTTGAGTTGATTTTCTACTTCATTCTTGAAGATTTTGAACATTTCAAAAGCTTCATCTTTGTGCCTTAATAAGTACACATACCCATAGCGACTATAATCGTCGGTAAAGGTAATGAAGTATCTTTCACCATTCCTAGTCATTGGCTTAAAAGGACCACATACATCCGAATGTATGATACCTAATAAATCTTTTGCCCTTTCGTTAGTTCCACTAAAGGGTGCCTTAGTCATTTTACCTCGTAAACAAGATTCACATACATCAAATGAATCACATTCATTTGTTTTTAAAAGACCATTCTTTTGAAGTGTTTGTATACGTTTCTTGTTTATATGACCAAGACGGCAATGCCAAAGGTAGGTATCACTCAAATCTAATTTGAGTCTTTTGGTGGTTGCTTGGTATATTGAGCTATCATATGTTACGTTTTCATGAACCAATTCATAAATACCATTACAAGGTATAGCCTTAAAATAAAATACATGATTTAAAGAAACATGAATATCATTGTCAACAAACTTGAAATCATAATCACATTGTCTTAAACGGGAAACAGAAATTATGTTCCTAGTCAAGCTAGGAGCATATAATACATTGTTTAAAATAACTTCCAAACCACCTGGAAGCTTCAAAATGTAGTCTCCTTGGGCTTCAACGTGAACCTTTGCACCATTGCCCATGAAGAGACTTATTTCCCCTTTTGCATAATGCTCATTTCTTTTGAACCCCTGCAATAAATTGCAAATGTGAGTTCCACATCCGATATCTAATACCCATGTGTTAGAAGAAATAACATTTAGCTCAACATGTATCATGTAAATTATACCTGAGGTTTGCCCTCCATCCCTCTTTTCTCTCAACTCTTTGAGATAGACTGGACAATTTCTCATCCAATGCCCTATCTCACCACATTTGAAGCATGGGTCGTTTACAGCAACCTTTTGCTTCTTCTCCTTGGGCTTCGGAGGTTCCGCCCTAACAACCATCTTCCCCTTTCCTCCAACGTGCCCCTTTCCTTTGGCAACATTTGCCTTGGGAGGGGGTAGAGACCTCTTCCTTCTCCCACCTTCATTAATGGTGAGAACGGGTAAAACCCTTTTACCCATTCCCGCCTCAGCTGATTTGAGCATCGAATGAAGTTCATTTATGCTCTTGTCCCATCCGTTCATGTTGTAATTCATGACGAATGCCTCAAACCTTTTAGTTAGGCCATTAAGGATCAAATCCGTGGCCAACTCCTTTGAGACAGGACAATTTAGCCTTTGAAGGCGGTCGATGTGGCTTTTCATCTTAAGAACATAAGATGAAACTGTAAGGCCCCGTTCCCGGGACGCCTACAGTTGGTCATTCATCGCTCATAAAACATATAATTACAATTCCATTAGGAAAACATTGCAGCGGAAACACTTAAAAATGACATCACATTTCATTATAAATACTTTTGCCAAATAATACATCATTATCCGGTTACAAAATTCATGTTTGCATTACATCACAAAAGCTATATAATTGGATGCCATCCCAAAAGAGCTGAGTAGCTTCGCCATGCCATCCTCAGCAATCATTTACCTGCCAACTGGAAAATGCAATAAAAGTCAGCGTTGCTGAGTGAGTTCTAGTTTTAGTAATAAAACATACTTTACTTTCATCAAAACCATTCCTTTATCATGCGATCATGCAACATACGTATTCACAGATAACTTTCATTATTATCTTTCATCACATTCATTATCTTCCATTCTTTCGTTCATTCTGTCTTCCGAGTCTTTTGCGACAACATGGTCGCTCACCTCAATGGCAATCTCAATGATTGCTCGCTATCCGAGTCTTTTGCACCCCTAAGGTTGCTCACCCCAATTGCCCATTACGATAGCAAGCTATCCGAGTCTTTTGCAACAACAAGGTTGCTCACCCCAAGGCAACATTACGATAGTTCTTACTCGAGTCTTTTGCAACGACAAGGTTGCTCACCTCATAGGCAATCTCATGATTGCTCGCTATCCGAGTCTTTTGCACCCCTAAGGTTGCTCACCCCAATTGCCCATCACGATAGCAAGCTATCCGAGTCTTTTGCAACAACAAGGTTGCTCACCCCAAGGCAACATTACGATAGCTCTTTCTCGAGTCTTTTGCAACACAAAGTCGCTCACCTCAATAAATATGCTTGCAAGCCTTTCTTTCGTTCATTCATCGTTCATTAATGCATGCATTCTTACTTCATGTTCCTCTTTCCTTATCTTTCGCTTTACATTACATAATACTTCATTCATTCATTCATTCATTCATTCATTAGCATGACATGTAAAGCCGCAAGAAAGATAAGCATACATCATATAAGGAACATTCATACACATTCATCATCATCATACAGGGCAACATCATTCATACATAACATGGATAAACATGCAACATCATCATCATCATCATCATCATGCCCTACATGCTCTCTAAGACCATAATCATCCTCTTACATGCTCTTACGAGTTACTTTACGTCAAGACTTACGTCTGCACCTTTCCCCCGAAGGCCAGAAGTCAAACTACACGTTCCTTCGAGTGCAACAGCCCTATTCGGGCGTATGGACACTCTTCAGTCGCATGGCCTCCATGCGACTGAACATCATGCGACTGAACTCATGCAGATGGTCATCTATGCGAATGAACATCCAATCGTGCGTATGGACCTTGTGCGACTGGGATTACTGCGAATGGGCACCTATGCGACTAAACTCATGCGTATGGACTCATGCGACTAAGCCTTTATGCGACTGAAGCCTCAGTCGCACATCCCTCATGCGACTGGACTCCCAGTCGTGCGACTGAACCCCAATCGTGCGAATGACCTTCAATCGCCCTCATTCGGCCGTATGGCCTTCATTCGGTCGCCTAGCCCTAGCTGATGCAGAATGGAGTTCATCCCGAACCCAATCTGCCATTTTCGGCCTCCAAGCTCATCCAAACCCATTCTAAGCATAAATTAACCCTCCTGGACCTTAGGAATGTATACCTTAACACCATACAAGCACACACAAGCCCGAAATCATGCTCTAAACACATCATACACATCACACCCAAATGGGTCAAACACACACACTTAAGAAAACGGGTTTTGCACACTTTCCAGCCCCAAAATCGGTTGAAAACAAGTAAAAGTGGGGTCCTAGAACTCACACAATCGAGCACAAAGACAAGAGCTTCGATTTGGCTTGCTACTCAACGGATTTGGACACTCGAATCACCCGAATCAACCCTTTTCTCCCTTTTTCTCTTCTTTCTCTCTTCTCTCTTCTTTGGTGGATGAAATGTGTGAAGTGTGGGGAGAGTGGGCTGCCCTCTCCCTACACATATCACCACATTACGCGACTTTTCTTCGTTGGCGAGTTTGGTCCCTCGACTTTGGACTTTATTTCTTTTCTTTCTTCGTCGGCTTCAAAATAATAAATTTCCGGGTGTTACAAGTCCACCCCCCTTAAATAGGTTTCGTCCCCGAAACCTGTCATTCCTCGAACAAACGTGGATAATGTTGTCTCATTTCTTCCTCAGTCTCCCACGTTGACTCGGATCCCTTCCTGTGCTTCCACTGTACACGCACAAGAGGAACCACTTTATTCCTTAGCCTTTTCTCCTTTCGATCGATGATTGCCACTGGTTGCTCCACATAATTGAGCCGTTCATCTACTTCGATATCTTCCAATGGGACAATCATATCTTCATCTGCTAAGCACTTCCTTAGATGAGATACATGGAATGTCGGGTGAATTCCACTTAACTCATCTGGCAACTCCAGTCTATAGGCCACCTCTCCTACTCGAGCAAGGATTCGGAAAGGGCCTATATACCTTGGGCTCAACTTGCCCCGCTTTCGGAAGCGAATTATACCCTTCCAAGGTGAGACCTTCAACATAACCCGGTCACCCACCTGGAACTCAATCGGCCTGCGCCTTTTGTCAGCATACGACTTCTGTCTGTCTTTGGCTGCCTTCATGAAGGCTTTAATCTTCTCAAGCTTCTCAGTCGTAGCCTCGATTACCTCGACGCTTCCCAATTCCTTCTGACCAATATCACCCCAACAAACGGGCGTTCTGCATCTCCTACCGTATAACATCTCATATGGAGGCATGCCAATGCTGGCATGGTAACTGTTGTTGTATGAGAATTCAGCTAACGGTAGGTGGTCATCCCAACTTCCACCAAAATCAATCACACATGCCCGAAGCATGTCTTCCAGCTTCTGAATGGTCCTTTCGGACTGACCATCAGTCTGGGGATGATAAGCCGTGCTGATATGTAACCTCGTCCCCATAGCATCGTGGAACTTCTTCCAGAATTTAGATGTAAACCGGGTGTCGCGATCCGACACAATAGACACCGGCACACCATGACGAGTCACAATCTCCTTGATGAACAGATCGGCCAACCTCTCAGATGAATATGTCTCGCGGATCGGTAGGAAGTGAGCACTCTTCGTCAAACGATCAACTATCACCCATATGGCATCATACCCTTTCGGGGTACGTGGCAGCTTTGTAATGAAATCCATGGTGATGTGCTCCCACTTCCATTCCGGTATATCCAAAGGTTGTATCTTCCCATACGGCTTTTGGTGCTCGGCCTTCACCTGTAAGCAAGTAAGGCACTTACTCACGTACTCCACCACGTCGCGCTTCATACCCGGCCACCAATAATCTTTCTTCATATCATGGTACATCTTCGTGGCACCAGGATGAATGGAGTACCGGGTCTTGTGAGCTTCATCCATTATCTTCACCCGTAGATCCCCAAAACGAGGAATCCACACACGATCGAATCGGGTTCTAACACCGAGCGTGTTTTCACCCAATTCTCCAACCAGACCTCTCATTCTTTCAGAGTTAAGATGATCTTCCTTCAATGCCTCATCTTGAAACTCTTTAACCTGCTTCATCACATCGGAGGTCATGATCAACTGATACGCTTTCACCCGAATCGGCTCGGGCCTCTCTTTCCGGCTAAGGGCATCAGCCACCACGTTGGCCTTGCCCGGATGGTAGTGGATCTCACAATCATAATCCTTTATAAGTTCCAACCACCGCCTCTGCCTCATGTTCAAATCCTTCTGCTCAAAGAAGTACTTCAGACTCTTGTGGTCAGTGAATATGGTGCACTTCGTCCCGTAGAGGTAGTGCCTCCAAATTTTTAATGCAAAGACCACGGCTGCTAGCTCCAAGTCATGAGTAGGATAATTGACCTCATGAACCTTCAACTGTCGGGATGCATAGGCTATAACCTTTCCTCTTTGCATTAACACGCACCCCAACCCCGAGTAAGAAGCATCGGAATAAACCACCAGATCTTCACTTCCATCGGGTAACGACAGAACAGGAGCTTGAGTCAATCTCGCCTTCAATTCTTCAAACGCCTTCTCTTGAGCTTGACCCCATACGAACTTCACATCTTTTCGGGTCAACTTAGTCAGTGGAGAAGCAATCTTGGAGAAGTCTTGGATAAATCTTCTATAATAACCCGCCAAACCCAAGAAACTGCGAATCTCGGATGGCGTCTTCGGTGACTTCCATTGCATAACCGCCTCCACTTTTGCCGGGTCCACCATAATCCCATCGGGATTCACCACGTGACCCAAGAACTGAACTTCGCGCAACCAGAACGCGCACTTGGAGAATTTAGCATACAACTTCTCCCTCCTCAACGTCTCAAGAACTTCCCGAATGTGACCGGCGTGCTCTGCTTCGCTCCTCGAATAAATCAGGATATCATCAATAAACACAATCACTGATTTATCCAACATAGGCCGACACACACGGTTCATCAAATCCATAAAAGCAGCTGGCGCGTTGGTCAAACCAAAAGACATGACAAGAAACTCGTAGTGACCATAGCGCGTACGGAAAGCTGTTTTAGGAATATCCTGCTCCTTCACCTTCAACTGATGGTAACCAGATCGAAGATCTATTCTCGAAAACCAACTGGCACCCTGAAGTTGATCGAACAAATCATCTATCCTCGGTAAGGGGTATCGGTTCTTCACCGTCAACTTGTTTAGCTCGCGGTAGTCGATGCACATCCTCATACTACCGTCCTTCTTCTTTACAAACAGGACCGGAGCACCCCAAGGAGAGATACTCGGCCTAATGAACCCCTTGTCAAGCAACTCTTGCAACTGCTCCATCAACTCCTTCATTTCGGTCGGAGCCAACCGATACGGTGCCTTGGCAACAGGTTGGGCACCCGGTATCAGATCAATCTGAAACTCGATCTCTCTGTCAGGTGGCACTCCTGATAAGTCTTCCGGAAACACATCTGGAAAGTCACACACAACCGGAACATCGGCTAGTTGTGGTGTTGGCGTATCCACATCCTTTACATAGGCCAAGTAGGCACTACATCCACGCCTCATACACTTTCCCGCCACCGCCATCGAGATCACTTTCGGAATCGTAGTAACCCGATCACCGTACACTGTCACTGAACTACCGTCAGGCGCCAACAACTGAATCATCTTCTTGCGACACACAATGTTCGCCTCGAAGTCCGCTAACCAATCCATTCCAAGAACCAAGTCAAAACCACCTAAGGTCATCACAAACGGTCTAACAGGAAACTTATGACCCTCGAGCTCCACGTCACAATTCTCTATCATCTCAGAAATCCTGGTAGACTTACCTATGGCAGTTTCTACATCGAAGTGCGCATCAACACATCTACTACTAACAGGCAGCTTAGCACAGAAAGCAGCAGAAATAAAACTCCTACTAGCACCAGAATCAAATAACACAGAAGCTAAAGTTTGGTTCACCAGAAACGTACCGGACACGACATCAGGGTCCGTTCTAGCTTCCTCCTGTGTCATGGTGAATGCCCTGGCGCTCGCCCTCGGTCCATCACCTCCCGTCTTCCTTGCCCCTGAACTCTCAGCCCTCGGCTTCTTGCAATCTTTGAGCATGTGACCCTCTTCGCCACAGTTAAAGCATCGGACCGCACGACAGTCCTTTGCCATGTGCCCCGCCTTTCCACACCTGAAGCACAAGTTCGATCCAAACCTGCACTCCCCGCTGTGCTCCCGTCCACATTTACCACACCTTCTCGATTCCGCACCAGACATAACCACACGGCGATCATCCACCCGTGCCTTCTTATTACCCATCGAGGCATTACCCCGACCAAACCTCTTCCCCTGCCAGCCTCGTTCACCACCGCTCTTTCTGCCACCATCAGTCACCACCACCGCTCTTTCATCATACAATCTTCCCGCCAAGTCTACCGCCGACCTAAACGTGCTCGGCCGGGCGGCGATCATGTGCCTGCGAATATCCTCCGGCAAACCCTGTATATACCTCTTGATCTTTCGGGACAGAGGCGTCACTTGATCCGGCACCAGACGTGCCATCTCGTTGAACTTCGTGGTGTACTGTTGGTGAGTCATGGTTCCCGCCTCCAGTTGCAGAAACTCCCTCTCAACCTTATCCATTTCCCGATGAGGACAAAACTCCTCAATCACCATCTTCTTCAGTTCGGGCCACCTCATTCGCCCGATCGCCCGATTACCCTCTGCTTGGACAATGTTGTCCCACCAGCATAGTGCCGAGTCCACGAAGGAGTGGGTGGCAAACTTGACTTTCTGATCTTCTCGGCACTCGCTGATGTCGAGAACAGCCTCCATTTCTCTCACCCATCGGTGAGCAGCGGCAGCATTGCCATTACCATCAAAAGTAGGGGGTTTGCACCTCATAAATACCCCGTAGTTACAGCCTCGTGCCACCTCCCGCACAGGCTCCTCTTCCTCTTCCTCCTCATTATCGGAGAAAATCGTTTCAGGCTCCGGTCGCTCCCCCGAGGCCCGGTTTCTCTCTTTGCGTTCCCCCTCCTTCACAGCTTTGATGACTTCGGTCACCACAGACGGTAAGATCGTCTGCATGACCTGATGCACTTCCTCAACAACAGCCTCCTTTACCGAGGCCCTCAAATTCGCACTCTCATCCCCAGCTTCTGGATGAGGAGTCTCAGGTTCTGCAGGAACCTCTTTCTCAGCTCTAGGTCTTCCTCTTTTAGGGCGTGGTTCAACAACAGGGCCATCACGGCCTCCACCCCTAGAAGCTCTAGAAGATCTACCACCAGCCATTCTCTATCACACTGAAAGATTCAAGCACCAACACGGTCATTCAAGGAAACAACTCAGTTTATGTCAAGTATAGTAAGTCCCTAATTACAGTGGCCAGTTGTGATTAGCCACTTACTGTACTCTTCATACCCCAAGTATTACCTGTCCTGACTACATCAGTATTCAAATCTACATACAACACATAACATATACCATGCGCACATAAAACCGGTTAACTTTAAGAAAATACCTGATGGCACGCAGCTACTCAGTTTGGCATCCCATTCCCCATTCGTCCCATTCTCAGTTTAAGTTAAGGTTTATTTTGAAAATTTACCCATTTCACTTAAACTTTGGCTCTGATACCAACTTGTAAGGCCCCGTTCCCGGGACGCCTACAATTGGTCATTCATCGCTCATAAAACATATAATTACAATTCCATTAGGAAAACATTGCAGCGGAAACACTTAAAAATGACATCACATTTCATTATAAATACTTTTGCCAAATAATACATCATTATCCGGTTACAAAATTCATGTTTGCATTACATCACAAAAGCTATATAATTGGATGCCATCCCAAAAGAGCTGAGTAGCTTCGCCATGCCATCCTCAGCAATCATTTACCTGCCAACTGGAAAATGCAATAAAAGTCAGCGTTGCTGAGTGAGTTCTAGTTTTAGTAATAAAACATACTTTACTTTCATCAAAACCATTCCTTTATCATGCGATCATGCAACATACGTATTCACAGATAACTTTCATTATTATCTTTCATCACATTCATTATCTTCCATTCTTTCGTTCATTCTGTCTTCCGAGTCTTTTGCGACAACATGGTCGCTCACCTCAATGGCAATCTCAATGATTGCTCGCTATCCGAGTCTTTTGCACCCCTAAGGTTGCTCACCCCAATTGCCCATTACGATAGCAAGCTATCCGAGTCTTTTGCAACAACAAGGTTGCTCACCCCAAGGCAACATTACGATAGTTCTTACTCGAGTCTTTTGCAACGACAAGGTTGCTCACCTCATAGGCAATCTCATGATTGCTCGCTATCCGAGTCTTTTGCACCCCTAAGGTTGCTCACCCCAATTGCCCATCACGATAGCAAGCTATCCGAGTCTTTTGCAACAACAAGGTTGCTCACCCCAAGGCAACATTACGATAGCTCTTTCTCGAGTCTTTTGCAACACAAAGTCGCTCACCTCAATAAATATGCTTGCAAGCCTTTCTTTCGTTCATTCATCGTTCATTAATGCATGCATTCTTACTTCATGTTCCTCTTTCCTTATCTTTCGCTTTACATTACATAATACTTCATTCATTCATTCATTCATTCATTCATTAGCATGACATGTAAAGCCGCAAGAAAGATAAGCATACATCATATAAGGAACATTCATACACATTCATCATCATCATACAGGGCAACATCATTCATACATAACATGGATAAACATGCAACATCATCATCATCATCATCATCATGCCCTACATGCTCTCTAAGACCATAATCATCCTCTTACATGCTCTTACGAGTTACTTTACGTCAAGACTTACGTCTGCACCTTTCCCCCGAAGGCCAGAAGTCAAACTACACGTTCCTTCGAGTGCAACAGCCCTATTCGGGCGTATGGACACTCTTCAGTCGCATGGCCTCCATGCGACTGAACATCATGCGACTGAACTCATGCAGATGGTCATCTATGCGAATGAACATCCAATCGTGCGTATGGACCTTGTGCGACTGGGATTACTGCGAATGGGCACCTATGCGACTAAACTCATGCGTATGGACTCATGCGACTAAGCCTTTATGCGACTGAAGCCTCAGTCGCACATCCCTCATGCGACTGGACTCCCAGTCGTGCGACTGAACCCCAATCGTGCGAATGACCTTCAATCGCCCTCATTCGGCCGTATGGCCTTCATTCGGTCGCCTAGCCCTAGCTGATGCAGAATGGAGTTCATCCCGAACCCAATCTGCCATTTTCGGCCTCCAAGCTCATCCAAACCCATTCTAGGCATAAATTAACCCTCCTGGACCTTAGGAATGTATACCTTAACACCATACAAGCACACACAAGCCCGAAATCATGCTCTAAACACATCATACACATCACACCCAAATGGGTCAAACACACACACTTAAGAAAACGGGTTTTGCACACTTTCCAGCCCCAAAATCGGTTGAAAACAAGTAAAAGTGGGGTCCTAGAACTCACACAATCGAGCACAAAGACAAGAGCTTCGATTTGGCTTGCTACTCAACGGATTTGGACACTCGAATCACCCGAATCAACCCTTTTCTCCCTTTTTCTCTTCTTTCTCTCTTCTCTCTTCTTTGGTGGATGAAATGTGTGAAGTGTGGGGAGAGTGGGCTGCCCTCTCCCTACACATATCACCACATTACTCGACTTTTCTTCGTTGGCGAGTTTGGTCCCTCGACTTTGGACTTTATTTCTTTTCTTTCTTCGTCGGCTTCAAAATAATAAATTTCCGGGTGTTACAGAAACTGATTGGGATTCCTCCATCCGACATGCATGAAGCGCTCGAACCGTTTCGAAGCGCTCCACTCTAGCTTGTTGCTGGAACGTTTCCCGCAACTGAGTGATCATGTCATAGGCTCCATGGAGCTCATACTCCTTTTGGAGTTCGGGTGTCATACTTGCCAACATTAAGCAAGAGACTTGGATGGAGTCTTCCGTATATCTAACCCAATCATTATAGGCCTCCACATCCTCCTCGTTAGGTTCATCGGGGATGGGATCATCAAGAATGTAGGCCCGCTTTTCTTGCTTGAGAACAATTCTCAAGTTGCGGTACCAATCCATGAAGTTGTTAGGTGTTAGACGATCCCTTTGAAGGATCGCCCTAAGAGATTGGTTGTTTTGGTTTGGTACATCGTTATTAGCGTTGGTGTGGTCGGCCATCTACAAGATTTTACAAAGTTCCATTTTAGTAATCGTTGATATAATTATATATTTCATTTATTAATACCCTTTACGTCTCATAGACTATTAATAAAAAAAAATATTTTTAGAATCCAACGTTATATTTAAATATTGGTTAGGTGACCTTTATCCCATTATTTAAATAAACAAGGTAGTCATAAATGACAATTGCAACCCATTGCAACTTCTAATGGTATGGGATCGTTTGAACATCTTATGTTTATAACGGCATGTTTACCCCATCAACACCTTTTATAAAACACATTTTAGGTGATCCATTCAATATATTTTATAAATCAAGTCGTCCTACTTACACACACGTGTGAGTTTACCACATAAGTGGTTAGGTGACCTTTATCCCACAAACATGGCATTATCACCTCAAGTTACAAGTTCCCTCAAAGTGGTTAGGTGACCTTTATCCCACTAAGAGTTTGCAAGTAACCTAAGTGTTGTGTAAAAGGATGGTGTTTAACTTGTTTTTCAAAAGGGATTTATAATTTCACAATTCTTGTTTTAGAAAAGTCCATGTACTATATGATTGTATGCATTCAACCATATGGTACCCATTTGGTTCTTTTAAATAAAACCCATTTTATTTTGCAAACCATTAACTCCTTTTATAGACCCATTCTATTTTGCTTAATGATTTGAGAACCAATTTCTTGTAATAGCTTGTTCTAGTTGATGGTTTGTTAATGATATCCAAATATCCAAAACAAAACAACATCATAAGCATTCAACCAAGCATAACCAAACAATTCATATATGCATAACAAAGCATACTAAATTGAGCACACTTGTTTAGCCAAAACAAGTGTGTCAAAAGGTCTTGTCCTAAGGGTTAAGAACATGACACATGGTTGACAAAAGGAACTCCCACTTGAATCCACATCTTCAAGCATCCTCTTTGTCCATCTTTTCTTCATGTCTTGATCTTGAGCATCCTTACAAAACTATGTATCCTGATACATTTTTCTAGTAAAGATAAACTCCTAATCTATTTATTACAAACCATATGAATGAATAGATTACAAAACAAGACTTGAAACAAAAATAAATATTACATGCCCAAATGAATATAACATGACAACCAATCATTCAATCCAAATGGTCTAGGCTTTGTTATGCATAATCAACAACAACATGATCAAACATACACAAGATGATCGATTTTGGCAGCCCCTTTTAGCCCATGTTTTTGGCCAACATAAACCAAGAACAAATGGGTTAAGAACATATAAATAAACATCTAATAATCTAGAGTTTTAAAGATCCTTATATGCATAAAGAAGCATCTTTAAAACACCAAAGGGGGTCAAAATCCAGCCCCTAACTCACGGATTTTTGGTGTCAAGCACCACAAAACCGTGAACTAGGGAGGAAATATATGTATGCATATGTATAAGTGGCTCTTGATGCCATTGTAGGGGTTTTAACATGTTTATCAAAGCTCATATAACCTTGTTTATATGAAAACGCAGCGGAATATATATGTTTTAAAACATGTTAATAAGATGATTATTAAACCCATTTTAATAAAGAAACCCCAAGCCATGGATCATTATACAAATGCATACAATAAAGAACATAAGAAGGTGAAAATACAACCTTTGTAGCAGCTCAAAAAAAACGAATTTCTTGAGGTGAAAGAAGATGAAAACGTGGCTGAATCTTCAAGGAAGAAGACCTCAAGAGGTGATACCCCAAGCTTGTACAAACACCTTTGATTGCTAGGAATCTTGACACCAAATTTTCAGCAACCAAAAACCCTTTTTGAAGCTGAAAATTCTGCTCTTCCTTCTTTCAAAACCGTGAGATAGAGAGAGATATGGAGAGAGCTTCTCAAGTGTGTGTGTTTGTGTAAGAGAGAGGATGCAAGAGTGTTCAAGTAAACAAGTAATTGCATGGTCTTGGAACTAAAAAGGGGAGGGTACCAAGACAAAAGGGGCGGCCGAATTAGGCACCCTTTGTCTCCCTCTTGATTCAAATTTTTTAGTAAAAACTAAACACACTCTTCTACCTTTATGATGTAAAATTAAACCATTTTAATTTTATATCACTAACACACACACTATTATTTGTCATTGTCTAACTAATTTAAAAAATGAACAAATAATCCCATATGAACAAATATATATATATATATATATATATATATATATATATATATATATATATATATATATATATATATATATATATATATATATATATATATATATACTTGTTCATTTGCAAAAGCAATGATTTAGAAAACCCGGTTTCTAAATTGGTGTTTATATTTATTTATTTGATCTAATCAACAAATAAATATTCGTCGGTGTTTGTTTGGCTTGTTATTGGGTATGACCCGACTTGGATCATATCACACTAGCCACATCAATTTAATATATATCTTGGGCAGATCATTACCTTCAATGCTTCCAGGATTTTGTTGGTATCGGCTTGTCATGCTCAAGGCGCATGACACGTCCAGTCTAGTGCATATCATTGCATACATGATGGATCCTATGGCTGACGCATACGGGATTCCCTTCATTTTGTCCTGCTCATCCTTTGAGCTTGGAGATTGAGTCTTACTCAATATCGATCCTCTTTGAATAGGTACGATACTTTTCTTGGAGTTTTCCATCTTGAACCTTTTCAAGATCTTATCAATGTATGCACTTTGATTCAAACCTATCAACCGCCTTGATCTATCCCTATAGATCTTTATTCCTAAAATATAGGCGGCTTCACCAAGATCATTAATGGAAAAACAGCTTCCAAGCCAGGCTTTTACACCTTCCATGGTTGGAATGTCATTTCCAAATAGTAGAATGTCATCGACATACAATACTAAGAAAATGGTGATGCTCCCACTAGCTTTCTTATATACACATGCTTCATCAGTGTTTTTGATGAACCCAAATTTGGTTATCTCTTCATCATAACGGTGATTCCAACTTCTTGATGCTTGCTTCAATCCATAGATTGATTTCCTTAACTTGCATACTTTGTTAGGATGTTTTGAGTTGACAAAACCTTCAGGCTGAACCATATAGACATCTTCCTCAAGATATCCATTTAGAAAAGCGGTTTTGACATCCATTTGCCAAATTTCATAATCATGATGAGCAGCTATGGCAATTAATATCCTAATAGACTTTAGCATTGCAATTGGTGAGAAGGTCTCATCATAATCAACCCCTTGAGTTTGAGTGAAACCTTTGGCTACAAGTCTAGCTTTATAAGTATCCAAGTTTCCATGCATATTGGTTTTCTTCTTGAAAACCCACTTACTTCCAACTATCTTGGAGTTAAGAGGTGGTTCAACCAAGTCCCACACTTGGTTGTCATACATGGATTGCATCTCAACGTTCATGGCTTCAAGCCATTTGTCACAATCCAAATTGGACATTGCATCATGAAAGGTGGTTGGTTCATCGGAATCTACCACATAGCATCCATCTACGAAAAATCCATATCTTTCAGGTGGATTACTAATTCTACCAGATTTGCGAACATTTTGTGTATATTGATCAACCAATTGATCTTTCTCAACATCCTCATGATGAGTGCTAGTGTCAACCAAACATGTATCGGTTTGTGGTTCTTGATCCTCCCCAAGATCCATAGTTCTACTGCTAGTTCCTTCCGTAAGGAACTTAGCTTCTAAGAACTCAGCCTTCTTGGCAACAAACTCTTTTTGTTCCAATGGATCATAGAAATAATATCCCATAGAATCTATGGGATATCCAATGAAGATACACTTAGTGGAACGACTTTCTAGCTTGTTTGAGGTGGGAGTCTTAACATAAGCCTCACAAACCCATACCTTTAAATATGATAGTGATGGAAGTCTTCCATGCGATATTTCAAATGGTGTCGTTTCCACTTTCTTGGTTGGGGCCATATTCAAAGTACGGGCCGCAGAGAGCAAAGCGAAACCCCAAAATGATAGAGGCAGTGAACTTCTAGCCATCATAGATCGAACCATATCTAATAGAGTTTGATTACTCCTCTTGAACACACCATTATGTTGTGGTGTTCCAGGTAGAGATAGTTGTGAGACAATACCACAACTTCTAAGATGATCTCTAAAAGCATCACTCATGTATTCACCTCCTCTATCGGTGCGGAGAATTTTTATCATCTTATTGAGTTGATTTTTGTTGGGTTTCTTAGAACATAAAACCAAAGTTTAACCTCTTAAACTTTCTGAAAAACGCAACGGATATATATATTTTGAAACATGATTATAAAGCTGAAATTTCATGTTCTTATGGTGACATATATATGTATAAAACTAACCCAAAACAAAAGGATCATTATATGTGAATAAGCAAGCTATGAAACATATGTAAATGCACATAAAATTACAGCTACAATGAGCTGTGAAAAACTACATTTCAACAGCTTGATAGTCGACCAAAAAAGGGAAGATGGATGCTCAAAACTCGGCGAAGGCTCCAAGGAAAGGACCCCTCAAGCTTGTATACCCCAATCTAACTTGCAAACACCTCTTCTTGCTAGGGAGATGAACACCAAAATGACTCCAATGCCTCTCCAAAAGCTGCTGGAACTCGAGAGTTTTGAGAGAGAGATAGGAGCTTCTAAGTTGTGTCTTGCATGTATGAAAAGGAGATATGTCTTGAGTGTTGGACTAGTAATGAAAGTTATATTTTTCAAGAAAGTAAAAGAACTCTCATAGGAGAGGGGGGCAACCGAAATAATGGTCTCCAAAAGGTTTTTCCCCCAAAAGCTAATCAAACAATTTTTATAAACTAGTCCCTTATAAGTTGTACAATTAACTTTTAATTGTATAACTTATACACTCTTTTATTATTTAATGTTATCTAACTAACTTAGATAACACTAAGTAATATTCTTGAACAAAATATCCTAATAAGTTGTTCCATCTCATATGCAACTTATTTAGAAAACCCATTTTCTATATTTGGTGTTATTATTTAATTGCATTATCATATCATCAATTGAATAATTGTCGGTGATTGCAATGCTTGTTATTGGGTATAACCCGACTTGGATCATGACATACTAACCGCATCAATGTTCTATGTGTCTTGGGCATATAGAATCCAACAATCTCCCACTTGCACAAGATTCATAGAAGATTGATGCAAGCAGTAAATACCGCCTAACAACGGTTTACTACCCTTAATACGCATGACTTATAGCCATTCAATAATATCATCCCATTCAAGTATCCTACTTGAAATGATTTAGGTGAATTAATCATCTATCCTTTTGTTACATATGTCATGTTAAATCCAAGGACACATAGTGATCATTCCTTGTTGATTTAACTTATCCAGGCCTTAGACATCTAACTCTCAACGAATAAGAGGAACAAATCCCATCTTGACTACATACGTTTCTCACAATCACCTTGTGTCACACCTGAACATAGTCTCATGTACTGTCCATTATTTCAAAACAGCGGATAACCAGATCAAGGTATGACACTTGGTGAATATCAAAACCCAATATGTATCTCAGGTCTGAGGATACCAAATGTTATTCGCCTTTACTCAAATTTACTTATGATCAATCAATAAGATTCCATGTAGTAAAATTTGAGATGCGGGTTAGTCCAATATTTGTATCCCACAAATATCTATGAACCTTGGTAGCAACCCATTGCTCTATATTCATCCTTATGAATATCAACCAATCCAAGTTCATAATAATCTTACCCTCACACTTGTTCCCACAAGTCTGAACGACTACGGACATTTAGAGTAAACAATTTACTCATGGAATAAACATGCTAAATTGGAACATTAATTGAAACATTATAACCAAATAATTTTATTGAAATAATAAAAAGTTCCACATACCCAAATACAAAATTACAGATCAAATCCAATCACTAGAATATCAAAGTCCCATGGCACAAGTATGACCTTCATGCTTTGCCTTTTCAAGGAGCTTCGTGAGAGGATCCGCAATGTTTTCATCCGTGTGAACTTTGCGAATACACATCTTTCCCTTTTCAACTTTATCTCGTATGTAGTTGAATCTCCGCTCAATGTGCCTAGTCTTTTGATGAGCACGAGGTTCCTTGATTTGGGCAATCGCACCCTCGTTATCACAAAAGATCTCTAGGGGATCCTGAATGGAAGGGATAACCCCTAGATCGGCAATAAATTTCTTCCACCATGCAGCTTCTTGAGCTGCCAATGAGGCGGCGACGTATTCTGATTCTGTAGTTGATAGAGCCACCACATCCTGTTTGGAGCTCTTCCAAGAGACCGCTCCTCTATTCAGAATGAAAATATATCCCGATTATGACCGTGAATCATCACGATCGGTTTGGAAACTCGCATCCGTGTAACCTTTTACAACGAGTTCTTCATCACCATATCCATAGATTAGGAACATATCTTTTGTCCTCCTTAGGTACTTAAGTATGTTCTTAACAGCCATCCAATGACTGTTTCCAGGATTTTGCTGGTATCGGCTTTTCATGCTTAAGGCGTATGACACGTCCGGACGAGTGCATATCATTGCATACATGATGGATCCAATAGCAGATGCGTATGGGATTGCCTTCATTTTATCTTGCTCATCCTTTGAGCTAGGACATTGAGTCGTACTCAATATCGTTCCTCTTTGAATAGGTACCGTACCTTTCTTAGAGTTCTCCATCTTGAACCTTTTCAAGATTTTATCAATGTATGCACTTTGATTTAAACCAATCAACCGCCTTGATCTATCCCTATAGATCTTTATTCCCAGAATATAGGTGGCCTCACCAAGATCCTTGATGGAAAAATAACTTCCAAGCCAGGTTTTCACACCTTCCAAGGTTGGAATGTCATTTCCGAATAGTAGTATGTCATCAACATACAATACTAGGAAAGTGATGATGCTCCCACTAGCTTTCTTATATATACAAGCTTCCTCAGCGTTCTTGATGAATCCGAATTTAATTATTTCTTCATCAAAACGGTGATTCCAACTTCTCGATGCTTGTTTTAATCCATAGATTGATTTCTTTAACTTGCATACTTTATCAGGATGTTTTGGATCGACAAAACCTTCAAGCTGAACCATATAGACATCTTCCTCAAGATATCCATTTAGGAAAGCGGTTTTGACATCCATTTGCCAAATCTCATAATCATAATGAGCAGCTATGGCAAACAATATCCTTATAGACTTTAGCATCGCAACAGGTGAGAAGGTTTCATCATAATCAACTCCTTGAGTTTGAGTGAAACCTTTTGCTACAAGTCTAGCTTTGTAAGTATCCAAGTTTCCATGCATATCGGTTTTCTTCTTGAAAACCCACTTACTTCCAACTACTTTGGAGTTAAGAGGTGGTACAACCAAGTCCCATACTTGATTGTCATACATGGATTTCATCTCAACGTTCATGGCTTCAAGCCATTTGTCACAATCCAAATTGGACACTGCATCACGATAGGTGGTTGGTTCATCGGAATCTACCACATAGCATCCATCAATGAAAAATCCATATCTTTCAGGTGGATTACTAATTCTACCAGATCAGCGAACGTTTTTTGTGTATTGATCAACCACTTGATCATCCTCAACATCCTCATGTTGAGTGCTAGTTTCAACCAAACGTGCATCGGGTTGTGGTTCTTGATCCTCCTCAAGATCCACTGTTCTACTGCTAGTTCCTTCCATAAGAAACTTTGCTTCTAAGAACTCACCCTTTCTAGCAACAAACACCTTTTGTTCTAGTGGATCATAGAAATAATATCCCATAGAATCTCTAGGATATCCAACAAAGATACAATTGGTGGATCGGACTTCCAATTTGTGTGGGGTGGGAGTCTTAACATAAGCCTCACAACCCCAGACCCTTAAGTATGATAGGGATGGAACTCTTCCATGCCATATCTCAAAGGGTGTCCTTTCTACCTTTTTGGTTGGGGCCATATTTAGAATACGGGCCGCGGAGAGCAAAGCGATACCCCAAAATGATAGAGGTAATGTGCTTCTAGCCATCATCGATCGGACCATATCCAATAAGGTTCGATTCCTCCTCTCAGACACACCATTATGTTGTGGTGTTCCAGGTGGAGTGAGTTGTGATACAATCCCACAACTCCTAAGATGAATTTGAAAAGCATCACTTAGGTATTCACCTCCTCTATCGGTGCGGAGAACTTTAATCGACTTGTTGAGTTGATTTTGTACTTCATTTTGAAAGATCTTGAACATTTCAAAACCTTCATCTTTGTGTCTTAATAGGTACACATACCCATAGCGACTATAATCGTCGGTAAAGGTAATGAAGTATCTTTCACCATTCCTAGACATTGGCTTAAAAGGACCACATACATCCGAATGTATGATTCCTAGCAAATCTTTTGCCCTTTTGTTAGTCCCACTAAAGGGTGCCTTAGTCATTTTACCTTGTAAACAAGACTCACAAACATCAAATGAATCACATTCACTTGGTTTTAAAAGACCATTCTTTTGTAGTGTTTGAATTCTTTTCTTGTTTATATGACCAAGATGACAATGCCAAAGGTAGGTATCACTCAAATCCAACTTGAGTTTCTTGGTGCTAGTTTGGTAAAATGAACTATTTAAAGTATTTTCATGAACTAATCCATAAATACCACTAAAGGGAATAGCTTTAAAGTAGAACATATCATTTAAAGAAACATGAATATCTTTTTCAACAAACGATAATACATATCCAAATTGTTTTAATAGGGCTACAGAAATAATATTCCTAGTCAAACTAGGAGCATACAAAACATTGTTTAAAATTACTTCCAAACCATTTGGAAGTTTCAAGATGTAGTCACCACGGGCTTCAACTTGAACTTTAGCCCCATTGCCCATGTAGAGGCTAACATCCCCTTTGTTGAAGTCACTACTTCTTTTGAACCCCTGCAACAAATTGTAAATGTGAGTTCCACATCCGGTATCTAATACCCATGTGTTAGAGCATGTCATGTTTAAATCAATATGGATCATGTATATTGTACCTGAGGTTTGCCCAGCATCCCTCTTTGCTTTCAACTCTTGGAGATGGACAGGACAATTTCTTGCCTAATGTCCAATCTCCCCACACTTGAAGCATGGGTCATTAGTAGCAACCTTTTGCTTCTTCTCTTGTGGTTTGGGTGGCACCCTTACCACCCCTTTCCCTTTTCCCCATACGGGTCCCTTGCCCTTGGCAACCTTTGCCTTGGGTGTGGGATGAGGCCTTTTCTTGTTCCCACCTTCATTGATGGGGAGAACGGGTAAAACCCTTTTACCCATGGCCGCCTCGGCTGTTTTGAGCATTGAGTGAAGCTCACCAATGCTTTTGTCCCAAGCATTCATGTTGTAGTTCAACACGAATGTCTCGAACTTCTTGGTAAGGCCATTGAGGATCAAATCCGTGTCCAATTCCTTCGAGACAGGACAATTAAGCCTTTCGAGGCGGTCAATGTGGCTTTTCATCTTAAGTACATAAGATGAAACCGATTGGTTGTCGTCCATACGACATGCATGGAGTGCTCGAACCGTTTCGAAGCGCTCAACCCTCTCTTGCTGTTGGAACGTTTCCTTCAGCTGGGTTATCATGTCATAAGCTCCGTGATGTTCATACTCCTCTTGGAGATCCGGAGTCATGCTTGCCAACATGAGGCAAGACACTTGGACCGAGTCCTCAGTGTATTTTAACCAATCGTTAAAGGCCTCCTGTTCATCCTCACTAGGTTGATCGGGGATAAGGTCGTCTAAAACATACACACGTATTTTTTGCTTGAGAATGATTCTCAAGTTTCGAAACCAATCAATAAAATTGTTATGGTTTAGACGTTCCTTTTGGAGAATCGGTCTTAAAGATTGGGCGGACGCGGATGAATTTTCATTGTTATCATGGTTATTGGAGGCCATCTACAAAATTTAACAAAGATCAATTTTAGTGTTTTCGATATTGTTATTTTAATAATAAATACCTTTTATGGCCATTTTATGTTAAAATCTAGAATCCAACATTACATTTAAATTGTGGTTAGGTGACCTTTATCCCATGATTTAAATTAATAAGGTGGTCAACGATTGACGATTGCAACCATTTGCAACTTCTAGAGATATGGGATCGACTTGAAACATCATATGTAAAGTCGGCATGTTAATCCCATCAACACCATTTGGAAACCACATCGAAGGTGATCCATTTGACATGGTTTGCAAATCAAGACACCCTACTTACACCCACGTGTGAGTTTGCCAAAATAAGTGGTTAGGTGACCTTTATCCCACAAATAAGGCATTCTCACCTCAAATCACAAGTTCCCTCAAAATGGTTAGCTGACCTTTATCCCACTAAGAGTTCCCAAGTGACTCAAGTGTTGTGTAAAAGGACGGTGTTGATCTCGTTTAAAATATTTAGAGATTTCATAATTCTAGTTTAGAAAACTCTATGTACCTTGTAATTGCATGCTTACAAATACTTGGTACTCTATGGTTCTTTTAGTAAAACCCATTTTATTATGAAATCATTAATCCTTTTAATAACCATTTATTAACATTTAATGATTAAGAACCATTTTTTTATATTAGCTTGTTAAGATCATTTTTATTAAGATTGTTTATCATATCCAAATATCATACAATCATTCACAAAATCACAATCAAACAAGCATAATATAAACAACCACATGTGCATAATCATAGCTACTATTGCGACCACACTTGTTTGCCATCACAAGTGTGGTCATTTGGTCTTTGCTAAGGGTTACCAATAAACACAAAATAGAGATTACAATGGATCTCCCACTTGATGTCGCATCCGTATGCTTCAAGTCCACTTTGTGTCTACCTTTTGTGCTTCCTTCCCGAGCATCTTCTTTTACAAAATATATATCCTAATACATATTTTCTAGTAAAAGAAAAATACTACTAATCTATTATTACATCCCAATGAATAAATAGATAAATTACAAGCACAAAACTTTACAACCCAATTGAATGAATATAATCAAATAAATACATTCTTTTAAACCAAACAACACAAGGTCTAAGCTAGGTTATGCACTATCAAATGAACAAATACAAACATCATACAATAAACAAAATAAACCCCATCAAACCCCAAGTTTTCAGCCAACATAAACTGAAAATTAGGGTTTGTTTGTCCAAACAAACATCAACCAAACATATCAACCAACTGAATTCAAAAATCAGATTCTCGATTCATTTTGTGCTCAAAAAGGGATTGTGAGACAATTTAGTGCTACAAGAACACCCCAGCAGAATGGTATTGCTAAACGAAAGAATCGCACTCTTGTGGAAGCTGCTTGTATAATGCTGATAGAATCTTCATTACCCATTATTTTCTAGGCGGAAGCTGTAAATTGTGCATCTTATGTTCTAAACCGGGTGTTAATTGTGAAAGATAAAGTGAAGACTCCTTATGAACTTTTTCATAAGAGAAAGCCTCTAATTGATTTCTTTCGACCATTTGGTTGTTCTTGCACTCTTCTGAATACTCAATCTCAAAAGACAAAGTTTGGTGTTGTTTCTGATGAGTGTTATTTTGTTGGTTATTCTTCTTCGCAAAAGGCATATCGGGTTTATAACAAAAGAACACGTATCGTTCAAGAGTCGTTCTATGTTGATTGGCAGGAATCCAATCCTTCTGAAGATAGATCTGAACCAGCATGGTTCTTTGACTCCGATACTGTGTTCAATTCGTTCAATCTGTCAGTTTTCGATGTTGATACATCCATTCCAAATACTCAAACAAATATTATTTCATCATCTCCATCGTCTGTTCCATCCACCACATTAGTAAATGATGTTGTTTCAACTGATGTTAGTTCTTCGTCTCCAATGACTGATCCGGCACCATCATCTGATTCTTTACCTCCTACATCTTCTCCTTTACCTGATCCAACACCTATCATCGAGTCACCTTCATCTAATCTTTCACCGGCTATGGGCGATACTTCTTCAACCATCTTTCCTTCATCAAGTGACTACAAAACTTTGAAAGATCATCCAGTTGATAACGTGATTGGATCTGTCTCTGATGGTGTTCGCACGCGAAGTCAATCTGGTCTAATTAATGTTTGTCTTTTCTCATGCTTAATCTCTCAAATTGTCCCGAAGAATGTTCATGCTGCTTTACAGGATCCTTGTTGGGTAGAGTCTATGCAATTGGAACTTCAACAGTTTAGAAAGCTTAAGGTTTGGACCTTAGTTGATTTACCTCCTAACAAATATCCAACTGGTACAAAATGGGTGTTTAAGAACAAACCAGATTATCGAGGAGTCGTGGTGCGTAACAAATCTAGACTCGTTGTGCAAGGCTTTGCTCAAGAAGAAGGGATTGATTATACAGAAGTCTTTGCTCCAGTTGCTCGTCTTGAAGCAATCAGAATATTTCTCGCTCATGCTGCTCATAAACAATTTAAAGTATATCATATGGATGTGAAGTGTGCTTTTCTCTACGGAGACATTGATGAGGAGATATATGTGTGTCAACCACCAGGTTTTGAGGATCCTGATTTTCCTGATAAAGTGTTCAAGCTTGACAAATCTCTGTATGGTCTTCATCAAGCACCCAAAATCTAGTATGAGACCCTTACACAATATCTTCTAAGCAATGGTTTCTCTCGTGGTACCATCGATACGACTTTATTCAAAAGAGAGGTGAATGGTGAAATGATATTTGTCCAAGTGTACGTTGATGATATTATTTTTGGATCTACAAATTCTCAATTGTGTAGAGAGTTCGAAGAAGTTATGAGCCAAAGGTTTGAAATGAGTATGATGGGTGAAATGTGTTTCTTTCTTGGATTACAAGTTGAACAACAGAAAGAAGGAATTCTTATTCATCAGGAGAAGTATATTAAAGATATTTTGAAGAAATTTAAGATGGATGATGCTTCTACAGATATGACTCCCTTTACTGCTCAGACTTGTCTCACTCCTGATGAAAACGGAAAACCAGTTGATCCTCATCTTTTTAGATCTATGATTGGCTCTCTCATGTATCTTACTGCAAGTCGTCCTGATATCACTTTTGCTGTTGGTTACTGTGCTAGATATCAGTCGGCTCCAAAGGAATCTCATGAGAAAGCTGTCAAAAGAATATTTCGTTATCTCAAAGGATCATCTCGTTTAGGATTGTGGTATCCATATGGTGGGAATTTTGATTTACATGCTTACTCTGATAGTGATTCCAATGGTTGCAGGTTAAACAGAAAATCAGTGTCAGGCGGTTATCAATATTTGGGGAATTGTTTGGTATCTTGGCAGAGCAAGAAACAAACTACTGTTTCTCTTTCTACAGGGGAAGCTGAATATATTGCTGCCTCAAGCTGTTGTTCTCAAGTTCTCTGGATCCAACACCAAATGATTGATTATGGAATTAATTTTCTCCATACACCTTTATTTTGTGACAATGAAGCTGCCATTGGAATTGCTAAAAATCCTATTCATAATTCCCGAACCAGGCATATCGAGACACGAATTCATGCGATTCGTGATGCTCAAAAAAAGGGTTTCATTGATATTATACTTATTGATACAAAAAATCAAAAAGCTTATCTTTTCACAAAAAACTTTTGATAAACCTCGTTTTTATGAATTGATTTCTATGCTTGGGTTACTATCTTTTTAAATTTTCATTTTCTATCTCTTTTATAAATTTTTTTTTTAATAATAAAAAAATGATTTATTGAAAATAAAAATTTGGGGGAGTAATTTCATAATTCTGAGATCGGAATTTAACATGATGAGAATGATTGTATATTCTCTAAGTATATTTTTATACATGACCGGTGCTTCAATGAGAAATGATAGTAACTGATACTAGATTCTGTTTCACATAAATTTTTAAGGAAAATTGATCAGATTCTTTAACGATATGCTTGATAGACTCAGCCTGACGAATAAAGCAGACAGCAGCTTTATGATTAAATTAAACATCATGTTTAAGAATGTCTGGATTTACTCAATTGTTTTGGCTTGCACAAAAACTGAGTCCTGACAAAAATTGGATTGAGAATGAATCTTTCGTCCATTTTGCTTTGATATGTCATCACCCTGAACCATAGCTGGTATATTCTTGTGTTGAGGTATTGTGTGTTTGTGCTTATCTCCTCTGCTGTACGAAAGTACTGACCTGGAGTGATGATCTCCTCTGCTGTATGACAGTACTGACCTGGAGCTCTCATCAGCACATGTTTAAATGATTATCTCCTCTGTTATACGTGAGTATAGATCTGGAGCTCTCACCATTTTGATATAATTATGTCAAATCATCTTATCGATGATTTCCTTTCAGAATGAAATATTCTGTTTATAATCATTTGCACACTAACGCACAAGCCTTGTTCTATGAAGATTGATTCAAAATTCAAGAAATCCTGAGGTTGGGTGAGGGTTTTTTACCAAATGATTGTGGGGTCCTAACATTCTAAAGCATCTAATTGAACCTTAAACAAATCATAAGCTGTTTGTTGAAAAAGGATAAGGCATGAGTTTAAGTGGATAATTATATCAGCAATCGTTATTGATTTGTTCTAATTTCAGTTGCTTCTGTGCAGATTGTGATCAGATCTTGTATTCAGTATGATCTCATTGCTGGTCGATGATTTTTGATCATCTTTATGTTCATAAATATCGAGAGAATGTGATCTCTGATTTATTTAGATCTCATTATGTGATGTGCTTCTTGTTAATTAAATATATATATATATATATATATATATATATAAAATAATAAATAAAAATAAAAAAATATAAATAAATAAAAAAAAATAATAAAAAAGGGGTTGGTGCCGAAATTATACTTTCGCTAATTGTTTCGCAAAGCGAAACTGCAATTTCGCTAGGTTTACTAATTAGTTGTTAACTTAGCGAAATTACAGTTTCCCTGGGCGAAACTGTTGTAGGACTTTAACAAGTTTATCAAAGTTCATATAAGCTTGTTTATATGAAAACGCAGCGGAATATAAGTTTAAAACTTGTTAATAAGTTGATTATTAAACCCATTTGATAATCAAAATCCAAACCATGGATCCATATACGAAATGCATACAATAAAGATAAACATAGGATGTTTAGAAGACAACCTTTCAAGCTGCTAGAAAACGAGTTTGGGGAGATGTTAGAGATGATCTTTGTGGCTGAATCTTCAAGCAAGAAGACCTCAAGAGATGATACCCACAAGCTCCTTCAAACACCCACTTGCTAGGTTGTGTGACACCAACTAGAAAACCCTCTCCACAATCGATTTTCCAGCCAAGAACACTTGATTCAAAGCTGAAAATCAGCCTTGTTTCAGCTCCAAAAACCCGATTTTTTAGAGAGAATGTAGAGAGAATTTGGCTCTTGTGTGTGAGAGAGAAAATGTGTAGAATGGAAGAGTGTTCAAGTGGTTTGATGGCTTGCATGTACCAAGAACAAAAAGGGATTCCCAAGGCCAAAGGGGGCGGCCAAATTGGGTCCCTTTTGTTTCCCTCCCATTTGAATTTTTTATAAAATACACTCTTGCATTTTAGTTTTTATAAAATTAAAACCCCTTTTTAATTTTATAAAATATAACACACTTTTGTTTGATATTACTTAACCAACTTAAACAATAAAACAACTAACATCTCATGAACAAATTATCCATATAATGTTGTTCATTTACAAAAGCAATGATTTAGAAAACCCGATTTCTAAATTGGTGCTAATATTTATTTGTGTGATCTTATCAACGAATAAATATTTATCGGTGTTTGTTTGGCTTGTTATTGGGTATGACCCGACTTGGATCATATCACACTAGCCACATCAATTTAATATGTATCTTGGGCAGATCTATTCCTTCAATCTCCCACTTGCACAAGATTCATAGAAGATTGATGCAAGAAGCAAATAACGCCTAGCAACGGTTTGCTATCCCTAATGTATATGACTAAGTGCCATTCAATAACATCATCTCCTCAAGTACCATACTTGAAATGTTTTAGGTGAATCAATCATCCATCCTTTTATTACAGATGTCATGTTAAATCCCAGAGACACAGCATTGTCATTCTCCGATGATTTAACTTTAACAGGCCTTAGACATCTAACTCTCAACGAATAAGAGGAACAAATTCCATCTTGACTACATATGTCTCTCACAATCACCTTATATCATACCTGAACCTAGCCTTATGTACTGTTAATATTTCATAACAGCTAAGCACTAAGTCAAAGTACGATACTTGGTGAATATCAAGACTCAATATGTATCTCAGGTCTGAGGATACAATGATATTCGCCTTTACTCAATATTTCTTATGACTAATCATAAAGATTCCATGCAGAAATAATAGAGAGCAGGTCAGTCCTATATCTATCTCCCATAGATATCAATGAACCTTGGTAGCAACCTTTTGCTCTATATTCGTACTTATGAATATCAACCAATCCAAGTTCATTATAGTCTTACATTCATAGTTGTTCCCACAAGTATGATCGACTACGGACGTTTAGAATAACTTGCTTATTCACGGATTTAAACATGCTAAAAAGATGAACAAATGAAAATTATAAACATATAATTAAGTTAAATAACATAAGTTCCAATATCCAAATACAAAATTTGATCAAGTCCAATCACTAGAATATCGAAGTCCTAAGGCACAAGTATGACTTTCATGTTTTGACCTATCTTGGAGCTTCGTGAGTGGATCCGCAATGTTTTGATCGGTGTGAACTTTGCGAATACATATCATTCCCTTTTCAACTTCATCCCTTATGTAGTTGAATCTCCGTTCAATGTGCCGAGTCTTTTGATGAGCACGAGGTTCCTTGATTTGAGCAATCGCACCCTCGTTGTCACAAAAGATCTCTAGGGGGTCTTGAATGGTAGCAACAACCCCTAGATCAGCAATGAACTTCCTAAGCCGTGCAGCTTCTTGAGCTGCCAATGAAGCGGCGATGTATTCTGATTCTGTTGTAGACAGTGCCATCACATCTTGCTTTGAGCTCTTCCAAGAGACTGCTCCTCCATTCATAATGAAGACATATCCCGACTGTGATCGAGAATCATCTCGATCAGTTTGGAAACTCGCATCCGTGTAACCCTTTACAACGAGTTCTTCTTCACTAGATCCATATATTAAGAACATGTCCTTAGTATTTCTAAGGCATTTCAAAATACTCTTAACAACCATCCAATGACTATTACCAGGATTCTGTTGATATCTACTTGTCATGCTTAAAGCACATGACACGTCTGGCCTAGTACATATCATTGCATACATGATGGATCCTATAGCAGATGCATATGGGACTCCATTCATTCTTTCTTGTCCAACCTTTGAACTAGGACATTGAGATGAGCTCAATATAGTCCCCTTTTGAATAGGTACCAAACCTTTCTTAGAATTCTCCATCTTGAACCTTTTCAAGATCTTTTCAATGTATGAACTTCGGTTTAAACCTATCAACCGCCTTGATCTATCTCTATAGATCTTTATTCCCAAAATATAGGTGTCTTCACCAAGATCCTTAATGGAAAAACAGCTTCCAAGCCAGGTTTTTACACCTTCCAAGGTTGGAATGTCATTTCCAAATAGTAGAATGTCATCGACTTATAATACCAGGAAAGTAATAATGCTCCCACTAGCTTTCTTATACACACAAGCTTCATCAACGTTTTTGATGAAGCCAAATTTCTTTACTTCATCATCAAAACGGTGATTCCAACTTCTTGACGCTTGTTTCAATCCATAGATTGATTTCTTTAACTTACATACCTTGGTAGGATGTTTTGGATCGACAAAACCTTCAGGCTGTTTCATATGGACATCTTCCTCAAGATATCCATTAACGAAAGCGGTTTTGACATCCATTTGCCAAATCTCATAGTCATAATATGCTACTATGGCAAACAATATCCTAATAGACTTTAGCATTGCCACAGGCGAGAAAGTTTCATCATAATCAACCCCTTGAGTTTGAGTGAAACCTTTCGCTACAAGTATAGCTTTATAAGTATCCAAGTTTCCATGCATATCGGTTTTCTTCTTGAAAACCCACTTACTTCCAACTATCTTGGACTTAAGAGGTGGTGTAACCAATTCCCAAACTTGGTTATCATACATGGATTGCATCTCAACGTTCATGGCTTCTTGCCATTTGTCAAAATCAGGTTTTGACATTGCATCATGGTATGTGGTTGGTTCATCCGAATCTACCACATAGCATCCATCCATGAAAAATCCATATCTCTAAGGAGGAATACTAGTTCTACCAGATCTGTGAACGTTTTGTGTATCTTGATCATCCATATGATCATTCTCAACATCCTCATGTTGATTGCTAGTATCAACCAATTGTGTATCGTCTTATGAATCTTGAACATCTTCAAGTTCCACTGCTCTTCCACTAGTTTCTTCCGAAAGAAACTTAGTCTCCAAGAACTTTGCCTTTCGAGCAATAAATACTTTCTGCTCTGTTGGATCATAGAAATAATATCCAATACAATCTCTAGGATATCCAATAAAGATACACTTTGTGGATCGGGCTTCCAGTTTGTTTTGAGCGTATTGCTTAGGATAAGCCTCACACCCCCAAACTTTCAAATATGATAATGATGGAACCCTTCCATGCCATACTTCAAAAGGTGTCCTTTCCACTTTCTTGGTTGGGGCCATATTTAAAATACGGGCCGCGGAGAGCAATGCGAAACCCCAAAATGATAGAGGTAGTGTACTTCTAGCCATCATAGATCGAACCATATCCAATAGAGTACGATTCCTCCTTTGAGACACACCATTATGTTGTGGTGATCCAGGTGGAGTAAGTTGTGAGACAATCCCACAACTTCTAAGATACTCTTGAAATTCACTACTCAGGTATTCACCTCCTCTATCTGTATGAAAAATCTTGACCGTTTTGTTGAGTTGATTTTCAACTTCATGCTTGAAGATTTTGAACATTTCAAAAGATTCATGTTTGTGTCTTAACAAGTACACATACCCATAACGACTATAGTCATCGGTAAAGGTAATGAAGCATCTTTCACCATTCCTAGTTGTTGGTTTAAAAGGTCCACATACATCCGAATGTATGATCCCTAATAAATCCTTTGCCCTTTCATTAGTCCTACTAAAAGGGGCCTTTGTCATTTTACCTTGTAAACAAGACTCGCATACATAAAATGAAACATTTTCATTAGTTTTTAAAGGACCATTCTTTTGGAGTTTTTGCATACGATTCTTGTTTATAAGACCAAGGCGACAATGCCAAAGATAGGAATCACTCAAGTCTTGCTTGAGCCTTTTGGTGGTGGCTTGGTACATAGAGCTATCATATGTGGTGTTATTATGAATCAATTCATAAATACCATTACAAGGTATAGCCTTAAAATAAAACACATGATTTAAAGAAACATGAATATGATTGTCAACAAACTTGAAATCATAATCACATTGTCTTAAACGGGAAACAGAAATAATGTTCCTAGTTAAACTAGGAGCATACAAAACATTCTTTAAAATAACTTCCAAACCACTTGGAAGCTTCAAAATGTAGTCTCCTTGGGCTTCCATGTGAACCTTTGCACCATTGCCCATGAAGAGACTTATTTCCCCTTTTGCATAATGCTCACTTCTTTTGAACCCCTGCAACAAATTACAAATATGAGTTCCACATCCAGAATCTAATACCCATGTGTTAGAAGAAATAACATTTAGCTCAACACGTATCATAAACATTGTACCTGAAGTTTGCCCCGCGCCCCTCTTCGATCTCGACGCTTTGAGATAGACCGGACAATTGCGTTTCCAATGGCCTACTTCACCACACTCAAAACACGGGTCATCATGAGCAACCTTTTGCTTCTTTTCTTTCGGTTTGGGTGGTTCCACTTTTGCTTTACCCTTACCCTTCCCTTTGACGTGCCCCTTCCCTTTGGCAACATTTGCCCTAGGGTCGGGGAGGTGCCTTTTCCTACTACCACCTTCATTGATCGTAAGGACCGGTAGAACCTTTCTACCCATGCCTGCCTCGGCCATTTTGAGCATTGAATGAAGCTCACCAATGCTCTTGTACCATCCATTCATGTTTAGTTCATAACGAAGCTATCAAACTTCTTGGATAGGGAGTTGAGGATCAAATCCGTTGCCAACTCGTTGGACACACGACAGTTAAGCCTTTCAAGGCAATCAATGTGGCTCTTCATCTTGAGAACCTAAGTTGATACCGATTGGGTCTCGTCCATTCGACATGCATGGAGTGCTCGAACCGTTTCGAAGCTCTCCACCCTTGATTGTTGTTGGAACATTTCCCTCAACTGGGTGATCATGTCATAGGCATTGTGGTTCTCAAAGTCCTTTTGCAAATCAGGAATCATACTCGCTAGCATGAGACATGAGACTTGCTCAGAGTCTTCGGTGTACTTGACCCACTCGGCAAAGGCCTCAACGTCATTTTCATCGGGTTGATCGGGAATGGGATCGTCTAACACATAGGACTTCTTTTCTTGTTTGAGAACGATTCTCAAATTTCGGTACCAATCCATGAAGTTCCCATGGTTTAGACGTTCCTTTTCAAGGATGGTTCTTAGTGATAGGTTATGGACGGTCGGGATTGCGTTGTTGTTGTTAGCCATCTACAATTTTACAAAGTTCAATTTTTAGTATTTTAATATCAATGTATTTTGATTATTAATACCCTTTTTGTCTCATAGACAATTAATAGTCAAAATTTAGAATCCAACGTTACATTTAAATATCGGTTAGGTGACCTTTATCCTTTTATTTAAATTAACAAGGTAGTCAACGTTTGACAATTGTAACCTATTACAATTTCTAGTGTATGGGATCGGTTAAACATCTTATGTTTGTTTCCCATGTTTATCCCATCAACACCCTTTGTACGTCATGCTTCGGTGATCCTAATGCATGATTTCCAAATTAAGTCGTCCTACTTAGACACACGTGTGGATTTGCTAATATAAGTGGTTAGGTGACCTTTATCCCATAAATATGGCAAACCCACCTCAAACTCATAAGTTCCCTTTAATGTGGTTAGGTGACCTTTATCCCACATTAAATTCTCAAATGATTCGAGTGTTGTATAATAGGATGGTGTTTGACTTGTTTTAAAAGGGATTTGAGTTTCACAAAATTCTAGTTTGGAAAACAACTTTCATACCTTGCATTTGCATGCATTCAAATGCATGGTAGTTTGTTTGAAAACTTATTTCAAAGTTCCTATTAATTACTCATTAAAGTATGAAATCAATAACCTTTGGTAAAACAATTTTATGCGAGTTGTTGATTCCATGTTGTTGACTATCCAATTCCACAATAAGATAATATGAACATAAATCAACCATACATGCATAATAAAACGATCACAAGTTCATAACCATAGCCAATGGATTTGGTAACACTTGTTGGCCAAAACAAGTGTGCCAAGAGGGTCAATAATAAAGCATAAACATGACACAAGGCATTGAGATGGTGTGCTCCCACTTGATCCCGCATCCTAATGCATCAAGTGTCCATTTTGTGTTGTCACCATTTTGCTTTATTTCGGCTTTATTTTGGGCTCCAACTTCAGCTCCTAGCTTCTTGGGCCTTCATGCTTTGGGCTTTGGTTATTGGGCTTGAAACCAATCTTGGGCTATGAGGCCCATTTGGGCCTAAAATGGCCCAAACCAAAAAAAACAAGTCTTGTTGAACTTCTTTTACAAAATATATCCTAATACATTACTAGTAAAAGAAATACAATTAATCTACTTATTATTACAAACCAACATAAATAATAAATAGATTACAAACCCAAATAAATAATTATTACAACCCAATAATAATGATCAAACAATATCACAACACAAATATACATCCAAATATACATCAAAACACAAGGTTTTGGCTAGGTTATGAACATTCAAATACACATCCAAATATGCAAGCATTTCAAGTTAAAATGGTTCCCCTTTTCACCCTAAATTTTCGGCCAAGGTTATATAAACCGAAAATTTTGGTTTTGTCCAAACAAAACAAACAATCCATCAATGTGACTTGATTTTAAAGATTACCATATGCATGTAAAATATAATCTTTAAAACCACAAAGGGGGGTAACCATTCAGCCCTAAAAGGTCACCGCCATATGGTGTTTCACATCACAAAAACTTGAAATGTATAATCTATGTATGTATGCATTCGTATAAGTGGCTCTTGATGCCATTGTAGGACTTTATCAAGTTTATCAAAGTTCATATAAGCTTGTTTATATGAAAACGCAGCGGAATATAAGTTTAAAACTTGTTAATAAGTTGATTATTAAACCCATTTGATAATTAAAATCCAAACCATGGATCCATATACGAAATGCATACAATAAAGATAAACATAGGATGTTTAGAAGACAACCTTTCAAGCTGCTAGAAAACGAGTTTGGGGAGATGTTAGAGATGATCTTTGTGGCTGAATCTTCAAGCAAGAAGACCTCAAGAGATGATACCCACAAGCTCCTTCAAACCCCCACTTGCTAGGTTGTGTGACACCAACTAGAAAACCCTCTCCACAATCAATTTTTCCAGCCAAGAACACTTGATTCAAAGCTGAAAATCAGCCTTGTTTCAGCTCCAAAAACCCGATTTTTAGAGAGAATGTAGAGAGAATTTGGCTCTTGTGTGTGAGAGAGAAAGTGTGTAGAATGGAAGAGTGTTCAAGTGGTTTGATGGCTTGCATGTACCAAGAACAAAAAGGGATTCCCAAGGCCAAAGGGGGCGGCCGAATTGGGTCCCTTTTGTTTTCCTCCCATTTAAATTTTTTTATAAAATACACTCTTGCATTTTAGTTTTTTATAAAATTAAAACCCCTTTTTAATTTTATAAAATATAACACACTTTTGTTTGATATTACTTAACCAACTAAAATAATAAAACAACTAACATCTCATGAACAAATTATCCATATAATGTTGTTCATTTACAAAAGCAATGATTTAGAAAACCCGGTTTCTAAATTGGTGCTAATATTTATTTGTGTGATCTTATCAGCGAATAAATATTTATCGGTGTTTGTTTGGCTTGTTATTGGGTATGACCCGACTTGGATCATATCACACTAGCCACATCAATTTAATATGTATCTTGGGCAGATCTATTCCTTCAACTGTAAATTCGCCCTGCGAATTTATAGTTTCGCTAGCTGCGAAACTATTTGCTATTTAAGTCGTTTTTGCGAAATTTTTCTCATAATTTCGCAAAAACGACCTGTGTAAGTTTTAGGGTTTCTCCGTGACGTTATTTGGCGATTTTGCATTTTGATTGTGTTTTGGACTGATTAATAGTGTCATTTGCTTCGCATGTGAGTTTCGAACCTTGTATCATCATTTAATCTGGTTAAAATCATTTCCATTTAAGTGATTTGGATTTTGACTCTTCGGTTGGTTCGCTGTTCATCCAGCAAAATTACAGATTCTTCTGCGAAACTGAACGAAAGTTCTCATCTTTTCAGCGAAACTGTAAAGTTATGCTGTCCGAGCGAACTTAACAGTTTCGCCAAATTATCTTTAGTTTCGCCGAATCTGGTCTTAAACTTGCACAGTTTCGCTTGGTCATGTTTTCTTGTGAACAGCGAAACTAATTTTTGAACAGCGAAACTAATTTGTTACAGCGAAACTATGTTTGTGCTTGGAGAAATTAATAGCGAATCTTCTTTAATTTATCCTTACCTTGTCGAAATTGCTTTTTGTTCAGCGAAAATAACATGTTTCAATGAGCGAAACTATTGTTTCGCTTGCCGAAACTGTTAGTTTTCATTGTCGAAACTGTTTTTGTTCAGCGAAACTATCATGTCTTAAAGAGCGAAACTATTGTTTCGCTTGACGAAACTGCTAGTTTCCTTTGTTTTAGTATTATTTTCTTATTTTCATAATTTCTAATTCACATTTAATTGTTTTCTTTATCAGGTTATCATGGCTAATCTCGAATTCGATGAACGGAAGAACATCACAGCCATTTTAGATGATACTCACCCTAAGGCAGCTGGATTTCGAGATTGTATCAAATGGCTTCAAAAGATCACCTATAGCTTATGCCATATCTCATTCGCCTACTATTTATGATCTTCATATTAGAGATTTTTGGCGATCTGCAGAGTATGATACTAGAGGAGATGTACATCGGATCACTGCCAAAGTTATTGATCATGAAGTGACGATCACTGTTGAGAATGTTTTGAGAATTCTTAGACTTGAAGATGATTTTGGAGATGAAGTAGCTATGACAGAGTCTGAGGTGTTTCAAGCTTTTAGAAGTATGGGGTATGAGGGACCAGCCTTTGGTTCAAGGAAAGAGATCAAGAAGTCATTCTTATCTAAAGAATGGAGATATATCGCTCATGTTTTTATCATGTCTCTAGATCACCGTAAAGGTGGATCCGATGGACTTAATCTTGATTGGGCTAAGGCAATGGTGCTGTGTTGTAAAGGGGAGAAGGCCAATATAGCTAGATTGATTTTTGCATGTATGGCAGAGAATGTGATGGCTGTAAAGAAAGATAAATGGCTGCTGTACCCTCGTTTTCTTCAGATGATTTTTGATGATCTTATACCTGATGTTCCTAAAATGGAGAGATCAAGAGGCTAGTGCAGATGAATCCCCGTATTTTGCTAACTGTTGTGCCATTCGCCACGACTTTAGTGGTAAAATCACTCATCTTTGGGAAAATATGTATCCTCCAAAACGCTGGAATTATATTAGACGAGTGGATGAGTCTGAGAATAAAAGAGCTGAAGAAACAAGAGCACAGCAAGCTGATGCTACAAAGAAAAGGAAGAGATATGCTAAAGAAAAGGATTATGATTTTGAAGAGGATATTGATGCACAAGTTGAGGAAGTCAGGGTTGAGAAAGAAAGGAGGTCTAAGAAGAAAACTGATTTTGCTGAGCCTGAGGGGCGAACCAAACATAGACATGAGGGATTTACAGCTAGAAGAGAGGCTAGTGAAAATCTTGATGAGGATGTGATACGAAACCTGAATACTTCGTTGGCTAATGAACTGAGTATGATTAAGACTAAACTTACAAATCAGGAGATTAGAGAAAGACAGAAAGATGAGGTGATTGAAGAAATGCAGAGAATGTTAGTTGATCAAAACAAACTGGTTAAGAAGTTGTTTGAGGAGATTACACAATTGAAAGCTGCAGCCGGCCTACCTAGTCAACTGACTCAATCTGAGTTAGATGATTTGACTGATACATCAAAGTACTCATTTCTGAATGTGGGTACTTCATCTAAGGTAGGAGAGGGCACTTCTGGAGCAGCAACTACTGGTGGAAGAGAGCAGGAAATTCCAAGAGAGGATGTTGGAAGGAATGATGAGGAAGATATTATTGAGGCTGGGTTTGTAAACATGCAGTTTGATTTTGAAAAAGATCTAGTTGGTGAAGAAGTTGTTGTTACAGCTACCACTGAAGGAGTATCTGATTGAGGCAAAGGGTTGGTTGATGAAGAGGAGGAAGATGAACAACTCATAGACTATGATTAAGAACCGGAGTTTTATGAAGTTAATGAGCGACCTTTGATTTATGTTGCTAAGAAGGGAGAAGATGATGTAGATGTTTTTGAAATGGATAAAAATGATTGGTTGGTGAAAGAGAAGGAGGTGGAGGAAATCACTCCTTTGTTCCAACATTTGGAGGGATTAAGCAGGAAGGAAGCTGATAAGAAGATTATAAGCTGGTGTTACAATCCCAGTTTAAAGATGTTCATGATTAAGAGACGGGGAGGAAATATCAGTTATATGCTTAAGAGGAAGGCTTTTAAGACCTTGCCAAAATAGGATTTGAGACGTTTAGCAACTCTACCTTTGATCAATGCTCACTTAAGTGAAAGAGCATCATTTCTTGAGAAGGAGATAAAGAATTGACTTAATGATAATTTTGAGTCTTTTGGATATACGAAAGCTGAAAGAAAGAGATCAAAGAAGGATAAAGATTGGGAGACAGGAAAAGGAAGGATTGTACTAAGAGTTAAACCTCCAAAGACTGTAAATCGGGTAAGATTGGCTGATCCTCTTCCCCAACAACTACAGGACTTTGAGAAGTGGTTTTATGACAATAATACTAGAGAGGCTGTGATTAGAGCTAAACATGGAAAGGAGTTCAGAGTTTTTGATCCGATGGAGTTGTTTAGTTTTTGTGATGAAGATCTTTTGGTACTATGTGAAAATCACATTAAAGCTGGGGCTGGAGAAGAAACTAGAAAAGAAGCCAGTTTGTTCATTAATGTTGCAAACAAGATAAGGGGAGTAAGGTCGGAGGTCAAGAAGCTAGCTGAAAGGGTGAGAGCTCAGGATGAGTTTGATATGGATGTTCAAGATTTGAGCAGGCAGTTTGCAAAGGCTAGTGGTCATTCTGAAGAAGCTAGTGATGCAGGAAAGAACCTTGGAGGATCATTGGCTGAAGCTTCTGAGGATGTTGCTGCAGGAGGTGATGAAGACAGATCAACGGCAGCAGAGGAAACTGGTGCTGACAAGTCAAATAGAGACGAGTGAAGATAGTGAGATCCAACCTAGGGGGAGTATTGAAGATCATGTATAGGTTGGACTCACTTTAGTATAGTTGTTTACTTTACTTGTAATAGGACTTTTGTTAGTTTCCTTTTGTATGTTCTTTGTATTGTGTAGTTTCGGCAGTCCAGCAAAACTATGAGTGAATCTATACATTCGCTCACAGTTTGTTGTTCTAGTTTACCCGGCGAACTTGTGTTCTGCAGGGCGAAACTATAGTTTCGGCATGACAGTTTCGCCAGTAGCGAAACTGTCTGCGAAACTATAACTGCTATATATACTTTTGTCAATTCTCATTATAAGGTAAGCTTGCAAAACCCTAATCGTGGATCATTGTTGCAAGCTACCTATTCTAAGCGGTGTTTACACAGAAATATTATTGTGCTTCATGTTATTGATTGTTATTGTTCATTTTGTTATCAAATATGTGTTAGAATTGTCTTCTATCTTCTCAATTGTTATTGTTTAGCATGGATGTTTGATATTGAGCAATTCATCACTTCAATTGTAGTGTTTTTCGATCACATGGACCAACAACTTGCAAGATGTTAAGTTGATTTAATTTGAAATAGTATCTGTGGGCTTTATAGCGTTGACTTTAATTTTTGTGGCTGAACAATGGCAAGTGTGTTAATGTTACCTCAACATCACACGACATACACACACCACGCACAAGGAGGAAATCGCACACAACAACTTCAGCCACACGACAGGACCAGACGCACGACTCAACACTCCATTCGCATGAATCAACCCTCAATCGTGCGAATCAGCTTCATTCGTACGATTGAGCCTTCATTCATATGACTGGCATTCAGTCGTACCACACAACACCCAATCGCACGACTCAACCTCCATACGCACGAATCAACCTTCAATCGTGCGAATCAACTACATTCGTATGATTGAACCTTCATGTGTGCGATTGGACTCCAGTCGTGCGATACACGCACAATCGCATACATTCATTCGGTCACCTGACTCAATCGCACACATTCATTCACTCGCATGACTCAATCGCACACATTCATTCGCACGCATGGCTCATTCGCACACATACACACAGTCGCACGACTCAGTCCCACGACATACCCAGTCGCACAACTTAGTCGCACGATTCACTTAGACGCATGGCTCAGTCGCACGACTCATCCAGTCGCACGACTCAATCGCATAACAGACCCAGTCGCCTGGACAGCAGAATCTCGACTGTTGACGGGCTGAGCAGCCTTCGGCTGCTCCAAAAACGGGTTTTACACAACAAGGACTTCCAGAAACACTCTACATACATACACAAACAAGAAGCACACGCAGAAAGACCTCACACGCACCCACACGACCTCATGTGTTCGGGTTGAACCCGAACACCCGAAACCCTAGTTTGGACAGCCGTGAATAAGCAAGAAAAGGGACAACCAAAGTCGTCTACCTGCTAGAATGGAGTAGACTAGGCTGTAGATGGAGTCTAGACGACGAAAACGAGACCAAGCGGGTCGGATTTGGTGCTAGAATAAAGAAAATGGTGAAGGAGAGGATGAAGAAGAAGAAGATGAAGATGAAGATGAAGTAATGGGTTTTTAGGGCTGGAAATGGGTTTATATACCCAACCCAAGTTTGCAAAATGTCAAGTTTAGTCCCTGCACTTAACCCCCGAGTTTCCCAAAATTGTTTCGGTTGAAAAACGACTTTATTAGGTTAATCATATTAATTCTAAAAATGTATTTGATGATATTTATAACTGAAAAATGGTTTTATTGGTGACATTAATTCTATATAAAAATGATATATCCGGCAGTTACGATGTTGAAAGTTTTAAAAGTTTTTAAGGATAGCATATGATTACAATGAAAGCACAAGCACAACGATGATAAAGCAAGCAAGATATCCACATAAAGAGTAAATAAAGATGAGGGATGATTGATCAAAGATAGTTAACGGAAAACCATGTTAATTGACGGACCTTAAGGTGGCGGATGTCACAGCCAGTTTCACTGCCAGTTTCGCCCAACTTTCATTGGAAAACCATGTCTGCGAAACTACCTGCGAAACTATAGTTTCGCAGGAAGTCCTCATAGTTTCGCTGATTGAATATGCAATTTCGCTGGATGGATACGCAGTTTCGCAGATCGCATTAAAATTACGAACCAGACCGTTTTTAACCCAAAATCATAACTTTTTACGTCCAATCTCTTAGTTTATCATCCATGAGGCTAAATCTATGCTTTATACATGTTTTCATACGTAAAAATGTGACCTTTATGCGATTCTTTGCAACTTTTCAAAACCCGAAACCCTAGAATCCGGGTTTGATATAGAGAAGGATTTAGAGGTCGATTCTTACCTGGATTTGTTGCTTCTTTCTTAGGTCTTTATGCTCCAACACCCAGATCTTCAATCTCTTAACCTTGGAAGCTTCAAATCTTGAGTTTTCTTCACTTTCTCTCTCTACTTTCTCTCTCTATGAATTTTTGGTGTCTAGGGTTGCAATGAGGAAGATGAAGGCTAGTTTGGGTGCTTAAGGGTTGATTATGGGCCTTTAATCCCATAGGCCACTACCCAATAAGCCTAATTTAGCCCATGACCATTTCTTTACCTTATTAAAATACCCAATAATTAAGCCCAGTACCTTAATGACTCGTTTTGACTTTTCGGGGTGTTACAAAAGTCAACTTAGACAACTGCTACGGCACAAGAAGTTAATTGGAGCTTCATGGAACAAGTTGTGACTCCTACTAAAGCACTCATGGCTGGAACAGATGACAAGAAGGTATATGAACATCTCTGTACTCCAGCTTGTATTGCTAAGGTTAAGTTATATCAGGACTATAATATGGAAATTAAATCTAATATTGAGTCTTTAAATATTTTAAAATCTGATTTAAAAAGGGCTGAATCTGACTATCAAAACAAAATTGAAGAGTTAGAGAAAAATGTGTACTTGTTAAAACATGAGCATACAAATTACAAGACTCAAGGATTTAATATCCAAATTTTCTGAGCCTCAAGCCAAGCTTGTCACAGCTAAGGCTCAAGCCAGAAAGCATGCTATTTTTGAGCAAAACTTCCAAGCCATTCTTGCATAATCCTGTCACTCAAAACTTTGTTATCAAAACAAAGGTGGGTTGGGAACCAATAAAATTGCTCCACCACATTCTTATGAGTCTATTAGACAACCAACGTGTGGTACTGAAGAGCAAGAGGTTCCATTTGCTGACCCACCTTCCCATGAGTCAAAGTGTGATGTAACTATGAAGACCATCACAGGGAAGAACCATGTAATTTTACCCGTTCCTACAGTTGATGATCAACCCCTGACCACCAAAGCCCGAAGAAGCCGAGCTAAGCCAGATAGAAAAACTTCCAAGAAACGGATTGAATCCAAATTGAAGATAGACCCAAAACAAAAGGATGTGTTCATCTCAGCTTGATTCCAGGTGGTAGGAAACTCTTATTCAGGAAAAGAGTGTAGTACCAGCACTCTTGTCCTACCAAAGGATCAGAAGTTAAAGGGAAAGATTGCTGATGAAGAAAAGAAGAACAAGAAACAACAACCCTTAAGTTCCCAGAAAATGAACATTGTCTGCATAATGTGTGGTCTGCAAAACCACATGGCCCACGATTGTTACTACAATCCTGCTAGCACACATTATGCAAATAATGTTAAAAAGGAAGGAGTGAAGGAAGGTTTCACGTTTGGACCTTATCATATGGTTCAAGTGAAGAAGAAAGGAAAACTTGTCTAGAAAGCAAAGTTGCTTTCAGAATAAACTCATTCTTCCAAAGGGAAAATTTCTTCGAAAGACAAGGTTAAGAAAACTCAAAAGAACAAGAGAGTTCCTTTGAGACCTTTCGAGAAAAAGACTGCTTTGGAAAAAATAATAGTGAAGGTTTCTTCCCAAAAGAAAGAAGCTTCGGAAGAATGCCAAGCTGCACAAGCTTCAACAAGCTCATCTACTATGATCAACCAAGGGATGGATTGGAAGATCAAAGACGATGCTGTAGCCCAAATCTCTTCTTCAAAAACATCCATTGAACCCCCATGCATAAACTTTGGTTCAATTATGTCACTATCATTGGAAGAACCCAAGACCAACAAGGCTTGGGTTTCCAATAAAAAATAATCATCTCATCTTATGTGCGGGGACATCCATATGACAAGAATAACAATATATGGATTGTGGATAGTGGATGCTCTAGGCACATGACAGGGAACATATATCTTTTCAATAATTTCAACATATTGATGGAGATCCTGTCCAGTTTGGAGGTGAGGCCGGAGGATATATTTCTGGCAGAGGGAGTATATCCAATGGTAATTTAAAAGTTGACAAGGTACATTTTGTCAAACAGCTTGAACACAACCTATTAAGTGTTTCTCAGTTTTATGATCAAAAGCACCAAATGCTTTTCACAGAATATGTGGGCATTATCCTCAAACCCGAGATGACAATTCCTCAGGAATTGGTGCTTCTTAGATCTCCCAGGAAAGGGGATATGTACAAGCTTGATATGAACAATTCTTCCCCACTGGGTGAAGTATGATGCTTTCTTTCTAAAGCTGATGGTGATGAGTCAATACTATGGCATAAACAAATGTGTCATGTCAATTTTAAAACAATGAATAAATTGGTTAAAAATAACTTGGTACATGGTTTGCCTAAAAAGGAATTTTTCTGCAAAGATAATTATGTTGCATGCCTGAAAGGGAAGCAACATAGGGCATCTCATAAATCCAAAGTTGTTAACTCTATCACCACTCCATTACACTTATTGCAAATGGATCTGTTTGGTCCCACAAGTATAATGAGCATTGGAAGGAAATCATATAGCCTTTTGATTGTTGATGATTTTACAAGATTTACATGGGTATTCTTTTTAAAAACTAAAGATGAAACTGCTGAAACTTTAAAATCTTTTATTCTTAAAATAGATAATCAAATTGATCACAAGGTTAAATTAATTAGAAGTGATCAAGGGACTGAGTTTAAGAATCAAGTTCTTGACTCATTCTGTAACTCAAAAAGGATTGCCAGACAATATAGTGCTCCTAGAACTTCTCAACAAACGGTGTTATTGAGAGGAGGAACAAGACACTTATTGAGGCTGCTCGGACCAAGTTAGCCGATTCAAAGCTGCCTCTAACGTTCTGGGTAGAGGCAGTCAGCACTGCATGCTATGTGCAGAACAAGGTTCTTGTAGTTAAGCTGCATGGAAAAACCCCTTATGAGCTATGGAACAAGAGGCCATCATTCATTGACTTTCTAAGGTCTTTTGGCAGCAGGTGTACCATACTTAACACAAAGGACAATTTGGCAAAATTTGCTGAAGAGTCGGATGATGCTATCTTTGTTGGATATTCCTCCAACTCTATTGCTTATAGAGTTTATAACATCAAAAATCAACAATTTGAGGAATCTTCCAATATTGTTGTTAATGAGCTCACTCCTTGTGTAGGGGGAATGGCCTTGATCATATCTTTGATTTAGAATTGTTTCCAAACTATACTAAACCTTCTTGTGAGAATGTTTCAGCTGGAACAGGTACTCAAAGTAGTAATTCCGACAATCATCAACTATTCGAGTTACCCAGACCTAGTCCAAGTTCTCCAAGAGTTGCTGCAAACCAAACTCCCACTATTGGCAGATCCGTTAGTATAACTATCTTAAGAGATAGTGGAGCTTCAACCACTGGTCCACCTAGCGAGCCTCAAAACTCATCTGGTGACACTACAAAACACCAAGCTAATAGAAGTAGCATCTTGAAGGAACATGCAACTGTTAATGCTACTTCACAACCAACAAATGATGGCGGTGTTTCTCATTCATTCAACTAGTCCTCATTGAATGAGTTTGAAACAACAGCTAACCCAAGTGTTCAAGCTCCTGAGAAAAATATGTTCAATCTGGATCTATCTTTGCAATTGGAGGTGATCCCTAGACTTAGGATTCACAACACTCATCCAGCTGAGAACATCATAGGAGAAGTCTCTGAAGGTGTGAGAACAAGAGGACAAACACACAATGGGAATGTCTGTCTGTACTCATGCTTTTTATCCTAGATGGAACCCAAGAAGCTGGAAGATGCCTTGAAAGATAGTAGCTGTGTTGAGTCAATGCAAGAGGAATTGCTTCAATTCAAAGGACAAAAGGTTTGGAACCTATGTTCGCTACCATCTGGTCAAGTACCAATAGGCACCAAATGGGTTTTCAGGAACAAAAAAGATGATAGAGGCTTGATTATCAAGAATAAGGCAAGACTAGTAGTTCAAGGATACACTCAAGAGGAGGGAATCAATTATATTGCTGTCCTTGCACCTGTTGCACGACTTGAAGCAGTTAGGATCTTCCTTGCTTATGCTGCATCCAAGAATTTTACTGTCTATCAGCTTGATGTCAAGAATTGCAGGATCAGGTTTGTCACTTAAACACTTGTGTTTCTCTCAAACTCACTTATAATAACACTCAAATCAGATGAAGCAATGCCTTTAACAAGAGTTGATAATAATATAATAAGTAATCAAAGGAACAAGCAGAAATATATTTTCAAGGTACTTGTATATATTACTTCTCAACTCAAGATTACAAGACACTTACAAGCATGAAACAAGAGTTACAATGAGAAACTATATATACTAGATCCTACAGCCGGATATACTTGATACCAGCTGGAAACCTAAGACTAAAGCATATACTACAATGCTATAGTTAAGGTATCTTAGATAAAGTATTATCTAAGATATGGTAGTCATGACATGTCCATGACTTACCTTTTGTCACCAACTAAAGATGGCAATTGTACTTAACATAAAAAGGTAAACAGTGGATTAAAGTATGGTCAACTACATGGCTTTTGAGAAAACGCCATGCAGTATCTTAGAGATTTACAGCGGAGTGTCAGAGAGGCCATACTTATGTCCACTGGATAATAGAAGTGTCTTCCGAAGGTTAACTGGCTTCGGAAGAACAAGTTCTTCCGAAGCCACTTATACTTCGGAAGATGCTTCTATGCTTCCGAGGCTTTGAGGACTTCTTGTACTTCTGAAGTTGACTTCAGATCTTTGTCTCTAAGTCTTGATCTTCGGAAGTAGGTTCTTTGTCTTCGGAAGATGGAGTTTTACTTTGGAAGTGTGTTTTACACTTAACCTTCGGAAGAACTCCTTATTCCTTCGGAAGTTCCATACTTAGATTCGGAAGTCCTTTGTATGTTGTACTCAAAATCTTCTAAGTGACTTGGTTTTGGTTGCAACAGCCTCTCTAGATCCAACAAACTCCCCCTAGGCTAATGCTACCAAAACTTCACTTATTTCTGCTTCTCAAAGCTTTCAACACCAGGGACAAAAGGTATTTGTCTGTCTCTTTGTTCTTCCCTGAAGTAGTGCTGAGAAGCTTGTACAAGTCATTCGTGGATAGGAGATCCAGTCTATCGCTTTGAATGACATGTACCCTCTGTTGTGTCCCCCTGAAGAGAGTTAGTTGACGGGAGTTATAGTCATACTCCCATCTAACTATGGTCTCAAGTTCAGGACCTTCAACCATTTGTAAAAAGGCTTTGCCTTTGGTTGCTGATCCTTTCCTTTCCTCCTCCTCTCTCAGTTTCAACTCCTCTTCAACCTTGCTTCTAGCAGTAAGCTCAGCCATATGAAGGCTGCCTAGATGATTTCTGATGTGGGCAGCTACATCGGAGTTTGAAGGGTTGGAGAATGGTTTCTCTGCTAACTCAGCAATGTCAAACCTGCTTAAGTGTAGCAGAGATGAGGCACTCAGCCTGTTGAGCTCTCCATTCTCTCTCTCAACAACAAAGTTGTGAGAAGAGTCTTCGAACCTCCACTGGATGATCTTCTTTCTGGGTGCAAGAGGTTGTCTTGGTACCCTGTCTCCTTTCTTTGTATCCAGTAGAGTCACCAGCTTTGTCCTCAGCTTCTTTTCTTCCTCATTCAATGTATCTGAATTGAGGCCAATGAGTTTTGCAGCTTGGTCCAAAGTTCCTCTGGGCAGATTAAGAAATTGATCTCTTGTGAGAGAACTTGAGGATCCATCAACATAAGTCAAGTTGACTGAATCCTCCTCACAGGAGATGTCGCTTAGAGTAGTGCAGTTGATGAGCTTAGTCTTGACTGCCTTGAATTCCTCCATAGAGAGATGTTTAGAAGGCTGAGGGGATGGTTTGATTGGTTGTTGGGTAGGTTGAGGTGTTTGGGTTCTGGCTAAGGTTTTAGGTTGGATGATGGGTAGTTTAGGTGGTTGAGGTGAAGAGGTTGGTAGGTGTGATGGTGTAGGTTCAGGGGTGAATGGTTCAGATGTTGGTTCGGTTTTGATTGGGAAGGGAAAGGATATAGGTTCAGGTTGAGGTTGGGTTTGGATTTTGGGTTGAGAGATTGCTTTGAAGGTCATCCCCTGTCCCCTTCTATACGTCTCCTTTCTTTTCCCCGCGCGAATGTCAGCCTTGATGTCACTGACATGTCGCTGGAGAGTCTTCTCAGACATGGGACCCACCTGCCTGCCAGAGAAGCCATGAGCTTTGAGATAACTCTTCATCCAGGCTTTCTCACCTATCTTCTTGGCAGCAGTTAGTCCAGCTTCTTCTTCTTTCTTCTTCTTTTCCACAAGCTTCTCCCTTGCAGCTCTCTTTCTCTCCTTCTCCATTTGATCTTGCTCTTTGTTGAAGAGCCATAAGATCGTATCACTGTTATGTGGAGACAACTCCTTTTGAGAGAATCCTCTGGAGAGTAGGAATGTTATCCTTTCTCTCCTGAGCTGTTGATCAACTTCTCTTTCTTTTCTCTCCCTTTCCTCTTCTAAGGCCAACCTTGCAGCCTCTTCTTTTTGCTATTTTAGCAGTAAGGTTGCCTTTTCCAGCTCTATCAACTCCTCTAATGGTAACAGGAGTACATCTTCAGTTGCAGCCCCTAGACTGACAAGTCTGTCTATAACCTCTACCCTTCTTTGGTTGTTGACTGCCTCCTGGTTGGCTGCAGCTACTTTGGTACTTGCAGCTAACAGTTTCCCAGTTGGTAGCCTACCTTTCCTTTTGAGCTTCTCCAACCTTTCTTCCTCCTGAAGCTCTTCCAAAGTCATCTTCCTCTTGCCTTTTATGTCTTCGGAAGTGCTAGACTTTGGGGGTTCTTGGATAGAAGATCCAGGTTGGGTAGTAGAGGTGGGAGCTGGAGTCAATACAGATGTCAGAGCCAATGGTTGGGATAGAAAATCCTCCCTAATAACCTTAGATGCAAGTTCCAGAATTGCATCTGTGACTATTAGATCATCGGATAGAGAAAATAGTCCTTCCGCAGCAGCAATCTCAGCTTCGGAAGTTTGAGCTTGTTCTTCCGAGGCTTTGAATTGTGATTCGGAAGTCTGTGAAAATACACTTTCTGTCCCAACTGTTTCGGTTGCTGGGCCATCAGTCCTAGTTTCCCCTTCGAAGTTAATCTCAGGTTCCACTTGGACCTTAGGTTGACCAACTTCCTCGACAGTGGTAGGAGGTGCATTCAACCTCTGAAGCTCTTGAGCTCCAAAGTAAATCACAGACATATCAGGACTGGGCTGTTCTATGAGGGATTCCAAAAGGAACTTGTTGAAGAACCTATTGAAATCCTGGAGCAATCTTTGATCCACTTGAAAGACAACTGGAGGAGGCTCAGGGAAGATAGCAGCTTGTTGCATTGGATACCTTGAGCTCAAAGAAGTAAGAGCTTCACTTTGGGTTTCCTGTCTTTGGCTTTGTCTCTCAACACTCTCCCCCTTTTTGGTAGCATCATCCTGAGAGCTAGATGAGCTAGAGGAAGAGGTCAAGGAGACCTGAACTGGTACATGCCTAACAGATCTCTCAATCTGTTTCTCAGCTAGTTTGGCCTTGAGAGTTTCAATCTCAAGTTGCTGAGTGGCAGACCTATCCTCTAAAGTCTTAACCTTTGATTCAAGGTTTGAGACTTTAGATAGTAGGTCTTGAATGGTGAGTTGCATACTTCCCTCATCTTCTTTTGAAGAATCACAGGGAGATGAGGTAACATACCTGGTATGTTCATCCTCACCACCAGATGTGGTTTCTTGGCACCCTGGTTTCCCTTGCACAATGATGTCTCTTTAAAAGGCATCAAAGGGCATGGTTGCTGTAGATTCAGTCTCACTGTCGTTACCACTGTCCTGAGGATCCATTGAGGCTCCTTCAGTAGTGGCAGATGAATCTACATGAGTTCCCTCCACATCAGTGGGACTCACCTCAGTAAGGCTTTACTGGTGTGGGCTAGAGATAAGGGGTCTCTCTAGGCTCTGTTGATCCTTGAGAGGGTGTTGTGGATCTACTTCATTGCCTTTAAGAGACATAATCTCTTCACCAGCTCCGGTCAAAAGGTCAGTAAAAGATAAGGAGTGAAAACCTAATGACCTGGGACTTTAATCAATGTCAAAAGGCATTGAGCTGTCCCTTTGTGGCTGCTCAGGGGAGTATAGAGACTCTCCCAGAGGGCTATCAGCTTGGGTTTTGGGCTCATGGGTCTGAGACTGAGGAGACTCAAGACCCATATTGAGGTCAATTGTGAAGGATGGGTGGACCTCTGGCTGAGTGGGAGCCCTTTGTTCCACTCTAGCCTTTTTGGATTTAAGAGGAGGGGCTTGTTCAATCAGAGTAGATTGAACAAGGGTTCGTTTGGGACGTCTCTGGTATGTAACAGTAATGGGTGGAGAAGGTAGATTTGGGATGGTGAGGGTAGTTGCTGGTGTGGGTTCAACACCTGTGGGGTGAACAGGGATGTCACCAGGAGCCATTGGCTCAATCATACCTGGAAGTAGTGCGGTATCTCTTCCAGTGTAGTTGGTAGACACTCTCTTCAAGATCTTGAAGATGGTCGGCCTCATTTGGTGTGACATCCGTCACTTAAAGGTCCGTCAATTGACGTGTTTGTCCGTCATCTATTCTATATTTGGTCATTCCTCATCATTATTTGACTCATTATGTGGATATCATGTGTGTAATATTATCGTCGTGTGTGCATTCGTTAAAAACCGTGTGTGAACCTTAAAAAGACCTTTAAAACTTTCATTTTTGAAAACGTTAAATATATCATTTTATAAATATAATAAATGTTTTAATATAACCATTTCTTAAGTCATGACAACATTAAATGAACTTTTACAATTAAAATAAAACACCTAACAAAGTCGTTTTTCAACCGAACAAATTTGGAAAAAACTCGGGGGTTAAGTGCAGGGACTAAACTTGTAATTTTGCAAACTTGGGCTGGGTATAAATACCCCTTTTTCCAGCCCTAATCTTCATTATCACCATCTTCTTCATCTTCATCTCCTCTTCACACACAAAAACACCATCTTAGCACCAAATCCGACCCGAGAGGTCTCGTTTTCTTCGTTTTGACACCGTCTACAGCATAGACTACCCCTCCTTAGCAGGTAGTTGTCTTTGGTTGTCCATTTTTGAGCCTTTTCACGGCTTTCCAAACTAGGGTTTCGGGTGTTCGGGTTCAACCCGAACATACAAGGTCGTATGGGTGCGTGTGAGGTCTTTTTGCTTGTGTCTTATGCTTGTGTATGTTTGTTGAGTGTTTCTGGAGGTCCTTGTGGTGTAAAACCCGTGTTTAGAGCGGCTCGGGGGCTGCTCCTCCCGACCACAGTTGCGATTCTGCAGATCAGGCGACTGGGTCATCCATGCGATTGAGCCGTGCGACTGAGTGGGTCGTGCGACTGGATCATGCGTCTGAGTCAATCGCGCGACTGAGTTGTGCGACTAGGCATGTCGTGCGACTGAGTTGTGTGACTGAGTGTCTGTGTGCGATTGAGTCATGCGTGCGATTGAGTGTATGCGAATGAGTCATGCGATTGAGTGATTGTGTGCGATTGAGTCAGGTGACCGACTGAATGTGTGCGAATGAATGTGATTCGCACGACTGGCGTCCAATCGCACGAATGAAGGTTCAGTCGTACGAAAGTAGCTAATTCGCACGATTGAAGGTTGATTCGTGCGCATGGAAGTTGAGTCGTACGATTGGATGTTGTGTGGTACGACTAAAGGCCAATCATACGAATGAAGGCTCAATCGTACGAATGAAGCTGATTCGCACGATTGAGGGTTGATTCGCACGAATGGAGGTTGAGTCGTGCGTCTGGCCTTGTATGCGACTGAAAATGTTGTGTTTGACCCCTTGTGCGTGGCGTGAGTATGTCGTGTGGTGTCGAGGTAACACTAACACAATAATGCCATTGTTTGGCCACAAAGATTAATGTCAACGCGAGAAAGGGCACAGAAACTATTTTGAGCAAATTTAACTAACGCTTTACGAACGACTAAATTGACTTATAACTATTGAAACTTATTCAATATTCTTTCGATTAACAACGATACTTTTACTTAAATATCGTCATTAGTGGCGACAATGTCTTGTACTTGGATCTACATAAGGTCTAGTACGTGTGTCAGTCTGTGTGTGTTATGCGTGACCCATCCGATACGACCCGAACCGACCCATCATTATTGCGCGCTTATACATATATCATATCGTTAATGCTATACAATAACTGTCAATAGGTGTTTGACTGTTTATTTGCATTCAACATTTGGGATACATCGCTCATACATACTTACCACTTAACAAGTGAGTTTCGTGGCCCCTTTTTACGCTTATACAATATTTCAATCATTTACAAATTGGGGGAAAAGTATGCTTACACAATTTTTGTGCTGTATAACTTACATACATTTTACATACAAGGAATCAACGTGATACTGTGTTGCAAGTACTATTTGATACATGCTTGGGTCTGCTGTGTGGTTCTATCTTTGCAACTATTTAATTCCAGTGTGGGAACCGACGGTTAGGTATTGGTAGTACTACTGGGTTGACACCCCCACCCTCGTTCGATGGTATACTAGTTGGTACCATCAGTGGCCAGGAACGGGCCCTTGGGTGAATATATGCCGACAATTTCTTTGTGTACGTCGCTAGGTTTGGTTGCAAAGCTCATGTCATGTGATATTTACTTGTGTAATAACTGTATTCACGGTATTCCGACGCGCTTATTTATTACAGCATCACTTACATTTTTATTACATAAACCTGCGAGCTCACCAACAATTATGTTGACCGTTTTAAGCATATCTTTTCAGGTGATCATGCAAGTCCAGGAATCTAGGTGTGCTGCCTTAGTGGAGACCCTAGGATGCATTTTTGGGACTTAGCTCATTTTGATAAACAATATTTTGAACAATGTTATCGCATGTAAACAATTATCAACTTTTGAAACTTGTTCCCGGGTTGTGGGAATTAACATTTACATTTTCATCATATGTGTATATGTGTTATCATTATCATGTTGTTTATGGCTATGTGTTGTGGACATTGACTAAACACGACACAAGTCCCCTTGTTGTCGGGTGTCGTCATGACACGCATGTCATCATTTACTTATATTGCTCTCTATCGCTTACCATGTGTTATGACGATCCCGGTCTCGTTACATCCCCGTGTTTCCGCTTTTAGCGGGGGTGTGACAGATTGGTATCAGAGCCATTGGTTATAGAGAATTAGGCAATACGCTTGACCTAGACTATAACCTAGGAACCTTCATATAGATTTGCATGCTAGCACTCTGTATGCATATTATATCTCGTGTATGTGTTCCTCGCTGCTTGACTTGTTCATCTATTTGTTATGTGATCTTTCTACCCTGTGAGAGAGCCCTTGTGCTCACTCTTTTATGGGGATGCTTCTATTGGATCTTCCGTTCCCTCTGCGCGCCAAGTTAGTTTATCAGATCCGGGTAGTAAACCCGAAGAGATCATCACAGATCATGTTATTGCGCTTGACCTTGGACATTGAGATTAACTCTGAGGAGGAATATGTCTGAAACCTCGAAAGATGAGGAAATAGACAACCTCCGCTAGACTAAACGTGATTGTATACATGGACTTGATGGATTGTTATGGATATAATGTAAAGGAAGGTCGGATGTCATGTAACCGGATCGGGCATCATTCTCGGTACATCGCGGGTGTGGTGGGAACGCTGCGGGGAACCCTATATATAAACATCACCGGTATACCGAGAATATGCTTGAGATGGGCTGCATGGTGGTCTTGGCTGACCTGAACACGAACATTGGAATTTGATAAGTGGAATACATTTGTATCATATGGTGACTAAAGTTTATATGTTACCTCTTTTATGATAGAACATGCCGCCTCGAAGAGTCACCCGTAGCAGTAGTGGCGGGAGTGAAGCCCCAAGGGGCAGAGGCCGAGGCAGAGGCAGAGCACCAAGAACAAACGATGCTCCTGCCAGCAACAGCCAAGGAACAAGGAACGCCGACATGGCAGCCCTGATCGCTCAACAATTGGCCGCACTGATTCCTACTATCGTGGCCCAAGTGAGCGACGCACTTCAACAACACCACCCTCACGGGGATGGTGGCAACGATGATGGAGCCCAAGGTGGGATAGAAACTGAAACGGGAAACGGAAACCCGACTGGAAACGAGAGCAACCAGGAAACCGGAAATGGTGGTACTACCGGTATTGAGACTGGAGTGGTTAATGCTCGTCGGGGATGTTCATACAAGGAGTTTGTGGCTTGTAAGCCAAGGGAATTCGATGGGAAAGGTGGAGCGATAGCCCTAACCAGGTGGTTGGAAAAGATGGAGGCGGTAATTGACATCAGTGAGTGCCTCGACAGCCAGAGGATCAAGTACGCTACTTGTTCTCTACAGGGTAAAGCCCTAACCTGGTGGAACACCCAGATTCAAGCTCGAGGAAGAGAGTCTGCGATGCAAATGTCGTGGGACGAGTTCAAAGCCTTGATCACCGAGGAATACTGCCCTCTCAACGAGATGCAGAAACTGGAGCATGAGTTTTGGAATCATGCTATGGTGGGGGCAGGGCATGCAGCTTATACTGATCGTTTTCATGAGCTTGCAAGATTGGTTCCGCATCTAGTCACGCCGGAATCAAAGAGGATTGAAAGGTACATTTGGGGACTTGCGCCTCAAATTAGAGCTATGGTCACAGCAGCCGCTCCTCCTACTATTCAGAGCGCAATTCTGAAAGCTGGCGCTTTGACTGATGAGATGGTTAGAACAGGGGTTTTGGGCCGAGGGGCCGAGAAGAGGAAGGATGTTGGGGAATCAAGCCGGTCGAGTGCCGGAAGGTTTGAGAAGAGGTCTAAGCCGACCAGGAATTTTGTGGCCGTGTCTCGGGCCAGAAGAGAGTATGTGGGGCCGCACCCCAAATGTGAAAGGTGCAATTATCATCATCCCCCAGGGACGCAGTGCCGGGTGTGCGCTAACTGTAAGCGCCCGGGTCATTTGGCAAGAGACTGCAGGACTGCGCCGAATCTTGTAGCACCCGTCAACGCGGTTAACCCCGCCGGGAATGCAAGGGCTTGCTTTGAGTGTGGGAGCCCCGATCACTACAGGAATATGTGCCCCAGGCTGAATCGGGCACCGGGTCAACAGGGGAACAACCAGCAGCAGGTGTTGGCTATCGCTGGGAATCAAGGCCCGGCTACTCAGGGAAACGCAGCTCGGGGACGTGCATTCGTCATTGGAGCTAATGATGCTCGTCAGGACCCGAATGTTGTCACGGGTACGCACTTACTCAATCATCACTTCGCATCTATATTATTTGATACTGGAGCAGACAATAGTTTCATATCTTCTGAGTTTGTGCAATTACTTGATTTGAGTCCTAGTAGGCTAGAAACTAGCTACTCTGTAGAAATGGCCAATGGTAGGGTTGCTCAGGCCGATGAGATTATTAGGAAGTGTTCGTTGACGTTGGAGGATCATACATTCGACATAGATTTGATACCCTTTGAGTTAGGAAGCTTCGATGTCATCGTGGGTATGGATTGGTTGTCGCAGAATGGAGCAGAGATTGTCTGTCGAGACAAGGTAGTACGTATCCCTATGCCTAATGGGGAAGTACTCAAGGTTCAGGGAGAACGACCGGGTAAGAGTTTAAAGCTTATTTCCTGCATGAAAGCACGCCAGAGTCTACGAAAGCAGTGCTACGCCTTTCTGGCTCATGTAGTTGAAAAGAAAGACGAGGAAAGGAAACTGGTGGATATTCCAGTGGTACGGAATTACCCAGAAGTATTTCCAGATGACTTGTCTGGTTTACCTCCTCCACGACAGGTGGAATTCCGTATTGAGTTGGTTCCTGGAGCTACACCGGTAGCGAAAACGCCATATCGACTAGCGCCATCCGAGATGCAAGAGTTGTCTAGTCAGTTACAGGAACTACTGGAGAAGGGTTTTATTCGACCGAGTCATTCACCGTGGGGAGCACCGGTACTATTTGTCAAGAAGAAGGATGGATCGTTCCGAATGTGCATCGATTACCGTGTACTGAACAAGTTAACGGTGAAGAACCGATATCCTCTCCCCAGGATCGACGATTTATTTGATCAGCTGCAAGGAGCTTCGTATTTTTCAAAGATTGATCTTCGTTCTGGATATCATCAGCTAAGGGTCTTCGAGGACGATATACCGAAGACTGCGTTCAGGACTCGTTATGGGCATTACGAGTTCTTGGTCATGCCGTTCGGGTTGACTAACGCACCAGCGGTGTTCATGGATCTAATGAATCGGGTGTGCAAACCTTACTTGGATAAGTTCGTGATCGTGTTCATAGACGATATACTTATCTACTCCCGATCAAAGGAGGATCATGTAGAACATCTTCGGGAAATTCTGGAGCTACTACGCGAAGAGAAACTTTTCGCCAAATTCTCAAAGTGCGAGTTTTGGCTGCGAGAAGTGAAGTTTTTGGGTCATGTGGTTAATGAGGACGGAATTCACGTAGACCCCGGCAAGATCGAAACGGTGAAGAAGTGGGATACGCCCCAGACGCCATCAGAGATACGGCAATTCTTAGGATTGGCCGGTTATTATCGTCGCTTCATCGCGAATTTCTCAAAGATCGCGCAACCGTTAACCCTGCTTACTCAGAAAGACAAGAAGTTTGACTGGGGGTATGCACAAGAGCAAGCGTTCCAAACGTTGAAAGAGAAGTTGTGCAACACGCCTATACTGTCTCTCCCAGACGGAACAGATGATTTTATGGTTTACTGCGATGCGTCACATCAAGGATTGGGATGTGTATTGATGCAGAAGGATAAGGTGATTGCCTACGCTTCGCGACAACTTAAAGTGCACGAAAAGAACTGCACCACTCATGATCTTGAGTTGGGCGCTGTAGTATTTGCACTCAAAATTTGGAGGCATTACTTGTATGGCACCAAATGCATCATCTTCACCGATCATAAGAGCCTTCAACATATTCTGGATCAGAAGGAACTCAACATGCGCCAACGACGTTGGGTAGAGCTTCTTAGCGACTACGATTGTGAAATCCGGTATCATCCGGGGAAAGCTAACGTGGTGGCTGATGCCTTAAGCCGAAAAGAACGTGTGAAACCACTACGTGCACGAGCGTTGGGTTTGACCATCCAAACCAACTTGAAAGCTCAGATTCAAATTGCACAGAGTGAGGCTTTGAAAGAAGAAAAACTTGCGGGAGAAGAATTCCGGGGGTTAGACAAACAGATGATACGCAAGGATGACGGTATACAGTACTTCATGGATCGCATATGGGTACCCAAATGGGGAGGTGTTCGAACCTTAGTCATGGATGAAGCCCACAATACGCGATATTCTATTCATCCTGGTGCAGACAAGATGTATCATGATCTTAAGGATCTATACTGGTGGCCACGCATGAAGAAAGACATTGCCTTATACGTCAGCCAATGCTTGACGTGTTCGAAAGTCAAAGCTGAACATCAAAAGCCATCGGGATTACTACAGCAACCTGAAATTCCCGAGTGGAAATGGGAGAACATAGCTATGGATTTCATTACCAAACTCCCTAGAACAAGCAGCGGTCATGACTCGATATGGGTCATTATTGATCGAATGACGAAGTCAGCACATTTCTTGCCTATCCGAGAAGATTACAAGATGGATAAGTTGGCGAGATTGTACATCAAGGAGGTCGTGACACGGCACGGGGTGCCGGTGTCAATCATATCCGACCGAGATAGCAGATTCACTTCACGTTTTTGGCAGACACTACAGAAAGCGATGGGCACTCGGTTAGACATGAGTACTGCCTATCACCCTCAAACAGATGGCCAAAGTGAACGCACTATACAGACGCTAGAAGACATGTTGAGAGCGTGTGTAATCAATTTTGGAGGTAGCTGGGATGCTCATTTACCGTTGATTGAGTTCTCTTACAACAACAGCTATCATACAAGCATTGGATGCGCTCCATTTGAAGCGTTGTATGGAAGGAAATGCAGATCTCCCGTTTGTTGGGCCGAAATTGGTGAAAGTCAACTGACAGGCCCAGAGATCATCCAAGAGACAACAGATAAGATTTTCCAAATCAAAGATCGACTCAAAGCCGCGCGAGATCGCCAAAAGAGCTATGCCGACAATCGTCGGAAGCCTCTAGAATTCAATGTTGGGGATCGTGTGTTACTCAAAGTTTCCCCTTGGAAAGGAGTCGTTCGATTCGGAAAGAAAGGGAAGTTAGCCCCAAGATACGTTGGACCATTTGAGATCACTGAAAGGATCGGTCCAGTGGCTTACCGGTTAAGGTTGCCACAAGAGCTTAGCGGTGTACATGATACTTTTCACGTGTCAAACCTCAAGAAATGTTTGGCCGATGAATCCCTTCACGTGCCAATCGAGGAAATCAAGATTGATGACAAGCTTCATTTTGTTGAAGAACCCATTGAGATCATGGATCGAAAGGTCAAGCAACTGAAGCGCAGTAGGATACCTATTGTTCGCGTAAGGTGGAATTCAAAACGAGGGCCAGAGTTTACATGGGAACGTGAAGATCAGATCAAACTCAAATATCCACATCTTTTCGAGGATGACACTCTTGGACCTAACTCCAGCTGAATTTCGGGACGAAATTCTCTCAACTGGGGGATACTGTGACATCCGTCACTTAAAGGTCCGTCAATTGACGTGTTTGTCCGTCATCTATTCTATATTTGGTCATTCCTCATCATTATTTGACTCATTATGTGGATATCATGTGTGTAATATTATCGTCGTGTGTGCATTCGTTAAAAACCGTGTGTGAACCTTAAAAAGACCTTTAAAACTTTCATTTTTGAAAACGTTAAATATATCATTTTATAAATATAATAAATGTTTTAATATAACCATTTCTTAAGTCATGACAACATTAAATGAACTTTTACAATTAAAATAAAACACCTAACAAAGTCGTTTTTCAACCGAACAAATTTGGAAAAAACTCGGGGGTTAAGTGCAGGGACTAAACTTGTAATTTTGCAAACTTGGGCTGGGTATAAATACCCCTTTTTCCAGCCCTAATCTTCATTATCACCATCTTCTTCATCTTCATCTCCTCTTCACACACAAAAACACCATCTTAGCACCAAATCCGACCCGAGAGGTCTCGTTTTCTTCGTTTTGACACCGTCTACAGCATAGACTACCCCTCCTTAGCAGGTAGTTGTCTTTGGTTGTCCATTTTTGAGCCTTTTCACGGCTGTCCAAACTAGGGTTTCGGGTGTTCGGGTTCAACCCGAACATACAAGGTCGTATGGGTGCGTGTGAGGTCTTTTTGCTTGTGTCTTATGCTTGTGTATGTTTTTTGAGTGTTTCTGGAGGTCCTTGTGGTGTAAAACCCGTGTTTAGAGCGGCTCGGGGGCTGCTCCTCCCGACCACAGTCGCGATTCTGCAGATCAGGCGACTGGGTCATCCATGCGATTAAGCCGTGCGACTGAGTGGGTCGTGCGACTGGATCATGCGTCTGAGTCAATCGCGCGACTGAGTTGTGCGACTAGGCATGTCGTGCGACTGAGTTGTGTGACTGAGTGTCTGTGTGCGATTGAGTCATGCGTGCGATTGAGTGTATGCGAATGAGTCATGCGATTGAGTGATTGTGTGCGATTGAGTCAGGTGACCGACTGAATGTGTGCGAATGAATGTGATTCGCACGACTGGCGTCCAATCGCACGAATGAAGGTTCAGTCGTACGAAAGTAGCTAATTCGCACAATTGAAGGTTGATTCGTGCGCATGGAAGTTGAGTCGTACGATTGGATGTTGTGTGGTACGACTGAAGGCCAATCATACGAATGAAGGCTCAATCGCACGAATGAAGCTGATTCGCACGATTGAGGGTTGATTCGCATGAATGGAGGTTGAGTCGTGCGTCTGGCCTTGTATGCGACTGAAATTGTTGTGTTTGACCCCTTGTGCGTGGCGTGAGTATGTCGTGTGGTGTCGAGGTAACACTAACACAATAATGCCATTGTTTGGCCACAAAGATTAATGTCAACGCGAGAAAGGGCACAGAAACTATTTTGAGCAAATTTAACTAACGCTTTACGAACGACTAAATTGACTTATAACTATTGACACTTATTCAATATTCTTTCGATTAACAACGATACTTTTACTTAAATATCGTCATTAGTGGCGACAATGTCTTGTACTTGGATCTACATAAGGTCTAGTACGTGTGTCAGTCTGTGTGTGTTATGCGTGACCCATCCGATACGACCCGAACCGACCCATCATTATTGCGCGCTTATACATATATCATATCATTAATGCTATACAATAACTGCCAATAGGTGTTTGACTGTTTATTTGCATTCAACATTTGGGATACATCGCTCATACATACTTACCACTTAACAAGTGAGTTTCGTGGCCCCTTTTTACGCTTATACAATATTTCAATCATTTACAAATTGGGGGAAAAGTATGCTTACACAATTTTTGTGCTGTATAACTTACATACATTTTACATACAAGGAATCAACGTGATACTGTGTTGCAAGTACTATTTGATACATGCTTGGGTCTGCTGTGTGGTTCTATCTTTGCAACTATTTAATTCCAGTGTGGGAACCGACGGTTAGGTATTGGTAGTACTACTGGGTTGACACCCCCACCCTCGTTCGATGGTATACTAGTTGGTACCATCAGTGGCCAGGAACGGGCCCTTGGGTGAATATATGCCGACAATTTCTTTGTGTACGTCGCTAGGTTTGGTTGCAAAGCTCATGTCATGTGATATTTACTTGTGTAATAACTGTATTCACGGTATTCCGACGCGCTTATTTATTACAGCATCACTTACATTTTTATTACATAAACCTGCGAGCTCACCAACAATTATGTTGACCGTTTTAAGCATATCTTTTCAGGTGATCATGCAAGTCCAGGAATCTAGGTGTGCTGCCTTAGTGGAGACCCTAGGATGCATTTTTGGGACTTAGCTCATTTTGATAAACAATATTTTGAACAATGTTATCGCATGTAAACAATTATCAACTTTTGAAACTTGTTCCCGGGTTGTGGGAATTAACATTTACATTTTCATCATATGTGTATATGTGTTATCATTATCATGTTGTTTATGGCTATGTGTTGTGGACATTGACTAAACACGACACAAGTCCCCTTGTTGTCGGGTGTCGTCATGACACGCATGTCATCATTTACTTATATTGCTCTCTATCGCTTACCATGTGTTATGACGATCCCGGTCTCGTTACATCCCCGTGTTTCCGCTTTTAGCGGGGGTGTGACATTTGGGGAGCAGACAGAGCAGCTGCACAGACAAGCTTACCCTGATCCAACTCACAGTTGATGATGTGCTGGAGAAACTTGGGATACATAAACAATGTGTCCCTTTGAAGATTTCCGATAAGGTTAGTTAGCACAAACCTTGAATAGTTGAAGCGGAGGCTTTGTACCAACCCGTGAACTAAGCACCCAAGTTCATACGGGATTTGATCCCATCCCCCTGATTTGTTAGATAGACAGTGAAGAACCACATGCAGCAGGAACTTCCACTTGTAGGAGAAGTTGAATTTGTAGACCGTTGACCTGCTAACATCTCCACCGTATCCTATTTGGAGATAAGAACTGTCTAAATCTGGTTTGGGGAATTCCGTTGGAGCGCCCTCATCATGGAGCTCGAGATGCTCCCTGATGATCTGTTCAGAGATGACCAACTCTTGGCCAAAAATGCTTGACCTTATAACACGAACCCCATTTAGGGTTTCAATCCGACTATTTGCCCAAAATTCGGACATTTGGTTTGAGTAGATTGTAGGGTTTACAGTCAAAGCAGTGTAGTATGAAGATTGGGTTAGGAAAGAAATGATATCTGAGAAGTCAGTATCCCTGGAAGAGTCAAGGAGTGCGACCTGGTTGTGTTGAGGGTTTAGGGCCATTGAAGAAGACGACAGAAGAATAGTTTGGAATAAGGTAAATTAGAGAAGAAGAAAGCTTTTAAGGCAGTAATTTGGGTAAAAAGAGTGTAAGTGATTAACCGGAAGTATTTAAATGGGTGAAATGGCGGTTTAAAGGGTGGTTTGGATAAGATAATGTGAGGGTTCAGTGGATGATGTGACTTGGGCGTTAAGGTTAGACCATTTAAATAATCTGACATCATTAAGAAAATCTTTACTTTTTACAGTGTGGGGCCCAAAAGATTTCCGTTACACAGTAAAATCTTTTTTCCGAGTATAGAGCATTTCCGAAGGTAATGTTCTTCCGAAGGCAAATTTACTTCCGAAGGTAAATTGCTTACTTCCGAGAGTATATGTTGCTTTCAGATGGAGTGTGTTAAGTGCTTCGGAAGTAGATCTGAGATGAACTCAATCGCTTCTTCCGAGACTTAACACTCTTCCGAGAAGAAAATTATCCTGGGAGAAATTTGCTTCGGAAGATATGCAAGATATCTTCCGAGGGTTAATTTCTCTTCGGAAGAATTCATACTTAGATAAAATTTAAGAAAAGATCTTTTGTAACAGGGCTTAGATTGTTTTGACATAAGACTTTACACATTATAAGGTTTTCAAATGAGATTAACTAATCAATATTTATCATCCCAATAGCTGTAATGAGATATTTAAATCTCTGTTCATCAAATGCTTTGGTGAACAAATCAGCATATTGTTCATTTGAATCAACTTTGATTAGTTTGATAAGATTTTTCTCATGGATATCTCTAATGAAATGATACCTGATATCAATATGCTTTGTCTTGGAGTGCTTCACTGGATTTCCAGTAATGGATATAGCACTGTTGTTGTCAATGTGGATAGGAGTGCTCATGAAGTTGAATCCATAGTCTATCATCGGGTTTTGAATCCACAGTAGCTGAGCACAGCAACTAGCAACATCAATGTATTCAGCTTCAGCAGTTGATGTAGAGATACAGGATTGCTTTTTGCATTGCCATGAGATGATCCTTCCACCAAGAAATTAACATCCACCTGATGTTGATTTCTTGTTTATGTTGTAGCCACCATAATCGCTGTCAGAGTAACCATAGAGATTAAAATCACTTTCTTGGATACCAGAGACCTAGTTTAGGTGCTCCTTTGAGGTATCTGAGGATTCTCTTGGCAGCAATTAGGTGAGACACCTTTGGAGCAGCCTGATATCTTGCACAGATGCAAGTTGCAAACATGATATCAGGTCTACTTGCTGTGAGATACATCAGAGAACCAATGATTGCTCTATACTGATGTTGATCAGTATCCTCCCCCTCAGAGTCAGGGCAGAGATCATGGTTTCTGGGTATAGGTGTCTTTGCCGCTTTACAATCCTTCATATCAAATCACTCTAAGATATCATTGACATACTTAGATTGATTAATGAAGAACCCTTCCTTCAATTGCTTTACCTGAATTCCAAGGAAAAAGTCCATTTTTCCCATGGAACTCATCTTGAACTTCTTCTTCATAATGCTCTCGAAGTCTTTGCACATTTGGTCATTTGAGGAACCAAATATGATGTCATCAACATAGACTTGAACAAGCAAAATGTCTTTCCCAGACTTTCTTATGAAGAGAGTCTTATCAATGGTACCTCTAGTGTAACCATTCTTCAGAAGAAATTGAGACAATGTCTCATACCACAGCCTAGGTGCTTGGTGCAGCCTATATAGAGCTTTATCCAACTTGCACACATAGTTTGGATGCTATGGGTCTTCAAATCCTGGACGCTGGCATACATAGATTTCCCTATCTATATCCCCATATAGAAAGGCACACTTGACATCAAGCTGGTAGATAGTGAAATTATTGGATGCAACATAAGCAAGGAAGATCCTAACTGCCTCAAGTCTTGCAATAGGTGCAAAGACATCAGTATAATCGATTCCTTCTTCTTGAGTGTATCCTTGAACCACCAGTCTTGCCTTGTTCTTGATAATCAAGCCTCTATCATCTCTTTTGTTCCTGAATACCCATTTGATGCCTATAGGTACTTGACCAGATGGTAGCGTACATAGGTTCCAAACCTTTTGTCTTTTGAATTGAAGCAGCTCCTCTTGCAATGATTCAACCCAGCTACTATCTTTCAAGGCATCTTCCACCTTCTTGGGTTCCATTTGGGATAAGAAGCATGAGTACAAGCAGACATTCCCATTATGAGTCTGTCCTCTTGTTGTCACACCCTCAGAGACTTCCCCTATGATGTTTTCAGCTAGATGAGTATTATGAATTCTGAGTCTTGGAATCACCTCCAGTTGCAAAGATAAGTCCTAGTTGGACAGATTTTGCTCAGGAGCTTGAATACTTGGTCCAGTTGTTGTTTCAAACTCATTCAATGAGGACTGATTGAATGAAAGAGAAACATCATCATTTCTTTGCTGTGAAGCATCATTAACAGTTGCCTGTTCCTTCAAAATGGTGCTTCCATCAGCTTGGTGTTGTGCAGGATCACCTGAAGAGATTTGAAAATCAGCAGGTGAATCCCTTGTTGAAGTACCACTATCTCTTGAAATGGTTATGCTGTCAGATCTTTCAATAGTGGAAACTTGATTTGTTGCAGCTCTTGGAGAACTTGGAATAGGTCTGGGAAGCTCAAACAGTTGATCTTAATCAGAATTACTTTGAGCACCTGTTCCAGCTGAAACATTCTCACGAGATGGTTTAGAATAGTTTAAAAACAATTCTAAATCAAAGATATGATCAGGGCCATTCCCCCTAACACAAGGAGTGTCCTCATTAACTACAATGTTGGAAGATTCCTCAAATTGTTGGTTTTTAATAGTATAAACTCTGTATGCTTTAGAATAGGAGGAATATCCAACAAAGATAGCATCATCTGACTTTTCAGCAAATTTTGCCAAATTGTCTTTTGTGTTAAGTATGGTACACCTGCTGCCAAAGGACCTTAGAAAGCCAATGAACGGTGGCCTCTTGTTCCATAACTCATAAGGGGTCTTTCCATGTGGCTTTACTAGAAGAACTCTGTTCTGCACATAGCATGCAGTACTGACTGCCTCTGCCCAGAATGTTAGAGGCAGCTTTGAATCAGCTAACATAGTCCGAGCAGCCTCAATAAGTGTCCTATTTCTCCTCTCAGCAACACCATTTTGTTGAGGAGTTCTAGGAGCACTATATTGTCTGGCAATCCCTTTTGAGTTACAAAATGAGTCAAGAACAAAGTTCTTAAACTCAGTCCCTTGATCACTTCTAATTATTTTAACCTTGTGATCAACTTGATTTTCTATTTTAAGAATAAAAGATTTTAAAGTTTCAGCAGTTTTATCTTTAGTTCTTAAAAAGAATACCCATGTAAATCTAGTAAAATCATCAACAACCACAAGGCAATATGATTTCCTTCCAATGCTCACTATACTTGTGGGACCAAATAGATCCATGTGCAATAAGTGTAATGGAGTGGTGATAGAGTTAACAACTTTGGATTTATGAGAAGACCTGTGTTGTTTCCCTTTCAGGCAAGCAACACAGTTATCTTTGCAGCAAAAATTCCTTTTTAGGCAAACCATGTACCAAGTTATTTTTAGCCAATTTATTCATTGCTTAAAATTGTCATGACACATTCGTTTATGCCATAGTGTTGACTCATCACCATCAGCTTTGGAAAGAAAGCATGATACTCCTCCCATTAGGGAAGCATTGTTCATATCAAGCTTGTACATATCCCCTTTCCTGGGAGATCTAAGAAGCACCAAATCCTGAGGAATTGTCTTCCCAGGTTTGAGGATAATGCACTCATGTTGTGTGAAAAGCATTTGATGCTTTTGATCATAGAATTGAGAAACACATAACAGATTGTGTTCAAGCTGTTTGACAAAATTAACTTTGTCAACTTTTAACTTTCAATTGGATATACTCCCTCTGCCAGAAATATATCCTCTGACCTCACCTCCAAACTGGACAGGACCTCCATCATAATGTTGAAATTGTTGAAGGAGAGATCTATTCCTTGTTATGTGCCTGGAGCATCCACTATCTACAATCCAAATGTTGTTATTCTTGTCATATGGATGTCCCTGCACATAAGGTGAGATAATTAGTTTTGACTTGAAACCCAATCCTTATTGGTCTTGGGTTCTTCCAATGATAGTGACATAATTGAATCAAAATTTATGCATGGGGGTTCAATTGATGTCTTTGAAGAAGAGGTTTGGGCTACAACATCTTCCTTGATCTTCCATTCCATCCCTTGATTGATCGTAGAAGATGAGCTTGTTGAAGCTTTTGTAGCTTGGCATTCTTCCGAAGCTTCTTTCTTTTCGGAAGAGACCTTCACCACCTTTTCTTCTGAAGCAGTCTTCTTCTGGGATGGTTTCAAGGGGACTCTTTTGGTTTTCTGAGTCTTTGCACCTTTAACTTCCGAAGCCTTTTTCCTTTCGGAAGAAGAGTTTTCTTTCGAGAGAAGCCTTGCTTCGGAAACCAGCTTTCCCTTTTTCATCACTTGAACCATTTGATATGGTCCAAATGTGAAACCTTCCCTGAATCTATCTCTTTTAATATTATTTGCATAATGTGTGCTAGCAGGATTGTAGTAACAATCTTTAGCCATGTGGTTTTGCAGACCACACATTATGCATGCAATGTTAACTTTCTAGGAATGAGAGGATTGCTGTTTCTTGTTCTTTTTCTCCTCATTAGCAACCTTTCCCTTTAACTTCTGAACCTTTGGTAGGATAGGAGTACTGGTACTGTACTCTTTTCCTGAATCAAAAGGTCCAACCACCTGGAATCCAGCTGATATAAATACACCCTTTTGCTTTGGGTCTATCTTTAGCTTGGATTCAGCCACCTTCTTGGCAGTTTTTCTGGCTGCCTTAGCTCTGCTTCTTCTGGCTTTGGTGGTCAGGGTTTGATCATCATTGGCTGGGGAGGGCACAATTACCTGTTCCTTCCCTGTGATGGTCATGGTCTCCATAGTTGCATCATTCTTTGACTCTTGAGAAGGTGGGTCAACAGATGGAACCTCTTGCTCTTCAGTACCACACCTTGGTTGTCTTATAGACTCATAAGAGTGTGGTGGAGCAATTTCATTGGTTCCCAACCCACCTTTGTTTTGATAACAAAGTTTTGAGGAGAGGATGATGCAAGAATGGCTTGGAAGTTTTGCTCGGAAATAGCATACTTCCTGGCTTTAGCCTCAGCAGTGACAAGCTGGGCTTGAGCCTCAGTTAATTTGGATATTAAATCCTTGATTTGAGTCTTGTAGTTTGTATGTTCATGTTTTAAGAGGGACACAGTTTTCTCTAACTCCTTAATTTTTCTTTGGTAGTCAGATTCAGCCCTTTTAAAGTCAGATTTTAAAACATTTAAAGACTCAATATCAGATTTAATTTCCATATTGTAGTCCTGATACAGTTTAACCTTAGCAATACAAGCATGTTCGTGCCATGAGTGCTTGAGCAGGAGTCACATCTTGAACCATGAAGCTCCAGTCAACTTCTTGAGTCATTGCAGCAGTTTCTGTTGACTTTCCGGTGGGCTTTGGTGTAGAAGGATGTGTGGAGGCCTGTGAGGTTCCTGGGTTGGACTTGGGAGCCTTGCATTCCCTTGCAAAATGACCAAGTTGGTTACAGTTGTAACATTTGGCCTTGCTTTTGTCAAACCCAAATTTGTTGGTGATTGGGTTCTGAGGGAATTGCCTTCCAGTTCTTTTAAAGAACTTCTTCGCTTTGTAGGTTAGAAGAGCCATTTGTTGGACTATGTCCACATACTCTATGTCATCCGGGCTAAAACACTCTAGATCATCAAAGCAGTATTGATAATCATATGAGTGCCCACTCCCTGAGACAAATGCACAGCCCTCCTGAAAGGAGCTTTGCTGAGCTTGTTGAGACCTTGGAGTCTCAGAAATGTGATGTAAGGCCTAGAGGAACAAGATGGCTGCTGGGTGTAGGTCAGGTACTGCTGAGACTGGGAGATGCCTGAGCCTTCAGCAACCATTAAAGCGTTGCTAGCAGGAAGACTCAAGGGTCTGCTTGTCTGGTGACCCCTTTTGCTTTCCATTTCCAAACGGTATCCATCAAGGAGCCCATAGAGTTCGGTCATGGTGAGTGTATTCAGATTCTCTGTTCTCTTGATAGAGACACAGTAGAATGTCCACTCATTGGGTAGAGCACTCATAAACTTTCTAGTAAGGTCTTTGAGTTCATGAGTGATTCCCACAGATTGAAGGGAAGAGATGAGATCCTTGTACCTGAAATATTGCTGGCTAAGAGTCTCTCCAGCAACATAGGTGAAGTTCTCAAACTGCTGCTTCAGTGAGTCCTTCTTTGAATCTTTCGAGCTTGAGTACATTTGAGCAAGAGCATCAAAGAGTTCTTTGGCAGACTTACAATGCTCAAACCCCACCATGATAGAGTTTGGGATTGCAGTCCTAAGAACAGTCATAGCATTGCTGTCTATGTCAAGCTTCTTCCTGTCTTCATCAGAATAATCTTCAACGGCTTTCTCAATCATGGCACCGTTTCCACCAGCTACTTTTGGCTTATACGGGCCATTGACGATGGATTGCCACATTTTGCTATCCTGGTACCTGATGAAGCCTTCCATTTGTTGAGGGCCATTTTGAGTGAGGTATAAGGAGGAGTGAAAAACTGGTTGATTAGGATGGTAAGATCTCACAATCAAGAGCCTAAAAAGCTCTATACCAAGTGCAGGATCGGGTTTGTCACTTAAACACTTGTGTTTCTCTCAAACTCACTTATAATAACACTCAAATTAGATGAAGCAATGCCTTGAACAAGAGTTGATAATAATATAATAAGTAATCAAAGGAACAAGCAGAAATATATTTTCAAGGTACTTGTATATATTACTCTCAACTCAAGATTACAAGACACTTACAAGCATGAAACAAGAATTACAATGAGAAACTATATATACTAGATCCTACAGCCGGATATACTTTATACCAGCTGGAAACCTAAGACTAAAGCATATACTACAATGCTATAGTTAAGGTATCTTAGATAAAGTATTATCTAAGATATGGTAGTCATGACATGTCCATGACTTACCATTTGTCACCAACTAAAGATGGCAACTGTACTTAACATAAAAAGGTAAACAGTGGACTAAGTATGGTCAACTACATGGCTTTTGAGAAAACGCCATGCAGTATCTCAGAGATTTGCAGCGGAGTGTCAGAGAGGCCATACTTATGTCCACTGGATAATAGAAGTGTCTTCCGAAGGTTAACTGGCTTCTGAAGAACAAGTTCTTCCGAAGCCACTTATACTTCGGAAGATGCTTCTATGCTTCCGAGGCTTTGAGGACTTCTTGTACTTCGGAAGTTGACTTCAGATCTTTGTCTCTAAGTCTTGATCTTCGGAAGTTGGTTCTTTGTCTTTGGAAGATGGAGTTTTCCTTCGGAAGTGTGTTTTACACTTAACCTTCGGAAGAACTCCTTATTCCTTCGGAAGTTCCATACTTAGCTTCGGAAGTCCTTCGGAAGTTCCATACTTATTCCTTCGGAAGTGACTTGGTTTTGGTTGCAACAGCCTCTCTAGATCCAACAAGCATGCATTTCAATATTGGGATATAGATATGAAATTCTATGTGTGCCAGCCTCCAGGATTTGAAGACCCACAGCACCCCAACTATGTGTGCGAACTGGATAAAGCTCTCTATGGGCTGCACCAGGCACCTAGGCTGTGGTATGAGACATTGTCTCAGTTTCTCTTGAAGAGTGGTTACACTAGAGGTACCACTGACAAGACTTTATTCATAAGGAAGTCTGGGAAAGATATTTTGCTCGTTCAAGTCTATGTTGATGACATCATATTTGGTTCCTCAAATGACCAAATGTGTAAAGACTTTAAGAGCATCATGAAGAAGAAGATGAAGAAAGGGTTCTTTATCAATCAATCTAAATATGTCAATCCAAATATGTCAATGACATTTTAGAAAGATTTGATATGAAAGATTGTAAGCCAGCCAAGACACCTATACCCAAAAACCACAATCTTTGCCCTGACTCAAAGGGGGAGGATACTAATCAACATTAGTATAGGGCAATTATTGGTTCTTTGATATATCTCACAGCAAGTAGACCTGATATCATATTTGCAACTTGCATCTATGCAAGATATCAGGCTGCTCCAAAGGTGTCTCACCTAGTTGCTGCCAAGAGAATCCTTAGATACCTCAAAGACGCACCTAAACTAGGTCTCTGGTATCCAAAGAACAACAATTTCAATCTCTATGGCTATTCTGATAGTGACTATGGTGCCTGCAATATCAACAAGAAATCAACATCAAGAGGATGTCAATTTCTTGGTGGAAGGATCATCTCATGGCAATGCAAGAAGCAATCCTACGTTTCAACATCTACTACTGAAGCTGAATACATTGTTGCTGCTAGTTGTTGTGCTCAGCTACCGTAGATTCAGAACCAGATGATAGACTACAAATTCAACTTCATGAGTACTCCTATCCACATTGACAACAATAGTGCTATCTCCATTTTTGAAAATCCAGCGAAGCACTCCAAGAGAAAGCACATTGATATCAAGACAAAGCACATTGATATTAGGTATCATTTCATTAGAGATATTCATGAGAAAAATCTGATTAAGCTAATCAAAGTTGACTCAAATGAACAATATGCTGATTTGTTCACCAAAGCCTTTGATGAAGAAAGATTTAAATATCTCATTACAGCTATTGGGATGATAAACATTGATTAGTCCATCTCATTTGAAAACCATTTTAAAATGTGTAACGTTTTGTGTCAAAACAATCTAAGCCCTGTTACAAAAGGTATTTCTCTGAAATTTCACCAGTATAGATTCTTCCGAAGAGGAATTAACCCTCGGAAGATGTTTTATATATCTTTCGAAGCAAAATTCCTCCACGGAAAATCTTCTTATCGGAAGAGTTTTTAGTCTCGGAAGAAGGGATATATTATATATCAGATCTACTTCCGAAGTTTATAAACTTATCCGTTCTGAAAGAACTTTTTACTCTCGGAAGTAAGAAACATACCTTCGGAAGTAAAATTGGCTTTGGAAAAAGATTACCTTCAGAAATGTTTTATACTTGGAAGAGAGATTCTACTGTGTAACGAAAATCTTCTTGGGCCCATTTTGTAAGAAGCAAAGATTTTATCAACGATGTCAGAATATATAAATGGATTAAACCTTATCCAACCCCCAAAACCGCCATTTCACCCATTTAAATAACCCCTACTCATCAGTTTAATCTTTTTACCAAATTTACTGCCTAAATCTTCCTTCATCTCCAATTTACCCAAGTTCAAACTCATTTCTCTACAACTTTTCCCACAATGGCACTTAACCCTCAGCACAACCATATCGCACTCCTTGATTCATCCAAGGATACTGACTTCTCTGATATCATCTCCTTTCTCACCCAATCTACCTATTACACCGCTCTGACTGTTAATCCCACTGTCTACTCAAACCATATGGCTGAATTCTAGTGCAATGGTCAGATTCAAACCCTAAATGGAGTTAGGGTTATAAGGTCGAGCATCTATTGCTAGGAGTTGATCATATCCGAACAACTCATCAGGAGCATCTGCAGCTTCACGATGAAGGCGCTCCTATGGAATTCCCCAAGTCAGACCTAGATGTTACATATACCCAAATGGGATATGGTAGAGATGTAAGCAGGTCTACCGTTTACAAGTTTAACTTCTCATATAAATGGAAGTTCCTGCTTCACGTAGTTCTCCACTGCTTGTCTTGAATCAACATCTCCAATGATGTTTGTGGTGGGATGAGACTTGTGGATCCTTAGCTGAGGGATCACAGCAAGTTGCTTAGACAGATCTATGTTGGTCCATGTGATCGATGAACAGTACAATTGATAGGATAATTTGATCAATATCAAATACACAAACCAAATAACAACAATTGAGAAGAGAATATGATGAATCAAGACATAATTGATATTCAAATGAACAAACTCACTCAATAACAATAAGCACAATTGTATTTCAATGAAGTAACTGCTTGAAAATGATAGTTTGCAACAGAATTCCACGATTAGGGTTTTGCAAACTTATCATGCAAAATGAAATGACAATAGTATATATAGCAGTCATAGTTTCGCTGACAGTTTCGCTACTAGCGAAACTGTCATGCCGAAACTATAGTTTCGCCCGGCAGAACACAAGTTCGCCGGGTGAACCAAAACAGCAAACTGTGAGCGAAACTATAGATTCGCTCACAGTTTCGCTGGACTGCCAAAACTGCTAATTACAAACAAAATACAAAATGAAACTAACAAAAGTCCTATTACAATGTAAAGTAAACATCTATACTAAAGTGAGTCCAACCTAACATGATCTTCAATACTCCCCCTAGGTTGGACCTCACTATCTTCACTGCTCTTGGTTTGACTCTTCAGCTCCCGTTTCCTCAGCTGCTGTTGATCTATCTTCATCCCCTCCTGCAGCAACGTCTTTAGAAGCTTCAGCCACTGATTCTCCAAGGTTAATTCCTGCATCACCAGCTTCATCCGAATGACCACTAGCTCTAGCAAACTGCCTGGTCATGTCTTGAACATCCATGGCAAAGTCATCTTGTGCTCTCACCTTTTCAGCCAAACTCTTTACCTCTGCCCGTACTCCTCTTATTTTATTCGCCACATTCATAAACAAGCTTGCCTCCTTTCGTGTTTCCTCACCTGCTCCGGCCTTTATATGATTTTCACAGAGAATCAAGAGATCTTCATCACAGAAGCTGAATAACTCCATTGGGTCAAACACCCTAAACTCTTTTCCTTGTTTGGCTCTAATCACAGCCTCACCATTGTTATTATCATAGAACCACTTTTCAAAGTCCTGTAAACGTGGAGGAAGAGGATCAGCCAATCTTACTCTGTTTACAGTCTTAGGTGGTTTGACTCTCAGAACAATTCTTCCTTTCCCAGTCTCCCAGTCTTTATCTTTCTTCGATCTCTTTCGTTCAGCCTTCATGTATCCAAATGATTCAAAGTTATCATTAAGGCCATTTTTAATTTCCTTCTCAAGAAAAACTGCCCTTTCACTTAAATGAGCATTAATCAAAGGCAAGGTAGCCAACCGTCTCAGATCCCACTTAGGCAAGGTCTTAAACGCCTTCCTCTTGAGAATGTAACTAATATTACCTCCTCTTCTTTTAATCAAAAACATCTTTAAGAAAGGATTATAACACCAACTGATTATCTTCTTGTCTGCCTCTTTTCTGCTTAAACTCTCCATATTTTGAAACAGAGGAGTAAGTTCTTCAGCCTCCTTCTCCTTTACCAACCAATCACTCTTATCCATCTCAAACACATCATTTTCATCATCTCCCTTCTTAGCCACATACACCAAAGGTCTCTCATCTACTTCATAGAATTCCGGTTCAGAATCCTAATCAACCAACTGCTCATCCTCCTCTTCTTCATCAATCAACCCTTTTCCTTTATCTGATACTTCCTCATTAGTAGCTGTAACGACCACTTCTTCTCCCAAAATATCCTTATCAAAATCAAACTGTAGGTTAACAAACCCTGCTTCAACAATATCATCTTCCTCATTTCTTCCAGCATCTTCTCTTGGGATCTCTTGTTCTCTTGCTTCAATATCAGCTGCTCCAGAGGTGCCCTCTCCTACCTTGGATGAAGTACCCACATTCAAGAATGGGTACTTAGATATATCAGTCATATCATCTAACTCAGATTGAGTTAGTTGACTGGGTAGGCCAGCAGCAGCTTTCATCTGTGAAATTTCTTCAAATAACCTCTTAATCAAACTATTCTGATCAACCAACATCTTTTTCATTCCTTCAATGACCTCATCTTTCTGTTGCTCCCTAATCTCCTGATTCGTCAGTTTAGTCTTTATCATACTTAACTCATTTGCCAATGAAGTATTTAGACCACGAATCACATCCTCATCAAGACCAGCACTAGCTTCTTTCCCTGCTGTGAAACCCTCGTGTCTATGTTTTGTTCGTCGTTCAGGCTCAACAAAGTCAGTTCTCTTTTTAGACCTTCGTTCTTTCTCCACCCTTATTTCTTCTGCTTGTGTATCTATGTCTTCTTTGAAATCATAATCTTTCTCTTTTGCATATCTCTTTCTTTTCTTAGCTGCATCAGCTTGTTTCACCCTTGTTTCCTCAGCTCTTTTGTTTTCAGACTCATCGACCCGTCTGATATAATTCCATTGCTCTGGTGGGTACATGTTTTCCCAGAGATGGGTTATTTTACCACTGAAATCATGGCGTATAGCACAGCAATCTGCAAATATCCGAGGATTCATCTGAACTAATCTCTTAACTTCACCATGTTTAGGAACATCAGGAATCAGATCATCAATAATCATCTGAATAAAACGAGGATATAACAACCATTTATCCTTTTTCACCGCCATCACATTTTCTGCCATACACGCAAAGATCAATCTAGCAATGTTTGCTTTCTCCCCTTTACAACATATCACCATAGCTTTGGCCCAGTCAAGGTTAAGTCCATCAGATCCACCCTTACGGTGATCTAAGCACATAATAAACACGTGAGCTATATATCTCCATTCTTTAGATAAAAAGGACTTTTTAATCTCTTTCCTCGAACCAAAGACTGGTCCCTCATATCCCATTTGTCTGAAAGCTTGGAATACTTCAGATTCCGTCATATCAACTTCATCACCAGTATCATCTTCCAGTCTAAGAATCCTCGACACGTTCTCAGCAGTAATAGATATATCATGATCAAGGACTCTAGCTGTGATCCTCTGAACATCTCCTCCGGTGTTGTATTCAGCTGATCTCCAAAAGTCTCTAATGTGAAGATCATAGATAGTGGGGGAGTAAGAGATAGCATATGCAATGGGTGATCTTTGGAGCCATCTAATACAATCACGAAATCCGGCCGCCTTTGGCAAAGTATCATCTAATATGGCAGTGATGTTATTCCTCTCGTCAAACTTGAGATTCGCCATAATAACCTGAAAAGATCAACAAATAAATTTGAATAAGAAATACTGAAAATAAGAAAATAAAACAAAAACAAAAGAAACAATCAGTTTCGGCAAGCGAAACAATAGTTTCGCTCACTAAGACATGATAGATTCGCAGAATCAAGGACAGTTTCGACAAGGAAAACAAACAGTTTCGACAAGCGAAACTATAATTTCGCTCATAGAAACTTGTTAATTTCGCAGAACAAAAAGTAGTTTCGACAAGATTAGAATGAATCAAAGTAGTTTTGCAATTAGTTTCACCAAAAATTAATTTAGTTTCGCTATTACAAATTAGTTTCGCTGACTCATGAAAATACAGGCGAAACTGTGTGAAATAAGGATTAGTCATTGCGAAATTAGATAAGATATGGCGAAACTGTTAAGTTCGCTCGGACAACATAACTTTACAGTTTCGCTGAAAGGATGTGAACTTTCGTTCAATTTCGCTGAAACTTCAGTAGTTTCGCTGAACGAACAGCGAAACCACCGAAGCGACATAATCCAGATTCCTTATCAAAACATGATGTAATCCAGATTAAATAGTCAATCAGAGTTCGAAACTCACATACGAAGAGAACAACACTCAAAATCAGTCCAAATAACAATCACAAATCAAAATCGCCGTTAATGAAACTGAAAAACCCTAAAGAAGACACTGAACAATTTCGCGAAATTATGAAAGAAATTTCGCAAAAATTACTTATATAGCCAACAGTTTCGCTATCAGCGAAACTATAAATTCGTCCAGCGAATTTACAGTTTCGCCTAGTGAAACTGTAATATTGCTAAAAGATAACTGGTTAACAACTTATAAGCTAACCTAGCGAAATTGCAGTTTCGCTTAGCGAAGCTATCAGCGAAAAATAATTTCGCACCATTTTTTTATTTATTTATTTATTTTTATTATTTTTTTATATTAATTTTTTATTTATTATTTTATTTATATTTTTTTATATATTTTTTTATTAACAATAATACTCAAAGGAAGCACATCACATGGTGAGATCTAAAATAATCAGAGATCACATTCTCTAAATATTTTAGAACATAATGATGATTAAAAATCATCTACCAGTCATGAGATCATACTGAATACAAGATCTGATCACAATCTGCACAGAAACAACTGAAATTAGAACAAATCAATAACGATTGCTGATATAATTATCCACTTAAACTCATGCCTTATCCTTTTTCAAACAACAGCTTATGATTCATTTAAGGTTCGATTAGATGCTTTAGAATGCTAAGACCCCACAATCATTTGGTAAAAACCCTCACCCAACCTCAGGATTTATTGAATTATGAATCAATCTTCATGGAACAAGATTTGTGTATAAGTGTGCAAATGATTATAAACAGAATATTTCATTCTGAGAGAAATTCATCGATAAGATGATTTGACATAATTATATCAAAATGGTAAGAGCTCCAGATCTATACTCACGTATAACAGAGGAGATAACCATTTGAACATGTGCTGATGAGAGCTCCAGGTCAGTACTATCGTACAGCAGAGGAGATCATCACTCCAGGTCAGTACTCACGTACAGCAGAGGAGATAAGCACAGACACAAGACATCTTGACACAAAATAAACCAGCAGAGAATGATGACATAACAAAGCAAAATGAACGAAAGATTCATTCTCAATCCAATTTTTGTCAGGACTCAGTTTTTGTGCAATCCAAAATGAATGAGTAAATCCAGGCATTCTTAAGCATAAAGTTTAATTTAATCATAAAGCTGCTGTCTACTTCATTCATCAGGCTGAGTCTATCAAGCATATCGTCAAAGAATCTGATCCATTTAATGTGAAACAGAATCTAGTAACAGTTACTATCATTTCTCATAAATTACTGGTCATGTAAATAAGAAATATTTAGAGAATATACAATCATTTCTCATCATGTTAAATCCGATCTCAGAATAATGATATTACTCCCCCAAATTTTTATTTTCATATGTCTATAATTATAAATAAAATTGTAACTTGATTTTTTATTTTTTTTTATTTTTTTTTAATTATTATCAAAGAAATAGAAAATGAAAATTTAAAAAGATATTAACCCAAGCATAGAAATCAATTCATAAAAACGAGGTTTATCAAACGTTTTTGTGAAAAGATCAGCTTTTTGATTTTTTGTATCGATGGGAATAATATTAATGAAACCCTTCTCCTGAGCATCACGAATCGCATGAATTCGGGTTTCAATATGCTTTGTGCGAGAATGATGAATGGGATTTTTAGCAATTCCAATGGCAGCCTCATTGTCACAGAATAAAGGTGTATGAAGGAAATTAATTCCATAATCAATCATTTGGTGTTGGATCCAGAGAACTTGAGAGCAGCAGCTAGATGCAGCAATATATTCAGCTTCCCCTGTAGAAAGAGAAACAGTAGTTTGTTTCTTGCTCTGCCAGGATACCAGACAATTTCCCAAATATTGACAACCTCCAGACACAGATTTTCTATTTAACCTGCAACCATTGGAATCACTATCAGAATAAGCATGTAAATCAAAGTTTCCACCATATGAATACCACAGTCCGAGACGAGATGATCCTTTGAGATAACGAAATATTCGTTGACAACTTTCTCATGAGATTCCTTTGGAGCCGACTGATATCTAGCACAGTAACCAACAGCGAAAGTGATATCAGGACGACTTGCAGTAAGATACATGAGAGAGCCAATCATAGACCGAAAAAGATGAGGATCAACTGGTTTTCCATTTTCATCTGGAGTGAGACACGTCTGAGCAGTAAAAGGAGTCATTTCAGTAGACACATCATCCATCTTAAATTTCTTCAGAATATCTTTAATGTACTTCTCTTGGTGAATAAGAATTCCTTCTTTCTGTTGTTCAACTTGCAAGCCAAGAAAGAAGCACATTTCACCCATCATACTCATTTCAAACCTTTGGCTCATCACTTCTTCAAACTCTCTACACAATTGAGAGTTTGTGGATCCAAAAGTAATATCATCGACATACACTTGAACAAAGATCATTTCACCATTCACCTCCTTTTTAAATAAGGTCATATAATGGTACCACGAGAATAACCATTGCTTAAAAGATATTGTGTAAGAGTCTCATACCAGATTCTGGGTGCTTGATGAAGGCCATACAAAGATTTATCAAGCTTATACACTTTATCAGGAAAATCAGGATCTTCAAAGCCTGGTGGTTGACACACATATATCTCTTCATCAATGTCGCCGTAGAGAAAAGCACATTTCACATCCATCTGGTACACTTTGAACTGTTTATGAGCAGCATGAGCAAGAAATATACGGATTGCTTCAAGACGAGCAACTGGAGCAAAGACTTCTGTATAATCAATTCCTTCTTCTTGAGCAAAGCCTTGCACTACAAGTCTAGATTTGTTTCGCACCACCACACCCCGATCATCTGGTTTGTTCTTAAATACCCATTTTGTACCAATTGGATACTTGTTGGGAGGTAAATCAACTAAGGTCCAAACCTTAAGCTTCCGGAACTGTTGAAGTTCCAACTGCATAGACTCTACCCAACAAGGATCTTGTAGAGCAGCATGAACATTTTTAGGAACAATTTGAGAAATAAAGCATGAGAAAAGACAAACATTAATCAGACCGGATTGACTTCGCGTGCGAACACCATCAGAAGGAAAGATAGTTGAAGAAGTATCAGCCGCCGGAGAAAGAGTAGATGAAGGTGTATCAATGACAGGTGTTGAATCAGGTAAGTTAGGAGATGTAGGAGATAAAGAATCAGATAATGGAGCTTGATCAGGCATTGGAGACGATGAGCTAACATCAGTTGAAACAACATCATTAACTTGTGAAATGGATGGAACAGATGATGAAGATGATGGAATGATATTCGTTTGAGTACATGGAATTGATGTATCATCATCGAAAACTGGCAAATTAAGTGAATTGAACACAGTATCGGAATCAAAGAACCATGCAGGTTCAGATTTCACTTCAGAAGGATTGGATTCTTGCCAGTCAACATAGAATGACTCTTGAACAATACGTGTTCTCTTGTTATGAACTCGGTATGCCTTTTGTGAAGAAGAGTATCCAACAAAATAACACTCGTCAGAAACAGCACCAAATTTTGTCTTTTGAGCTTGAGTATTCAGAAGCGTACAAGAACAACCAAATGGGCGAAAGAAATCAATTAGTGGCTTCCTCTTATGAAAAAGTTCATAAGGAGTCTTCACTTTATCTTTCACAATTAGCACCCTGTTTAGAACATAAGATGCACAATTAACAGCTTCAGCCCAGAAAATAACTGGTAATGAGGATTCTATCAACATTGTACGAGCAGCTTCCACAAGAGTACGATTCTTTCTTTCTGCAATGCCGTTCTGCTGGGGTGTTCTTGCAGCACTAAATTGTCTCACGATCCCTTTTTGAGCACAAAATGAATCAAGAATCTGATTTTTAAATTCAGTGCCATTGTCACTTCTTAATCCCATAACTCTTTTCTTACTGACTGATTCAATAGAAATGATTAATTTCTGCAATTCCTCTGCAACTTCATTTTTGTGTGCAAGAAACCTCACCCATGAATAACGTGAAAAATCATCTGTAACAACAAGACAAAAAGACTTTTTAGCAATTGATTTAACACTAATTGGCCCAAATAAATCAGTATGTAACAACTCAAGAGGACTTGATATGCTATTTAAAAGTTTAGGCTTATGAGGTTTCTTATGTTGTTTCCCTTTGGCACATGCCATGCATTTTTCAGTAACAGAAAAATCTTTTAAAGGAAGTCCTCTAACAAGATTGTTCTTTACTAATTTATTAATTATCTTAAAATTGACATGGCCTAAGCGACGATGCCACAAGAGTGACTCAGAGGTTGATGCTTTTGAGAGAAGACAAGTTGCTGTAGCTTTGGACTCATTAGAATTCATATCAAGAAGATATGTATCGTGTTTCCTTGAAGCACGCATGAGAATTAAATCTTCTGGAATAGCTATCTCTGATTTCAAAAATAAACATTCGTCAGATTTAAATAGAACAGGAATGTCTTTATCACAAATTTGAGAGACGCTCAGAAGATTAAATGCCAATTCAGGAACATGGTTGACTTTTTCCAGAGTAAGAGAACCATTGGTAACTTCTCCTTGTCCAATCATTTTTCCACCCTTCTTGTCTCCAGCAAATGCCACATATCCTCCATCTATAATCCGATAATTAGTCAACAAATCCTTTAATCCCGTCATATGCTTGGAACAGCCGCTATCAACATGCCACAGACTGTTTACAATCTTTGAAGAAGATCCCTGAAATGAATGAACAAATCATTTAGCCAGGAGTAATAGGGACCCAAGATTGAACAACTTTTGTTTTTAAAGAAGCTGATTTTTTATGAAAGAAATTATTAACCAATTTTGTCAATTTATTCCCAAAACAATTTCTATTAGAGGATCTTTCAATCAAAGGGCAATTTTTGATAAGATGATCCTCTTCACCACACCTGAAACAATGATGTTTGAATCTAGGTCGATGATGTGATGAGGTAAAAATAGGATCAATAATAATCTCCTCATCACATTCAGACAAACTAGAATCAACATCACTGAATGTCTCATACATCTCATGATGTTTTTGTTTATTTGACTCAGAGTTATTCTTTACAAAATCAGAACTTGATTCTTCTGACAAATCAGTAAAACTCGTACCATTGGTACCAGTTTCAGATGAAGACGAACTGCATTTTTCTGAAGATGTCATATTTAATGGTATGAAAGATGGAATAGGTTGAGAAAAGAAATTTTCGAAAGAATTAATTTTAAGTTGCTCAGTTATTTTAGGAGAAACATCAGATTCATTGCATTCATTACCAGAACAAAAATCATCACTATCATGATTTGAATTACAAGATGAAATAGAACAATCAAGAGAACATGAGACATTCAAGTCTGTTACATTTGAACTAGAAACAAACACTGAATTTAAACTAGGCTTATTATCTAAAACAGACTGCTGTTTTTCAGGTGTACTAGAACTAGTGCATCCAAGCCCACTAGTTGGTCCATAGTCGTAGTCTTCACGAATGTACATAGAGTTATTCCCAACTAAACCTGCAGACATACTGTCAGTATCTGATTTGATTAAATCATTAGAAGGATGAGGAATAGGCATAGGAGAATAACAGTATGTACTAGGAGGAGGATAAACCTGTACATTTTCATAACCCAAACCCGTTTTAATTCTTGCTCCCCGTTGAGATTTACAAAGATCATCATGTTTCATTCCAGAAATAGTCCATTTATCTAACTTTGACTGAAGATTGCTTGCTTCAAATTCAGCAAGAGCAACCCGTTCAGTCAAAGTATTAATCTCTACATTCCTTTCCAAAACAATTCTTTTTAAATGATCAGTTTCTTTTAAAGCCTCAGTTAATTTCACAAAATATTTTGATTCATTCATTTTAAGTTCATCATTAATTCGATTTAAATCCTTTTCATTATCATATAACAAACGATTAGCCTTATAAACCCCAAAAAGTCTAATTTTGCAAGCAGATGAGCACATATCCTGTATTACCTCATAAGGAAGTCCCATTACCATCTTTTCGGCAGCTAAAGCTTTATCGCACATGCATTTCTGGAGTACTTGATTTCCTTTCCTCAACAGTAGCGGCCGCATCATCCTTCTCTTTTCCTTTCACAGCTTTTGAATCTGTAATTTCCTCTTTCTTCTCTCCATCATCCTTCTCTTCTTTCTCCTTTACTGAAGATTCATTCTCTCCTTTGAATTCCTTAAACAACACAAACTCATCTTTCTCAACTTCCATCTCATCACTTTTCACAATCTCAGCAACTAACGCATGATTTATTTCAGATCTTGTTTCTTCCACCTCTGCACTCCAGTCAAAATTTGAGATCAAGGCTGACTCCTTTTTTGAATTTCCCTCTTCCTTTACTTTCTCTGCTGTCAATCTTGGTACTCCAGTGTTACTAGGATCTGTGACAATTGGTAATGGACATTCACGTTTAAAATGTCCCAATTGTTTACAATTAAAGCACCTCAATTTTGACTTATCAAATCCTAGTTTTGAGGTTGATGATTGACCACCAAAATTCTTTCTTCCTGTTCTTTCCATGAATCTCCGGGCTCTAAAGTTAACATTGCCATTTGCCATTGAATGTCAGTTTCTTCTAAATCATCAGGATCAACCTGATACATATCCTCCATAGTCATTCCTTTACCTTTCAATTCACCAGCAACAAGAGCTTCATAGCTCTGAACAAACATTCCAAAAAGAGCCATTGTTTCAGATGGAATAGTAGTTTCAGCATTCACCTTAGAATTTCCCAATTCTTTTCCAACATGATTACTACCACTTGAGAAATTACTTGTATTGCTCCCTCCTTGAATTGGATTTTGAATGTGAGAGTTTGCAGCGGATGACAATAAAGCAGCATTTTGAGAAAAACCAGGTGTGGGCATCATAGTCTGGTTAAATTCTCTTCTTTTCATATCCAACTCAAAAGACTTCAACTTGTTAATGATATCCATCAGCTTATAATCTGTAAAACCTCTTTCTTGTTTGAGCATCCTCACTTGAAGACTCCACTGTGGTGGAAGAGAATCAAGAAGCCTGTTAACTTGTTCACTGTTGGAAAGTCTTTCATCATACTTCTTCAGAGTGCTTGAGACAGTTAAGAAACGATTTGTAAGATCTGTCAAACTTTCATTCTTGTATCCTACAAACGAATTGAATTCCTTTTCAGCTTGAATACTCTTGTCTTTCACCAGATCTGCATTCCTATCAAAGAATTCACAGAGAGCATCATAAAGGGATTTAGCATTTTTATGCTCTGCAAAACGATTGTAGATGTCAGGAGCCAAGCAGAGAGTTAGAGCACCAAATGCTTTTTGATCACGATCAATCAGTTTCAGATCTCTTTCAGTATAAGAAGATGGATCTTTGTTCTGAGAAACGACATCACCAACTGTAACCGTAGGTATATGAGGACCTGAAATAATCGATTCCCATTGATTATGATCTGTGTAGAAAAAGAAAGCTTTGAGACATCTCTTCCAATCTTCATAATTATCTCCATTAATGAGTCTTGGAGGTCTATTAGGAGCAACACTTTCAAGATCTGCAAGTGTAAGAGTAGTTAATTTCGACATTATAGTTTCGGCAGGAAGATTGATAATTTCGCTAGTAAATTCGCTGACAAATTCGCTAACAAATTCGCTGAGAAAGATGACTTGGCTAACAGTTTCGCTGAAACAATACTATCGCATACACTTTCGCAAACACAGACACTTTTGCTTGCAATTTCAGCAGCACTTTCGCTTGAATCAGAGACAACAATTGCTTAGTTTCGCTGCTAATTTCGCAGGAAACAAGCTTGAACTTTCGTTCAGAAATAGATTCGGCAGCACTTTCGCTTGATAATTGATCAAAAACACTACTAAACTTTCGTTCAAGGAAATACTTTCGCTGAAACTCTAGAAAACAACTTCTGATCCAAAATAACTCATAATTTCGCTGAATGAAGATGACAGTTTCGCAGTAAGAACAGTAATTTCGCTGGTCGATCTCAAAACCCTTTTTCACCTCAAAATCAATCTGAAATCATCCAAAACTCAATGAATTTGAGATCTGATGATTGTAGAATCTTCCTCAATCAAGAACAAGCATAATTCAATCAATTTCCATCCCAAAAACAGCTGATAATCCAATGAGAATTGATTGAAACTAGATATTGACCAAAACCACAAAAACTCAACAAATCAAGAGCACTAAGGCTCTGATACCATATTGTTGGTCCATGTGATCGATGAACAGTACAATTGATAGGATAATTTGATCAATATCAAATACACAAACCAAATAACAACAATTGAGAAGAGAATATGATGAATCAAGACATAATTGATATTCAAATGAACAAACTCACTCAATAACAATAAGCACAATTGTATTTCAATGAAGTAACTGCTTGAAAATGATAGTTTGCAACAGAATTCCACGATTAGGGTTTTGCAAACTTATCATGCAAAATGAAATGACAATAGTATATATAGCAGTCATAGTTTCGCTGACAGTTTCGCTACTAGCGAAACTGTCATGCCGAAACTATAGTTTCGCCCGGCAGAACACAAGTTCGCCGGGTGAACCAAAACAGCAAACTGTGAGCGAAACTATAGATTCGCTCACAGTTTCGCTGGACTGCCAAAACTGCTAATTACAAACAAAATACAAAATGAAACTAACAAAAGTCCTATTACAATGTAAAGTAAACATCTATACTAAAGTGAGTCCAACCTAACATGATCTTCAATCTAGATTTGAAATATTTTGATCTGGCAAAGAAGATTCACCCTCCACATCACCACACTTACCAAGATTGACTTGATCCAATGAGTGTGTGACATCATTGATGTTGTCTTTAATGCAGTGGTTATCAGCATCAAGAAATTCTTGATCACTTTCACCACCACCATTTTCTCCAACATTTGAAGCTCCTTCTTCTGAGTTTTGTGCCTCTAAGCTGGAATTCGAAGGCACCCCAGAAGCATCAGCAGGATTTGTCATTGATGTGCTGGTAGAAGCTTCATTTGCAGGAATAGTTACCACTGGAGCTGAAGATGTGTAACTTGAAGGTCTTCTGAGCTCAAATCTTGGGTCAGGATCACCTGTTGGTAATATATCTGAATATCCTGAAACATTCTCACAAGATTTGTTAAAACAGTTGGTAACTAAATCAAGATCAAATAGCCAATCCGGACCAGAACCTTTCACACTGGGAGTGTGCTCATTGAAAGTCACATTGGCTGACTCCTCAACTACTATAGTTCTGAGATTGTATACTATATAAGCTTTAGCTTGAGAAGAGTATCCAATAAAGTATCCATCATCTGAGTTCTCAGCAAATTTGACAATTTGATCCTTGGTATTCAAGATGGTGCAAGGACATCCAAATGACCTGAGAAAACCAATGAAGGGTTTTCTCTTGTGCCAAAGTTCATAAGGAGTCTTACCATGTGTCTTAACCACTAAAACTCTATTTTGCACATAGCAAGCAATGTTCACTACCTCTTCCCAGAAGGTGATGGGCAGCTTAGAGTCAGACAACATAGTTCTTGCAGCTTCATTTAGTGTCCTGTTTCTCCTCTCAGCAACACCATTTTGCTGAGGAGCACTATATTATCTTGTAATACCTTTTTCATCACAAAATGTATCAAGGATTTGATTTTTGAATTCAGTTCCTTGATCACATTTTATGGTTTTGACCGTGTGATCACATTGATTCTCAATCTTTAAGATGAAATTCTTCAGAATCTCAGGAGTCTCATCCTTTGTTCTAAGAAAGAGATCCATATGTAATAAGTGTAGGGGATTAATGATGGAGTTTCTTTCCTTTGGCTTGTGAGATACCTTGTGTTGCTTCCCTTTTAGGCATGCAACACAGTGGTCATCACTTGTAAACTCTTTCTTTGGTATTCCAGTTACCAAATCATTCTTAATTAATATATTCATGTTTTTAAAGTTTACATGGCATATTATTTTATGCCAGAGGAAAGATTTATCATTATTTGCTTTAGATAGAAAGCATGAAACTTCTCCTGAGGGAGATGTTTCTTGGAAGTCCATCTTGTACATGTTCCCTTTCTTGGGGGCTCTAAGCAAGATGTGCTCATGAGGAATGACCACCTTGGGCTTGAGAACAATGCACTCATGCTCAGTAAAGAGCATGTTATGACTTTGATCACAAAATTGGGATACACTCAGAAGATTGTACCCAAGCTCCTTGATAAAGTTTACTTTCTTAATGCTGAGCTTACCATTTGTGACCTTGCCCCTTCCAGTAATGTAACCTCCTGCATCTCCTCCAAAACCAACTGGTCCTCCATCAATTCTTTCAATCATTTGGAGTAGTGACCTATTGCCTGTCATGTGTCTGGAACAGCCACTATCAATGCTCCATACATTTCTGTTTGTCTTGAGCTGTTCCTGCACAAAAGAGATGATTAGTTACATTTGGAAACCCAAGCCTTATTGGTCTTGGGCTCATCAAAAGAAGTTGAAGACAATGCAACAGTAATTGATCCTATAGTCATGCTAGAGGGATCAATTGCTGATGTTGATGAAGAACTTTCAGCCACTTGATCTTTCTTTGACTTCCATACCACCTTTTGAAGCTTTGACTTGACCTTCAATACTTCAGAAGTTTTGATGACTGGCCCTTCAGAAGATCTTGCTTTCACTGCAGCAGCCTTCAGTGCTTCGGAAGTATTCCTTTCTTCTGAGACCAAATTTTCTTTCGAAGGCAAGTTCCCACTTGTCTTCTTCTTCATTTTGGAGCTTCCGAAGGAAACAGATTTTCCTTCCGAAGCTTGCTTCTTCTTCTCCAAACTCTTAGAAGTTTTTTTTTGGTCATGTGGAGGGTACTCCTTGGGTTGTAGACACATTCCTTAGCAAGATGAGAAGTACTCCCACACATAACACAGTCCATTTTCTTGCTTCTAGGAGTTCTTCTTTGTGAACAAGGCTGAACCTTATCACTTTCATTCTCCATCTTCATCTTTGCAGATGCTATGGCAATTCTTGTGGGGTTAGAACTAGCTTTGGAGCTAGATGGTTCAGGTTGTACAGCAGCAATGCACAACTGATCAGCCTTCTTCTTGATGATGGGATGATTTGGACATGAACTAGAACTCTTGTTGATGGAGTCCAAGTTTGTGTCTTCAGCTTTTACCACTTCAAATCCTGCAGAGATGAAGACTTATTTCTTTGCAAAATTGAAGGTAGCCTTGATCTCTTGCACCTTTTTGGACTTTCTTTTGGCCTTCCTGATCAAGTTCTTTCTTCTTGACTTGGTCATCCCAACAGCTTTGCTCTCCTCAGAGGGATGATGACCCTTCTTAGAATGCTCTTCTTCACTATTCTCAAAGCCATTCTCCACCATCTACTCTTCATCCTCTTCAGTCACAAGATCTATGCGGGAAGCTCATCTTCAAAAGTTCCATACCTAGGAGATCTTACGGACAAGATTGTGTGTGGAGGAGCTATCTCACAAGATCCTAGTCCCTGCTTAATTTGATGACAAACTTTTTCATGCAAGGATGAGGATATTATGTTCTCAAAGGTCTCTTCTTCAAGAACACATTTTTCTGCTTTGGCTTTGCTGATCAGAAGCTCAGCCTAGCATTCAGTTAATTTAGTAATGAGATCTTTGATCTGAGTCCTGTAGTTTGTATGCTCATGTTTAAGAGTTGAAATGGTCTTCTCTAAGTCCTCTATCTTTAGTTTATAATTATTTTCAGCTCTTTTAAAATCAGCTTTTAGAATATTTAAGGACTCAAGGGCAGATCTCATTTCTAAATTATAGGACCTGTATCTATTAACTTTAGCAATGCATTCAGGAGTACAAAGATGTTCCAATACCTTGGCTTCATCATGGTCTGCCATGAGTGCTTGGTTTGGATATGCATCTTCTACTTGAAAGATCCAGTCAAAGCCTCCTTCTTCACCAGCAACTGCAGCTTGCTGCTTTGGCTTCTCATTCTGGGGGGCTTTCTCAGTGTAGTTTGGTCTTGTTTGTGCTTGGCCACCATTTGTCCTTGGTGCCTTACACTCTCTTGCAAAGTGTCCCATCTGGTTACAGTTGTAACAACCCAAACTTTCCACTAGCTGCATTGCTTGGAAACTTTCTCCATGTCCTCTTATTAAAACTTCTTGGCTCTGTGAGTGAGAAGAGCCATCTGCTGGACTATCTCCATGTACTCCAGATCATCTGGATGGATAGAGTCCAAATCTTCAAGAGTGAAGAGAAAGTTGCCTAAAGTTTCATCAACCGAGACAAAGGCATGAGAAGAACTTGTCTCTTGGAAAGGACTTCCTTGAGTGTAGCTTTCCCTTGGAGTCTCTAGGAAGGTGATGAAAGGGCCCTTTTGTGAGTTGTCGGGGAAGCATATAAGATGATGTTGTGGTTCAATGCTTTCCCTTTCAACCACATGAAGTGCTGAACTCAGTTGATTGCTGGAGTTACTAGATGAGTTTTACATGTTCATCTCCATCTGGTAGCCACTAATGTGTCCATTGTCTAGGAAGAGAGGACATAAACTTCCTTGCAATGTCCCTGTTCTCAAGAGTTACTCCAATATCCATTAGAGTATCCACAATCTCAACATACCTGAAGTATTGTTGAGTCATGGTTTCACCTGCCTTGAAGGTGAAGTTTTCAAACTGCTGCTTCAGGAGATCCTTCTTGTTCTCCTTTGCTTCAGTAGACCCCTCATACATCAGGTTCAAAGCTTCCCATAGTTGCTTGGCAGTTTTGCCCTTCTTGAAGCCTCTATAGATGGAGTTTGGAAGAGCAGTTTGAAGGGCTGTCATGGCTTTTTGATCAATCTCTTTTCTCTTCCTATCTGCTTCTCAGCCACAACCTTAGGAATCATACCACCACCAGTAACAGAATTGGTGCTTGGTATGTAAGGTCCTTCAACAACAGAGTCCCACATCCTAGAGTCTTGAGACTTGATGAAGCCCTCCATTCTTTGACACCAAGTATCAAAGTCTTCAGGAGTGATCAGTGGAGACTTTGTCATAGTTCCAGTTTCCATATCAGCTTTGGTTATAGCTGCCATTTAAGTTGCTTAGTATTTTGTGTGTGTGAGGGTTCTTAAGATGGTGAGATCTTATATCAAGAGCCTGAAATGCTCTGATACCAAATGCAGGACCGGTGAAGGGTATGCACTTACAACACAACAACACAATGAGGAGAGTTGTTTAGAACACTTAACAGATCAAATAGAGAACTGGTTAACTTGTTAATGAAAGATGCTAAGAACACAAGTAAATGTGAGACAGAACAAGATTGCAAACCAACACAAGTATTTGGTTTTCAAGAATGCAGTATATTGATTCTCAAGTTCTATTACAAGTTACAAAGCATCGATAAGAAAGTTACAAGTACTTGAGATACTTTATACTAAATCCTCAGCCAGCCATACTTTGAAGGCCAGCTGGATACAATTGACTAGACAACTACAAAATCAAATGTAAAGTCAAAAGGCATATCTGCCTTTTGACTTGTGACTATGACATGCCATAGCTCATATCCTAATATATTACAAAAAGGATAAAAGTACATAAAGTAGAAAGCATGGACTCAAGACCTCAATGTACAGTTACCAAAGGCATGGACCTTTCACCAAGTTATGTAAGTTGGTGACTTTACAGAGTTGCAACGGAAAGGTGGTCCAGCTTTATAGTAAAGTACATCAGATAAAGGCATATCTCTAAAAGTCTTCGGAAGAAATCTGTCTTCACTCTTTGGCTTCGGAAGACTTTGTCTTTGAAGCTTCGGAAGACTTCACTTTTAGCTTCGGAAGATGCTGGTCTTGGCTTCGGAAGATTTTACACTTAGAATATTTCTTGTGCATGGTGTAGAACTTCCGAAGCATTTCTACTTCTGTTCTTTAGTGCATGCTTGCAGAGAGACTTTGGATGTTTTGGCTGCATCAGACTTATAGGAATCCGTACAAATCTCTAACAACCGGAATGTCTTCCAGTCGTTTCTCCTCAGTTATCTTTTCAGTAACTAGGGCTAAAATTGCCGAATGCCCTTTCCTCAACCACTTTTGTGCTTTCATATATGAGATGATGCCAACCAATGCACCACTCTTGTTGCCTTCCATAGTGAGTATCTTTCCATCAGGCAAAGGTAGTCGGACGAGTTTCTCGCGACAAATGATTTTGGCTTGGTGCTTAGACAACCAATCCATGCCAATAACAACATCAAAGCTACCGAGTGTAATATAAGAAGGTCAATATCAAAATCATGCCCAGGTAGACTAATCTTACAACCCCTGTATATGCAAGAAGACTCGATGATCTTACCGTTTGCTATTTCTAATGTATAATTCGTATCTAGGGCTACAGAATTATCATCTAGCAATCGACTGAACTTATGCGAAATGAAACTCCTAGCAACACCAGAATCAAATAGCACAGAGGCAAAGCAACCACTGATAGGAAATTTACCAGTTACAGTAGAAGGATCATTACGAGCCTCACCTGATCCAATGATAAAAGCTCTCCCCCTGGCTCCACCATTACCGTTGCCCCTGTCGTTTCCGTTGCCGTTGCCAGGGCAGTTATCAGCACCATTGTTACCATTCCTTTTTAGTTTCGGACATTCCCTCCTATAGTGACTAGATTGTTCACATTCAAAACACCCAGGCTGTTTGTAGTTCTGTTGTGGTTGTTGTTGAGGTGCTTTTATTGAAAGGTTCACCCTGAAATTCTTGGAAACATGTCCAAACCTTCCACATCTCTCACAAGTGTTCTTCGTGCACTGCCCTTTGTGATGAAACTTGCATTTGTTGCATTTTGGGAGGTTGCCATGGTAGCCACCAAAACTACCCGAGTCTTGAATGAGTTATGGTTGGTTGAATCTCTTGCTGTGTTGTTGCTGTGGAGTGGAGGATGAAGATTGTTTTCCATTAGTAGAAGGTTCCCACTTCCTCTTGTTGTCATTAGAACTGGCAATTTGCCTTGCGTGACGGCTTGGTCAGTCAGCTTGTAGGCCAATTGGACAGCCTCTTGGATAGTGGTTGGTCTAGTAGCGGTGACCATGCTTTGTATCTCCGGTGCCAGCCCGTCAATGTATCTCTCACCTCATTTGTAAGCCGGGTTGATCATAGTAGGACATAGAGTAGACAACTCGTGAGAACGAGTGGTGTAAGCTTAAATCTCAGAACCAACCATCCTCAGGTTCCAAAATTCAGTTTTGTACTTCATCCCTGGAACAATATTCCTCCTTCAGTATGTTCTTGAAATCTGGCCAGGTTGTAGCATTTGCAGTCTCAACGCCCAACGTTTGGACTTGCGTGTTCCACCAGCTCAGTGCGGCACCGTCCATCGTGTCGGCAGCATACTTCACTCTACTCTCAGCAGGGCAGTTGCAAATCTCAAACACTGACTCCAATTTCTCAAACTAACAGAGTAGTCCCACTGCTCCTTTAGTTCCCTTGAATGGGTTTGGCTTGCAGTCCATGAAGGACTTGAAGGTGCATGATCTTTGTCCTGCAATGAGTTTAGATTAGGTCTTTGAAGTTTTTGAATAAGTACTTCAACTTAACCAGGATGACAGAACGTTAATGTTAGGAGTAAATTTGGTATTGCTTACCGATTGGAGCGGCCTGCGGATTGAGATTAAGATTTGCAAGAGCATCAGCCACATGCTGATTGAGTAAGGCTGCCAGCTCAGCTGGGGTCATGCTGATGGTGCCACGACCACGTCCGCGTCCTCGGCCAATTCCAGACATTCTTAACAATCATAACATACAAAAATAAGCAATATGCAACATATCTACTTCATTTAAGTACAAGTAATTTAAAAGAATTTAGCACACACACAACTAATAAGTTCAAATAATAATTTCTGATCAAATAAATTGTAAGTACGTTTACAATGAATCAAACCAAATAGTAAAATTCAAAACATCAAGTGGATGGAAAACACCCTTCCCATCTAGGTGTGAAAAATAACAAAAGTCCCATGGATAAAATAGATAATAGAAAATGAATAGACGAGGAAATCAATAGAAGTTGATGGATCCAGATGGATAGAAACTTTCATACGAGTGGAAATGGAGGATCGCTTTCATATCCTTAGTGAAGTTTTAAACGGATTGAGACTATCGTGTCCCCAAAGTATAGAATTAAAAATTTGTACTGACTATGACTGTTATTATCCGACAGGATTCGCCGAACTTCTCATGCACGACAAATTACAATTATGTGTGCACCCGTGCATGGTAATTTGCTTTGCATGATCACTCTTGGTTCCTCTCATCTGAGCTAACATACATTGTCAAATACAGAGTGTTATCAATTATAGATGTATCAAAGATATAGTTATTAAACTAAGGGTCAATTAGCCAAGATTGTACGAAGGAATCGGTTGGGAAAGCATTCACTTGGGGGAGAGGCCGTTGATGTATTCAGGTCAGATGGGTAATGTAGCATTATCGTACGTAAACCCTAAAAAGTTGTCTCCCAATGTCTATAGTAGTCATCAATGTAGCTATTGCCTGCTCCACAGGGTAGGGGAGAAGTTATAAAGTAGGTAAAGAAATTATGACAAAAGTATCTCTCGTCCGAGAAAGCATTTAACAGGAGGCAGGACATGCTCCCGATGAACCATCCAAGTCCAGAACAAGGATATTGTATTCAATTCCAGAGGAATAATGTATAAGGTAAGGTACAGGTAATTCGTAAGTAACTTTCATGAGGTAACAGCGGGGAATCTGGACGAACTAGCCATTTTCCTATAAACATAGAATGGAGAGGTGATTATGTCATTCTTGTAACCAAACACTTCCCAGGAATATACCACAGCAAGCAAATACCAAGCAAGTATAGCAAATAAATAAGGCAAACTAATGAAGCTAAACGTGTCTATGTGCGTGTAACTAAGGCATCAGGCTATAGTCTAAATGCAATGCAAATGAAATACCAATTTACTTTAGTTCGCTATAACCATTGGCTCTGATACCAATCTGTCACACCCACAATTTCCACAAACGGGGTAATACCGTTAGGCGCGTGACATACCAGGATCTTAGCCATTAGTTACACCAAACGACGCAACAATTACAAAATATAATTTTTAAATTAAATAATGTTTCTTAAAATCAGAATTAAATATGAAACATGAAAATAAGTGCGGAAGCGTATAAACCATAATTTAAACGGCGCAACACGCGCAAACCAAATAAATATAATTTATAGAAAAATGTAGATTGTTTATTTGACTCTACGATGATGAATGCAATGCGAGATGTTCCTATTCGTGCGGAGCTTAAGAACCTGGAAGAAACATGCTAAAGTCTCTACACAAGGTTGGTGAGTTCACAGGTTTATCAGAAAACAGTAAGTAATGGTAATGAAATCCAGATTAAGTAATCAAAGCATATAAGTAGGTAGCTAGCCTACAATAGGTCACTATCTGTATGAATTTCTCGACCGAGCTGATAGTAATAATATAATGAATGCCCCGGCTATGGATACCAGACAACAACACTGTAAAACAGGCTAACCATTCACCCGTTTGACCTCCACTGAAACTAGCGCGACTAGCCCGGGTGGGGTTTGTCAAACCCAGTAGATCTACTAACAACCACCTCGCTAATTCCATATTAACGGTCCGAAGAGGCGTAGTGGTATCACAATAGTAAACCAGTATATGCAGTATTACCAATTTAAGTATTGTATGTTTATGAAACAGCATGTTTCTCTCCCCCAAAGAGAGTATAATACGAAAGTGGGACTGAGAACTCACCTTGAATGCACAACAACTAATAAACGAAAGCACAAACGTTTAGGGTCTCCGCTCAACCTGGATTTCAATTATATATAATTAATATAAGATACTAATAATTTTGGTTGTACGGTTTCGCATTCACAGCTCGGTATCGTGCTAACCCCTGGTCATAACCAAAGCAACATAAACAAATGCGAGTCACACAAGCATTTAAATCTAGTTGTTCTTTCCTAAATATAATCATATGTGTAATTACCCTTGTTATATTTTAGTTAAATATACCAACCACATATAATGCATAACACTTAATATTATAAATCTTTATTTATGCTTTCATACATAATGCACATTATCAAGCAACACACTACACATGCGTGAACATAACAAACACCCATACCATGCATTACATACTTAACACATGACCTAAATCAACACACATACATACTACCATGCATAACCCCAAACTCATCATCAACACACAAACGATTTATACACATAAACATATACATACCCGAGACATAACTACATATATATATACTCACACTAACAGAGAACACCCACCAGCATTCATAACATGCACACAAAGTCGCACCACACCCATAAATTTACACGCACTAAAATTACAGAAACACACACATTCATATTCGTATGACACACTCGCATGCATCTCATCACATACCACATAATCACCCACTTACACACCACCATACATGCGTACACATCAAACCAGAAGTCATACACACACCTACATAGATATATGTATGTATTTCAGAATTTATAATCAAAGAAGACACATCCATGCATACACTTACATAGATATATATATGCATGCCCTTAAAGAACAACACCTACACACATATACATCAAACACATAAAATTGCATATACATATGCATATATGCCGAAACATACACACATATCGCATTCATACACACATACAATCAGAAGCACTCACACACACATGCGCATACATATACATACATATTCCAAAACCGAAACATAGGCACGAAAATAAGCAAACACAGCCATGAACCCATCTGCGAAACACACACAACGTACAACAATAATAACACATGAATGCATCGGCTCGAACCAATCCCGACAACCGAACGTATAACGAAACTGTAGATCGAATCCCAAAACTATAACATAACAAACCCGAATAAGCAAAGAGGAAGTGTACCGCACGGTGTCGCTTGATAGCTTCTCACGGTTGCTCCCCAGTGGTCGAGGGCCCGCGGTGGTGAAGGGAAAAGGAGCGACGAACGGTGCACGGTGAGGACTCACGGTGGCTGGAGGCTGCCGCAAGGATCAAGAAGTTAGGGTTGCTGCGAATGGAAGAGGGAGAGGGGGCTGCCGAATAGGTTTACGAAGATGGGGAAGGAATGGGTCGGTTGTGGGGTTTGTGATTAATATATAACTGCATCATTTAATTATATAATTACAATATATATATTTGTTAATAGTAATTATACTTGTTTAGTGAAATATTGTTTGTTTAGTGAGTTGTAATATAGTTTTAACAATAATAATAAAGTTAACTAATTATAACACAACAAAGAGATGTTAGATAGCAGTAATGGTGTCAACCTGGAAAACACGGGTGTCACACAATGCATGTGCTACACCCCACCATCATGCATAAAGCGGGTACTGGGCTTAAGTCTATAAATAGACTCTCATACATTGTGCTCGGTTGCCTGACCACAGTACCAGAGTAAGCGAAAAGGGTCCCATACGTATGGTCAATCACATGGATTAGACCGTCGTGTGCATCTTTCCGGGGTAGCTAACCCACACATAGTTGAGCTAACACCCTTCAATGGGTGTGAACCTCCTTTTATTTGCTTGTAAGACTTTCCATTCATTCCTTCATTCATGCATGCATTCATTCGTTCTTTACGTTCCACTTTTCATTTTTATTAACTTCCGCTTTTCATTACATAATACTTTACGTTCATTTTCATAATCATACCATGTAAAGCACGGAATAATACGTAATAAGGAACATAAAGAAACAGACCATAATCATACATAACATCATCACACATCATCATACAACATCATATTATCATCATACATCATCACCAGGAACATCCCAAGTCATAGCCTAAAACTTCATTTTTTACAAAAATTTCAGAAATAATTCTAAGTCTTTAGGCGCATGGGGACTATGCAGGCGCATGGCCACTATGCGAGCGCGTCCACCTCTTAGGCGCATGGAACACTTAGGCGCATGGTAAAGTTCTAGGCACATGAGCACAATACGGGCACATGAGCACTATACGGGCGCATGAACCCTTAGGCCCATGGAAATACTTAGGCGTCTTAGGAAACTTAGGTGCATGGGCTGTGGGCGCATGGGCATTCAGGAGGATGGGCACACACTTAGCCGGCTGGGAAAAAATTCTAGGCACATGGACACTACGCAAGCGCATGAGCTTGACTTAGGAGCATGGGCACTTGGGCGTTTGGGCAAGTTGGGTGCATTGGAACACTTAGGCAGTTTGGAACATTTCTAGGCGCATGGGTACTAAATGGGCGCATGAACATCCTGTTTTTCTACTTATATCATTTTTCAGTCCCAAATCCGATTCTACCATGATTTCAGCCTAGTTTCTAACATACTAAACAACATAAACATGCATAAAATCATAAGCATCATCAAAATCATACCCAAACATACACCCGGCCAACATAACACATACACATACATACGGGTACAAACGCCCACAATTATAAAAACTTTAAATCATGCATTTCCAGCCCCAAAATAAGTTTAAAACATTAAAAACTGGGATCTAGAACTCACCTCTTGCAACTTTCGTGTATGAGTTCTTCACACCCGAATGCTCTATGAGTACAAACACCTAAAACCCATCAAAAACAAATAACCGAACACATACAAACACATAAGCACATACCCGAGACTGAAAATCAGTCAAGAACACTTCAAAACACTGGAAACTAACATGCATGTGCACTTTTCTTCTTCTTTTCTCTAAAAACCCAAGAATTCAGTTCTTTCTCTTTCTAGAATCGAAAGAAATGTGATGGAACATGGTTATGGCGGCCATGTTGCTTTTTGTACAAAATATTATATTATTTTGTCATTTTGACACATTTAACCCCTCAACTTGGGTTAAATTGCATTTCTTCCTCTTTCTTCACTTTAGTTTTGTCCCCGAAACCTGTTATTCCTCGAATAGCTGCCGGTAATGCTGTCTCATCTTTTCTTCAGTCTCCCGCGTAGACTCGGATTCCTTTCTATGCTTCTACTGTACTCGCACCAAGGGAACCACTTTACTCCGCAATCTCTTCTCTTTCTGATCAATGATCGCCACTAGTTGCTCCACATAATTGAGTCGTTCATCTGCTTCAATGTCATCCCGTGGTACAACCATATCTTCATCAGCTAAGCACATTCTCAAGCGAGATACATGGAATGTCGGATGAATTCCACTTAACTCATAAGGTAGTTCCAACCTATAGGCCACCTCTCCTACACGAGCCAACAATTTGGAAAGACCCTATGTACCTCGGGCTCAACTTGCCCCACTTTCTAAACCGAATGATACCTGTAAGGATTCCTGAAGTCTGATGCAACCCAAAACAGCCCAAGTGTCTCAGCAACATGCACTAAGTACTGAAGTGAAGAATGCTTCGGAAGTTTTACACAAAGCATTAGAAAATACTCTAAGTGTAAAATCTTCCGAAGCCAAGACCAATATCTTCCGAAGCCAAACATGAAGTCTTCCGAAGCTTCAGAGACAAAGTCTTCCGAAGCCTCATCCTATGAAGACAGATTTCTTCCGAAGACTTTTAGTACACATGCTTTATCTGATGTACTGTTCCATAAAGCACCTTTTCCGCTGCATCTCTGTAAAGTCACCAACTTACATGAGTTGGTGAAAAGGGTCTTGCTTTTGGTAACTGTACATTGAGGTCTTGAGTATTCAACTTTCCACTTTATGTACTTTATCCTTTTTGTATTGTATAAGGATGTGAGCTATGGCATGTCATAGTCACAAGGTCAAAAGGCAGATATGCCTTTTGATCCTACAATTGATTTTGTTAGTGTCTAGTCAATTGTATCCAGCTGGCTTTCAAAGTATGGCCGGCTGTAGGTTGTAGTATAAGTATTTCAAGTTCTTGTATCTTTTCTTTATGCTTTGTAACACTTGTAAAAGAACTTGAGAAAGCAATATACTGCCTCCTTGAAACCCATATTCTCTTGTTCTGTCTCTTGCTTTACTTGTGTTCTTTGTATCACTTTGGTTATCCAGTTCACTGTTTGATTAGAGCTTAGTTATTCTCCTCATTGTGTTGTTGTGTTGTAATTGTGCTTAAGCCCTTAAACGGTCCTGCAATACCCTTCCAAGGTGAGACCTTCAACATAACCTTATCACCCACCTTGAACTCAATCGGTCTACGTCTCTTGTCAACGTACGACTTTTGCCTATCATTTGCTGCCTTCACAAAGGCCTTGATCTTCTCTAGCTTCTCAGTCGTAGCCTCAATCACTTCAATGCTGCCTAACTCCTTTTGACTAATATCACCCCATCAAACGGGCGTTCTACATCTCCTACCGTATAGCATCTCATAAGGGGGCATACCAATGATGGCATGATAACGGTTATTGTATGAAAATTCGGCTAACGGTAAATGGTCGTCCCAACTTCCACTAAAATCATTGTCGCATGCCCGAAGCATATCCTCAAGCGTCTGTATAGTCCTCTCTGATTGACCATCCGTTTGAGGGTGATATGTTGTACTGATATGTAACCGCGTCCCCATGGCATCATGGAATTTCTTTCAAAACTTGGATGTAAACCGGGTGTCACGATCAGACACAATAGACACCGGTACACTATGACGGGTTACAATCTCCTTGATGAACAGATCTGCTAGTCTCTCCGAAGAATACGTTTCATGGACCGGTAAGAAGTGAGCACTCTTCGTCAGGCGATCGAGGATCACCCATATAGCATCATACCCTCTTGCTGTACGAGGAAGCTTTGTGATGAAGTCCATGGTGACATGCTCCCACTTCCACTTGGGTATATTCAATGGTTGGATCTTCCCGTATGGCTTCTGATGCTCCGCCTTCACTTGCAAGCAAGTAAGGCACGTACTCACATACTTCGCCACATCACGCTTCATACCCAGCCACCAATAATCTTTTTTCATATCTTGATACATCTTTGTAGCACCGGAATGAATGGAGTATCGAGTCTTATGAGCCTCATCTATGATCTTTCCGCGTAGATCCCCATAACAAGGAATCCACATTCGTCTAGATCGGGTTCTAACACCTAGAGTCTTTTCACCAAACTCTGTGACTAGACCTCTCATTCTTTCGGAGTTAGGAGATCTTCCTTCAACGCCTCGTCTTGGAATTCCTTGACCTGAGTCAGGACATCGGAGGTCATCACCAGTTGATAAGCTTTCACCCGAATCGGCGCGGGTCTCTCCTTTCGGCTAAGGGCATCAACCACCACGTTGGCTTTGCCCGGATGGTAATGGATCTCGCAATTATTATCCTTAATGAGCTCCAACCATCGCCTCTGCTTCATATTCAAATCCTTCTGCTCGAAGAAGTACTTCAAGCTCTTGTGGTCGGTGAAGATAGTGCACTTCGTCTCATATAAGTAGTGCCTCCAAATCTTCAACGCAAAGACCCCAACCGCTAACTCCAATCATCAGTAGGGTAATTAACCTCATAAACCTTTAGTTGTCGGGATGCATAAGCTATAACTTTTCCTCACTGCATCAACACGTAACCCAACCACGAGTAAGAAGCATCCGAATTGACTACCAAGTCCTCGCTTCCTTCGGGTATTGGTAAGACTAGAGCTTGCCTCAACCTCGCCTTTAGCTCCTCAAAAGCCTTCTTTTGTTCTTGACCCCACACAAACTTCACATCCTTACGGTCAGCTTGGTCAACGGAGAAGCTATCTTGGAGAAGTCTTAGATGAATCTTCTATAATAACCCGCCAATCCCAAGAAACTGCAAATCTCAGATGGCGTATTTGGAGACTTCCATTGTATCATCGCTTCCACTTTAGCCGGGTCGACCATAATCCCTTCAGAATTTACCACGTGACCCAAAAATTAAACTTCGCGCAACTAGAACGCGCACTTGGAGAACTTAGCATAGAACTTCTCCCTTCTAAGTGTCTTTAATACCTCTTGAATATGTCGGCATGCTCCTCTTCGCTCCTCGAATAGATCAGGATATCATCAATAAACACAATCACTGATTTATCCAACATCGACTAACACACTCGATTCATCAAATCCATAAAAGTAGCTGGTGCGTTGGTTAAACTAGAAGACATAACGAGGAACTCGTAATGTCCTTAACGCGTGCGAAAAGCTGTTTTAGGAATATCTTGCTCCTTCACCTTCCATTGATGATAGCCAGATCGAAGATCTATCCTCAAAAACAAACTGGCACCTTGGAGCTGGTAAAACAAGTCATCAATCCTTGGTAATGGATACCGATTCTTTATCGTCAACTTGTTCAACTCGCGGTAGTCGATGCACATCCTCATACTACCATCCTTCTTCTTCACAAACAAGACCAGAGCACCCCGTGGAGAGATACTCGGTCGAATGAACCCCTTATCAAGCAATTTTGCAATTACCCCATCAGTTCCTTCATCTCGGATGGAGGCAATCGATACGGTGCCTTGGCAATAAGTTGGGCACCAAGTATCAGATTGATTTGGAACTCGATCTCACGGTCCGGTGGCACACCTGGTAAATCTTCTAGGAACACATCTAGAAAGTCACACACAACTGGTACGTCTGACAATTGTGGTGTTGACGTGTCTGCATCCTTCACGTAGGCCAGGTAGGCACTACATCCACGCCTCATACACTTCCCCACCACGGCCATTGAAATTACATTCGGAATCGAAGTAACTAAATCACCGTATATCGTCACCGAACTCCCGTCAGGCACTGTCAATCAGATCATCTTCTTGCGACACATAATATTGGCCTCGTAGTACGCTAATCAATCCATTCCTAGGACTACATCAAACCCGCCTAAGGTCATCACAAACAATCTAGCAGGAAACTTATGACCTTCTAGTTCTATTTCATAACCTTCTATTAGATCAAAAATCTTGGTAGACTTACCTATGGCAGTTTCTACGTCAAAGCGCTCATCAATGCTTCTACTTCTAACAGGTAAATTAGCGCTAAAGACAGCAGAAATGAGACTCTTACTAGCACCTGAATCAAATAACACAGAAGAAAGAGTTTGATTTACTAGAAATGTACCTGACATGACATCGGGGTCTGTTCTAGCCTCCTCCCTGGTCATCATGAAAGCTCTGGCGCTTACTTTCTGCCCTTCGGTTCCAACCGTCTTCTTCGCTCTTGAACTCTAAGCCCTTGGCTTCTTGCATTCCCTGCTCATGTGACCCTTTTCCACTAAAGTTAAAACATCTGGCCACCCCACAATCCTTTGCTATATGTCCCGTCCTCCCACACTAGAAACATACATTCAATCCCCACCTATACTTTTCAGTATGTCCTTCCCGCACTTACCACATCTCTTTGTCTCCCCCACCTAATGTGGCAACACATGATCATCCACCCTGGCAACCTTGTTGTTTGGAGTGACACACCCACGTCCAAACAGCTTTCCATTCCAGTTTCGGTCACCATCGCTTTTCTTGCTAACCTAAACTACCGACACCTCCCTTTCGTCATACAATCTTCCCGCCCAATAAACTATCGACCTGAATGTACCTGGCGGGGCGGCGATCATGTGCCTGCGAATATCTGCCGACAAACCCTGAATGTACCTCTTAATCATTCAAGACACAAGTGTCACTTGATCTGGCACCAGCCTTGCTATCTCATTGAACTTAGTGGTGTACTGCTGGTGTGTCATGGTTCCCACATCTAGCTGCAGGAACTCTCTCTCAACCGTGTCAAGTTCCCTGTGAGGACAGAACTCCTCAATCACCAACTTTTTCATATCGCCCAACCTCATCCTTCTGATTGCCCTACTACCCTCAGCCTGGAAAATATTTTTCCACCAACAAAGTGCTGAATCCACGAATGAGGGGGTAGCAAACTTCACCTTCTGATCCTCTCTACACTCGCTAATTTCCAACACAGCTTCCGTTTCCCTCACCTACTGGTACCATTACCATCAAAGGTAGGGGGCTTACATCTCTGGAATGCCCCATAATTACATCCACATGTTGTCTCCTTGGCAGGCTCTTCTTTCTCCTCCTCATCACTAAAGACAACCGTCTCAGTCTTCGGTTACTCCCTTTCCCCCAAGGCCTTCCTCCTTTCCTTCCTCTCACCTTCCCTCACAACTTTAATTACTTCGGTCACCACAGACGACACGATTGTCTGCATGACCTGGTGAACCTCATCGACAATAGCCTCCTTCACTCAGGCCCTTAAATTGCCACTCTCATCCCCACCTCACGGATGATGGGTCTCGGGCTCTTCATTAGCCATCTCAGCAGCCTTTGCCTTGCCTCTCGTGACATGTGGTCCAGCACTACGTCCACCACGCCCTCCACCTCGCAAAGCCTTTGAATAGTTACTGCCAGCCATCCTCTAAACACTCTATAAGATCCACACACCAACATGGTCATTCAAGGTAATAGCTCAGCTTATGTTAAGCATAGTAAGTCCCTATTTACAGTGGTCAGTTGTGATCAAGCACTTACTTTACTCTTCATTTTCAAGCATTTCCTATCCTGACTACATCAGTGTTTAAATCTACTAAAGGCACATAAATCAAATAACATGCGCACATAATACCATTTAATATTAAAGAAAATACCTGATGGCACGTAGCTACTCGGACTGGCATCCCTCCATTTTGTCCCATTCTCACTTTAAGTTTAGGATTGTGAAAATATTTACCCATTTCTCTTAAGCTTTGGCTCTGATACCAACCTGTAAGGCCTCGTTTCCGGGACGCTCATAGTTGGTCACTCATCGCACATAAAATATAAAACATGCATTTACATTACAAAAGTTTGCAGCGGAATATCTTAACAACCATTTCATATATCAATAATTGGTTTTGCTAAATAATACAACGTTGTTAATCTTTACAAAATATCATTTGTTTGCATTACGACGCAAAAACATCATTTAACATAAAATGGATGCCATCCAAAACTTGGCAAGTAGTTGCACCCGTGCCATACTCAGCAACCATTACCTGCCAACTGGAAAATAAATAAAAGTCAGCGATGTTGAGTGAGTTCTAGTTCTATAAAATATTTAATACTTTACTTTTGTTTAAAACCATTCATTAATTTCATTCGTGATCATACATCATATGTACACATAGAAAATATTCATTATTATCTTTCATAACCTTTCATCATCGTACGTCATTCGTTATCATCCATCGTCATTCTTTATCATACATCATCATCTTTAACTTTCATCTAGACCAATGCCATGTGCTACACCCCACCATCATGCATAAAGCGGGTACTGGGCCGAAGTCTATAAATAAAGTCCCATACAATGTGCCTGATGGCCTGACCACAGTACCGGGATACCGACAAGGGTCCCATACGTATGCTCAATCACATGGATTAGACCCCAGTGTGCATCCTTTCGGGGTAGCTAACCCACACATAGTTGAGCTAACACCCTTCATTGGGTGTGAACCTCCTTTCATTTGCTTGCAATACTTTCCATTCATTCCTTCATTCATGCATGCATTCATTTGTTCTTTACGTTCCAGTTTTCATCATCATTAACTTCTGCTTTTCATTACATAATACTTTACGTTCATTTTCATAATCATACCACGTAAAGCCATGAAATAAAACATAATATGGAAAAAAAACAGACCATAATCATACATAACATCATCACACATCATCATACAACATCATATAATCATCATACATTATCCCCGGGAACATCCCAAGTCATAGCCTAAAACTTCCTTTTTCACAAAACTTTCAGAATTAATTCTAAGTCTTTAGGCGCCTGGGGAATATGCAGGCGCATCGCCACTATGCGGGCGCTTGGCCTCTTAGGCGCATGGACTACTTAGGCACATGGGAAAGTTCTATGCGCATGAGCAATAAATGGGAGCATGAACCCTTAGATGCATGGAAATATTTAGGCGTCTGTGGAAACTTAGGCGCATGGGCAGTGGGCGCATGGGCACTCAGGCGCATGGGCACACACTTAGCCGCCTGGTCAAAATTCCTAGTCGCATGGACACTATGCAGGCGCATGAGCCTGACTTAGGTGCATGGGCACTTAGGCGTTTGGGCAGATGGGCGCATGGGCAAGTACTTAAGCATTTTGGCACATTTCTAGGCGCACGGGTACTATTTGGGTGCATGAAAAACTATCTTTTAACTAACATCATAATTCAGTCCCCAAATCCGAATCTAAAATTTTCAAGCCTAGTTTCTAAACTACTAAGCAAAATAAACATGCATAAAACATGAACATAACTATTAATCATTCCAAACATACACCCACCCACAAACACACATACACATATACATACGGGTACACACCCAACTTTATTAAAAATGTTATAAAATGTAATTCCAGCCCCAAAACAAGTTAAAACATGTAAAAACGAGGATCTAGAACTCACCTCTTGCAACTTTCGTGTATGACTTCTTCAAACCGGAATGCAAATGAGTTCAAACACCTAAAACCCACCAAAGCACACAACCGAACACACAAAACACATATAAGCATAAACACAAGGCTGAAACCAGCCAAGAACAAACTAAAACACTAGAAACTAACCACAATTCCGAGTTCTTCTTCTCCCTCTCTCAAGAATCCAAAAATTCTGCTCTTTCCCACTCTAAGAACTGAAGACAAAAAGTGATGGAACATGGGTGTGGGCGGCCACACCCACCTTTTGTACAAAATATATTATTATTTTGTCCTTTATACACTTTTAACCCTTCAATCTGGGTTTTATTACTTTTCTTTCTTTTGTTCTTCTTTTCTTTAAACTTCCGGTTGTTACAGGTTGTTGTTTACTAAGTATGTGTCATTCCATAGTAGTACATCGAACAAAAGAATTCCTAGGAAAGAGTTGGTGGATACCGGGTGAATGTAACCCCTAAAAAGTTAAAATGATTCATCAATGATAATGGGCTTGATTAATGGGTATTTAATATAAAAAGAAAGGAAAGAAATAGGTCATGGGCCAAATTAGCCTTATGGACAAAGAGAATTAAGGCCCATAATCAGCCCTCTTAACCCCCTAATCAGCCATCATCTCCTTTATTTGGAACCCAAGCCACCAAAATATTAGAGAGAGAGAGAGTAAAGAGAGAAAGTGAAGAAAACTCAAGATTTGGAGCTTTATTAGTGAAGGGATTGTAGAGCTGGGTGTTCGAGCATCAAACCCCTCTATTGATTAAACCCAAACCCTAGAGTTTTGGGTTTTGGGATTTGTTAAGTTACAAAGAATCGCATAAAGGTCACATTTTTACATATGAAATCATGTTAAAAGCTTAGATATAGCTTCATGGATGATAAACTAAGGATTTGGACGTAAAAAGTTGCGATTTTGGGTTAAAAACGGGCTGGTTTGTAATTTTTATGTGTTTTGTGAAACTGTCTGCACATCCAACAAATTTGTGTGCTCAAGCTGCGAAACTATGAGTTTTTTGCGAAACTATAGTTTCGCAGGTAATTTCACAGCCATGAAATTCCAATGAAATATGGGCGACACTACCATGACAAGCTGGCAGCAAAACTGCCATGTGAAACTGGCAGCGAAACGGTCAGCGAAACTGACAGCGAAACTGCAAGCGAAATTGGCAGCGAATCTAGGCAGAAATTAATCCATTTGAGTGTAAACTTATCTGCAGGCAGTTTATTGCGATCTAGCTTAGAAAGCTTAGGCTAGAAGCTACTCAGTGTATCCAGCTGAGTTCTAGATCCTATTATTTACTAGTTTTTCCATGTTTTTAGGCTATTATGCATACTAATATACGTTTTTAAATGACCAGCCAGGGGCGTTGCCCCTTGGACCCTACTAGGGGCTCCTGCCCCTAGGACCCTGCTGTCAGGGGCAACCGCCCCTGAACCCCCGCTGTCCCGCAGAGGGTCGGATATGTTCTTATGATGAATTGTACTTGGTATGTTGTGTACTTAATAAGTTAAGTATTATATATTAAAGTGAAAGATAATATTAATGAGAAGTGGAACTTAACGAATGTTACCCGGGCCCGTATGATGATGAAAAGTATTGCAAGCACCATGATGGACTTCACTTATGTGAGTCTGATGTATGATGATGAATCCGTATTCATGAGCAGGCTATGTGTCCTGCAGTGTGGATCAACTGTAGGGGGTTCGCTACCAGTTTCATGTGTATTGACAGGATCGCCATTCGTTGTCGATCAATAGGGGGCTCCTGCTGTGTGTAATCTCTTTTATGATGAAGTGCAAGATAATGAAAGAATGAAAGATAACGAACATGCTTATTAAGACGCAAGAAATGTTATGTATTATTGTTGGATCGGTTTTTGTCACTAAACACTTTGTTCTCTAAAACTCACTTGAAACACACTCAGTTCAGATGATGATGTAGAATCCCTTTGAAGAGTTTATTATAATATACTAAGTAACAAAAAACACAAAGAAATAATTTTCAAGGTACTTGTATATATTACTTCTAAACTCAAAATATTACAAGTCTCTTACAAGCATATTACATGAGTTACAATGAGAAATTATATATACTAGATCCTATAGCCGGATATACTTTGATACCAGCTGGAACCCTATGACTAAAGCAGATACTATGATGCTAAAGTTAAGGTATCTTAGATAAAGTATTATCTAAGACAAGCTAGTCATGACATGTCCATGACTTATCTTTTGTCACCAACTAAAGTTGGTAACTGTATTAAACAATAAAAGGTGAAGATTAGAATAAAGTATGGTCAACTACATGGGCGTGGGAAAGCGTAATTCGGTATCTCAGAGACTTGCAGCGGAGTGTCCAAAGGGCCATACATATACTTATATCCAATGGTTCATAGTAGTGTCTTCCGAAGGTTAATTGGCTTCAAAAGAACTTGTTCTTCCGAAGCCACTTATACTTCGGAAGAGGCTACTTCTTCCGAGGCTTGTGGACTTCTTAAGATCTTCATACTTCGAATGTTGTTGTCTTGATTTCTTCTAAGTCTTTGAACTTCAGAAAACAGAAGACTTTGTCTTCGGAAGCTGGAGTCTTCCTTCGGAAGATCCTTCAGACATGATCTTCGAAAGAGTTGTCTTTGCCTTCGGAAGAACTCTATTTGCCTTTGCAAGTTTTGTACTTAGCTTCGGAACTCTATTTGTCTAAGTGTTTTGGTTTTGGTTGCACCAACCTTTCTAGATCCAACAAACTCCCCCTAGGTTGATGCTACCAAAACCTCACTTATTCCTGCTTCTCAAAACCTTTAGCACCAAGGACAGAAGATGTTTATCTATTTCTTTGTTCTTCCCTGAAATGGTGTTGAGAAGTTTGTACAACTCATTCATGGATAGGAGATCCAGTCTATCACTCTGAATGACATGCACCCTTTGTTCTGCCCCCTGAAGAGAGTTAGTTGACAGGAGTTGTAGTCATACTCCTTTCTAACTATGGATTCAAGTTCAGGACCTTCAACCATTTGAAGAAAGGCTTTGCCTTTGGTTGCTGATCCTTTTCTTTCCTCCTCCTCTCTCAATCTCAACTCTTCTTCAATCTTGGTCCTAGCAGTTAGCTCGGCTAGATGAAGACTGCTCAGATGAATTCTGATGTGAGCAACTATCTCAGAGTTGGATCTGTAGTAGGTTGCCTTTTCTAACTCAATTAGCTCCTCTAATGGTAGTAGGAGCACATCTTCATTAACAGCTCCAAGCTTGACAAGCCTGACAATGATCTCCACCTTCTTCTTGTTATTGATAACCTCCTAGTTGGTTGCAGCTGCTTTGCTACTTGCAGCTAGCAACTTCCCAGTTAGGAGTCTACCTTCCCTTTTAAGTTTTTCCAACCTTTATTCCTCCATTAGTTCTTTCTCAGTCATCTTCCTCTTCCCTTTGGTGTTTTTGGAAGTGCTAGACTTTGGAGGTTCTTGAGTAGAGGTTTCATGTTGAGTGGTGGTGATGGGAGCAGGAGATAGTGATGATGTTTGAGCAAGGGGTTGGGTGAGAAAATCCTCCCTATTGACCTTAGATACTAGTTCTAGAATTGTATTTGTGACAACAAGATCATCGGATAGAGAAAATAGCCCTTTCGCAGCTTCAATCTCAGCTTCGGAAGTTTGAAATGGTTCTTCCGAGGCTTTGACTTGTGCTTCGAAAGTTTGTGGGAATGCACTCTTTGTCCCAACTATTTTAGTTGCTGTGCCATCAGTACTCATTTCCCCTTCAAAATTAATCTCAGGTTGAACTTGGACCTTAGGTTGACCAACGTCTTGGACAGTGGTAGAGGGTGCATTCAACCTCCGAAGCTCTTGAGCTCCAAAATACATCATAGACACATCAGGGCTTGGCTGTTCAATGGAAGATCCCATCAGGAACTTGAAAAAGAACCTGTTAAGATCTAGGAGCATCTTTTGGTCCATTTGAATGACAATTGGAGGAGGCTTAGGAAAAACCGATGCTAGCTGAGTAAGGTATCTTGATGATAAAGTAGAAAGAGCTTGACTCTGTGGTTCCTCATACATTTTTCTGTGAACACTCTCCCCCTTTTTGGTAGTATCATCCTGAGAGCTTGATGAGCTAGAGGAAGAGGTCAATGAGACCTGAATAGGTACATGCCTAATAGATTTCTCAATCTGTTTCTCAGCTAGGTTAGCTTTGAGATTTTCAATCTCAAGTTGCTGAGTGGCAGACCTATCCTCTAAACTCTTAACCTTAGATTCAAGGTTTGAGACTGTAGAAAGTAGGTCTTGAATGGTAAGTTGTAGACTTCCCTTATCTTCTTTTGAAAAATCATAGGTAGATGAGGTGACATACCTAGTATGTTCATCCCACCACCAGATGTGGTTTCTTGGCACCCTGGTTTCCCTTGCCTAATGATATCTCTTTCAGAGTCATCAAATGGCATAGTTGCCATAGATTTAGTCTCAGTAATGTTACCATTGTCCTGAAGGTCCAATGAGGCTCCTTCAGTAGTGGCAGCTGAATCTACATGAGTCCCCTTCACAGCAGTAGGACTCACCTTAGTTAGGGCTTGCTGATGGGGGCTAGAGATAAGAGATCTCTCTAGGCTCTGTTGATCCTTGAGAGGGTGTTGTGGATCAACTTCATTGCCCTGAAGAGACATAATCTCCTCATCAGTTTCGATAAGAAGGTCAGTAAAGGATATTGAGATTAAGCCTAATGACCCGGAACTTTGGTAAATGTCTAATGGCATTCAGCCTATGGTGGGGCTGTCCCTTTTTGGCTACTCAGGAGAGTATAGAGACTCACCTCAAGGGTTTATATCTTGGGTTTTGGGCTCATGGGATTGAGACTAAGGAGACTCAATACCCATATTGAGCTCAAAAGTGAAGGATGGTGAGACCTCAGTCTGAGTGGGAGCCTATGTTTCCACTCTAGTCTTTTTGAGTTGAACAGGAGGAGCTTGCTCAATCAGATTAGATTGGACAAGGGTTCGTTTGGGCGTCTCTAGTATGTGATTGTGATGGGGTGAGAAGGAGATTTGGCAAAGTGAGGGTAGTTGCTGATGTGGGTTCATCACCTGTGGGGTTAACAGCGATGTCACCAGGAGCCATTGGGTCAATCATACCTGGAAGAAGCTCAGTGTGTCTTCCAGTGTAGTTGGTGGACACTCTCTTCAAGACTTTGAAGATGCCCGGCCTCACTTGAGGAACAGCTAGAGTAGCTGCATAGACACGCTGACTCTGGTCCAGCTCATAGTTGATAAGATGCTAAATGAACCTGGGATACATATAGAATGTGTCCCTCTGGAGGTTCCCCATAAGGTTGAGCAGCATAAATCTTGAGTAATTGAAGTGGAGGCTTTTCACCAACCCATAAACTAGGCATCCTAGTTCATATAGGATTTGATCCCATCCCCCAGACTTATTAAGCAGAGGATGCAAGATTACTTCTCAAAGTCAAAGAAGAGAAGAGACAGAAAAAATTATACAAGCATGCTCCAACTCTCTCCCCAGTTCAGGAAAGTCCTGTGCAAGAGGATGTGGCTGCTACAAAAGAACCTAAGGTAGACAAGGAAACAAATAGGCAAAACATGATTAACTACCTGAGTGCCACAGGTCTCTACCAGGCATCTGCACTTCTTCCCTTGTCCTTTGAGTACATTGAGGTTGAGTATCTCAAACAGCTTGAACTTCAAGTGCTCAAAGAACAAAAGGCAACAAAAAGAAAGATGAGGGAAGATACTGCAAAGTCAAGAGCTTTCATCCAAAAGAGTATGAAGAAGTCTGCTGACAGACAAAGGATGATGAGCTTCTTGAAGCTATATGGATTCTCCAAAAGGAGACTTGGCCCTATGTCTCTATCCACAATGGATGAGCATATCAGGGTAATCAAGCAGAAGATCAAGAGTGGAGAGCTGATTGACTTATACTCTCCTCCAAGTCAAACCCCACCTAAGGTGGAGGATAAGGTTGAACAACCTGTGACAACACAACCTGGACCTCTTGCTGAGCCTCAGCAAACTTCATCTTCTGATCCACAGCAGGGTCAAACTCCCTCTCCTTCTGAACCTGTGAGGGAGGAACAACCAACTGAGAAAGATAAGGATGATCAACAAGGTGTTGCAGACCAGTCTTCTTAGTTAAAGTCTTCTAAGATGAAGAAGAGGATGGCTTCTAAACCAAAGTCTAAAAAGAAGAAGCCTGAATCATCCACCTCTACACCTCATACTGAGTCAGATCAACTTGAGGAATGCATGAAGAGGCAGCCCAATCAACTCCAATTCAAGTGGCTCCTCTTACAGCTGAGACACCTATCTTATCCTGGACCTTCACTACTAATCCAGAGAGATGGCATGTGATCAGAGATCAAGGTGTTGAGAATGTCTATACATGGTAAGACATAATACTCTTACCTCTGCATGATCTCTTTGAGATGAGAAGATATTACGAGAGTCTGAATGATCCTGACCATCTGATGAAGAAGGGTATGGTCATCATTATGCTGAAGATTACAAACATATGAAGATCTTCTAAGTGTTTTGGTAGCATCACCCTAGGGGGATATTGTAAGGATTCCTATAAGTCTGATGCAGCCAAAACATCCAAAGTCTCTCGCAAGCATGCACTAAAGAACAGAAGTAGAAATGCTTCGAAAGTTCTACACTATGCACTAGAAATATTCTAAGTGTAAAATCTTCCGAAGCCAAGACCAACATCTTCCGAAGCCAAAGTGAAGTCTTCTGAAGCTTCAAAGACAAAGTCTTCCGAAGCCAAAGAGTGAAGGCAAATTTCTTCCGACGAATTTTAGAGATATGCCTTTATCTGATGTACTTTACCATAAAGTTGGACCACCTTTCCGCTGCAACTCTGTAAAGTTACCAACGTACATGAGTTGGTGAAAGGTCCATGCCTTTGGTAACTGTACATTGAGGTCTTGAGTCCATGCTTTCTACTTTATGTACTTTTATCCTTTTTGTAATATATTAGGATGTGAGCTATGGCATGTCATAGTCACAAGTGAAACAGCAGATATGCCTTTTGACTCTACATTTGATTTTTTAGATGTCTAGTCAATTGTATCCAGCTGGCCTTCAAAGTATGGCCGGCTGTAGGATGTAGAATAAAGTATCTCAAGTACTTGTAACTTTCTTATTGATGCTTTGTAACTTGTAATAGAACTTGAGAAGCAATATACAGCATTCTTTAAAACCAAATACTTGTGTTGTTTGCAATCTTGTTCTGTCTCACATTTACTTGTGTTCTTAGCATCTTTCATTAACAGGTTAACCAGTTCCCTATTTGATAATTCTGTATCCCTAGATACGAATTATACAGTAGAAATATCAAACGATAAGATCATCGAGTCTTCTCGCATATACAGGGGTTGTAAGATTAGTCTATCTGGGAATGATTTTGATATTGACCTTCTATCTATTACACTCGGTAGCTTTGATGTCATTGTTGGCATTGATTGGTTGTCTAAGCACCAAGCCGAAATCATTTGTCGTGAGAAACTCATCCGACTACCTTTTCTTGATGGAAAGATACTCACTGTGGAAGGCGACAAGTGTGATGCAGTGGTTGGCATCATCTCATATATGAAAGCACAGAAGTGGTTGAGGAAAGAGCATTCGGCGATTTTAGCCCTAGTTACTGAAAAGAATACTGAAGAGAAATGACTGGAAGACATTCCGGTTGTTAGAGATTTTCCTGAGGTATTTCCCGAGGACCTACCTGGCCTTTCTCCACACAGGCAGGTAGAATTCCAGATTGAGTTAGCACCTGGAGCAGCTCCGATCACTCGGGCGCCGTACCGTTTAGCACCGAACGAACTAAAAGAGTTATCCAAGCAATTGCAGGAATTGCTGGACAAGGGATTTATACGTCCCAGCTCTTCACCCTGGGGAGCTCTAGTGCATTTCGTGAAGAAGAAAGATAGAACCTTCAGAATGTGTATTGACTACCAAGAGCTGAACAAGGTGACAATCAATAGATATCCACTTTCACGCATTGATGACCTATTTGACCAGTTCCAAGGATCAAGCTACTATTCCAAGATCGATCTGAGATCAGGTTATCATCAGCTATGAGTTCGAGAGGAAGACATCTCGAAGACGGCATTCAGAACTCATTATGGGAACTATGAGTTTGCAGTAATGCCTTTTGGATTGAGCACTGCCCCAGCAGTTTTCATGGACCTCATGAACCGTGTTTGCAAACCTTATTTGGATAAGTTTGTCAATGATGACATACTAATCTACTCTCAGTATAAGGAAGATCATAAGGAACATCTGAGGATCATTCTAGAATTGTTGAAGAATGAACAATTGTATGCAAAGTTCTCAAAATGTGACTTCTGGATGCGAGAAGTGCAGTTTCTTGGTCATGTGGTGAACGAAAAGGGTATACATGAGATCCTTCAAAGTTAGCACAACCTCTAACTGCCCTATCAACAAATGGGGCAGCTAAGAGGAATCGGCATTTCAGACACTTAAGGACAAACTCTGCAGTGCGCCGATCCTAGTTTTGCCAGAAGAAACTGATGACTTCGTTGTTTTTTGTGATGCATCCATCCAGGGTTTGGGATGTGTACTGATGCAATGCAACAATGTAATTGCTTATGCGTCTAGACAACTCAAGGTACATGAGAAGAATTATACGACGAATGATCTGGAACTAGGAGTTATGGTGTTTTGCCTTGAAGATCTTGAGGCACTACTTATATGGAACCATGTGCACGATATACACAGACCACAAGAGGCTCCAGCACATATATGACCAAAAAGAGCTGAATATGCGACAACGATGTCACACCCCCGCTAAAAGCGGAAACACGGGGATGTAACGAGACGGGATCGTCATAACACATGGTAATCAATAGAGATGCAATATAATAAATGATGATAAAGCGTGTCATGACGACACCCGACACAAATGGAGACGTGTCGTGTTTAGTCAATATTCACGACAACATAGCCATAAGCATAACATGATAAATGATTCACATAATCAAATGAAGATAACATTGTATTGTAATTCCCACAACCCGGGAACAAGTATCAAAAGAATGATATTGTTTAATCAGACTACAACAATGTTTACAAAATGAATGTTTGTCAAGTATGTTTAGTCTCAAAAATGCATCCTAGGGTCTCCACTAAGGCAGCACACCTAGATCTTCAATTAGCATTGTCACCTGAAAAGATATGCTCAAAATGATCAAACAAAATTGTTGGTGAGCTCGCAGGTTTAAATAGAAAATAAGTAATTGATGTTGTATAATAAATGTTGTGGAATACCGTGAATACAGTTATAAGTAAGTAAAATCACATGACAATGAGCTTTGCAACCAAACCTAACGACGTACACACAGATCTTGTCGGAATATATTCACCCTAGGTCCTGTTCCTGGCCACTGTTGGTACTAACTAGTATACCAACAAACAAGGGTGAGGGTGTCAACCCAGTAGTACTACCAATACCTATCCGTCGTTTCCACACTGGAATTAAATAGTTGCAAAGAAAGTACCACACAACGAACTCAAGCATGTATGAGATAAGTACTCACAAAACAATAACACGTTGATTCCAAGTATGTAAATTGTATGTAAGTTGTACAGCATAAAAAGTGGGTGAGCATACTTTTCCACCATGTTTGTAAATGATTGAAATGTTGTATAAGCATAAAAAGAGGCCACAAAACTCACTTGTTAAGTGGTAAGTATGAATGATCGAGGTTTCCAAATGTTGTATGCAGTAAACGGTCAAACAACTATTGACAGTTATTGTTAAGCATTAATGGTATGTATAAAGTAAATAGTAACGTTCGGTCGGTTCGGGTTGTATCGGTTCGGTCGCGTGTAACACACACAAGCAGACACACGTATTAGATCTTTTATTGATCCAAGTACTAGAAATCATCGCCATTGTCGATGATATTTGTAGAAAAGTTCCACTGTTGTGAGAGAAGTATTTGGTAAAAATTAGTAGTTACGAATCGGTTGTTGATAATTGTAAAATGTTAAGTTGATTTGATTTGGAATAACATTGGTAAGTCTGATAGTGTTAACTTAAATATTGTCATTAGCAATAGCAACCGTGTTGATGTCACCTTAACATCACACAACATACACACCACACACAAGGAGAAACTCACACACAACAACTTCAGTCGCATGACAGGACCAGACGCATGACTCAACACTCCATCCGCACGAATCAACCCTCATTCGTACGAATCAGCTTCATTCGTACGATTGAACCTTCATTCGTGCGACTCAACATTCAGTCGTACCACACAGCACCCAATCGCACGATTCAAAATCCATATGCACGAATCAACCTTCATTCGTACGACTGGCATTCAATCGTGCAATACACGCACAATTGCACACATTCATTCGCTCGCATGACTTAATCGCACACATTCATTCGCTCGCATGACTGAATCGCACACATTCATTCGCTCGCATGACTCAATCGCACACATACACACAGTCGCACGACTCAGTCGCACGACACACCCAGTCGTACAACTCAGTCGCACGATAGACATAGACACATGACTCAGTTGCACGACTCACCCAATCACACGGCTCAGTCGCATGTTCGACCCAGTCGCCTGAACAGTAGGTTCGCGACTGCAGAAGTGCAGAGCAGCCTTTGGCTGCTCTGTGCATGAGATTCACACCACAAGGACTTCCAGAAACTCATTTCAAACACACCCAAACAAGAAGAACACGCAGAAAGACATCACACGCACCCACACGACCTCATGTGCTCGGGTTGGTCCCGAACACCCAAAACCCTAAATGGACAGCCGTAAACAAGCAAGAAAAAGGACGACCAAGGTCGTCTACCTGGAAGAAAGGAGTAGACTCAGCTGTAGCCGAGGTCTTTTCGGTGAAAACGCGAAGAAAAGGGGCAGTTTTGGTGCAAGGAGGAGGAGAAAGTGAAAGGAGAAGAAGATGATGAAGAAGGAGGTGAAATGGAGGCTAGGGCTGGAAATGGGGTTTATATATCCAGCCCTAGTTTGGCAAAATTTCACATTTGGTCCCTGCACTTTGCCCCCGAGTTTCCCAAATTTGTTTCGGTTGAAAACGACTTTAATAGGTTAATTATATTAATGGTAAAAAAGTATTTATTGATATTTGTATCTTAAAAATGGTTTTATTAGTGACAATTATATTAAATAAAAATGGTATATTTAGTGATAATGATGATGAAAATTGTAAAAGTTTTAAGGATAGTATACGTTTACGATAAGAACACAAGAATAAAGACCATAAAGCAAGTATAATATCCACACGAGTAGTTTATAAGGATGTGAAATGAATGAGTGAAGAAAAGTTAACGGGGTCCATGTTAATTGACGGACCTTTTGGTGACGGATGTCATAGTATCCCCCAGTTGAGAGGATTTCGTCCCGAAATTCAGCTGGAGTTAGGTCCAAAAGTGTCATCCTCGAATAGATGTGGATATTTGAGTTTCATCTGATCTTCCCGTTCCCATGTAAACTTTGAATTCCATCTTACGCGAACAATTGGTATTCTACTACGCCTCAATTGCTTGACCTTTCAATCCATGATCTCAAGGGGTTCCTCGACAAAATGAAGCTTTTCGTCAATCTTGATGTCCTCAATTGGTACGTGAAGGGATTCATCAGCCAAACACTTCTTGAGGTTCGACACGTGGAAAGTATCATGTACGCCGCTGAGTTCTTGTGGCAACCTTAATCGATATGCCACTGGAACGATTCTTTCTGTAATCTCGAATGGTCCTACATATCTTGGGGCTAACTTCCCTTCCTTTCCAAACCGAACGATTCCTTTCCAAGGAGAGACTTTGAGTAAAACCCGATCCCCAACGTTGAATTCTAGAGGCTTCTGACGGTTGTCGGCATAGCTCTTTTGGCGATCTCTGGCAGCTTTTAGTCGGTCTTTGATTTGAAAAATCTTGTCGGTTGTTTCTTGAATGATCTCTGGGCCTGTTAACTGACTTTCACCAATCTCGGCCCAACAAACGGATGATCTACATTTTCTTCCATACAATGCTTCAAAAGGAGCACATCCAATGCTCGTATGGTAGCTGTTGTTGTAAGAGAACTCAATCAGCGGTAGATGAGTGTCCCAATTGTTGGGTTTGAAGGCCAAAACAATGTCGTTTAACCATTTTAAACAAGAAAACGCAGCGGATAAACATTTAACAATTACCATTTGTAATCTGAAAATTGATGTTCATAACTTAATTTCAACAAACCCAAAGACATAGGATCATATGTATGTGAATAAACTAGTTATCAACAAGCTAAAACAACCAAAACAACATCAACAAACTACCTTTATGGGCGATTTGAAGAACCGACATTAGAGCTGCTGGAAATCACGTTTTGTTGAAGAAGTGGCTGTCCTTGGATGGCCAAAACACCAAGGATAGGTGTCCTCAAGTGTACATACCCACAAGCCTTCAAGAAACACCATATTTGCTAGGATTTGACACCAAAATCGCATCAAAAACCCTGCTGAAAACCTTTTCAGCCGTGAAACATCAAGAAGATGTCAAAGGCTTTGTTCCAGCCGTATGACTTCTCTTCCATAAGAGAAATACGATTTCTTGTGCGATTTCATGTGAGAAAGAGGAGGAGATCAGATGTGTGTATGTTCATCAAGATTTTCTTGTTTCAAAAACAAGAAAAAGGATGAGAGGGAAGAGGCCCTTTGCGGCCGAAAATCTTCCAACCCTTATTAGGGTTTTCCCCTTTTTAAGACTCCTTTAATTTGACTAAACTTATAAATTACATAATTAACCTTTAATTATATAAAATATGCACACACACACTTTTATTATTTGATGTTGCTTGATTAATTTAAACAACATAACAAATAATATCCATGAACAAAATATCCTCATAATTTGTTCATTCTCACATATAATTTATTTAGAAAACCCATTTTCTAAATTGGTGTAATTATTTAATTGCATGATCATATCATCAATTAAATATTAATTGGTGTTTGCTAAGCTTGTTATTGGGTATGACCCGACTTGGATCACAACGTACTAACCACATCAATGTTCTATGTGTCTTGGGCATACAGAATCCAACAATCTCCCACTTGCACAAGATACATAGAAGATTGATGCAAGCAGTAAATACCGCCTAACAACGGTTTACTACCCTTAATACGCGTGACTTAAAGCCATTCAATAACATCATCCCCTTCAAGTATCCAACTTGAAATGATTTAGGTGAATCAATCATCTATCCTTTTGTTACAGATGTCATGTTAAATCCAAGGACATAGAATGATCATTCCTTGTTGATTTAACTTAATCAGGCCTTAGACATCATGCTCTCAACGAATAAGAGGAACAAATTCCATCTTGACTACATACGTTTCTCACAATCACCTTATGTTGTACCTAAACATAGCCTTATGTACTGACCATTATTTCAGAGCAGTGAAGAACTAGCTCAAGGTATAACACTTGGTGAATATCAAAACCCAATATGTATCTCAGGTCAGAGGATACCAAATGACATTCGCCTTTACTCAAATTTACTTATGATCAATCTAGAAGATCCCATGTAGTAAAATTGAGATGCGGGTCAGTCCAATATTTGCATCCCACAAATATCTATGAACCTTGGTAGCAACCAATTGCTCTATATTCATACCTTATGAATATCTACCAATCCATGTTCATAATAGTCTCATATTCATATTTGTTCCCACAAATATGACCGACTACGGACATTTAGAATAATAAACATATTCATGGATGTAAACATGCTAAAAGGGAACACGACTCAAAAGGTCAAAATTACGATTGTTCCATACATTAAATACTAAATAGATCAATTCCAATCGCTAGAATATCGAAGTCCTAAGGCACAAGTATGACCCTCATACTTTGCCTTCGCAAGGAGCTTCGTGAGTGGATTCGTAACGTTTTGATCTTAATGAACTTTACGAATACATATCTTTACCCTTTTCAACTTCATCCCTTATGATGTTGAATCTCCGCTCAAGGTGCTTAGTCTTTGATGAGTACGGGGTTCCTTGATTTGAGCAATCCCACCCACGTAATTACCAAAGATCTTTAGGGAGTCTTGAATGGTAGAGACCACCCCTAGATAAGCAATGGACAAGCTTATCCATGCAGCTTCCAAAGCTGCCAATGAAGCGGCTATGTATTCGGATTTTAGAGTGAATAATGCTACCGTGTCCTGCTTTGAACACTTCAAGGTTACCACACCTCCATTCATAATGGAAGTACACCTGATTGATGGTCGAGAACCATATGGATCAGTTTTGAGAGCCCGCATCAGTGTAACCCTTTACATGGACTTCCTTTTAAACAGATCCGTATATTAGAAATATATCCTTTGTCCTACTAAGGTATTTCAATATACTTTTAACAGCCACCCGATGGTTATTTCTATTGTTATCTACTTTGTCATACCTGATAAGCATGACACGTCCGGTTTAGTGCATATCATGAGACAAATGACGGATCCTATAGCAGATGCGTATGGGATATCCTTCATCTGATTGTGCTCATCCTATGAGCTTGGACATTGAGACGTAGTCAACATGGTCTGTCTTTGAAAGGGTATCATACCTTTCTAAGAGATTTCCATCTTGAACCTTTTTAAGATTTTATATATGCACTTTGGTTTGACCCTATCAATCACCTCGATCTATCCTTATAGATCCTTATTCCAAAATATGGGTGATTTCAAAGAGATCCTTTTATGAAAAACATCTTCCAAGCAAGGTTTTAACACCTTCCAAGGTTGGAATATATTTTTCAAATAGCAGTGTGTCATCAGCATACAACACTGAGAGTATAATTCTGCTCCCACTAGCTTTCATATATACACACCTTTTTGATGCTTGTTTCAATCCATAGATCTATCACTTTAACTTGTATACTTTATTGGGATGTCGCGGATCGACAAAACCTTCATGCTGAACTATGTGGACAGTCTCTACGAGATGTCCATTAAGGAAAGCGGTTTTGACATCCATTAGCCAAAACTCATATTCAAAATATGCAGTTATGGCACTTAACATCCTAATCGACCTTAGCATTGCCACGGGCGTAAGACTTTCATCATAATCAACCAATTGAGTTTGATGAAAACCTTATGCTATAAGTCTTGACTTATAAGTATTCAAGTGTCCATGTATATTTGTTCTCATCCTGAGAACCCACTTGTATCCAACCGGTTTGGAGTTAAGTGGAGGTTCAACCAATTGCCAAACTTGGTTGTTATACATGAATTGCATCCTTACGTTCATGGCCTCTAGCCATTTGTCCCAATCCAAATTGGACATAACATCTTGGTGTATGGTTAGCCTACAGGGTATAACCACATAGCATCCATTCATGAAATATCCTTATCTTTCAGATGGAATACTAACTCTACCAGATTTGTGAACGTTTTGTGTGTGTTGATCAACCTCTTGATCTTTATCAACAACCTCCTGCTGATTGCTAGTGTCAATCAAATGTGTATCGCCTTGTGGATTTTGATCCTTATCAAGTTCCACAGTTCTATACGTCATTCCTTCCATAAAGGACTTGGTTTCAAGAACCATAGACTTTGGAGCAATAAATACTTCTGATTCGTTGAGTCAAAGAAACGATATCTTATACAGTCTCTTTGGATTCTAAATGAATACACACTTTCTTTGTCCGGGTCATATTCATAATATGAGCCTTAGAGAGCGATGCTAAACCCAAAATGATAAAGGTGGTAAGTTCACAGCCATAATAAATTGAACCATATCCAAATAGGGTTCAGTTTCTCCTTTATCTGAATGAAGAGCATAGATAATTATGAGGAGTTGATTTTCTACTTCATTATTGAAGATTTTGAACATTTCAAAAGCTTCATATTTATGTGTCATCAAGTGCACACAATAATAGCGACTGCAATCGTCGGTAACATTAATGAAGTATCTTTCACCAGTCTTTAGACATTGTCTTAAAAGGATCATATGCATCCAAATGCATCATTCCTAATTAGTGTTTGGTTCATACTTATCAAATGAAACATTTTCATTTGTTTCCAAAAGACCATTCTTTTGAAGTGTTTGAATCTAATTCTGGTTAATGTGACCAAGGCGACAATGTCAAAGATAGTAATAACTTAAACCCATTTTAAGTTTCTTTATGCTAAATGTGTATCAACGAGTTATAATAGGATGATCTATCATGAACCAATTCATGGATGTCATTAAAAGGCATATCCTTAAAATGATATACATCATTCAAAACTCAATACCATTATTTACAAATTTTGAATCATGATCATATTGTTTTAAAAGGAAACATTAATCATGTTCCTAGTCAAACTAGGTGCATACAAAAATGTTTTGAGAACAACTTCCAAACCATTTGAAGGTCTCAAAATAGAGTTTTCCTTCTTGAAGCGGACATTTCTTTTGAACCCTTTTGCAACAATTGCAAGTATGAGTCTCACATCCAGTATCCAATATCCATGTGATTGAAGAAATGGCTTTTAAAACAGCGTATGAATCATGGAATTGTATTTGAGGTTTGCCCAAAACCCTTCTTGTGTTTCAACTCCTTGAGATAGAAGGGACAATACCCTTTTTATAGTCCTATCTCTCCATACTCAAAGCATGGATCGTTCTCCGTTACCTTAGGCTTCATAAGCTTAGGTTTTGAGGTTTCGCTATAACCTTTGCTTTGACGTATTCCTTTCCTTTAGCAATAATTGCTTTAGGATCGGGATGGGCCACTTCTTATAGCCTCCTTTATTGATTGAGAGAATAGGTAGAACCTCTCTACTTATCCCCGCCTCGGTTGCTTTGAGCATTGCATGAGGTTCACCGATGCTCTTGTCCCATCCGTTCATATTACAGTTTTTTTTATGAATGTCTCAAACCTTTAGTTAGGCAATCAAGGATCAAATCCTTGGCCAACTACTTTGAGACAGGACAGCAAAGCATCTTGAGGCTATCAATATGGCCTTTTATCTTAAGAATATATAAGATGATATCGATTGGGTCTTTTCATGTGACATGTATAAAGTGCTTGAACCGTTTCAAAGCAATCTTATTAAAGTTTGTTGAAGGAACATTTCCCTTTTAGATTAACATGTCATGTGCCCCATGAGGCTCCAAACCCTTTTGGAGTCTGGGAATCATATTCCCAACATGAGATCGGATGCTTGCACAGAATCCTAAGTGTGCTTAACTCAATCGTCAAAAGGCCATAACATCAACAGCGTGGGTTGGTGAGGTATGGGATCGTCAAGGACATAGACCTTTACTCATTCTTGAGAACGATTCTCAAGTTTCAAAATGAGTCCATAAGATAATTATGGTTAGGACTATCCCTCTCGAGAATAGATCTCAGTGATAGGGAAAGGACGATCGGGGTGGTAGCATTATAGATAGAGGTCATCATAACAAAATTGACAAAGTTCATATTAGTATTTCTCATAAATTTATTTTAATCGTTAATACCCTTAAATGTCTCATAGACAATTAACAATTAAAATCTAGAATCCAACGTTACATTTAAATGATGGTTAGGTGACCTTTATCCCATTATTTAAATTAACAAGATAGTCAACAGTTGACAATTGCAACCTATTGCAACTTCTAGTCTTATGGGATCGGTTAAACATCATATGTTTAGTCGGCATGTTTAATCCCATCAACACCATTGTACGCCATGCTTCGGTGACCCTAAGCACATGGTTTCCAATTCAAGTCGTCCTACTTACACACACGTGTGAGTTTTTACATATAAGCGGTTAGGTGACCTTTATCCCACAAGTATGTTAGACTCACCTCAAGGACACAAGTTCCCTACAAGTGGTTAGGTGACCTTTATCCCACAAGTAGTTCCCAAGTGATTCGAGTGTCGTGTAAAAGGATGGTGTTAGACTTGTTACCAAAGGGTTTTAAGTTTCCATTAATTTTAGACTTTGAAAACACTATGTACCTTGTAATTGCATGCTTTCAAATACATGGTACCCTATGGTTCTCTTTTAATAAAACCTCTTTTATTTTGAAATCATTAATCCTTTTAATAACCTTTTATTAATTACTTAATGATTTAGAACCATAAAATTCAGCTTGTTATCATAATTTATTTAGATCGTTAAGCATATTCATATATCAAACAATCAACATAAAACAAACAAGCATAATCATACAAACATATGTGCATAACCATAGCCACTAAGTTGACTACACTTGTTTGCCATCACAAGTGTTGTCATAAGGTCTTTTCCTAAGGGTTCAACACAACACAAATGATGAGATCTCCAAAGACCCCCACTTGAACTTGCATCCAAATGCTTCAAGTCCATCCTTTGTGTCTTCCTTTTGTGCTTCCTTCCCGAGCATCTTCTTTTACAAAATATATACATCCTAATACATATTTTCTAGTAAAGGAAAAAAAATGCTCCTAATCTATTTATTACATTGCCAAATGAATAAATAAATTACAAACCAAAAGGAAACACAAAAGAAATTACTACAACCCATAAAGAAAGAATACAATCAACATGACAATTCCATAATCAACCAAACCCAAAACAACCATGGTCAAGGCTATGTTATGCACTAAAATTATGTATCCATATACATCATACTAAGAACCAAAATGAACCCCATTGACCCTAAATTTTCAGCCAACATAAACCAAAAATCTAGGGTCTTTTGTCCAAACAAAACACAATCAACCAAATTGATATCTTTCCTTTCAAGGTTTAATCACTAGCATGTTTGATATAACCTTGAAAGAATGGGGTATCATCTAATCAATACAAAACAGCCCTAAAATTGGTTGTTAAACCTTATATAACCAATTATACAAGAACACATGAAACTAATCATCCACATAACCGGCTCTTGATGCCAATGTTGGGTTTGAAGGCCAAAACAATGTCGTTTAACCATTTTAAACAAGAAAACGCAGCGGATAAACATTTAACAATTACCATTTGTAATCTGAAAATTGATGTTCATAACTTAATTTCAACAAACCCAAAGACATAGGATCATATGTATGTGAATAAACTAGTTATCAACAAGCTAAAACAACCAAAACAACATCAACAAACTACCTTTATGGGCGATTTGAAGAACCGACATTAGAGCTGCTGGAAATCACGTTTTGTTGAAGAAGTGGCTGTCCTTGGATGGCCAAAACACCAAGGATAGGTGTCCTCAAGTGTACATACCCACAAGCCTTCAAGAAACACCATATTTGCTAGGATTTGACACCAAAATCGCATCAAAAACCCTGCTGAAAACCTTTTCAGCCGTGAAACATCAAGAAGATGTCAAAGGCTTTGTTCCAGCCGTATGACTTCTCTTCCATAAGAGAAATACGATTTCTTGTGCGATTTCATGTGAGAAAGAGGAGGAGATCAGATGTGTGTATGTTCATCAAGATTTTCTTGTTTCAAAAACAAGAAAAAGGATGAGAGGGAAGAGGCCCTTTGCGGCCGAAAATCTTCCAACCCTTATTAGGGTTTTCCCCTTTTTAAGACTCCTTTAATTTGACTAAACTTATAAATTACATAATTAACCTTTAATTATATAAAATATGCACACACACACTTTTATTATTTGATGTTTCTTGATTAATTTAAACAACATAACAAATAATATCCATGAACAAAATATCCTCATAATTTGTTCATTCTCACATATAATTTATTTAGAAAACCCATTTTCTAAATTGGTGTAATTATTTAATTGCATGATCATATCATCAATTAAATATTAATTGGTGTTTGCTAAGCTTGTTATTGGGTATGACCCGACTTGGATCACAACGTACTAACCACATCAATGTTCTATGTGTCTTGGGCATACAGAATCCAACACCAATTACCACCAAAGTCGATTACACACGCCCTCGGCATGTCTTCCAACGTTTGTATAGTTCGTTCACTTTGGCCATCCGTCTGAGGGTGATAGGTGGTACTCATATCTAATCGAGTGCCCATCGCATTCTGTAGTGTCTGCCAAAATCGTGAAGTAAATCGGCAGTCATGGTCGGATATAATCGACACCGGCATCCGTGTTTTGTCACGACCTCCTTGATGTACAATCTCGCCAACTTTTCCATTTTGTAGTCTTCTCGGGTCGGCAAGAAATGAGCTGACTTCGTCATCCGATCCACTATGACCCATATCGAGTCATGCCCACTGCTCGTTCAAGGGAGTTTGGTAATGAAATCCATAGCTATATTCTCCCATTTCCACTCGGGAATTTCAAGTTGCTGTAATAATCGCGATGGTTTCTTGTGTTCAGCTTTAACTTTTGAGCATGTCAAGCATCTGCTGACGTACATAGCAATGTCTTTCTTCATGCCTGCCCACCAATACAGATCTTTGAGATCGTGGTACATCTTGTCTGCACCAGGATGAATAGAATATCGCGTCTTGTGCGCTTCATCCATGACTAAGGTACGTACACCTCCCCATCTGGGTACCCATATACTGTCATCCTTGCAACTCATTTGTTTATTAAACCCTCGAAATTCTTCTCCCGCAAGGTTTTCCTCTTTCAATGCTTCACTTTGTACAATTTGGATCTGAGCTTTCAAATTTGTTTGAATAGTCAATCCCAACGCTCGAGCACGTAGTGGTTTCGCGCGTTCTTTGCAGCTTAAAGCATCAGCCACCACGTTAGCTTTCCCCGGATGATACCGCATTTCACAATCGTAGTCACTAAGAAGCTCTACCCAACGTCCCTGACGCATATTAAGTTCCTTCTGATCCAGGATATGTTGGAGACTCTTATGATCTGTGTAGATGATGCATTTGGTCCCATACAGGTAATGCCTCCATATCTTGAGTGCAAATACTACAACGCCCAACTCTAGATCATGAGTTGTATAGTTCTTTTCGTGCACCTTAAGTTGTCGCGAAGCGTAGGCAATCACCTTATCCTTCTGCATTAGCACACATCCCAGTCCTTGATGAGAAGCATCGCAGCACACCATAAAATCATCAGTTCCGTCTAGGAGGGACAATATCGGTGCGTTGCACAACTTCTCTTTCAACGTTTAGAATGCTAGTTCTTGTGCATGTCCCCAATCAAACTTCTTGTCTTTTAGAGTCAGCAGTGTTAACGGTTGCACGGTCTTTGAAAAATTCACGATGAAGCGACGATAGTAACCAGCCAATCCTAAGAATTGTCGTATCTCTGATGGTTTCTAAGGGGCATCCCATTTCTTCACCGCTTCAATCTTGCCGGGATCTACGTGAATCCCATCCTCGTTCACCACATGACCAAACCTTTCACTTCTCGCAACCAGAATTCATACTTCGAGAACTTGGCGAAAAGTTTCTCTTCCCGTAGCAGTTCCAGTATTGTCCGAAGGTGTTCTTCATGATCTTTTTTTGATCGGGAGTAGATAAGTATATCGTTTATGAATACGATCACAAACTTATCCAAGAAAGGTTTACACACCCGATTCATTAGGTCCATAAACACAACTGGTGCGTTAGTCAACCCGAACGGCATGACCAAGAACTCATAGTGTCCATAACGAGTTCTAAACGCTGTTTTCGGTATGTCATCCTCGAAAACCCTTAGTTGATGATATCCAGAACGAAGGTCGATCTTTGAGAAATATGAAACGCCTTGCAGCTGATCAAGCAGATCATCGATCCTGGGGAGAAGATATCGATTCTTCACGGTTAACTTGTTCAACTCACGGTAATCGATACACATGTGGAACGACTTATCCTTCTTTTTGACAAATAATAACGATGCTCCCCATGGTGAGTGACTCGGTCGGATAAAACCATTCTCCAGTAGTTCTTGCAACTGACTAAATAGTTCTTGCATTTCTAATGGTGCTAACCGATATGGCGTCTTTGCTACCAGTGTAGCTCAAGGAACCAACTCTATACGAAATTCCACCTGTCGTGGAGGAGGCAAACCAGACAAGTCATCAGGAAATACATCTGGGTAGTCCCGTACCACTGGAATATCTACTAGTTTTCACTTCTCTTCCTTCTTTTCCACCACATGGGCCAGAAACGCATAACACTGCTTTCTTAAACTTCGGCGTGCTTTCATGCAGGAGATAAGCTTTAAGTTTCTCCCCAGTCGTTCTTCTTGAATCCTAAGTACCTCCCCGTTTGGCATAGGGATTCGTACTACTTTGTCCCGACAGACAATCTCAGCTCCGTGTTTTGACAACCAATCCATTCCCACGATCACGTCGAAACTTCCTAACTCAAAGGGCATCAAATCTATATCGAAGGCATGGTTCTCCATCATTATCGAGCACTTCCTAATAATCTCATCAGCCTGAACAACCCTACCATTCGCCATTTCTACAGAGTAGCAAGTTTCTAGCCTACTAGGACTCAAATCAAGTAGATGTACAAATTCAGAAGATATAAAGCTATTGTCTGCTCCAGTATCAAATAATACAGATGCGAAGTGATGATTGAGTAAGTGCGTACCCGTGACAACATTTGGGTCCTGACGGGCATCATTGGCTCCAATGACAATGATTTGCCGGGCCTTGATTTCCAGCTATGGCCATCACCTGCTGCTGGTTGTTCCCTTGTTGACCCGGCGCCCGATTCAGTCTGGGGCACATGTTTTTGTAGTGATCAGGGCCTCCACACTCATAAGAGACCCTGGCATTCCCGGCGGGGTTAACAGCGTTGACCGGAGCCACCAGATTTGGCGCTATTCTGCAGTCTCTCGCTAGATGCCCCGGGCGTTTACAGTTCACGCACACTCGGCACGACATTTCTGGGGGATGATGATAGTTGCACCTGTCACATTTGGGGTGCGGCCCGACATTCTCTCTCTTGCCTTGCGTCACAGCCACAAAATATCTGGTTGTCTTGGCCCTCTTGTCAAATTTCCTGGCACTCGACCAGCTCGTTTCTCCAACATCTTTTCTTTTCTCTGCTCCTCTACCCAAAACCAATGTTCTCACCATCTCGTCTGTCAGAGCGCCAGCCTTCAGAATTGCGCTCTGGATCGTAGAAGGAGCAGTTGCTGTTACCATTGCCCGGATTTGAGGCGCAAGTCCCCAAATATACCTCTCGATTCTCTTGGATTCCAGAGTCATTAGATGTTGAACCTGTTGATACATGTATGTCCCTAGATCATGATATGAATGTAATAGATCTTGTTTGTCTGATATTGATGTAATGTTTGGAATGATTAATGAAATAATATTGGTTGTTTGTGATTTATAATGTTTAATATTTCATTAATGAGTCGATGATGAATTGGTTAATTAGGTTTGTGGTTTTTTGAATTGTTACACATAATGTTATATTAATTAATACATTCAAACTTAACACAATGAAGTTCTCATGCGAATGGCCCATGCGAATGGACCATACGCATGAATAACTTCATAAGAATGACTCAGTCGCACGACTGAACCAGGGGACTGGATGAGTCGTATGATTGTAATATAAGATTGGCTCAGTCGCACGACTCAACACTCAGTCGTGCGGATGAATCAACTGCATGGTTCAATCGCACGACTGAACCATACTTATGGTTCAGTCGCACGAATGAACAATACTAACCTATACATACAACCCAATTCGTGGAAAAAAAGAAGCATTCATTCTATTTCGACTCCAGATGTACCCTAGCTATCCAGAAGCCTCCTAGTTCGTTCTCCAAGTACATAGAACGCTGTAGATCGATTCCCAATCGATTCTTAAAGTTAGATTCAATACTTTATTGTTTCTTCGTGCGTTCTCACTGATTGGATCACCAATCAAAGAGGATTCCGCACTATTTGGTTTGGTTCACACGCTAATCATTCGGTATTTCGTTCAAATACCAGGTCCTAACAGAACCAATCTTGCCAACTCACGAAAACGGTCAGTGTAAGCTGCGTGCCCGGCCCCCACCATAGCATGATTCCTGAATTCATGCTCCAATTTCTGTATCTCATTGAGGGGGCAGTATTCCTCGGTGATCAGTGCCTTGAATTCATCCCATGACATCTGCATCGCTGATTCTCTTCCCCTAGCCCGAATCTGAGTGTTCCACAAGGTTAACGCCTTGCCCTGTAATGAAAACGTGACATACTTGATTTTTTGGCTATCGAGGCACTCACTGATATCGATCACTGCCTCCATCTTCTCCAGCCATCTGGTTAGGGCTATCGCTCCACCCTTCCCATCAAATTCTTTCGGTTTGCAGGCCACAAACTCCTTGTACGAACATCCCCTTCTAACATTAACAACCCCAGTCTCATTACCGGTTGTTCCACCATTCCCGGTCTCCTGGTTACTCTCGTTCCCAGTCAGGTTCCCATTTCCCACTTCAGTTTCAATCCCACCTTGTACTCTTTCTCCACCATCCTCATTATCATTGCCACCATCCCCGTGGGGGTGGTGTTGCTAAAGTGCATCGCTCACTTGGGCCACTATAGTTGGAATCAGTGCGGCTAGTTGTTGAGCGATCAAAGCTGCCATATCAGAGTCTCCTGTTCCCTGATTATTACTGGCAGGGGCATCACTTGTTCTCGGTGCTCTACCTCCGCCTCTGCCTCTGCCCCTCGGGGCTTCACATCCGCCATTGTTGCTGCGGGTAACTCTTCGAGGTGGCATTTTCTAATCATAAAAGTAGTAAACACATAAGCTTTAACCATTTCAAATTATATTATCCACATCGTTCATCAAAGTCCAGTATTCCAAGTTAATATCACACTTATAGTCACCACACATCACATACACGTCGTGTAGTTCTCACACCATGAATTTATAATGTCCCAACAATAGTCAATCGTAACAATTGTAAATCCGTGTATATGATCACGTTTAGTCTAGCGAAGGTTGTCTATCTCCTCTTTTGAGGTTTCAGACATAACCTCCTCAGGGTCAATCTCAATGTTTCAGGTCAAGCGCAATAGCATGATCTGTGAAGATCTCTTCGGGTTTAATACCCGGATTTGATAAACCAACTCGGCGCGCAGAGGGAACGGAAGATCCAATAGAAGCATCCCCTAAGGAGTGAGCACAAGGGTTCACTCACAGGGTGAAAAGGTCACAAAACAGATAAATAAACGAACAAGTAAAGAGGAACACGCATGAGATATAAAATGCACACAACCCTAGCATGCATATCTACATGGAGGTTACCAGGTTATAGTCTAGGTCAAGTGAATTGCCTAATTCTCTATAACCAATGGATCTGATACCAATCTTTCACACCCCCGCTAAAAGCGGAAACATGGGGATGTAACGAGACGGGATCGTCATAACACATGGTAAACAACAGAGATGCAATATAATAAATGATGATAAAGCGTGTCATAACGACACCCGACACAAATGGAGACTTGTGTTGTGTTTAGTCAATATTCACGACAACATAGCCATAAGCATAACATGATAAATGATTCACATAATCAAATGAATATAACATTGTATTGTAATTCCCACAACTCGGGAACAAGTATCAAAAGAATGATATTGTTTAATTAGACTACAACAATGTTTACAAAATGAATGTTTGTCAAGTATGTTTAGTCTCAAAAATGCATCCTAGGGTCTCCACTAAGGCAGCACACTAAGATCTTCAATTAACATTGTCACCTGAAAAGATATGCTTAGAATGGTCATCAAAATTGTTGGTTAGCTCGCAGGTTTAAATAGAAAATAAGTAATTGATGTTGTATAGTAAATGTTGTGGAATACCATGAATACAGTTATAAGTAAGTAAAATCACATGACAATGAGCTTTGCAACCCAAGCTAACGACGTACACACAGATCTTGTCGGAATATATTCACCCAAGGGCCTGTTTCTGGCCACTGCTGGTACTAACTAGTATACCAACAAACAAGGGTGGGGGTGTCAACCCAGTAGTACTACCAATACCTATCCGTCGGTTCCCACACTGGAATTAAATAGTTGCAAAGAAAGTACCACACAGCGAACTCAAGCATGTATCAGATAAGTACTCATAAAACAGTAACACACTGATTCCAAGTATGTAAATTGTATGTAAGTTGTACAACATAAAAAGTGGGTGAGCATACTTTTCCCCCATGTTTGTAAATGATTGAAATGTTGTATAAGCATAAAAAGGGGCCACGAAACTCACTTGTTAAGTGGTAAGTATGAATGATCGAGGTTTCCAAATGTTGTATGCAGTAAATAGTCAAACACCTATTGACAGTTATTGTTAAGCATAAACGATATGTATAAAGTAAATAGTAACGTTCGATCGGCTCGGGTTGTATCGGTTCAGTCGCGTGTAACACACACAAGCAGACACACGTATTAGATCTTATGTAGATCCAAGTACTAGAAATCGCCGCCATTGTCGATGATATTTGTGTAAAAGTTCCACTGTTGTGAGAGAAGTATTTGGTAAATATTAGTAGTTACGAATCGGTTTTTTATAATTGTAAAATGTTAAGTTGATTTGATTTGGAATAACAATTGTAAGTTTGATAGTGTTAACTTAAATATTGTCATTAGCAATGGAAACCGTGTCGATGTCACCTTAACATCACACAACATACACACCACACACAAGGAGAAACTCACACACAACAACTTCAGTCGCACGACAGGACCAGACGCACGACTCAACACTCCATCCGCACGAATCAACCCTCATTTGACGAATCAACTTACTTCGTATGATTGAACCTTCTTTCATGCGACTTAGCATTCAGTCGTACCACATAGAACCCAATCGCATGATTCAACATTCATACGCTCGAATCAACCTTCATTCGTACGAATCAGCTTCATTCGTACGAATCAGCTTCATTCGTACGATTGAACCTTCATTCGTGCGACTGGCATTCAGTCGTGCGATACACGCACAATCGCACACATTCATTCGCTCACATGACTCAATCGCACACATTTATTCGCTCGCATGGCTCAATCACACACATTCATTCGCTCACATGACTCAATCACACACATACACACAGTCGTACAACTCAGTCGCAAGACACACCCAGTCGCACAACTCAGTCGCACGATAGACACAGACGCATGACTCAATCGCACGACTCACCCAGTCGCACGGCTCAGTCGCATGGTCGACCCAGTCGCCTGAACAGTAGGTTCGCGACTGCAGAAGTGCAGAGCAGCCTTCGGTTGCTCCGTGCACGAGATTCACACCACAAGGACTTCAAGAAACGCATTTCAAACACACCCAAACAAGAAGAACACGCAGAAAGACTTCACACGCACCCACATGACCTCATGTGCTCGGGTTGGTCCCAAACACCTGAAACCCTAAATGGACAGCCGTAAACAAGCAAGAAAAGGGACGACCAAGGTCGTCTACCTGCAAGAAAGGAGTAGAGTCAGCTGTAGCCGAGGTCTTGCCGGTGAAAACGCGAAGAAAAGGGGCGGTTTTGGTGCAAGGAGGAGGAGAAAGTGAAAGGAGAAGAAGATGATGAGGAAGGAGGTGAAATGGAGGCTAGGGCTGGAAATGGGGTATATATACCCAGCCCTAGTTTGGCAAAATGTCACATTTGGTCCTTGCACTTTGCCCCCGAGTTTCCCAAATTTGTTTCGGTTAAAAATGCATTTAATAGGTTAATTATATTAATGGTAAAAATGTATTTAATGATATTTATAACTTAAAAATGGTTTTATTAGTGACAATAATATTCTATAAAAATGGTATATTTAGTGATAACGATGATGAAAATTGTAAAAGTTTTAAGGATAGTATACGTTTACGATAAGAACACAAGAATAAAGACGATAAAGCAAGCATAATATCCACATGAGTAGTTTATAAGGATGAGAAATGAACGAGCGAAGAAAAGTTAACGGGGTCCATGTTAATTGACGGAACTTTTGGTGACGGATGTCACAAACGACGATGGCTAGAATTGCTCAATGACTATGATTGTGCCATCAAGTATCACCCGGGTAAGGCTAATGTGGTAGCCGACGCCCTCAGCCGAAAGGAAACCCCTAAACCTCATCGAGTATGCGCATTGCAGTTGACCATTCACTCCGATCTGCAATAGCAAATCAAGGCTGCCCAATCTGAAGCCTTGAAAGTTAGAATCTAAAGGCGGAATCCATGCGAGGCATGGAGAAACAGCTAGAGACCAAGATTGATTGAATTTGTTATTTCATGGAACGGATCTGGGTACCACAGTATGGGAATTTACGAGAGCTAGTAATGGATGAAGCTCATAAGTCATGCTACTAAATTCACCCGGGTTCAGACAAGATGTACCAAGATCTGAAGGAGTGTTACTGGTGGCCGAACATGAAAGCTAAAATTTCCACCTATGTTGGTAGATGTCTAACCTGCTCTAAAGTTAAGGTGGAATACCAGAGACCATCCGGTTTACTTCAGCAGCCGGAACTTCCAGTGTGGAAATGGGAGTAGATCTCGATGAACTTTGTCACAAACTTGCCTAGGACTCCCAGCGGATGCGATACCATTTGGGTTATAGTAGATTGCTTAACAAAATCTACTCACTTCCTAGCAATCCAAGAGACTTCTCGAATGGATATGTTGACACGGATTTATTTAAGAGAAATAGTCTCCCGGCATGGTGTACGTCTATCATATCTAATCGTGACGCTCAGTTTACTTCTCATTTCTGGCAATCTTTACAATGATCATTTGGAACGCGGTTGGACATGAGTACTGCATATCATCCACAAATCGATGGTCAGAGTGAGCGTACGATTCAGACATTGGAAGATATGTTGCGTGCCTGTGTGATTGATTTTGGCATCAACTGGGAAACTCATTTACCATTAGTTGAGTTCTCCTACAATAACAGTTATCACACATCAATAAAAGCCGCACCCTTTGAGGCACTATATGGGCGTAAGTTCTAATCACCTATTTGTTAGGCAGACGTTGGAGAAAGCCAACTTACGGGTCCCGAGCTTGTGCACGAGACGACTGAGAAGATTGTGCAAATACGTAACCGTATGGCAGCAACACGTGATCGACAGAAGAGTTATGCTCATAAACGTCGTAAGCCCTTGGAGTTTCAGATTGGTGATAAAGTACTCTTAAAAGTCTAACCCTGAAAGGAGTGATACGCTTTGGAAAGCGTGGTAAACTAAACCCTATGTACGTTTGACCGTTTGAGATTGTCAAACGGGTTGGTCCAGTAGCCTATCAACTGAATTTACCGGAAGAGCTCAGTGGAATACACAACGTGTTCCACGTGTGTAATCTTAGGAAGTGTTTATCTGATGACTCACTTGTCGTGCTATTAGAGGAACTGGAGATTGATGAACAGCTTCGTTTCATTGAAGGACCGGTTGAGATTATGGATCGAGAAGTCAAAACCCTAAAGCATAGCAACATTCCCATTGTGCGCGTTAGGTGGAATTCAAAACGTGGACCAGAATTTACCTGGGAACACGAGGATCAAATGAAGAAGAAATACCCGCAACTGTTCAAAGATCAGGCATCAACCTCCCAAGGTATCCATTTTTAAGATATCTTTCTTTAAATTTCGAGACGAAATTTCCTTCAACAAGGGGATGATGTCCCAACTCTCACGAAACCTTATGTTCTTTATTTTGGGTTTATTTCAAAAATCTCAGAAACCCTATCATAAACAAACTTCAGACCTCCTATCGTTGTTGTTAAAACTGGCGTTCTATGTGAACTTGATGTTCTAATTTTCGGGACGAAAATTCCATCAACAAGGGGATGATGTGACACCCCGTGTTTTTCAGGTTAACACCATTACTGCTATCTAACCTCTCTTTGTTGTGTTATAATTAATTAATTTTATTATTATTATTGTTAAAACTATATTACAACTCACTAAACAAACAATATTTCACTAAACAAGTATAATTACTATTAACAAATATATATATTGTAATTATATAATTAATGAGGCAGTTATATATTAATCACAAACCCCACAAACGACCTATTCCTTCTCCATCTTCGTAACCCTATTGGGCAGCCCCCTCTCCCTCTTCCATTCGCGGCAACCCTAACTTCTTGATCCTTGCGGCAGCCTCCAACCATCGTGAGTCCTCACCGTGCACCGTTCGTCGCCCCTTTTCTTTTCACCACCGCGGGCCCTCGACCACCGGGGAGCAACCGTGAGAAGCTATCAAGCGACACCGTGCGGTACACTTCCTCTTTGCTTATTCGGGTTTGTTACGTTACAGATTTGGGAATCGATCTACGGTTCCGTTATACGTTCGGTTTTCGGGATTGGTTCATTTTGGGTCTGCGTTCGAGCCGGTGCATTCATGTATTATTATTGTTGTACGTTGTGTGTGTTTCGCAGATGGGTTCATGGCTGCATTTGCTTGTTTTCGTGCCTATGTTTCGGTTTTGGAATATGTATGTATATGTATGCGCATGTGTGTATGAGTGATTCTGATTGTATGTGTGTATGAATGCGATATGTGTGTATGTTTCGGTATATATTCATATGTATATGCAGTTTTATGTGTTTGGTGTATATGTGTGTGGGTGTTGTTCTTTAAGGGCATGCATATATATATCTATGTACGTGTATGCATGGATGTGTCTTCTTTGATTATAAATTCTGAAATACATACATATATCTATGTAGGTGTGTGTATGACTTGTGTTTTGATGTGTACGCATGTATGGTGGTGTGTAAGTGGGTGATTATGTGGTGTGTGATGAGATGCATGCGTGTGTGTCATGCGAATTTGAATGTGCATGTTATGAATGCTGGTGTGTGTTCTCTGTTAGTGTGCGTATAAATATATGTAGTTATGTCTCGGGTATGTATATGTTTAGGTGTATAAATCGTTTGTGTGTTGATGATGAGTTTGGGGTTATGCATGGTAGTATGTATGTGTGTTGATTTAGGTCATGTGTTAAGTATGTAATGCATGGTATGGGTTTGTGTTATGTTCACACATGTGTAGTGTGTTGCTTGATAATGTGCATTATGTATGAAAGCATAAATAAAGATTTATAATATTAAAGGTTATGCATTATATGTGGTTGGTATATTTAACTAAAATATAACAAGGGTAATTACACATATGATTATATTTTGGAAAGAACAACTGGATTTAAATGCTTGTGTGACTCGCGTTTGTTTATGTTGCTTTGGTTATGATAGGGGGTTAGCACGATACCGAGCCGTGAACGTGAAACCGTACAACCAAAATTATTAATATTTGATATTAATTATATATTAATTGAAATCCAGGTTGACCGGAGACCCTAAACGTTTGTGCTTTCGTTTATTAGTTGCTTTGCATTCAAGGTGAGTTCTCAGCCCCACTTTTGTATTATACTCTCTTTTGGGGGGAGAGAAACATGTTGTTTTCATAAACATACAATACTTAGATTGGTAATACTGCATATACTGGTTTACTATTGTGATACCACTACTCCTCTTCGGACCGTTAATATGGAATTAGCGAGGTGATTGTTAGTAGATTTATTGGGTTTGACAAACCCCACCCGGGCTAGTCGCGGTAGTTTGACTGGAGGTCAAACGAGTGAATGGTTAGCCTATTTTACAGTGTTGTGGTATGGTATCCATAGCCGGGGCATTCATTATATTATTACTGTCAGCTCGGTCGTGAAATTCATACACATAGTGACTTGTTGTAGGCTAGCTACCTACTTATATGCTTTGATTACTTAATCTGGATTTCATTACTATTACCTACTGTTTTCTTATAAACCTATGAACTCACCAACCTTGTGTTGACACTTTAGCATGTTTCTTTCAGGTTCTTAAGCTGCGCACGAATAGGAACATCTCGCATTGCATTCATCATCGTAGAGTCAAATGAACAATCTACATTTTTCTATAAATTATATTTATTTGGTTTGCGCGTGTTTGCGCCGTTCAAATTATGGTTTATACGATTCCACACTTATTTTCATGTTTCGTATTTAATTTTGATTTTAAGAAACTTTATTTAATTTAGAAATTATATTTTGTCATTGTTGTGCCGTTTGGTGTAACTAATGGCTAAAATCCTGGTATGTCACGCGCCTAACGGTATTACCCCGTTTGTGGAAATTGAGGGTGAAAGATGATGATGTATGATAAAGAATGCGGATGAATGATAACGAATGACGTACGATGATGAAAGATGATGGAAGATAATAATAATATTATCTATGTGTACGTATGATGTATGATCGCGAATGAAAGTAAAGAATGGTTTTAAACAAAAGTAAAGTATTAAATATTTTATAAAACTATAACTCACTCAGCAACACTGACTTTTATGTATTTTCCAGTTGGTGGGTAATGGTTGCTGAGGATGGCACGGGTCCAGCTACTTGGCAAGTTTTGGATGGCATCCATTTTATGTTAAATGATGTTTTTGCGTCGTAATGAAAACAAATGATATTTTGTAACGATTAACAATGTTGTATTATTATGCAAAAGTAATTATTGATATATGAAATGGTTGTCATGATATTCCGCTGCAAATTTTTGTAATGTAAATGCATGTTTTATATTTTATGTGCGATGAGTGACAAACTATGAGTGTCTCGGAAACGGAGCCTTACACAACCATTATTGAACTTTTACAATAACAACCCCTTAACTATCAACAAAAACTAACTTAATAAACTTACTTAGGGCATTCCTTACTTCAAGTTACTACAAGTTGCAAGATCAACCAACCTACTTTACAAGGTGAGTTCATAGCCGCTTTTTCTTTTGTATTTGGGTGAAAACATGCTCTCTATATTGAGCTAAGAATTCAAATTCTAAAGTTAAACTAGTCTTCTGCATACTTAATGACAACTTTCTTATACTAGTAAAACTAAACTGATTATACATGTTGTTATATTCTATGACACTTTTTACTGTAAAGTTTCTATATCTTCTAATTTCTACATAACCATTAACTTCGAGGAAGCCACAGGAGTACGTAGATATATCTATTGGCCTAACAAGCCCATTCGGTATGCGGGTTGATGCATGGCAATCAATAACAAGCGTCTTTTGAGTCAACGTATTCTTTTTGACTTGGAGCTGGATGTTCAGAAATTGCATACTAGACAAGCATACTATTAGTTTGACCTTTTGTGTCAGGGGGTTAGATGGGATGGCATTCGATCACTAGGTTTGGTCGTGAACTCATGTATAATAGTTTACTTACTTGTAATTGGAAAGTTTTGTGTTGGTTTGTACATTGTTATCTAATATATGTATACTTCTAATTTCTAAACCTATGTTCTCACCAACTTTTTAGTTGACATATTTTAGAATGTTTTTAGGTAATGAAAACTAAGCTTGCTACTTTGCTCACGATAGGTTTCAAGAACAAGCTTTAGTGGACCTAGTTAGACTTTGAATAATATGAAGTCTTATTTGCCAGTTTAGTTGATTTGTTTTTAGAATTAGATTTAACCAACTATTCAGTTTTAATGATTAGTTTTGTTGGATCTTATATGCTCAAGACACATAGAAGATTGATTTGGTTAGTATGTCATGATCCAAGTCGGGTCATACCCAATAACAAGCTAAACAAACACCAATAAATATTTATTTGTTGATATGATCAAACAAATAAATATTGACACCAATTTAGAAAATGGGCTTTCTAAATTATTGCATTTGAAATAGAACAAATTATATGGATAATTTGTTCATGAGAAATTATTTGTATTATTATTTAAGTAGGTTAAATAATAACAAATAAAAGTGTGTTCAAGTTATAAAATTAAAAGGGGTTTAATTTTATAAACTTATGAGTTTAAATAGTGTGAAAATTTTATAAAAATGGGTGGGAAACCCTTCAAATTTCGGCAGCCCCTTTTGGTGGTGTCTTGGGATTCTTTTGTATTGTTTTATTACAAGACTGTAAGGATTCCTTTAAGTCTGATGCAAACTAAAACATTCAAAGTCTCTCTGCAAGTAATGCACTAAGAACTGAAGTAGAATTGTTTCAGAAGTTTTACACCATACACTAGAAATATTCTAAGTGTAAAATCTTCCGAAGCCAAGACCAATATCTTCCAAAGCCAAATATGAAGTCTTCCGAAGCCTCCGAGACAAAGTCTTCCGAAGCTTCATCCTATGAAGACAGATTTCTTCTGAAGACTTTTAGTAACATGCTTTATCTGATGTACTGTTCCATAAAGCTGGACACCTTTCCGCTGCATCTCTGTAAAGTCACCATCTTTCATGAGTTGGTGAAAAGGTCCATGCTTTTGGTAACTGTACATTGAGGTCTTAAGTCTGTAACCTTCTACTTTATGTACTTTATCCTTTTTGTAATAGATAAGGATGTAAGCTATGGCATGTCATAGTCACAAGGTCAAAAGGCAGATATGCCTTTTGATTCTACAATTGATTTTGTTTGTGTCTAGTCAATTGTATCCAGCTGGCTTTCAAAGTATAGCCGGCTGTAGGTTGTAGTATAAGTATTCCAAGTTCTAGCATCTTTCTTTATGCTTTGTAACAGTTGTAATAGAACTTGAGAAAGCAATATACTGCCTCCTTGAAACCCAAATCTCTTGTTCTGTCTCTTTATTATTACTCGTGTTCATTGTATCATTATCTTGGTTAATCCAGTTTACTGTTTGATCAAGTTTAGTTAATCTCCTCTTTGTGTTGTTGTGTTGTAATTGTTAAGCCCTTAACCGGTCCAGCAATTGGTATCAGAGCATTTCAGGCTCTTGATATAAGATCTCACCATCTTAAGATCCCTACCACACACAAATACTAAACTTTCAAAATGGCATCCATTCCAAAGACTGATATGGAGACTGGAACCATGAACAAGTCCCCACTGATCACTCTTGATGACTTTGATACCTGGTGTATGAGAATGGAAGGTTTCATCAGGTCTCTAGACTCAAGAATGTAAGAATCTGTTGAAAATGGACCTTTCATACCCAGCACTCCTTCTGCTACTAGTGCTGGTATGATCCCCAAAGATGTGGCTAACTACTCTGATGAAGATAGGAAGAGAGTAGAGATTGATAGAAAGGCCATGACTGCTCTTCAAACTGCCCTCCAAACTCTGTGTACAGAGGTTTCAAGAAGTGCAAAACAGCTAAACAACTGTGGGATGCACTAAAATTGATGTATGAAGGCTCCTTTGAAGCCAAGGAGAACAAGAAGGATCTCCTAAAGCAGCAGTTTGAAAACTTCACCTTCAAAACAGGTGAAACCATGACTCAGCAATACTTCAGGTATGTTGAGATAGTGGATACCCTTATGGATGGAGGAGTTCCTCTTGAAAAGAGAGACATTGTAAGGAAGTTCATGTCCTCACTTCCTAGGCAATGGACACACTACTGTGTGGTGATCAAGAGGACTGAAAATCTCAAAACTCTTACTCTGACAGAGTTGTATGGGATTCTCAGTGGCAACCAGATGGATATGAACATGCAAGGTTCATCTGGCAACCCCTACAATCAATTGGGTTCAGCCCTGCATGTGGTTGAAAGGGATAGCATAGAACCCCAACATCATCTCATATGCTACCCTGATAACTCACCAAAGGGTCCTTTCATCACCTTCCTAGAGACACCCAGGGAGAACTACACTCAAGGAAGCCCATTCCAAGAGACAAGCTCTTCTCAAGCCTTTGTGTCTTCTGATGAAACTTGTGGCAACTCTCTTTTCACTCTTGAAGACCTGGATTGTATCCATCCAAATGACCTGGAATAAATGGAAGATCCCTTTTCAGAAGTGTGCACGGCGCGCAAAATGGTTCGAGATACTCTAGATTAGGTTTACGTCGTTGTAGTAGCTCGTAACATGTCTTTCCGTGGCGCTTGACTATCAGAACTTGATTCAATGTATAACATGCATTAGCCACTGCCTCATTATAGAATTGGATAGGCAGTTTCGAGTCTGCCAGCATTGTCCGTGCTGTCTCTATCAAGCTTCTATTCTTTCTCTCAGCAACACCATTCATTTAAGGCATGTAGACAGAAGTGAATTGATGCACAATTCCCTTTTCCTTGCAGTAAGCCTCCATCCACTGATTCTTGAATTCAGTCCCGTTGTCTGAGCGTACCTGTCTCACCTTCAGCTTGTAGAGAGATTCCAGTGTCGTTACTAACTCCTTGAACGACACTCAAATGTTTCTGATTTGGACTTCAGAAACATTACCCAAGAGAATCTTGAGTAGTCATCAGTAACCACAAAACAGTACAAGTCACCTGCAATGCTCTTTGTACTGACTGGACCAAACAGATCCATATGAAGATGTTCAAGAGGAAGTTCGATAGAATGAACTTTCTTTTCCTTATGAGACTTCTTCGTCTGTTTGCCTTTCTTGCAAGCTACACAAAAATCCGGAAGTTGGAAATTCTTGACGTTAACTCCTCTCACGAGATCCTTCTGGATTAAGTGATTCATCTTCCGTTGATTAATGTGTCCCATTCTCCTATGCCAGGAGATGGAGTCCTTCTCAGTAGCTTTTGATAGAAAGCACTGAACTTCATGATCCGTTGTAGAAGCCGTTGGGAGATCCAAAACATAAAGGTCTTTATATCTTGAAGTTGTCATCAAAACTTGATCCTCCGGAATCACGTAGTCTTTCTTTAGGACGTAACACTTCTTGTTATCGAATATGACTTTAAATCCTTTGTCACATATTTGGGAAACAGAAAGTAAGTTGTTTTGAAGTTGTTGAACGTAGTTCACCTTATCAAACTTAACTTTCTGATTTCCAACCTCTCCCTGAGTTGTGATATAGCCTCCTTTGTTACCAGCAAACGAAACGTGCCCTCCTTTTATTTGTTTGACATTTGATAAAAGAGCCCTGTTTCCTGTCATGTGCCTGGATGCGCCGCTGTCTACAATCCACGTGTTGGTTTCAGCACTGTAGCGAACACCCTGCACATACAATGTAAAACATTAGTTTAGGTTAGGAACCCAAGCCTTTACTGGCTTGGGTTTCCCAGAGGCATCACACATCATGAATTCAACCCATTGACCTTTAGAAGGTGAGGGTAGCTCAGTTGCCTTCTTATCATCATTATCAGACACAGAGGATGACTTTTCTTTCCATAAGCCAGATTTGTGTAAGGCATGTTTGTGATAAACAGTCGACCGGCTAATGGGTTGAACTTTGGGTTCACTAGTTCTTCTAGGTGGAGTTAAAGAACTCCTCTTAGAAGACCTAGGTTTTGAATCCTGAATTTCAATCTTCTTCCTAGGTGTCTGATAGTAAGGACAAAAGGAAGCAATGTGTCCACACTCTCCACAGTTGTAGCAGGACCTGCTATCAACTTTATGATTAGACTTTCGTTGTGGAGATGAGTGTGACACCCTAGTGACATCATTTTGCTTGGGTTTTGACTCTGTTTCTTTTGATGTTTCCTCTTGTTTAACAAAATTAATTGTTTTAACACTTTTAACATCTTTTCCCTTTTGGTTAACTGGATTTTGACTTGAGACTTGTGAAAGATTAACATTTACAGTCTTTTTAGGTTCAGATTTGACTTTGTTTAACCCTGACTTTATATTAACCTTTTCAAATTCTTTTTCCAGTTTAACACAAGGCCTTTTACCCTTTGCCTTTGAAGTGGCCTCCTTTGGTTTTGTTCCAGATTCAATTGAAGAACATTCGTATGGGCCATTCGCATGAGAACTTCATTTTCTTAAATTTGAATGTATTCATTAATATAACATTATGTGTATCAATTCAAACAATCACAAGTCCATTTAACCAATTCAACATCAACTCATTAATGAAATTTTAGACATTATAAATCACAAACTACCAATCTCATTTCATTAATATTCCAAATATTACATTAGTGTAATACAAACAAGACCTATTACATTCATATCCTGATCTAGGTACATATGTATCAACAATAACACATAAAGTAAATAAGGATTTCGAGCAATATTTTGCTCATAAATATTTTCCTTAGAATTACAAAAGTCTAAAAATGATTTTTTTCTAAAATACACATCAAAACATGACTATATATACTTGTAAAATCTTCCGAAGCCAAGACCAACATCTTCCTAAGCCAAAAGTGAAGTCTTCCGAAGCTTCAAAGACAAAGTCTTCCGAAGCCAAGAAAGGAAGACAGATTCCTTCCGAAGACTTTTGAACACATGCTTTATCTGATTTACTTTATCGTAAAGCTGGACCACCTTTCCACTGCAACTTTGTTCAGTCACCAACTTACATAAGTTGGTGAAAAGGTCCATGCTTTTGGTAACTGTACATTGAGGTCTTGAGTCTGTGCTTTCTACTTTATGTACTTTTATCTTTTCTGTTATGTATTAGGATGTGAGCTATCGAATGTCATAGTCACTAGTCAAAAGGCAATCTACCTTTTGACTCTACATTTGATTTTATTGTTGTCTAGATCATATGTTTCCATCTAGCCTTCTAAGTATGGCCGGTTGTAGGATGTAGTATAAATTATCTCAGGTCCTTGTAACTTTCTTCATGCTTTGTAATACTTGTAAAGCACTTGAGAGCAATATACAACATTCTTGAAAACCAATACTTGTGTTGTTTGCTTTTTGTTTTGTCTCATATTTACTTGTGTTCTTAGTATCAAACTTATAAGTTACAAGTTCCCCATTTGATCTGTTAAGTGTTCTAAACTCTCTCCATATTGTGCGTTGTGTTGTAAGTGACCATCCCTTAATCGGTCCTGCAATTGGTATAAGAGCATTCCAGGGTCTTGATTATATGATCTCACCATCTTAAGATCCCTCCCACACATAAAATACTTAACAACTCAGTTGGTAGCTATCACTAAGGCTGATATGGAAACTGGAACAATGACAAAGTCCCCAGTGATCACTCCTGAAGACTTTGATACTTGGTGTCAAAGAATGAAAGGCTTTATCAAGTCTCAAGACTTCAGGATGTGGAAGTCTGTTATCCAAGGACCTCATATACAAAGCACCACTTCAGCTGTTGCTAGGGGTGGTATGATACCAAAGGTGCCAACTGACTTTTCTGAAGAAGATAGGAAAAAGATTGACATAGATCAGAAAGCCATGACTGCACTCCAAACTGCTCTTCCAAAGTCCATATACAGGGACTTCAAGAAGTGCAAAACTGTCAAGCAACTTTGGGAGGCATTGAAGCTCATGTATGAGGGTTCCACTTAAGCTAATGAGAACAAGAAGGACCTCTTGAAGCAGTAGTTTAAGAACTTCACCTACAAAACAGGTGAAACCATGACTCAACAATACTTCAGGTATGTTAAGATTGTGGATACTCTAATGGATGTTGGAGTAACTCTTGAAAACAGGGACATTGTGAGGAAGTTTATGTCCTCTCTTCCTAGAAAATGGACACATTATTATGTTGTTATCAAGAGAACTGAGAACCTTAAGACTCTCACTTTGACAGAGTTGTATGGTATTCTTAGTGGATACCAGATGGAGATGAATTCATCTTGTAACTCCAGCATCAACAGAGTTCAACCCTCCATGTGGTTGAAAGAGATGGCATTGAAACACTGCATCATCTTATATGGTACCCTGACAACTCACAAAAGAGTCATTTCATTACCTTCCTGGAGACACCAAGAGAAAGCTACACTCAAGGAAGCCCATTCCAAGAGACACGCTCTTCACATGCCTTTGTGTCTGCTAATGAAAGCACAGGCAACTTTCTCTTCACCCTTGAAGACCTAGAATGTATCCATCTAGATGACCTGGACTACATGGAGATAGTTCAGCAAATGGCTCTCCTAACTCACAAAGCCAAGAAATTTTACAAGAGGACAAGGAGGAACTTTCCAAGCAATGCAGCTAGTGGAAAGTTTGATCTGGACAAAAGCAAAGTAAAGTGTTACAACTGTAACCAGATGGGACACTTTGCAAAGGAGTGTAAGGCACTAAGGACAAATGGTGGCCAAACACAAGCCATACCAAAATACACTGAAAGAGCTCCCCAGAATAGGAAGTCAAAGCAGCAAGCTGCAGTTGCTGTTGAAGAAGGAGGCTTGGACTGGAGCTTTCAGGTGGAAGATGGATCTCTAACCCAAGCACGTATGGCAGACGATCATTAAGCTAAGGTATTGGAACATCTTTGTACTCCCGAATGTATTGCTAAAGTTAACAAATACATGTCCTTCGACTCAGAGATGAGATCTGATCGTGAGTTTTTAAATATATTAAAATCTGATATCAAAAGAGCTGAAAATGATTATAAACTAAATGTAAGGATTCCTTTAAGTCTGATGCAAACCAAAACATCCAATGTCTCTCTGCAACAAATGCACTAAGTACTCAAGTAAGAAATGCTTCGAAAGTTTTACACCATACACTAGAAAATACTGTAAGTGTAAAATCTTCCGAAGCCAAGACCAATATCTTTCGAAGCCAAATATGAAGTCTTCCGAAGCCTCAGAGACATGTCATAGTCACAAGGTCAAAAGGCAGATATGCCTTTTGATCCTACAATTGATTTTGTTTGTGTCTAGTCAATTGTATCCAGCTGGCTTTCAAAGTATAGCCGGCTGTAGGTTGTAGTATAAGTATTCCCAGTTCTTGTATCTTTCTTCATGCTTTGTAACACTTGTAAAAGAACTTGAGAAAGCAATATACTCCCTCCTTGAAACGCAAATCTCTAGTTCTGTCTCTTTAACTTTACTTGTGTTCTTTGTATCAATATTGGTTAATCCAGTTCACTGTTTGATCAAGTTTAGTTATTCTCCTCTTTGTGTTGTTGTGTTGTAATTGTTTAAGCCCTTAACCGGTCCTGCAATTGGTATCAGAGCTTTTCAGGCTTTTGATATAAGATCTCACCATCTTAAGATCCCTCACACACACAAAAACTAAACTCTCCAAATGGCATCCATCTCAAAGACTGATATGGAAACTGGAAACATGAACAAATCCCCACTGATCACTCTTGATTACTTTGACACCTGGTGTATGAGAATGGAAGGTTTCATCAGGTGTCTAGACTCAAGAATGTGGGAATCTGTTGAGAATGGACCTTTCATACCCAGCACTCCTTCTGCTACTGGTGCTGGTATGATTCCAAAAAATGTGGCCAACTACTCTGATGAAGATAGGAAGAGAGTAGAGACTGATAGAAAGGCCATGATTGCCCTTCAAACTGCCCTTCCAAACTCTGTGTACAGAGGTTTTAAGAAGTGCAAAACAGCTAAACAGCTATGGGATGCACTAAAGCTGATGTATGAAGGCTCCTCTGAAGCCAAGGAGAATAAGAAGGATCTCCTGAAGTAGCAGTTTGAAAACTTCACCTTCAAAACAGGTGAAACCATGACTCAACAATACTTTAGGTATGTTGAGATAGTGGATACCCTAGTGGATGGAGGAGTTCATCTTGAGAACAGGGACATTGTAAGCAAGTTCATGTCCTCACTTCCTAGGAAATGGACACACTACTTTGTGGTGATCAAGAGGACTGAGAATCTCAAAACTCTTACTCTAACAAAGTTATATGAGATTCTCAGTGGTTACCAGATGGAGATGAACACGCAAGGTTCATCTGGCAACTCCAACAATCAAATGGGTTCAGCCCTTCATGTGGTTGAAAGACATAGCATAGAACCCCAACATCATCTCATATGCTACCCTGACAACTCACCAAAGGGTCCTTTCATCAACTTCCCAGAGACACCCAGGGAGAACTACACTCAAGGAAGCCCATTCCAAGAGACAAGCTCTTCTCAAGCCTTTGTGTCTTCTTATGAAAGTTGTGGGAACTTTCTCTTCACTCTTGAAGACCTGGACTTTATCCATCCAGATGACCTGGAGTACATGGAGATAGTTCAGCAGATGGCTCTCCTCACTCACAGAGCCAAGAAGTTCTACAAGAGAACAGGAAGGAGGTTTCCAAGCAATGCAACCAGTGGAAAGTTTGGGCTGGATAAAAGCAAAGTCAAGTGTTACAACAGTAACTTGATGGGCCACTTTGCTAGGGAGTGTAAGGCACCTAAAACAAATGGTGGCCAAACACAAACCAGACCAAACTACACTGACAAAGCCCCTCAGAATGAGAAGCCAAAGCAACATGCTGCTGTTGCTGTTGAAGAGGGAGGCTTTGACTGGAGCTTTCAGGTGGAAGATGCTTCTCCAAACCAAGCACTAATGGCAGACCATGATGAATCCAAGGTATTGGAACATCTCTGTACTCCTGAATGCATTGCTAAAGTAAACATATACAGGTCCTATAACTTAGAAATGAGATCTGATCTTGAGTCATTAAACATATTAAAATCTGATTTTAGAAAGTCTGAAAATGATTACAAGTTAAAGATAGAGGACTTGGAGAAAACCATTTCAGTACTAAAACATGAACATACAGATTTCAGGACTCAAATCCAGGATCTCATAACTAAGTTGACTGAGTGCCAGGCTGAGCTTGTGATCAGCAAAGCCAAGGCAGAAAAGAGTGTTCTTGAAGAAGAGACCTTCAAGAACATGATATCCTCATCCCTGCACAACAAAGTGTGCTATCAAATAGACAGGGATTGGGATCAAATGAGATAGCTCCTCCACACACAATCTTGTCTGTAAGATCTCCTAGGTGTGGAACTTGTGAAGATGAGCTTCCTCTCATAGATCCTATAAGTGAAGAGGATGAAGAAGAGATAGTGAAGAATTCCTCTGAGAAGAGTGAAGAAGAGGATTCTACTAAGGGCCACTATCCTTCTGAGGAGAAGAAATCTACTGTGATGACCAAGTCAAAAAGAAAGAACTTGATCAGGAAGAGCAAAAGAAAAGCAAAGAAGGCTCAAGAGATCAAGGCTACTTTTGATTCTAAGCAGAAACAAGTTTTTATCTGTGCAGGTTTTAAAGTAGTAAAGACTGAAGACATCAACCAAGACTCCTCAGCTAAGAGTTTTGGTTCTTGTTCAAATCATCTCAGTACAAAGAAGAAGACTGAGCTGCTGTGTACCACTGCTGCACGGCCTGGACCATCAAACTCCAAGAACAGTTCACATCGCAAAAGAACTGTCTCAGCATCTACAAAGATGAAGGTGGAGAAGGGATGTGACCAAAGCCAGTCCTGCTTTCATAAGGAGACTATTTTGAAGAAGAAAATGTTATGTGTCATGTGTGAAATTACCTCTCACATTGCTAAAGATTGCCCATACAATCCTAAAAGTACTATCCATATGACCAATACAATGACTTCAAAGAGTTTCAAGAAGATTCAAGCTTCGGAAGGAAAGTCTGTGTCCTTCGGAAGCTCCAAATCAAAGAAGAAGGTAAATGGAAAATTACCTACGGAAGAAAAATTGGTCTCGGAAGAAAGGAGTTCTTCCGAAGCACTGAAGTCTGCTGCAGTGACTGAAGAATCTTCCGAAGGTTCAGTCATCAAAACTTATGAAGTCCCAAAAGCTTCTAAGGTTTTGAAGGTCAAGTCCAAGACTCCAAAGGTGGTGTGGAAGTCTAAGAAAGACCAAATGACTGAAGTTTCTCCATCAACAAGAGCTGAAGATCCCCCTAGTACAACCATAGGATCTATTACTGTTGCATTACCTTCTATACTTAGTGAGCCCAAGACAAGTAAGGCTTGGGTTTCCAAATGTAACTAATCATTTTCTTTGTGCAGGAACAGCTCAAGACAAGCAGGAATGTCTGGATAATTGATAGTGGCTGTTCCAGGCACATGACAGGCAATAAGTCTCTACTCCATAACTTTGAAAGAATTGATGGAAGACCAGTTGCTTTTGGAGGAGATGAAGGTGGTTACATTTCAGGAAGGGGCAAGGTCATAAATGGTAAGCTCAGCATCGAAAAGGTAAACTTTGTTAAGGAGCTTGGGTACAATCTTCTGAGTGTATCCCAATTTTGTGATCAGAGTCATAACATGCTCTTTACTGAGCATGAGTGCATTGTTCTCAAGCCCGGAGTGGTCATTCCTAATGAGCATATCCTGCTTAGAGCCCACAGGAAAAGGAACATGTACAAGATGGATTTGCAAGAAACATCTCCCTCTGGAGAAGTTTCATGCTTTCTATCTAAAGCAAATAGTGATGAGTCTTTCCTATGGCATAAAAGAATGTGCCATGTAAACTTTAAGAACATGAATAAGCTAATTAAACATGATTTGGTAACTGGAATGCCAAAGAAAGAGTTTACAAGTGATGATCATTGTGTTGCATGCCTAAAAGGGAAGCAACATAAGGTATCTCACAAGCCTAAGGAAAGGAACTCCATCACTACTCCCCTACACTTATTACATATGGATCTCTTTGGCCCCACCAGTGTAATGAGTCTAGGAAGGACCTCTTATTGTTTAGTGATCACAGATGATTTTACAAGATTCACTTGGGTTTTCTTTCTTAGAACTAAGGATGAAACCCCTGAGATTCTGAAGAATTTCATCTTAAAAATTGAGAATCAAAGTGATCACAAGGTCAAAACCATAAGATGTGATCAAGGAACTGAATTCAAGAACCAAATCCTTGATACATTTTGTGATGAAAAAGGTATTACAAGACAATATAGTGCTCCCAGGACTCCTCAGCAAAACGGAGTTGCTGAGAGGAGAAACAAGACACTAATTGAAGTTGCAAGAACTATGTTGTCTGACTCTAAACTGCCTATCACCTTCTGGGCAGAGGCAGTAAATACTGCTTGCTATGTACAAAACAGAGTTTTGGTAGTTAAGACACATGGTACGACTCCTTATGAACTTTGGCACAGAGAAAACCTTTCATTGGTTTTCTCAGGTCATTTGGATGTCCCTGCACCATCTTGAATACCAAGGATCAAATTGCCAAGTTTGCTGATAAATCAGATGATGGACACTTCATTGGATACTCTTCCCAAGCTAAGGCTTATAGAGTATACAATCTCAGAACTAGAATTGTTGAGGAGTCAGCCAATGTGACTTTCAATGAACACACACCCTGTGTGGCTGGTTCTGGTCCTGATTGGCTATTTGATCTTGATTTAGTTACCAACTGTTTTAACAAATCTTGTGAGAATGTTTCAGGATCTGCAGAAAATCTAAATACAGGTGATCCTGATTCAAGATTTGAGCTAGGAAGACCCTCAACTCATACATCTTCAGCTTCAGTTGGGACTACTTCAGCAAATGAGGTCTCTATCAGCAATACAATGACAAATTCAGCTGATACATCTAGGGT